>CM053399.1:42901798-42954809 GCA_028644305.1 Xerus rutilus
TTTATTTGGTTTATTGTTTCCTTCATTTCAAGTATTTCTGATTGGTTTTTTTTTTTTTCCACAATCTCTAGCTCTTTCTTAAAGTAAGCTTTTGCTACTTGTAATTGCTCTCTTTGTTAGAATGATCGATGGTTGCCTTTATTTGCTCTCCTATTTCTTTGTTGGCTTGATCAATTTTTGCCTGTAATTGTTCACTTATGTCATTCTTTAGTTCACTGATCACTTTAATTATGTACGTTCTGAATTCTTTCTCTGACATTTCAACAATTGTGCTATCAATGGATTCTGTTATGGTGGTATCCAGATTTATTTGGGGTACTTTCTTCCCTTGTTTTTTCATGTTGATTGTGTATCTTCCTTTCTTGAAATACCAATCGGAGGTATTGCGGCTTCTATCCTATAATCTTGTATTGACACTCCAGATTACCTGTGTCTCACCTTGGAGCTACTTCTGTTTCCCCAGTGTCCCCAGATGGACACTACTGTAACTAAAGTTGGTGGCGGAGGTAGTGGATGTACCTCTAGAGGGCAGTGGGAGTGGCCTTGGCTGGGCTCCTGAGGCGGCCCCTGAGGGCTGTTGTGCCCCTCTCTTGCACTCCTGCTGGTGAACAGGAACTCTGGAGCAGAACTGGAGGTGGGCCCAGGTCTCACTTAGGCAGGGCCACAAGCAGGAGAGTCTGTGTGCGACCCCCACAGTAAGTGTGAGCTTCCCTGGGGCTGGAAGCCAGCAGGCTCTGGTCTGCCTTCAACTGGGCACCCCTGGCATTCCCAAAGAGCAGCTTTGGGCCCTTTGTCTCGCCCAACCACAGAAACTCTGGAGTAGAACTGAGGCGGGCCCAGAGTGCACCCAGGTGGGGCCTCCTCATGCTGGGATCTCTGCAGGCCACTCTTACCCTGGGTATGCCTTCCTCTGTGGCTAGCAGCTAGCAGCCCCTGGTCTCCCATTGGCTGGACACCCGTGGAGTTTCCTGAGGGCGGATCTGGGCCCTCCACAGCTCCTGCCGGTCCACCTTGGATTAATTATTTCTTATATTTCATCTTATCTCTTCTACTTATTGGGTTGTATTAGTTACTCTAGAGTTTGTAATATATATTATTAACATCATAGTCTATCTTCAAATAATAGGCCTCTTCCCATATAGTCTAAAAATTTCCCATATAGTCTAAAAATACATTTGCCTCTCCTGTCCTTTATGTTCTTATTGGCCCAAGTTTTAATTCTACATACATTATAAACCCTACAGCACACTGCTATTATTTTTGCTTTAAATAGTCAATTATTACTTTAAATAGTTTTTTAAAAAATGTTAAACATCCTTACCACAAACTGACATTTCCTAATATGTGTGCTGAAGTATCCTAGGGCACTATAGCAAAACCACAGGTACACTAGGGAATATATAAAATTTTCTAGGAAAACATAATTCTTGACATCTGTTGGACATTGTATGAGCTATTAGCTTGAGGAAATTGATGGTTTCGATATTAGAGCATGCTTTTCTTTCTGCTGTTATATCTATAGAACTGGCAGTTTCTGTGTTACACAGCATCATATAAAAGTCAGTGTGGACCAGGCAATGGAGTTGGTGACCAAGTGCCCAATTTGATTCCAAAGTCCAAAATGCTTCTCAGTACCCAACGGGCACACACACACACTATTAGTGATTGTGATTAAGAACTGAGTTAAAGGGGCTGGAGTATAGCTCAGTCGGTAGAGTGCTTGCCTAGTATGCACAAGACCCTGGGTTTGGTCCCGAGCACCACCAAAAATTTAAAATGGGGAATAACTGAATTAAAATATTATACTTTCTTCTAATTTACAGTTTTTGTTATTTCAAATGGATACTAAGTTGTTAAGACATATATAAGTTGTGTGGCTATGACTACTTAATGAATGGAAATGTTAAGTATTTCTTTAGGCCTATGGATACAGAGAAAAAATTACTGATCCACTAAGGGTTCCATGAATGAAGAAATTTGGGGAACTTCTACCATCATTATTGTGACCTAGCCCTTAAAAACAATAAATTTAATGGTTTTCCAGCAGACCTAAAAGATTTGTATTTAATTCCTATTAAACTCTCATTAAGAAGAGCAAGATTCAAATAAGCATACTTAAAATGAACTCATTTTAAAAAAACAATTAACAAAATCCTCCAATTTGGATGGATTTATATGTGATGTGATTGTAATTATATGTGCTTGGAGAAATTTGTGAAAGAATACACACAACAGGCTCTTAACATTATTGGCTAGAGAGAAAGAGAAATGGAATAGGAGAAAAACTTTAAGTAAGAAAGAAAGAAAAAATGGAAAAAAAAAGTCACAATATTTAAATGATCTCATTATATAAAAGTTAGTGTGGATGTGTGCAGGCATGCCACACGTAGGCACGAAGATACCAGGATGGTCACCTGAGTGGGAATAGTGCTTGTCTCTGGACTTTCAAATAATCTTGCTTTCTCGTACTTTTTTATGTTGTTTGAATTGTTTACAGTGTTTGCAAAATATTTTTACAATTAGAACAAATTAAGATTTGTTTTCCTTATTTAAAGATTATTTTCATTAAAACAACATAGAGGTTACTTCCCTGGCCTCTCTAGGTGAAGGAGGAGGAGGGTCTTACCTACTATCCCTCTCCAGAGAACTACTGGTGCTGTGGAGGAAAATAACAGGTGGCTCTTTCAATAAAGATTCTCCAGCAGCCTGGATCTGGCAGAATGATCCAGGCTTCATGAAAACACACTCCACACTCTCCTTCTGTTAAGTGGCACTAAGTTCTAACCAACGGCCTAGGGCCCTATACGGATATCTCCAAACATTCCTTTCCCCTTCCAATTTTTAAAAATGTGAGCATGAGTCACAAAAATTGAAACAAATGAAATGAAACTGAAAAATCAAGTTGTGTTAAAACTAGAACTTGCTGTTATGTAGAATGGGAAGTCATTTTATTTGAATAGTAAGTCATTTTTATTTGAATACTAAATAACAAGAATGGCCTCAAGAGGCCAGAGGACTTAGAGACATTAAGGTTACATTTTTTAAATTTTCACTTTATTAAAGAGTCACTAGAAATTGTGATTGACCAAAAAGATAAAGATCCATGAACATATTTAAATAATCCTACCTAGTCACATCTACAATATTTGATGGCTCCAGAGGGCAAACTGACGTACCAGGAATATCATACATCTCTTTCCAACGTGAAGATATTGGGAAAGAAAATAAATAAATCCCTGCCATTTTGTTGAGCTTTTTTTACTTATTTCTGTAAATGAGAGCTCACCAGTGAGTAACCTGTATGAGAAAGGACTCTTAATCTCTCCCACGTGGGCTTCTTAATATTTTTCTCTAATAGACAGGAAATTAAATACTGTATTTTCAGTCACATCAGGATATGGGAGTCCCCTTTTTATAATGCAGAGATATTGCCTGACCTGTGTTTACTTTAAGGCTTAAGCAACCAGCAGCTTCTGATTCATCAGATTGGCTGGAAAAGGGACCAAGGAAAGTAGGAAAAAAGACCATAGTATCAGCACCAAATGATACCCATTAGCAGCACTGATGAATTATTTATCAATAGGCTATGAGTCCCTGGAGACCAAGCCCAGGGATGCTGTATTCTATCACTGTGCCCAGCATACAGTAATGCTTAATAAATCTCTTTTGATTAAGTGAATAAATTTCTCCCATTGAAAATAAAGATTAATGAATTGTCCTTTCCTATGATATATTCAGTTGCATTTAGGATACATGAAATATACCCACGGTGCCAAAACATACAAGTGAAAAGAAAAATTATAAGTCAAAATCCTTTACTCCTTTAGTTAAGCATCAAAAAAAGCTCAAGAATCTGCGCATCCAAATTGTTACCCACTAGCCATATGGCAATTTGCAGTTAACAAAATCAGCTCCTCAATTGTCCTAACAGATGTCAAATCCTCAAAACCACATGTTGCTAAGGGCTATGTGATCAGAGAGCATAAATATAGAATACTGACACCTTTACAGAAAATTGGAAGCTCTGGGACAGAAAGTTCAAGATAATTGCTTAAAACTCTTCTATTTTCATTTTGGTGTCCTATGCTTTTGTAAATGTATCAGGGGTTCAAGATAATTTCTAAATATCCATTAAGGAAAATGATTTGGATAGTCAGGATTTCTTGTGATTTGGGCTTGTGAATAAGACTGAGGAGGGACTGTTTATGTACACTGAAGCAGAATCCTTTTCTTATTTATTTCTCTATTCCCCAGAACCTAAGAAATTATACTTAGTAAAGGCTGAGTAATATTAAACATGTATATATCCTAGCAAATTACAGAGTCTTGTTTCAACATTTCTCTTTCCTCTTATATGTGGCACATTTATTTTAGATGTCAGGGGTATGTAGTGGCTACTGTCCCCTATAGGACAAAGAAAGGGTTTGTTTGTCAGAAACTGTATCTTTTTTTCTGGGCTTTGTCTTTCTTCCCTCCCGCTCCATGGCAGTTTGTCCTTCCTGTCCTTTATCTGAAGATGGTACTTTTATAGAGTTTGTGCTAACTAACCACATGCCCTTGACTGGGGATGTATTACAAAGTGAGAATAGAATTTATTATCCAAACTGATCTCTTCTGAGAAGGAAAGGGCAGAGTATGAAGAGTTCCCCTGGGACAACAGGCAGAACTGCAGATCACCCAATTGGTTTTATCCTCACCTTCTAGTACCTCCATCCCTACCTTTGTCTTCAATCTTTTTACCACCAGGTGATGCCACCTTTTTAGGGCATCATTTCAAGGAGCTTCAGATGTCCTCAGCAACACATTCCTACACACATAGCCAGATTTTGAACACTCATGGTGCTCATTGAGCTCATGTTATTTATGCTCATTGACT
Organism: Xerus rutilus; assembly: GCA_028644305.1. Lineage (NCBI taxonomy): Eukaryota > Metazoa > Chordata > Mammalia > Rodentia > Sciuridae > Xerus > Xerus rutilus. Next base: position 42,906,675 of record CM053399.1, read on the forward strand.
AATCCAGTCCATGTTTCACCATTGTTTTGGCAACAATTAACTATAGAAGCTTATATAATAGAGATCCATATATTAATGCCAAATGAGTATTTCTCCACAACTTGTCAAGTTGCCTGATATTCCAAAATAAGTCCTGTGGTCAGAATTTTGTTAAAATGCCAAATCATAGCCAGGGATAGGAACATTAGAAAATTTCCATGAGAACAGAGTTCAGATTGAAGTTTAGGTGAAGGAGGCACCAGAAGAGATAGGATCCACAAAAATAATCTTGAGATCATTCTTGCCTGAATGCTATGCAGCAGAAATTTTATTGTTTAAGAAAGGATCTGCAGTTAAACCATTTTTTAATTTCAAAAAGGATTGATTTCCATTCAGTAAATATCCTCCAGCTCACTTAAATTAAGAAGCATTCCTACTTTGGCACCCTTCCCCTGGCTGCATTAGCTGAGGAGAGCTCAGAGTTACCCCTGGCGCAGCCCCTATTTGACTGACAGCACTGATGAGATGCTCCCCCTTACTGCCCTGAGGCGGGTAATGGGGGGTGTCTCAGGAATAACTTGAAGTCTTTCAGAACACGGAGCTTTCCCTGTAACCATTTATCATGCTCTCTCAGTGCTCAGCAAAGAGAAATAGCTCCCTACATTCCCCCTCCCTGTATCTGCTTTTTGAGTGACAGAAAATGATCAATAATGTTTGTCTATGGCTTTTATTGTGACAGAGAGGGCTGGGGAAGGAAGAGGGAGAGGATCTCACTGTTCTACAGCACAGATCCCATCTGAAGTACCCAGGGTAGAATGGGTGCCTGGAGAAATACAAACATGTCTGCCATTTCTGTGTGCAAAACAGTTTCAACAGAGAAGAGCACAGCAGGGCTCCAGCAAGAGCCTTTTTCTAGGCCATTGGAAACAGTTCTTCCAGGACTCATCCTGAGGGGCAGCCTCAGGTGACAGAGTCTCAAGGGCTCCCTGCCATTTCTTGGATGGCTCCATCACTGTCCTGGGCCCTGGGGGCTCACTCCACTGTGTTCCTCCAGCACAGAATGATGTTGTCAACACAAATGTGCTTTCTTTGCTCATTCTAGTGTGTGCACTCGTGGTTGTGTCTCAGTAGAATGGAAGAAAAGTGGGACCCAAGATGGGACCCCCTAATTGATCATCTCAATTACAAAATAAGATAATCATGAGAATATCTTGCATACATGAGCATAAGAAATAAAAGATTAAGAGCTCTGCCCTCTATTGGCTATTCATAACCACAAGACAACTGTAGGCCAAAGGTAAAATTGTTGTAGAATCCTTGATGTGTTAAGATCTGAAGAGCACTCCCGCCAGGAAGAGAAAAAAGTGTCAATCATCAATGGATGAAGTTCTGTTATTAGAGATTCTTTTTTTTTAGCTCAATCCCTATCCATGGCAGACTGGGAAAATGCATCCCTTCAAGATCAATGATTCCCAATCCATGCTTCTCTTCAGTTTTTTTACTTATTTTGTTTTTTGTAGTGCTGAGGATCCAACCCGGTGCATGCTAGGCAAGTGCTCTAGCAATGAGAGCAACATCCAGGTGGGAAATACTCATAGCGTTTGGCTATGAGTATATGAGTTTGGTGGAAATGATGCCATTGTCCTCTGGATCCTCTCGACACCCCTCCTCGTCATCTGGAAAACTAAAGCAGGACTGTTCTTTCACTTTTTTTAAAGCTATGGTCTGATTGAACATTCCATCAATTAGCTAAGCCCTAAGTGAGTCTATCTTGCTGCTCTTCCTCCTGTTTCCTGCTGGTGGGCACAGTGAAGGCTCAGGGGTGCAGTGTTGAAAGGCAGTTGTGGCAGAATCAGTGGCAGCCCCACGGATCACTGACTGCATCAACGGAACTTTCTTGAGGTCCACAGTTCAGGTGAATGGTGTGGGCGGGGTAGTGGGTAACAGATGTGCATGAGGGCATCTGCTGAGGAGAGGGGGTGGAGCCCTGGGAGGGAATAGAATTCTTTACCAGGGCAGGAGCACTCAAACTGGGAGGAAAAACCAAAGTTCCCAAGGTACATTGAGCCACTTCAAAGATGCTTCCTTGAAGACTATGGCTTGCCAAAGAGCCCGTTGGTATTCTCCATAAATAAAACGAAATAAGCACCATCCATGTCTCCCAGCCAAATACCAAGCAAATCTAGTTGCCACCACATAATGCCTTAATATTTTTTATTCTTTCATTTCTAGTTACTTTCTCCCTTCCTATTTTAATAAAAGCATAAGATTGCCAGGGGCTTCAGAGCTATTCTACTTAAATGTCACTATTGTCTAAATACACAAAGGCCAAATCACTAAATGATCTTCCCAGTATGATCTATATATGATCTAATGGTTATATATGATCTAACTTTGCCCCATACATAGTAGGAATGCATAAAAGAAAAAATAAAAGTTAGAGGGCTAGTGTAGTTATTCATGCTCAACATACATCACAGAAGTAGGAATAAATTTCTGAGCAACCGCCCCCTTATCCTACCTCTTCACCTGCAGGAATCTGGCATCTCCATGTTTCTACAGAGAAGAAGGATTTCTTCACAGTATTTTGGAAAGTGAGACATGAAATTCTGAGACATAGACAAAAGGATCGAGTCATTCTCAAGGTTTACCAAAGACAAAAGACGGAAAAGAAGAAAACCATCATTCTCTAACCTGGGCTCTTTGCTCAGTCCTTAGACTCCACAGGCATCCACATTCTCATTTAACTGGAGGTTTTTGTCAATAGTACTTACTGTTGCTAAAAAGAAGCTAGGCACTGATTACTCAAGTGTGTTAAACTGTTGCTTGTAAGTGTACCAAGGACAATTGGCCTCAGGTGTGAGGGTCTTCCAACAGCCCTTTAAGATCCTCTAGGGTCTTTGATGCCAGAGTAATTTTGCATTACAGAAATCCATTTAACATCTGAACAATTGAACTCTGATTTCATCCCAGCTCCCTGGACGAATTACATATGTGCCAGGAATTAAAAACGAGATCTCTACTTGTGAGCTCAGAGCCCTATTAACCGGGGACACTCTATTTCTAAGATTGCAGCTTTGATCACTGACCCACTTCACCATTACTGCACCTCCTGAAAGAAACTACAAAGACCCCCCACTCACCAGGTGCCACTGGGTTGGTGACCTCAATAACTGACATCGCTGTCACAGCAATCCATCACTGGCCTCCTGACCAGTATCAGGTTCCCACTCAATGTCGACAGCTCTTCACTCACACACAGCTCTAACCTGTTTGCTTGTTCTGTTTGTTTTCCTGAGCACAAACTGGTTGAAGCTATTGTTACAAAAGATCATGAAGTTCCTGGCCACTACTCGTGGTAAGCACTCACTCAGTATCTATTTGCTCTGTCTACACATTATTCTGACAACATGTGCTTCCGTTCTCTTAAGTAGATTAATTAAGCAGATGTCCAAAAAGTCCCCTTTTTATAGTGCTTGACCAGTATTTACAACTCAATGCCTGGAGGATCTTTGTGCCCATACTATTCCACTCAGCTTAGCTTTTGTTTCTTTTCTTTTTGTTTGTTTTTTTTTTCAAATATTTTTTAGTTGTTAATGAACCTTTATTTTATTTATTTATAAGCGGTGCTGAGAATGGAACCCAGTGCCTCACACATGCTAGGCAAGCGCTCTACCACTGAGCCACCACCCCAGCCCCTAGCTTTTGTTTCTGTTGTGGTTTTGCTATTTGTTTCCCTGGATACCAAATGAAAATGAAAGTAAGATGGCTGCTAAAACATTACAATGATACTAGAGAGAAATGAAATAGAATAATCACAAAATTAGAGATATTAGACCTCAAAAAGAAAGACAGCCTTGTTTTACCTACTTTGGGGCTATTGGCCTTATAGCCTTATAGCCTTATAGCCCCTGACAGCAGCACTATATTGGTGCCCAGCACATTAAATGATATCCTTGTGATGGTGATGATGAATCATGAAAAAAAGATGGAAATCAGTCTGGTTTATTCTTTTTAAGAAGGTCAAGAAGTGTGCAATGCTTTTTTCCTAATTTTCCATATTTTGTAAGTTGATAGAATTTGGCACCTGAAGGGGGACACTTTAGTTATAATGATAGTCACAGCCACCACTCTGAAGTGCCTACTCCACAGCAGGCAATGTGCCAGGTGTTTCATATATATGGTCATTAATCCTGCAGGATAAGTTAGGCTACAACATGGCCAGGCACGTATCTGAGAGGGTTGGAGATGGCAGATTCATTCTGTTGTGGCTTTGGCAATTGATTTTATTTTGAGACTTAAAGACTTTATAGATTGTCTTCTTCTTCAGAAGGTGGAGGAGTATGTAATGATTTTATTTAATTCATTGTATTAAGCTGATGTAACTTGGCTCTTGAAAGGATAAGCTTTTGTTATAATAATAATAGCCACAACTCTTAAGTATCTACTCCAGGCCAAGCAATGTGACAAGTGTTTTAGCATAAAATGTCTTTAATCCTGCCAGGTAGTTATTATTATAACTCAGTCTTACATGCTGAGAAACTATAGCTTAGGCAGATTATGATTGGCTCAAGGACAGTAAATGAGTAATAGAACCAAGACTCAAATCCAGCTTCACAAGACCCCAAAGCCATACTCTTCATGATCCCATTCAGACTCCATTTGTATAGGAAATCCCCTTATGTGCAATTTAGTGTTCCTGGCAAAGCCCATAAAGAAGTCATCTCTATAATGAATTTTGCTGGTACAGTGAGAAGGTTCCTATTTCTATCTCTCTCATTCCATGGAACAGCGTTCCTAGCCAGAAAAAGAAAAGTCATCCTGGGTCCAGTAAATCTGAGCCAAGGAAGAATTTTAATCATGTTAGAGGAGCCCATCCTGAGTGATTCCTTGACGTCACCCACTGAGTCCATCCACCTCTCAGAATGACCAGCCTGGCCCTTGTCCACCTTACTCAGCTCTTTCCTGGCAACTGAAGCCACCCTAAAAATAGCTTCTAGACCTTGGAAGGAACATCTCCTGGTGCCTACAGCAAAGAAGGTGCCTTTGGGATTCAGAAGAGCAGTCCCTTGGGCAATAGTCAGCTCCACTCTACAAGAAAGAGAGGCCAGGAGAACCCCTCAGACATAATCTCCCATTCCTTCTGTCATAAATGGCTTTCTCATTCCTGGTTTACCCTAAACTCCACTGACTTAGTGCCTGTGATTCTAAGTACATGGGCTTATGTGATGGCAAATTTGCACTCCCCACCTTGACTGGAGTTTCACCAGAGAGGTATACACCAAATTTGACACCAATTAGTCAAACATCTCTCCTTTCTCTGCAGCATATCTGAACAGCGATTATCAAAGGACACAAAAAAATCTCAACACTTAAAAAAAACAGATAACCCAATCAATAAATGGACAACTGAACTGAACAGACAAAACAAAACAAAATATAAAATAATATCTTTTCAGGAAAGTAGATGGAATTAGAGATGATAATTTTGAGCAAAATAAGTCAGACTCAGAAAATATTACATAGTTTCTCTAATGTGGCAGATGTTGGACTTCTACAGAAGTGTAAGATAATAAATTTGTATTGTTTTAAGTTGCCAAATTTGTGGTTATTTGTTACAGCATCAATTTTGCTTTATTCTTACTTCATCTGTGGGTCTTTTCTCCCTAAGATACTACATATGTTTGTAATAAATTCGTCTTATTCATTTTCTCCTTTACCTGCATACAGTGACCTCTCAATCCTGTTACTCTATTATCTCACTTGCTCTAGACAAGTCTAACCCTCTTGACAGCAATACGGTGAAGGACAACAAATGAGATGGCTGGCCACTCAATTACAGCAATGTAACTTAGTAAATAGCAGCCACCGAGAGAATGAGCTCTACTATTCCCTACTTCAGGGTCCCTTCCATGAAGGGATGGCAGCAAACATAGATGGTAAGGCAACATGAATTTACTTGTGTGTTCAGGTTATACCAGCAGGAGATCAAAAGGCACGTTCAAGATGGTCTTGAACACAAATGCTCAGTATGTGAATCCCTTTTATTAGCAATGAAAAGCCTTACTCATATGATTCCACTCTTTGTCCTCTACTCATATGGTACCCAAACCCTTCCAAGATATTAAGACCAAGGATGGCACTATCTGTCTGCTTCACGTGCACACAGCTTTTCTTATCACAGCATCAAGGAGGAGCCTAACTGGGGGAATCTGGTGGAGCCCATCTTCATGGATCTTCAGTTAACTATCTATATAATTTCCTTCTTTTGGTAACAGAGATATAAATAGTCCACTTCCCACTCACCCAGGTCCTCATGAATCTGACTAAATGTATTTATTGGGTTCATTATATTTCCACTAACAAATCACACAGTATATTTCTAAATATATATAGCCATATAATTAAAAACCTTCTAAACAAATGCATTTTATCTATTGATTGTATCTATTAGTTAACCTAATATACCTCCTTATGCATATTAGTTGATTTATCTCCCAATCAAATTGTTTCCCAAACACATATACATCTGTTAGAATATTGGCCAGGGTTGCCTGAAGGTTAATCCCTCTGTTCATGCCTTCTCACTCTAGAGGGTTCCTCTGAGCTGATTTTTCAGGTTCCGTAAGATATGTTCTTTGAGTTCTAGGTGGACAGGCCGGGGAGACACATTACAAAGTTTCTGCTAACAACTTCCAGAAAGACAGGACACCCAGACAAGGACCAGGGGACAATTGCAGATGGATTTTCATGAGGCAAAGGAAAACATGGTGCTCCCAGTCCAGCCCGCATGCTCTTTGTCTCCCCTCACGGAAAATACTATATCATCTTGTGGTGACAAAGAGACAAACACCAGGACATATGTTCCCCTCTTCCTCCTATCTATTCTGAAGATTATGTATTCCTCCTATTTGGGGAGGAATGGGGCAGTACCTTTCTGGTTGCATCACTCTACGGAATGACCTGTCCCTTCTCCTTCGTGTTGACCTCTGCAGCTGTTCTTTAAGATAATACCTGAAAGAGCAAGTGGCCTAGTGCTTTAAAAAGTACTGTAAAGATGGCATAGAATTCACAGCATGTTATAAAAAGTCTGAATGAGAAGGGAATTTAGGAAAGTCCTAATCCAAAAACTCATACATCAAATTGGAAACAGGCCTAAATGATTTGCTCAAAGTCATAGCCTCTGGGTTGGGGGTAGGAATTGGAGCCCTGACTTCTAGTACTCTTTTTACAGACTACCTCTTCCCTCCACTGACTCCGGGGGCAAAAGAAAGCACTGTACTAAGTCAACCACAATTCAGACAGGGTGAAGCCACACATTATGCTAAATATATGAAGTTAAGTCATTGGATTTGGGTTTGTTTTTTTTTTTAACTTTGAAGTGTTTTAGAGTTTTATTTTATAAATATTGTTATGAATCTGCTATTTTATTCTTTAGCAATTCACTTATCTTAAGTGGTGGCATCAATAGTTGTTTTCCTGCTGCAAAACTGTCAATCTCCAAAATGTTGGTTCAGGAATTATAAATGATTTATGCCTAGTCATTGAGCCTCTCACCACAAATCACATTAACCCTGAAGCAGGCAGACATGCCCATATCTTCTTCTGAGTCAGTGCCCAAATCCAGGGACCAGACCTTCTACCTGATGTAGCAGAGAGATAAACCATGTTCTGGCATTTCAGGCCCTCAAAAGGAGCCCAGAAAAATACAATTAATTGAAATCAAATACTCTTAATATTCCTTTGCCTATACTACAAAGATGATAATATCCATCTTATTAAACTACAGAGAATATGAAAGATAATATATACTTATATGGTACATGGCACACAGATGGAACTTAACCAATGGTAGTTTTAATATTTATAACACCTTATTTTCTTCTATTTCAATATGGTTTTATAAAACTTCTCATGCATACTGCACATGCAACATCTTTCACATAACTTTATATCTAGGTTGTTAATAAAATACTGATGTTCTTTCCAAGATTGATAAGAGATCTACCTGTTCTAAAGGCCTCAGCAAAATCCCACTAGGGTTCATTTACAGTTGTCTCTCTCTTTTCAACTTCTTTTTCTTTTCCATATTAAAGGTTTGTATTTTTTAAGGTGTACTATGTGATGTTTGTATATACATACACAGTGCAGCCAGCTAATTAATATATCTATTCCCTAAGCGGTTATGTATGTGTGTGTGTATGTGTGTGTGTGTTGAGAACACTTGAGAACTACCCTCAACAAATTTCAAGCATATAGTACATTATTATTATCCATAGTCACCATGCTGTAAATTAGGTTTCTAGAACTTGTTTATTTCATAACTAAAAGGCTGAACCTTTTGATCAGTATCTCCCTTTCCACTTCCCTCTAGTCCCTGGTAATCATCATTCTATTGTTACTATGAATTCCACCTTTTTTAGATTGCACATATAAGTTAGATAATGCAGTATTTATCTTTCTGTGCCTGACTTATTTCACTGAACATAGATATATCCTCCAGTAGAAAATACAGTAGTGCTATTGTTGAGAGTAATGCATACTCCCAACAATAAGCATACAGTTTCAAATGACAGATGTTCCTGTTTTTTAAGACTGAGTAATATTCCATTGTGTATATCCATACACCACGTTTTCTTTCTCTGTTCATCCATCACTCAGGTTGTTCCCATATCTTGGCTATTATGAATATGGCAGTCACTCTGACAGCCATTTCTGCCCTTCTTCCCCTAACAGAGGCTTTATAACACTCTAAAATTGTCTTAGAAAAATGATTCAGAAGCAATCACTTTTGTTCCTATGTTCTTCAGTAAACTCAATGATGGAAAGCTTTGGTTTCTGCCCTTCTCTAAACAGTATAATCAATTTTCAGTAGATCTTCTCCTGTTAGTTTGATAGCTCCAATTTTCTGACAAGCTGCAGAGAATGAGTTTGGATTTCAATACTATTGTCATTGTTGCTGCTGCAGTTGATATTGTTGTGATTTTCTTGTTATTAACTCTGCATCATACATAAATGTGCAGAAGCAACAAATTTAACTTGAGTCATGAACTTCGAACATGCTCTTTTGTTCTTTCAGGTTATTGTTTGTTTGCCTTACAACTGCTTGCTCAATTAACAGTGTTCTTTCAGAAGCAAACCTTTTAATCACATGGAAATTCACAAGAAGTTCCAGCCAGATTTTGTCTAGATTTTTATTTCTAAATCAAAAGCATACAGGAGCTGAGTGCAGTTGTGCACGCCTATAATCCCAGCGGCTCAGGAGGCCAAGGCAGGAGGATGGCAGGTACAAAACCAGCCTCAGCAACTTAGTGAGACCCTGTTTCAAAATTAAAAATAAGCCAGCCTCAGCAAGGGCGAGTTGCTAAGCAACTCAGTGAGACCCCGTCTCTACATAAAACACAAAATAGAGCTGGGGATGTGGCTCAGTGGTCAAGTGCCCCTGAGTTCAATCTCCAGTACCAAAAAAATAAAAAATAAAAAAGGCCTAGGAATGTGGCTCAGTGGTTAAGTGCCCCTGAGTTCCAATCCCTGGTACAAAAATAAAATGCCGTACAGAATCTAATTTAAACAAATGGAAATAAACATTACATTTGGAATTTATCACAGTGTTATTTTCCAATATGGCTTGTTTCAATATTGACCCTGATTTCCAGATTTTAAGCTAAGAAATAAGAGAGTAAAATCAAGGGCTAAATAGTGATGCCACTATTTGAAAATCAGCATTCTCCTTAGAGACTTTTGCTAGATCATGCTGTTTAGTCCTAAAACTCAAAGTTCCAGGGATAGCCTGTTGAAATCTAAGAGATCCACCCACTAGAAGTTGTAAACTTTCTTAGGTTCACTCGGCAATCAAGTTGGGCTCACAGGAGAATGGTTTTGCTTTCCGCACCAGGAGACTTTAGTCCTTAGAAGGAACCCTATCTGAAACCCCTTATTCCTTGCCTCTGTCCTGGACACTTCCATCAGGGAACCAACTGTGTGGCGGAGAAATCTGGCTGAACAGTTTGCACTCCCAACTTCGGCAGAGAGATCCCAATTTTTTTGTAAATTATCATTAAAGACTGATGAATTTACCAGAACGAATTAATTTTCATTCATTTAACATTGGAGGAGTTCCTAGTGGTGTCCCCGGCATGTCACTAATCTCCGAGGAAAAGAACTTTTTTGTTGTTGTTTGCTTTAAATCTTTGGCCACCAGCACAGTGCCGGTACTTGCTGCACTTTCGGCAAACTCAGAGATTGAAGGATAATGTCTGCCCCTCCCTTTGTAAAGAGACTGACCTTTAAACTAAGACTTAAAATTGCTGGAAGCTGCACCAGCGCCCATTGGTAGCACCAGCCTGTGATTTGTACCTGCCGAAGATTTCATGGTGAGGAATTAGTGTCTGTTCTGAAGGTTGAAGTCACACACTGCAGCCAAAGACAGCTTTCCGAACCCGCAAAGTGACATGGTCAGGAAATCCGCTTCCAGACTAATCATTTCTTAACCATTTTGCGGTCACCATTGCACGGGTGAAAACCTTTGGGTTCTCTCCTTAGGAAAATGCAACTCAAGGACACACATCCTTAGAAATGATTTCAGGAAGTTCATATCTTAGAAATATCTGGAATTGAAAAAGGAAGTCATTTCCGCAGAAGTATTCGGCACTTGAGCGCAAATACGCTTCCACAACAGCCGAGAGTGGCAGTGGCCCAAGCGCCGCGCGCCGCATAGTGGCCGCACGTCGGCCTTCGCCAACTAGTCAGTAATCTCGGCCACAAAAACCCAGGCCAGGGCTCGGAACTAAACTGCTGGAAAGCCCAGAAGCCAAGAACTGGGTCTCCGCAGTGGGCGTCTGCCTCTAGGCTCCTGAGCTCCCTATGCCGGGTGACCCGCCACTCTAAGCCCTGACCAGCGTGCTGCGTGTGTTTCCCAGCTCTTTGCAGGACTCGCGCTGGCGTCCTGCCCGGCCAGTTCATCCTGCCCTGGGTCTCGCCGCCGCCCTACGCGCGAGCTCTGCAAAGAGGGAATCTCAGACTCCAGGTCCCAGCACCGAGCTTTTATTCCCTCACAGTAGTGTTGCCCTAAAAGCTAAGAGAGGGCATCTTGGTAGTTAGGCGTTCCAGGTGCTTTCTTGAGCACGGAAGCCACAAACAGGCGAAGGGAAAGAAAACGTGGAGAGAGGCAAGTGTGCCCTAGGAAATGCAGAAGCTTATAGGGGCTAAGAACAGGTGTGCGATGGTCATTTAACTCGAGTTAGATGACTGGGTCCATTCGAGCACCCTTGGGGGCTAATTTCTGCTCTGCATAGGAGAATACAAGTACTCTGGGTCCTTGCGTTCCCCTCGCGCCCGGTCCCCAGATGCTGCTGCTGTGATCACAGCGTTGGCAGCGTCTTCACAGACTGCTGAGTATTTCGCGCTGAGCGCCCAGACCTTGAAATCCCGGGGAAGCAGAGAAGCTGCTTTCTCCACACTCTGGCTGTTGAGACCCGAAAACACCGTGGTCCTGACCTCGGCGCGCCTGGAGCTCAATGCTTAGGCTGAATAGTCTCCAAACCCGGGGGCTGCGTGTGAGTGGGACTGAAGTCAGGCGTAATTGCGTGCAATGGAGCGCGCCAGTTCTTGGGAGTGTTTGCGTGTGTGATGGAAGCATATCATCGTCCTATGGGTGTATGGATGCGACTGCACCAGAGACTCGGAGGGAGACTTAGAACATGTTTGAGGGTGAACCCCTAGGGTTACCTCTGAACGCCGAGATCTGTTTTGAGTAGCTGTACTTTCCTGCGTGTGCGCATGATTGGAGCCAGTTAGAAACTGGGGGGGGGTGGGGTGTGGGGGGTGCTGAATGAGAACGAATAAATGCGATGTAGTATGGGCAGAGACTCCACAGCACTCAAGCCTGCCTACTCTTTAGGCGAGGACCTTAGCGCGGAGATGGGGGGTGCGGGGCCGGAATCAAATGCCCCTGGGACATCTCAGCAAACAGCAGCCTCCGGAAGCAAGGGGGCAGCTGTGCAAATGGCCTAGACAGGCGGACTAATGAGAAGTGATGGATGGCAGGATAGGAAGAGGGAGAGCTAGAGGTCTGGATGGAGGGTTTGGAAGCATCTGTCCCTGACACCTCGCCCCTCAGACCCAGTTGGGTGTGAGATCCCTCACGTGATGAATCTGAACAGCACTCTGGAACAGATCAAAGTGAGTCAAGGCAGTCCCACAAGGTAGGGATTCGGAAACTATCAATAGAGATCTTCCGGAATCCGCTACGTGGGCTAGGACGCTTCTGGATCTCTGCCAGGTGGAGGTTGGGCACTGGGCTACTGCTCACAAAATACCTTCAAAGTAAGACTATGGTTCCCGTTTCAAAGATGAGTATATTGAGGCTCTGAGAAGTTACTTGCCCATGATCACAGAATCTGGAATGGCGCGTCTAGAATTGAGCTCAGGTCCAAAAAAGTTCATTTCCCCAGCTATATCTGCTTCCCACGAGTCTTTTCCCTCTGTGGGTGATACCACCTGCAGAGTCGGACTCTTCGCGGGCGAGATCCACTCTGACGCACGCTAATCCTCCAAGCCTCATTTGGGCAAAGGTCTAGGGTCAGAACTATGTAAGCCAAGACTCCCTGCAGTCCTGCACTCTTCCTTCTAAAATCGCACTACTGGGGTTGGAGTGGGAGAAAGTTAAAAGCCAAGAGGAAATTAAGAAGTGAAATCTATCCTGACGTCAAATTGCCCTCAAATTCCCGCTCACTTTAAGGACGTTTCTCGTTTATTTTCACCATCCCCCTACTTCTATCAGTGACCTCAATGCAAATAAAAGTGGGGCCGTCATGCTGGATGCTCCAGGTTGGAAGAATGGGGTGACGCAATCTGGCTGGGGCACTGGACCCCTCCGCCCATTGGTCGCCTGGCTCTCAGGGACCCCTCCCGACCCACCGCAGCGGGAATAAGAGCAGCTGCTGGCGCAGGGAGATACTGAAGCCACTGCCCAGCCCAAGTGTCGCTGCAACTTCCGCAGGGCCCTAGCTGGACGACACCACCGCCCTCTCTGCTCCAAACCACTGCCTTCCAGGTGAGTCCCGAAATTCCTGCTCAGGTGGTTATTCTATTCCTCCCTCCTCTTTCTACTCCCTCCCCTCTGTCGGCATTAGGCATTAGTCTGTCTAGTAGTTATCTCTCTGTCAATCTCAGATCTCAGTCCACTTCTGTCTGGGTCTCTTGGTCAAACAGTCCGCGATTTATCCCAGGTTCTGGTCCAGTAGGATTGGACAGTGTCAGTCCGGGAGCTTCTTGCTCCTCTCTCCCTACGAGTTTGCCAGCTCGGGTCTCACATTCTCCCACCGCACATATGGTATGCTAAAGCCAAACTCGGGACTCTCAGGTTCACCAGACACGGCGCAAACAGCAGGATGCAGGAGTAAATTTCGGTAGATGGTGCGTTCGGCGATCACTTCTGGTGCCTAGCGTTCTTGGGAAATTGGTTCAGAGCCTGGGCCAAAGCGAATCCCAAGCAAATGGGCGCAACTACTGAATGTCAGCAGCCCTAAACTGCAAGCCCCAGTGGCAGGCTCTGGGAGTGCGGAGAAGTGGCGTGGGTCCCAACTTCCAGACTGTTAAGCTTGGTTCTTGCGGGCAACGGAGTTGCCAGAAGGAGGAGCAGCTGAGCACTAGAAATGGTTCAATGTCTCAGATTGCTACTGCAGAGATACTACCTCTCTACTTACCCTCTCCCTCCCTATCTCCCGGTGTGTACAAAGCCCAATACCTCGAAACAGTTCTAGGTTTTGTTTGGGAGCAGCTATGTGGCAGGGGCTTCCTAGAGTGTGCACCAGACTTGGCCAACAGGTGTATGTGTGTGGGGGTAGCGTTTGTGAGAGATGGATAGGGCTGAGACCTCCCCACCCGTATATCCTGCTAAGATTGCTCCTCCAGCTTGCTAAACCCTGCCACGTGCCCGCTAGACCTCCCAGCAGTTGACTTGATTGATGAAGAAACAAAGATAAAGAGAAATGTAGTGACCAGTCTGAAGCAATGCAGCCAAAGAGTTAAGAGGCGGGCAGAAGAAGACAGGAAGTCAAGTCTGTGGGTTCACAGAACTTTGAACTGGTGGAACTGATGCAGGAGATGATATCATTCTTTCCTTGCAGGGGGCATCATGGGCTTCCAGAAGTTCTTCCAGATCCTGGCTCTCAGCATTTTGGTCCTGTACCAGGCAAGCAGCCTCCATGCAGTGTCATTCAGGTAAGACAGCCTGCAGACAGCTCCACTACCCTCTTGCCTCCCCTGGAATCAAACAAATCCATGTTTTTTGATTGTGGTGTACTGAATGTTCCTCTCTGGAGGAAATATATATATAAAAATATATGTACTCAGATGTATGTATAAAGTATTTTACGTCTTACTACTATTTATAAATTATATGGTACACATTTTTATATCAGAAAAAGTTTCTAATAAATTTACATGCATGTATACATACATACATAAATTTCCCCCAGAAAGCCAGTTTTAAAAGTCATCCAGCCATTATTAAATGACCATTATTAAATGGCTGCATTTAACAATTAGCTCATAAAATTCCTTAAAATTTAAACATCACTTATCTTTAACCTGTTACGAACTGGCTCCAGTATACCACCACTTAGAGGCCACACCAGTGCCTGACTCCTGATGAGGACATTGGCCTCAAACGGCCTTCCGTTAGGAGTTGGGGCAGCTGTATTCTTAGAAGAGGAATCAGGGAACAGGAGGCCTGGCTGCTTATCCCGGGGAGAAGGCGGGCAGGCAAGGGTTCAGAGCCTGCACTAGTTTGCTTCCCCTCTGCAGTTCCACCTTGGAGAACAGCCCAGACCTGACCACGCTCAGTGAGGAGGAAGCGCGCCTCCTGCTGGCTGCACTGGTGCAGGACTATTTGCAGATGAAGGCCCGTGAGCTGCAGCGAGAGCAGGAGACAGAGGACTCCAGGTAAGTCTCCCCACCTGGCCAGCACAGGGCCTCCCTACCACCCTGGACATATCCAGGAAGGTGAATCCCAAGAGGTAGGAGAGAATATAATGACCTAAATCCGGCAGTCTGTGCTCAGCAGGACATGGGGCCCATCTTCTCTCGGGGTCCACTGAAGATAGAGGTCAGCTGGAGAGATTATGGTTAGGTCATGTTTAAAAGATCTATTGCTGAAAGTAGGGAAGATATGGAATCGTGTAACTATGTGAATTGGTCTTGTGATCCTAGGAAGACCTTTCAGCATAGGATGAGTTAAGACTGGTAAGGGTAAAGCCTGGAGCCAGGGATGGATGTGGTATATTTCAGGAGATTTTAGAAATTCAGTTTGCCCTAGTTAATTTATATATGATGTTCTTTCACACCCACCAGGAGTATTCATGTTATTTGTCAGGCAAAGGCAAAGCATTTGCAAGGGGTGGGGACAAGTAGAACAGGGTCTGAGGTAGGTCTGAGGCATCTATGGAGATGTGCATGTTGTCACAGGGCCAGGAAGAGCACCCTTTCCCAGCCCCAACTCCTTGTGCACCCTAAGCCTAGAAAGGAAATCAGCCCTGGCCTAGCCCTAGCACTGACTGAGCAGAGGAATGTGTTGACCTGCATCCACCCTGATAATCCTCTTGTCAAGCATGAAGGTCTGCACAGCATGTGGAATGCCAGAAAAGGTCACCCTTCCTTACCACTACCCTGGCCCACTGTACCTCTAAGCCCTCCTAATGGAGGAATGAGCTACCCTCCTGCCTGCATCTCCTTCCTCCCTCATAGTTCCCCTATCTGGTCTAACCTTCTGTTGACTACCCATGGGAGCCATACCTGGTGCATGGTACTGTCTGGCATGTCTTTTCCCTGCAGCCTGGACAGCCCCAGATCTAAGCGGTGTGGTAATCTGAGTACCTGCATGCTGGGCACGTACACACAGGACCTCAACAAGTTTCACACATTCCCCCAAACTGCAATTGGGGTTGGAGCACCTGGCAAGAAAAGGGATATGGCCAGCGACTTGGAGACAGAGCACCGCCCTCATGTTGGCATACCCCAGGATGCCATCTGAACTCCCCCTCTCCCCTTTTTAACTTCCTTTCTTGCTTTCTTCCTATAACTTAATGCATGTGGTTCCTCTCTGGTTGCTCTTTAGGCTGTTAGTGGTAGCTTTTCTATAGCAGATGATGTCTGGAACCTCAGGTGGGCAGAGAGGGGAGAATTCACAGTCTGGAAAAGAATCATCCAGGAAAATAGCAGAGCAAGGACAGCCCTCTGAGGCCCCTGAGGATTTCATAACAAAGTTCTTCAGTCCTGCTTCTGAATGTGCTGATCATTTGGGAAATAAAGCTATTTTTCTAAAAAGACCTGAGCTGTTGTGGTCAGTCGTTGCTCTAGCCCACATCTCAGCCACAATGGTGTTTAGGATCTGTGCTTAGAAGTAGTCTTAGCCCTGGGGTAACTGGACACAGGGTGTGGGGAGTGGTTCCTGTGACTCAGCTCAAGCAGCAAGAACAGGGACACTAAGGAGCAGGTAAGCATCTATAGGACTGGATGCTGCAGACTCTCCTCTTCTTCCAGGTAAGACCAGAGAATTTTCATTTTCCTAAGAAGGGATATTTCATGCTGGTGACTGAGAAATGAATTCTACAGTCCTTGTGAATGGCCTTGGATATGGCACTATAGTTCACTCTAGTCTCATAAACCTTTGCTCATTTTTAGTCTATTTGTACAGGAAAGATGGGCTGTTACAGCCCTGTGCTCCATAACCAGTCACCCCTAGTCACCTTTGGGTTTTCTGACACTCCTGGGAATGTCTTTGGGGAGTGATCATGGCATTTTCCCTAATGGCCTTGTGATTTTCTGCTCTGATAATTATGTTTAGGAGAAACACTTAAGGTAAATTGATGCTTCTCAGAGCAGCAACTTTACCATGATGGTCCCATGGGGCAGGTTCCTCCCCTAACCCTCACTGACAGGCCTTCTTTTCTTTCTCCATTCTGCAAACTAGCGTCACTGCTCAGAAGCGAGCCTGCAACACTGCCACCTGTGTGACCCACCGGCTGGCAGGCCTGCTGAGCAGGTCAGGGGGTGTGGTAAAAGACAACTTTGTGCCCACTGATGTGGGTTCCAAAGCCTTTGGCCGGCGCCGCAGAGACCTTCAGGATTGAGCAGTTTTCAATGGACCTAGGAAGAAGGTGACTGCCTCATACTGTCAGGTGGGAGGATGGATAACCATGTATTTCAAGGATGTATTCTATACTGTGAGGATCCCTGGGCCCATATAATTGAAAAAAAATCCACATAGGAAGGTAACCACATCAGTCTGGAGAAAGGACACTGAGACCCAATAGCTGAAACCCTACTGAGTCCATCTTCCATTTTTCTGCTCTTTCCTTGTGACACTGAGATCATCAGGCCAGGAAATACACATCCTGTTTACTTGCCATTATAATTGTGATTACCCCAGCATTTGAGTTACTTACCCTTTTGGAGTATATACTAAAATGCCATGTACTTCTGAATTAAGAGCAGAGTCTTGGGTTCAAGAACTGTTGCCCTCTACTGGCTCTATGACCATGAACCAGTCACTGACTCTCTATGAGCTTTGGTTTCTCCCTTTGTAAACTGAGGGTTTTAATACAAACTACCTCCTAACATTAATATAAAGAGCAGGTGAAATAATAAATGTCAAGAGCCAGACAATTAATAACTAAACTCTAGGTGTTTTTTTATTTCTTGTAGGTCACAATGAAGCTAAACTCCACTTCTTTTAATGTGTAATGAAAGCAATTTGTAAAGAAGGCTCCATGGAAGATATACATATTTGCATCCTTCTTGATATGGAAAACTGTCTTCTTCATTTAAAAGAAACTAAAGCTAAGTGCAGAATAAGCTTGTTGCAATTACCTACTGTGCATCATTTTTATATTTGATTCTGTATCTAATAAACATGACAGCATGTCTCATTGGCTTATCTGATAGCAAATCTGGTCCTCATCAGCCATTCTGTTGATGTGGAAGTTCTGCTAAACCTCAGGGGGACATGAAATCCCTGCCTCTTGGGCATCTGGGGACACCTGGTAATGTTGTGCCTTGATGGAACTATTTGTTTAAAGAAATGTCAGTGTTGTCATTTGTGAACCTCATCAAAATTAAAAAATGTATTTTCGATACCCTTAAATGAAATCTCTGCTTCTTATTTATGCTGTTTCTCCCAGGAAAGCTTCAGGGGCCTGTAAGCACATTGTTGAGCAGGCTGACTTTCTTGAAGTAAAGACATGCTTAGGTTGGCTTCTCAGTGTCTTGTACCCTTTGTTTTGAATGAAACATACTTTATTGGAATTATAACCCTGTGAATAGCAAAGACGACAGCCCCAGAAGTTATTCATGTACATCCTCTTATCTTAAGGGTTCTCTGATCCATCTTTGCTTTTCATTCCCTTAAGAGCCCCTTTATGTACCACTTAGTCTGCAAAGCACTTTAGAAAGGATGTCTCAGAGTTAAAAATGGGAATCCCACTGGCCAACCTAGAAAGATCATTGATGCCAGTCAGTCCAGCCTTTTTATTCTGTGAGGTACAGAGGAGTATCTTATTTAAGGTCCTGTAATAAGTTTAACAGAGACATCCATGAATTTAACAAATACTTATTGAGCACCTGCTATACACTAGCATTATTCTAGACACTGGGAACTGAGCAATGAACAGACCAGAGAAAACTCCCTGCTCTCATGGAACTTATGTTCTAGTTGGGGTAGATTAAGATGATGCATGCTGTAGAATCCTGGTCTCTCCATAGGAGGAGGACTCTGAAATGTAATGGAATCTGATACCTTATTCAATGAAGTGATTTCCCAGTGTCCATATCCCTAGCATCCGCTGGGGTCAGTATCAACTCGGTGAGTATAATTCTAAGGTGATGTGGTGCTTTCACTGGTAGACAGCTAATAGTGTTAGTTAGTTAGTTAGTTAGTTAGTTAGTTAGTTAGAAAAGTCAGCCTCTCATGCCACTGACTCTAATTATTTTCTCAGGCTCACAGAGAATTATGTTCCTTGCCTGACCCCTCCAGTCTGCATTCAACATGGTAGCCCAGCTGTCTCTGTAAAAGATAGATAAGACCATGTCTCTCTTGGGCTCAAAACACTTCAGTAACACCCCATCTCACTACATAAACTCTTGAGGCATTGCAATGCCTCAATCAAGGTCTGACCTGATCTCTCCCTTCTTTCCTCTCACCCTCACCCAATACCTGTTTGGCTTTATCTCCTACTCTTCCTCAAAATGGCTTTTTTGCTTTTCTTCAACCCCTGACTCCCAGAACTCAACTATGGCAAGTCTTTGCACTTCCAAGTGCCACTGTGTGGAACACTCTCACCTGATAGTCTCCATCTGCTCCTGATCTTTACTCAGATATCAACTACCCTATCCATCCTTTCTGAATACACTGCATTCACACCAATATACCCTAACCCTCTTCTTTACCTTTTTCTCCTTACCATTTATCACCTTCTGCATATTTTATATTTGGCTTCTTTGTTTTGTTAATTGTTTGTGTCCCTTATCATAAATGTAAGTTTAATAATGGGTAGGGATGTGCCCATTTCATTAATTGCTATATCCCTAACACACAGGACAGTATGCATGGCACAAGTTAGCATTCGGTAAATATTTTTGAATGAATGAGTGAGTGAATGAGTGAAGTTAAGTCTTCCCTTTTATGTCTGCAGTCAACTCTCAGATTCTCTCTGGGCCTGATTTTCTTCATTCTGGATTACTCAGTACTCTAAATCTCCAGTAGTCACTTAGATTGTGAATCCCTCAACTGTCTGAAGGCTTCAGTGCCTGCCACTTTGTTGATAATTCTGTTTCCTGCCACAATGCCTTCACACAGACTATTTTTTTCATTTGGACATGCCTCTGATCCAAATTTTTCTTCTCTTGATTAATTATGACCAGTTTTTCTTTTTCTTCCCATGCAGCAAACATGAAGACAGGCAGGGAGATCTCTAGGTTTGATTCCTACCCAAAATTCACATGAGCAAGAAAAATAAATATTTGTTGTTGTAAACCACTGACATTGAGATTGCTCTTGTGTGATGTTGCTGTGGCAATCATTAAATAACTTATAAGATTTGGGGCAATTCTATACCGAATTCTGTCTCTCTCAGGTTCATACATTGAAACTCTAACTCCCAATGTGACTGTATTTATAGAGCCTTTGTATTTACAGAGCCTTTGAGGAAGTAATTAGGGTTAAATAAGGTAATAAGGGTTAGACCCTAACCTGACAGGACTGGTGTACTCATAAGAAGAGAAAAAGCTCTCTCTCACTGTCCATGCATATAAGAGAAGAGGCCAGGTGAAGACACAGGGAAAAGGCTAAGCCTGCAAGCCAAGAAGAGAGCCCTTGCCAGACACAAACCCAAATAGTACCTTGATTTTGAATTTCCAGCCTCCAGAACTGTGAGAATATAAATCTCTGTCCTCAACTGGCTAGTCTTTGGTATTCTTTTATATATATATTTAGTTGTAGATGGACACAATGTCTTTATTTTAATGCTTTGTATGTGGTGCTGAGGATTGAACCCAGAGCCTCATGCATGTGAGGCAAGCGCTCTAGCGTTGAGCTACAATCCCAGCCCTAGTCTCTGGTATTCTGTTATGGCACCCTGAGCAGACTGACAGAGGGGGCATTAGAGGATGGAATTATTTTTGCTACCATAGTTCGTTTTTCAACTTATTGAGATTTTGGACTCTAGGTCAATTTACTGAATGGCTGATTTGGAAAATTTGTTTCCTTTTACTAATTCATCTTGGTAACCACTTTTGTTTGGTCTTCTTAAATCATCCCAAGGGATGTTCATTTTATCTCTATTCCAGTCTCCTGCTACTGAAACTGGATAATATATACCTTAGACAAATTAATTGTGATTTAGTCATATAATGCATATATATAATACACTACACTGCATTAACATAAATGTATATATCAATTCAGATAAATCATACAATGCTGAGTAAAAAAAAAGTTAGTTGCAAAAGACACATACCAACTGATACCATTTGTTTTGAGTTTGAAGTATGCATACAATACTGTACATAATATAGGGATACATATAAATGCAGTAAAAATAATCATGTCATGGATAGGGAGTGATACACCTCGCATTTAAAAGGGGACTAACTTTGAGGGGATGGGAAGGAAATATCATGAAAAGAGATATACAGGTGAGTTCTACCAAGGTTTTTGTTTCCAAAGGTTTTAATTTCTAAGCTGTGTAGTATGTATATGGATATTCATTATATTCATGATTAATAGGAATGAATCAACATAGAGATGGGGCTTTTAAAAATTAAGGCAAACACCATAAAAATGAAAAATAACACAACTTTTAAACTAGCCAGATAATCTGTTCTATTTAATGCAACAGAGAAACTAAAGATATCAAAAATGTATAGTAGGGCTGGGACTGTAGCTCAGTGGTGGAGCACTTGCCTGGCACGTGTGAGGCGCTAGGTTCAATCCTTAGCACCACATAAAAATAAATAAAATAAAGAAATTCTGCCCATTTATAACTACAAAAAATTTTTTTAAATGTATAGTACGTGCACCACGTGAAAAATAATGGCAGTAATATATGCCTATATAGCTTTAAAATAATTGTGAACTAATTGAAGTCATCAATTAAAAATCAAGGTAATTGGGGTGCATTTTTAAAAGGGTCCATCAATGTTTCTTTTCATTTTCATTTTTTATGACTTTATTTTATTTATTTTTGTTTTTATGTGGTACTGAGGATCAAACCCAGTGCCTCACACATGCTAGGCAATCACTGAGCTACAATCCCAACCCCATGATTGTTTTTAAGAAACTTTTAGAACAAAAGGATTCAGAATGGATTAATATAAATGGGTAGTAAAGGATATATGAAACAAATACAAACATGAAGTTGGAGACAACTTCTTAATAGGTCAAAAAGAATTTAAGGCAAAACTGCCCTATGGAAAAAGGATGAGTATCACATATAAGAAAAAAGAACAATAGAACAAAAGGTATATTTATCATGAACACATACAGGCCCAATAATATGGCCTCAAATTATGCAAAAAAGCAACTGAAAAATTGTTCCTAGAGAATGAATGTGCCCTTCTCAATAAGCTATATGCTTCTAGAATAATCATCCAGTGCCTGGTTTCAAATTGACTCTGCAAAAAAACTCTGAAAATAACAGATTTCAGAAACCATGTAGCAATTACATCAACAAAGAAGTGATACAGTTGTTAATTATAAGACAATGTCTACTACAATGTCTACTACAATACTATTATAAACCAATGCTCTTCATTTATTTGAAACACCACTTTATCATATGTTCTTCTAATCTTTTATTTCTCTTCTGCTATAGCTGTACACAGTACAATAGTTCAAAAGCTATTAGGCAAAGGTACACTAGTACTCCTCTTCTTCAAAATGCTCTTGACGGTTTTACACCTTTATTCTTCAGGATGAAGTTAGGATAATTGTCGATTTTTCAAAATCCTATTTGAATTTTGATTTGTGTTGTGTTTCCCAGATAAACAATTATGTCTATAAATAATAGTAAAACTTGTTTTTATTCTTACTTCAGCTAGAGTTTCTTGAACACTGTTGAGATAAAAATGGTGGTAGGCATCCTTAAATATGAAGGCTATTGATTTCAAGAAAAGATTCTTTATCATCTTAATAAAGTATATTTCTCACCTGGGCATAGGGGTTCATGCCTGTAATCTCAGCAGCTCGGGAGGCTGAGGCAGGAGGATCATGAGTTCAAAGCCAGCTTCAGCAACATAGTGAGGCCCTAAGCAACTCAGTGAGACCCTGTCTCTAAATAAAATATAAAAAAGAGTTTAGTGGTTAAGAGCCTCTTGGTTCAATCACTGGTACCAAAAAAAAAAAAAAAAGAAAGAAAGTATATTTCTTCTTGTTATGTACTAAGAGTTTTAAAGATAAATAAATATTAAACTTTCTCAGAATACTTTTTTAAAAAAATTTTTTAGTTGTTGATGGACCTTTATTTTATTTATTTGTGGTGCTGAGAATCGAACCTAGTGCCTCACATATGCTAGGCAAGTGCCCTACCACTGAGCCACAACCTCAACCCTCAAATTTCCTTTTGATATCTAATAAGATTATCTTATGGCTTTTCTTTTTTGACCTATTAGTACAAATAATACATTCCTAAATGTAGAAACCAATAATAACAGCTAATATTTGTGAGTTCTTACTACATGTAAGGTGCTTTTTATAAATGCTTTAAGATATTAACTCTTAATCTTTACAACTGTTAAAAGTAGACACTATTATTAGCCCCATTTTATGGACTAGGAAACTGAGACCCAACTGTTAAGTAGGCTGTATAGACAGTTATTAGATTTATATCAAGATGGAAATCTGAACTTAGGCTATCCAGCTCCAGAGTCTGATCTTTTAAACCAATACCCTGTTGCTTGATAAACTATACTTGATCAGATAATAGGTATTACAATATACTACTAAATTCAATTTGTTTGTGACTTATGTAGGATTTTGTACTACCTTTGCTAGGTGTAGAATAGGAGCTATGTGAATGTTATGAAATGAGCTGAGAAACTTTTGGAATTTTTCTGTTTTAGAATAGTGTGGATACATAGAAACTAGCCAAGTTTGGTTTTGGTGTTTTTTTCTTTTTTTGGTTTTTTGGGGTTTTTTTTGGTGCTGGGGATTGAACCCAGGGCCTTGTGCATGAGAGGCAAGCACTCTACAAACTGAGCTATATCTCCAGCCCAGAAACTAGCTAAGTCTTAAGATTGAAATCACCTTAAAACTTTCTGGCGGAGTACCTTTTATTTTTAAAGTTTCCAATTTCTGGCATGATTATTCCACTTCACTATTATTCTGTTTATTTTATTCTACTTTTTGCTTACATATACTTTTCTAAAACTTGTCAATTCACATGATTATACTTATTTATAATTTTTACTTTTTATATTTTAGGTTATAACCTCATTTTCATTCTGGATGTAGTATTTCTTTATTGTAACTTTTCTTTTCCTTTATTCACTTAACCAACAACTTCTAGTTTATTGGGCTTTCCAAAGAACTAGATTTAATATTTATTTTTCAATTTGCTATCTTTCTAGATTTTAATTCACTAATTTCTCCCTCTCCTCTTTAATTCTCTTCTCCCAGATTGTTGTTGAAAATTTTAACTGGTCCTTTCCTAGATTTTTTAGTTGAACTATTAAATGTTTTATATTCTCTTTTTCTTTATTGTTTATATATTGCCATTTCTGCCCAACTTTACTGATGACATTCTGATCGAAGTCTCCACAATGTTTTACATGAGTTATTACAGAAACCTTCCAATTGAACTCCCTGTTTCTACCCTTTTCACCAGGTAGACTGTTATGGAGTGATCCTCTTAAAATAGGTCATATCATGCTATTCTTTGCTCAAGACCTTCCAAAGCTTCTTCATTCCACTTAGATTAAAAATCAAAGTCATTATTATAGCCTATACAATATGACCCCACACCATTTCTCTGACCTCTCTTCCTGCCAATTAAGTGGAGCAATTGCTTGCTGCACTTCCAGCTTCCTCAGAGTCTTTGTACTTAATATTTTCTTTACCTCTGCGGATTATAGCAGACTCTATCTTCATGAGTGGCTCCAATGCTTGCGTGACTGACACTCTGTACCCACAGGATTAAGATCTATTTTTATTCATAGAATTTATTGCTCTCTGAAACATCGTGTGTGTGTGTGTGTGTGTGTGTGTGTGTGTGTGTTCCTTTTTTTCCCCCCTCTGTGTCCTTCTACTAGCACATTACTCTCTGAGAGATGTTACATGCATCCCTGGCTACATCCCTGGAGCCTATAGAAGTTCCTAGAACATGGTAGGATCTCAGTAAATATTTGTTGAGTTAACAAATAAATTATTGCAACTATAAGGCTCTAATTTTACTCTCTGAGTTAATCTCTAATGCATACCATGTTTTGAGACATAAAGGTCTCATTTAAAAATAACTCTATAATTTTTGCTTTGATTTACACTTTGACTCAAGTTATTTAGACGAACATTTTAAAATAAAGTAAATTTTAAAATTATCCTTCAGTAATAAGGTTTTTTTTTACACTGAGTTTTGAAAAAGTGATCATTATAATTTTTTACTTGGAAAATTTATTATGATCTTCTATCATGCTTATAATGTAATCTTTTCCCATAAATGTTTTAAAACCAGTATTTTCCCTGTGATGAAAAAAATTTTTGTCTATAGCTATCCATTTAATTGTATCTATGTGTATGTAATTATAGTAATTAATTATATAATTCTTATATATTATTTTTGCCTGGATAGCTGATCCTGGAAAAACTAAGAGAGAGAAATAAAGTTTCCAGGTGCTATTTTGGTTTCTCTGAATTGTTCTTTGCATTTCTAAATATTTTTAGATTACATATTTTTAAATTTTTCCTTCTTTTAAAGTCAGTTTTCATAAGGTACAAATATAACCCACATAGCATCACCACAACAAAAGTGTAGAATATTTCCATCATTCCAGAATATTCTTTGTGCCACTTTGAAGTCCATGTCCCCTAAATTCATACTCTGTGAAATCACTAATCTGATTTCTAATGTTATCTATTTTTAGATAGATAGATGATAGATAAATAGAAAGAAAGAAAATAAATAGATAGATAGATAGATAGATAGATAGATAGATAGATAGAAAATGTACTCTCATATCTAGCTTCTTTTGCTTAGTCTAAAGTTCACAGGATATTTATGTTGTTGGGTATACCTTTATATAATTATTTGTGGAATTAATTGGGTATTAATTCTTGAAGATGGAAGGTTAAATTGGATTTGTTGGATGAACACGAATATTTTCAAGATTTTGGTTATTTTAAATTATTCTGTTATGAATTTTGACATATAGTCTTTGTTAATAGTTGAAGTCATTTCTTCTGGATGAATATCTAAAAATGGTACAAAGTACATGTAACTTAATTGTTTCAAAATAATTACACCATTGTACACTTCCAGCAGGAATGTATGATCATTCAACTTGTTCTACATATTCTTCCAGTGCTTGATATTTCAGTCTTTTTAATTTAAGCCATTCTTATAATTCTGTAGCAGTATCTCACTATAGATTTTAATTTTTATTTCTTTGCTTACTACAAATAATTGAGCATCTTCTGATGTGTTTTTTGTTTATCTTTTTTTGTGAAGTTTCCATTTAAATATTTTGTCCATTTTTAGTTGGACAATTTATCTTCCTATTATTGAGTTATAGGAGACCTTTGTATATTCTACATGCCAGTCCTTCTAACTTTTGTGGCATGATTTGACTCACTTGCTCACACTTCTTTCCCTCCTGAATTAACTTCCTCTGTAAGAAACCAGATGCCATGTCAGGAAATCACTCAAGTAGACTATGGAAAGGCCCATGTGTCAAAAAATAGATGTCTCTGCCAACAGCCAGCAAGGAATGGAAGTTTGCTAATAACCATGAACATGATCTCAGAGGTATATTGTCCAGCCCCAGTTGAGCCTTGAGATGACTGCAGCCCTGACTGAGAGTTTGACTACATCTTCATGAAAGACTGAGTCAGAACCACCCAGATGCACATCTCCCAGATTCCTGATCCTCAGAAACTGTGTGAGTTAAGTATCTCTTGTTCCAAGCTGCTAAGTACTGAGGGAATTTGCTACAAAGCAAGAAATAACTAACACCCATCTAACTATAACTCTAGCTCAATTCCCCAAATCTGGAAAGCACATCCACTGGCCTTGGCTGGACGTGCAGGTCTGAGCTCAACTTGGAGGCCATTGTTCCCAGAGGAATGTTATTAGATTTCTTTCTCCTGGTTCACAAGCCCAGATGAAATTTAAGTGCGATGACCTAAGCTGCCTCCACTCAAGAAGAAATGAAGTCCTTCTCTTCTTCCTTGTTATTGTTTTCTTACTAGCACCTTCTTTAGCTTTCTGATGTCTCATTTCCTCCCCTCCTACAGCAAATGTTCATTCTCTCTGCCTTTAAGATTCTCATGGTGGGAAGAAACCCTTAGGCCACGTAGAGCCACTCACATGCTTGATTCTCCTCTATTACACCCCTTAGGTGGTATTCCAGCTTATGTTTGAATTTTTTGAGGTCCATGTATCCTGAGGTAGTTCATTCTGTCTTTGGACCACTCTGATTCTTAGAAAAGTCCTCCAATAGTGAGAACAATTCACTTTCTCTCTTCTCTTGCTTCATTTGGTTCTAGAGAGATTCACTTTGGGGCAAACTCTCCAGGGAGAGTCATGACTGAAAATGGACTTCCAAAGCAAGGATTACCCAGTAATTGTCAGGAACTTAAGTAAAATCACTGTTTTGAGGGGGGGTTGTTTTGGGTTTGTTTTTGTTTGTTTGTTTGTTTTTTTGGTTTTTTTGTTTGTTTATCTTTACTTTGATGTCATTAGCTAGACTTGGTTTCCTATGAGCTATCTCATTAGCTAGATCCACCTTAGACTTTCATCTATTCATTCTCAAAAACACATCTGACAGTGGGAAATCAGGTTCTTCAATTATTTCAATCCTCTGAAATCTCTGTCCTTGAAGAAATTTTTCTGAATATTCCTGTATCCACTTCTGTATTTAAATGATGGGCAGAGCTTAACAAATGTCTTGCCCTTGTTTCTGGTAGGGCCCTGAGCCAAGCACTATAAATCTAGGCCTCATCTTTCCTGCTTACACTTGCCAGGGCAATGATAAGATTAATTGTTTCCATAAAGAGGGGATATTTTAGGGACTTCCTGGAGAGCTTCATCTGTAGATCTAGGAAGTTTCTAGGAGTGGTTCCCTTGCCTTCATAAATGCAGACAACAATGTGCCAGGTCTTACACAAAACACTAAGTATAGTCCATAAATCTGCATGTGATGTGCCACCCGACTATTACTATAGCCTCATTCCTTACCATGCTGTCCTTCCCATTCTGAGCCACAGTTACACTGGTCTTTCCTGCCACAGGACCTTTCCACATGATCTTGCCTTGGTCTGGAGTCCACTTATTTTCTCTATTCCCAGTTAACTCTACCCATTTTTTAGATCTCAGCTAAGCATTGCTTCCCCAGGGAAGTCTTCTCAGGCTACTGTCTCCATATCTAGGTTATATTTATTTCTTATTTGATTTCAAAGGGTGAACATAACTTCTTTTCAGCTCACCATTTTGGTTTTAGTTTACTAATTCATGTGATTATTTGATTAATGTCTACTCTCTTTTAGACATTCACCCAGGAACTGCATCCATATTGTGCTCCATTATAATACTTAACACAGTGTCAAGAATAGCTCATGCTCAGTAAGTATTTGTGGCATTAGGGAAGGAGGCAATTATAATCCACTGTGATGAATGGTATCCTTAAAGGAGGCACAGGAGGTGATGGTCTAACCGAATTCAAATAGAAAGTTTTCTGGGAAAATGATGTCATACCAAGTATCTAAAAATACATAGGATTCAGGTGAACAAACCAACTAAAGAAGAGGTAACAGAAGCCTGAATTAGCTAATCAATAATTGGATTCAAATCATGTCAATTTTCTCCCCTCTACAAATAAGAACTGTTGGTCGTTCTATCCAAAACCAGGAAGCTACTAACAGCCCCATGATGATGGCAGGAGCTTTAAAATTGGATGGGAACGAGTTTGTAAAGGGGTGATTGGATATTACACAGTTCCCATAAGATAGCTAGATACCCTCCCTGAGCCTCACCAAGGAGGACCAGCTTGAGATGCTTCCTTGACAATGACTGGATTTAGGGAGATGGCAGAACACTCAGGGCCAGGGCTGAGGGTTCCAAAGGGAGAAGCCGTAACACCAGGTCAGCACAGGATCACTGAGGCTATTCATCCTTTAGTCTCTTGAATGTGGGCCCTAAGAATGCAAAGGCAACTCCACAGAACCATAGAGAAACCAGAAGAAAACGTGACTAAAATTAACACACCAGACCTGGAGCCACCAAAGATTGTTGAGCCTGTCTGTCAGGCAAGTATGGTTTCTGCCCAGGTGGTGCTAAGCTCAGCTGATTCCCAAATCATTCATTCATTGCCTTTCCCTGGGTCCTGAATGCTAATCACCACTCCATGAATCCAACTGTCCATGTTCCCCATGTTTGTAAGTCTCAATTATTCATGATTCCCTGTTCTTTTTGTCCACTTAGAGCTTGTGACTTTAACCATTTGTATGGAATCGACAGACACCAAGCAGCTCTTTTATCCTCTTTACTCACCATTTGTTGTCATTCCCGTAGTGGCTGCTCCAATTTATTATCTCTTTGAAGTCCTCTACCACACTTTCACTCAGCAGAAGACTAGATCTCTTACTTCTGCAAAGTGGAAGTCTCAAAGGAGAAAGGACATAAGATGTATTGAGTATCTACAGTGTACCAACCAAACACGGCTAGGTGTTTGAGATAGTGGTGAACAGGAAAGACATGGTCCTGCCCTGATAGACAGGGGAGACTGACATCAAACTTGACATAAAGTATGGCTAGCAAGAGGAAAGTACCATTCAGCCTGGGAATATGTAACCAAGATGTAGCTAGGAACTAGAGAAGAAGCTCTTTTAAGATATAATCTGAGATTGGAAGAAGGTGGTGGGGGAAGGAGGGTATAGAGAGAGAACTTGGAACATTCAGTCACAGAGACCATGTGGCATAGTCAGTATCACTAGCATACCAAAACCTGTTCATACCAGCTTATGAAAGCCAAGTGTTAGCAAGTCTTCCCAACTCTGTATTGAGTGATATCTCATTGGTAGTTTGAAATCAGTCTTTTTGGGAGTATTCACACAGTGGAAATTGACTAATGCTACATATCAGGACTTTTCTTTCCAGAGAGTTGCCAGCTGTTAAATATATACAACATACAGCTGCAAAATATGTTTAATAAACAGAGAATAAAGTTGGAGCATAGAGTGTAAAAATAGAAAAAGGTGTGACTAAAATTAAAAGTTTAGGGGTGGGGCCAAAACATCATTGCTATTTGTTTACTAATTCTTTTATTCATTCATTTATTCATTTTTGAGGTGTTGGGGATCAAACCCAGAGTCTAAAGCATGCTAGGCAAGAATTCTACCACATGTTTTTCATTCCTTTTTTTTGCAATCAAGGGTAAAAACAATTGTATTAAATTTAGAGGTCCTTTAAACCATAGTAAGAAGTTGGTGTTTATTTTAAGATTAAAGGTGAAGGGGTGGCGATCTGTGACAAGCCATTGCCAAGCCTCTGCATGAATATGAAGAGTAAAAGTCAAGATGCAAACAAAGGGTCTATCAATCAAGGTTCTCTCAAAAAAACATAGTGGGTGTGTGCTAGAGGTTGGGGTTGTCAGGAGATATCTTAGAATTCTGCCTGATAGAGTCCACTCATTGATTCCCCAATGATTTCCACACTGTCTATAAGCAAAACATATTCACTGCTTTCCAAGTTTCCAAAAGACTTATTCCATTATAACATCAGTTCAAAGTTCAAATTTTCATCATCTCAGTTTCAGGTGCAGATGAGGCTCCTGGATATAATCCATTAAGTGTAACTCCTTGGCACAATTTCTTTCCATCTGTGGACCTGTAAATGTAAAGAAACAGAATGTTTGTCCCAACACACCCAACAGGATGAGATAGTCATAGAATACCAGCTAGAAATATGCTGGTCCAGAAGGGGCAAAGTATGAAACGTCAAAAAACAGTTAACTAGTCTATGGCAATTCAGAATTTCAGCTGGCAAGCATCTTTTGACTGGGTGTCATGCCTGAGAATACTCTTCCCTGGCTCTCAGCTCCACCCTCTGAGCCACTGTTCCATTTTCATAAAAGGTAGCACTGTCTGCAGCTGTGCAGTTCTGTCAGCCCTCCTCCAACCAGTAGTTTTGAGGGTTCCAAAGCCTCCTTAATTTTGTGCTTTCCCAGTCCCTTTTGCCTATGTTGGCAGTCTTTCCGCCAATTTTTTAAAGAACCTGTGATATTCTATGGTTTTTACAGGGACTGGCTCCATTAAGACAAATTCACACACGCAAATTTTTCCAAGATAATCCATCCTCCATCCTTGGTTCCTCCTGAGATACCTAAGGAACAAAGCTCTAAGTCTTGCAGAGATCCTCTGCTTTGATGGAAAGAACTTGAAGCACACGCTGAATCACTTGAAAGGGACCAAACACGGATCCTTTTAGTGTGTAATGGAATAC
This sequence comes from Xerus rutilus, assembly GCA_028644305.1. NCBI lineage: Eukaryota > Metazoa > Chordata > Mammalia > Rodentia > Sciuridae > Xerus > Xerus rutilus. Next base: position 42,937,859 of record CM053399.1, read on the forward strand.
TCGGATCTTATTGTAATCAATGTGATCACTACTCTGATCTTTTTTCTTTATGAGATTTTAGCAAAATGTATTATAGCAAGTTCAGCTTTTTCCTCTAAAGCATGCTTTCCTGAAAATAAATCTTTTTATTTTAGTATCTTTTGCTATGTGGAGAGACTGAGAATTTTCAAAATCATTAGGTCCTTTTTCCTTTTTATTCAACATTTTCCCCTCAGTTTCTCTCTCTTACATTTACTGTAAATGACAGGAAGAAAATGAACGGCACTTTCAATGCCTTGCTTGGAACTCTCCTTAGCTATAAATATATGTTCATCACTTATAATTTCTGCTTCCTACCTAATTTCAGGAGACAATTTTGCTAAGTTTCTGTCATTGTATAGTGAGGATTTCCCTTCCTCTAATTTCCAAGAACATCTTTCTCATTTCCTTCTTAATCCTTACCAGCAGTGTCCTTAAAGTCCAGATTTCTACTAAGAGTCTGTTTAAGGCAATTTAAACTTTCTCGTGCATTATTTTCCAAAATTCTTCTAGCTACTGCCCCTTGTCTGGCTCTACAACTGCTACCATATTTTTAGGTATTTGTTAAGAAACCATCTCATTTCCAGATATCAAAATCTATATTAGCTATCTATTACCACAAATTTAGCAACTTAAAATAATACACATTCTGACAGCATTGCCTTACTTCCAGTCCTTATTTATTCCATGCCAAGAATATGGCAGTTAACTCTCCAGGCTTCTTGCTGTTGTTTGGCTTTCTCTCATCCAATCTACTCTCTTTATTTAAGTGAGAAGGATGTGATCTTGTTGCTCCTCTACTCAAAGAATTTCTTGAATCCCTGTTGCTATGTCGTGTCTCTGTTGACACAGCACAAAAGATTTCTCCCTGCCTATATTATCAATTACTACTACTTACCATTATAACAGCTACCATTCCCCAAAATGCACTTTTTCATGCCTCTGTGCCATTATCTGTGTTATTTCCTCTGCCTGGACTTCCATCTCCTTGTTCTTTCCTTCCATCCACTTGGCAAAGTTCTGTGTCCTTCCTTGCCCATATGCCACCTCTTTGGTGCTTCTTTCAACGAAACTACCCCTTCACTCAGCTAGGCAGAACATCCCTTTCTTTGTGCTCTGAAATTGCACTTTTCAAGGTGCGATCCATGCACCAGTAGCATCAGCACCATCAGGTGACTCGCATGCACGTTTTGTTAAAATTCAAATTCTAGGTTGGGGCCAGAAATTTTCCAATTTTTACAAACTCCCCAGTGTGACAATGTTACTGGTTTGAAGACCACATTTTAAGTAGCAAGATTGACAGTATTTGGCCCACTTTTATTATTATTTTTCTAAATACATGATATTTTAATGGGCTAACATTTAGGTCTCTTCCTACATATTCTCAGTATCTTAAAAGCAAAGGTTGTTTTCCTTTGTAGTCTCCAGAGTGCTTCACACAGCACTCAGCACTTGGAGGATGATGATAGCTTCATAACTATTTTACAAGAAAGAACAATGCACAGATTCCTTATAGAAGCTGCTGAGTTCAGAGTGCCTGTTTAAGACTACAAATTGATGGGCCAGGCGTGGTGGTGCACACCTGTAATCCTAGAAATTCAGGAGGCTGAGGCAGGAGGATCACAAGTTTGAGGCTGGCCTCAGCAATTTGAGGTCCCATATCAAATAAAAAACAAAAAGGGCTGGGGATGTAGCTCAGAGGTAAAGCATCCTAGGATCAATCAATAGTAACATACACAGACTAACACACACACACACACACACACATACAGACTACATATTGAAGAAAAAGGTAATTATACACTGAGCTTGGGAAGAAAGGACATCAGGGATCAGCAGGAAAAGTGCTCTGAGGCCAATATCTTGGATGAAGGTATAGAAAAGAGTCAAGATTAAAAAGCATATTAGAGGACCAAACCAGAAGGCAGATGTATAGCCCTAGAGAGAGAACAGGAAGGAAGTTCTAAAATCTCTAAATTCACCTATGGAGATAGTAGTCCCTTTAGGGATAGGCTGGCATGCTTGCCAAAACCAACTCCTAAGAACCACTTTAGCCGGGATCTGGGCACTACCGTCATCCCACATTATAGCCAAGCAAAGGGACTGGCACAAGCTGCTGAGTCACTGACTCAATCAGACACTGTGAACGCAGACTGCCAACAGCCTCTTCCTGTATCTCTGTCCCTTTCTGTGTCTCTGATGACACTGTGTTCCTTCTGGGAATAGACCTTGGTCATAGGTGGCTCCACCTTGGCTCAGGATACCCAGGCTTTGCTCAGATTTCTGTGGTCCCCAGGACAATGGGACCAGAGAGGCTGGAGAAGCCAGTGAGGTTGGCTATAGCCCACATTAATCATACCTGAGTACTGATGGCCTTTCTTTCTGAGCAGAGTAGCCACAGATTCTCAAGCAGACACTACCACCAGAATACTTAGCCGTATAATGTATGGAGAAGAAGATTAGCCTGCGGGGGAGCTAGGGCTCCAGGATCCTGACTTCCCAATCCTGCTCTGCTTTGTGTGGCCTTCGTCAGGCCCCCTTGTATTAAATGGGGAAATCAAGACCATGCGATTTCTAAACCCCTTTATAGCTCATACTGTCTAAGGAATATGCTGAATATGGAGTGAAAACTTACAGTTTCTGGGATCTTTGTTCATCTCTTTTATCTTTAGATATGTCAGTCACTGTGATCTTGACCTTCTGGACTATCATTACCATCACAGGGTCTCACACCTGTCTTGTCATCAGCTCTTTTTAAGCCAATCTCACATCCTGATCACCTTCTCTATGCAAGTGCTGATGGGAACGATGATGCTGTCCTAAATCTCAGGTATGTGATAAACAAAGCGTACCATCACAGAACCCCTAAAAGGCCCACTAAGAGACAACATAGCTGATTCTGCAGCCCGAAAGACTGCAGTTAGATAAAGAAAGGACAAACTAGGGCTGGAGTTGTAGGTCAGTGGTAGAGCACTTGCCTAGCCCATGTGAGGCACTATATAAAAATAAATAAAGGAATTTTAAAAAAGAAAGAAAGGACAAACTGCCCAGATTTGCAAGAATTTTTCCTTAGGGAGCTTTGAAGAGAAAACCATTGAAACCCTGGAATTATATTGAAAACTTAGTTTTGGACCAAAATCCCCTTTTTTTCTGATTCAGTAAAGGGTTAGTAATCTCCTCATTTTCTGGAGGTAGCAGAAGTCTCCCTACTCCTCTTATTTATCCTTCTCCTTGTCACTAGGGCTGTTTGACCCTCTCTGGGGAACTGGAGGGATAGGAGGCAGTGGGAGTCTCAGCTTTAGGTATTTCTGGGTCTAGGTGGGGAGAGGAAGGGGGAGCTCAAGCCAATCCCCAGCATGAACCTCTGACTTACAAACCTTCTGGGCACCTACAGAACTACAGCTGCAGCTGAAGGAGGCTTAGTGCCTGTTGTAACCCTCAGCTCAACCTGGATGGAGAAATGAAGTTTCTGTAAAACAGAAGATAGACAATGATCAAACTTTTGTAGCCTTGCCAAGCACACTAGCTGAGAGTTTGAGTGAATATCTGTGCATCTCTGTGTGTACACAACTAAACACAAGGCAATGAGAATAAGACCTGAGCCTTTTGCTAGTTCTTTCACAACTCATCACTTTGGGCCTGGTGGGAGAGGCCTAAGCAAGTAAATTTGCTTCTCCAGGCTTGATCTTAATTTTGTTATTATTTTTTTTAATGAAGTACTGAGGATCGAACCCAGTGCCTCACATGTACTAGGCAAGAGCTCTACCACTAAGTCACAATCCCAGCCCTCCAGGTTTGATCTTAAAAACTGAAGGCACTCATATCAATGTTTATAGTAGCTCAATTCACAACAGCTAAACTATGGAACCAACCTAGATGTCCTTCAACAGATGAATAGATAAAGAAAATGCGGTACATATACACAATGGAATATTACTCAGCCTTAAAGAAAAATGAAATTATGGCATTTGCAGGTAAATGGATGGAACTAAAGAATATCATGCTAAGTAAAATAAGCCAATCCCAAAAAATCAAAAAGCCAAATGTTTTTTCTGATAAGTGGGTGCTGATCCATAGTGGGACAGAGAAATGGGAAGAATGAAGGAACTTTGGTTTACATAGAGGGAGCAAGGGGAGAATTGGGGCTGTGTGGATGAAAAGAACAGTAGAAAGAGACAGATATTATTACACTATATACATGCACGATTACACTATTGGAGTAACTCTGAACCATGTACAGCCAGAGGAGTGAGAAGTTGTACTCTTGTACTCCATTTTTGTACTATGTGTCAAAATGCATTCTATTGTAAAATAAATTAATTCATTAAAAAAAAACTGAAGGTACTGATTCAGCTCTGGGCTGCTTATTCATGTAGACCACATGTGAGCTTCAAAGGCTATAAATAAAAGTTGCTGTTTATCAACCATAAATACATAGGATGAGTTGCATCCCTTTCATTACATTCAGAAGTGATGCTTTTATGTTCTTGTTTTCCTTCAAGACTGCACCTTGTCCCATGGATCTGCAGAGGTGATGAAGAGCGGATAACAAGGAGTCAGAACTGTGGCCTTGTGAGACTAATCCTGGTTTCAACCTTCACATTCTGTTATTTATAAATAGTTATCCCCTGGGCAAGGATGGCCATAGAGAAGAATTTGGGTGAGAGATGTTATACTATCTGGTAGTGAGATGTTCTTCCAGAAGTTTCTGGGGTTTATTAGATTGTAGAACATTATATTAGGAGTAGTAAATAGTAGTGTTCTGGCACTGGCTCATGCTGGCTTTCAAGAGCTGATTACTGAGTCTTCAGAAACATCTCCAGTTATCAAACAACATTGAGTCACTGATAAAATTAAATTATATAAAATTACAATCAAATTATATTTACAGTGAATACTTGAAGCTCACTACTTCCTATTTATTTTACTAATAGTTACTATTATCTGTGCTCTTGAAGCTATTTATATCTATTATATCTGTATGGTAGAAATATTATAGAATGGTATATTATTCTCTTCCCAGCTTTCACTCAGCAATGTCACATTGGTAGCTTGAATTTGGTCATGAAGTAGTTGCACCACAGAAATTAACAAAGAGTGTCAATCAGGGTTTGATTTTTTGTTTTATTGATTGCCTGACTTAAGATTGTAAGTCTTACAGAGACAAACCTACATAAATACATTTATCTCTACTAGACAAAGGCACCATAAACATACACTGGAGAAAAGAGAGCCTTTTCAACACGTGGTACTAGGAAAACTGGAAATCTATATACAATAAAATGAAATTAGACCCCCATCTCTCACCCAGCACAAAACTCAGCTCTAAGTGGATCAAGGACCTAGGCATTAGACCAGAGACCCTATACCTACTAGAAGAAAGAGTGGGCCCAAATCTCCATCATGTCGGCTTAGAAACTGAATACCTCAACAAGACTCTGAAATCTCAAGAAGTAAAATCAAGAATCAATAAATGAGATGGTGTCAAACTAAAAGACTTCTTTACAGCAAAGGAAACAATCAAAAATATAAACAGAGAGCTACAAAATGGGAGAAAATCTTTGCCACCTGCACCTCACATAGAGCATTAATCTCCAGGATATATAAAGAACTCAGAAAACTTAACACCAAAACAACAAATCACCCAGCCAATGAATGGTCTAAGGAACTGAACAGATACTTTACAGAAGAAGAAAAATGAATGGTCAACAAATATATGAAAAAATGTCCAACATCACTAGCAATTAGACAAATACAAATTAAAACTATACTGAGATTTTCAGAGATATCTCACTCCAGTCAGAATGGCAATCATCAAGAATACAAGTAACAATAAATGTTGGTGAAGATATGAGGGAAAGGGGACACTCATATATTGCTGGTGGGATTGCAAATTGGTGCAACCACTCTGGAAAGTAGTATGGAGATTCATCAGAAAACTTGGAATGGAACCACCATTTGCCCCAGTTATGCCATTCCTCAGCATATACCCAAATGACTTAAAATCAGCATACTATAGAGATGCAGCCACATCAATGTTCATAGCAGCTCAATTCATAATAGCTAAGCTATGGAAACAACCTAGGTGCCCTTCAATAGATGAGTAGATAAATAAAACTTGGTACATATACACAATGGAATATTACTCAGCCATAAAGCATAATGAAATTATTGCATTTGCTAGTAAACAGATGGATCTGGAGGCAATCATTTTAAGTAAAATAATCCAATCCAAAAACCAAAGGCTAAATGTTCTCTCTGATATATGGATGCTGACTCAAAATAAGCAAGGGAGTAGGGGAAGTAGAGGTTCACTGGATCGGACAGGAGAGAATGGGGGGAAGGGAAGGGAAATGGGAATGAGAAAGACAGTAGAATGAATTGGACATAACTTTCTCTATGCTCATATATGAATACACAAGCAGTGTAACTCCACATCATGTACAACCACAAGAATGAGAAATTATGCTCCATGTATGTAGGATATGTCAAAATACATTTTACTGTCATGGATAACTAAAAAGAACAAATTAAAAAATAAAATACATAAAATATAAAGATAATAAGTCTTGCCTAGACTTTTATATTTTCAGATAGTATGGAAAAAATATTTAAAATGGAGATGAACTTAATGCTTCATGTCTGCAGCTGAACACTCTGAATAGCATAAAAATTTTGAGGAAGCAGCTTTTCAGTATTTTCATACTATTATCCAATTCAACAAAATCACTCATGTCATTGATGAATGAATGAAGTTCAACCTGTCTTCATGGTTACACTTCTGTCTTATTTGTAAAAACAAAAATTATTGACCAATGCTCATGCCAGAACTACATTCTTACATCAGTTGCAAGTATAGATTGTCTATGGATAGAGTTCAGCAAAAATCAATAAATGTTCTGTGAAGATCAATTGCCTACAAAATTTTACAATAACTATTGTAGCATATTTCACCATTATTTGAAAATTGTATGCTACCTATCCCTAATATCAGTAAAATATATAATAAACTTAAAGGCATAATTTTTCTTTCAGAGATCCAGTAATTGAACATTTACCAGCATACCACCAGAGTAGGGCTCTTGGAGGTTTTGGGAAATTAGAATTTCAGACAAGGGGCATGATTCGTCCAGGATCAGACAGCCAGATAAAGTATTTGGTTTGAATCTATGTTAGAGGAGCTACTGATTGTTCTTTTATTGTTGAGTTTGTGTGTCTCTTTCTATTCTGATATACAGCAAAGGCTCAAGATATGTTTATCTCCCTCCTGACCTAGACCAAGGTAAGATGTTGATCTGGTCTCAGAGGTGCTTAGAAGTAGGATCTTCAGAAAAGGCTGCCTGAGGTTACTGAGGGCCCAGCTCAGAATCCCCATGGTCAGGCTTGTGATCGATTTCTGCCTCTGTTATAATTACTACTTGCAGCAGTCTTTCTCATGGTCATGAACATGGGTGCATAAAAGGGCTATTGCCATAGGTTCCTGCTAAGTTAAGAGAAAGGCATGTGGAGTCTCCATCACCTAATGTCACTGCAGAAACAAAAGCCTCCACTCAGTTTAAGGTAAGAAGTATAAAAAGGGTTTCATCACATTTGGGTGGACACCTATAATATATAGACAGACCTAAGAAAGTTCAGCACTTGGACCGTTTTTATGAAAGATCTGTTCATAGCAAAAATCTTCCCATTTCCTTTTTTGCCTTTTGATACTTTTCCTGTTCCTTCCTTTTCTGAACACACACACACACACACGCAGATATGTTGATATTTTCCTTCAACATTTTGAAGATACTTCTTTACCATTTTCTGGCTTTCACTGTTGAGAAATTAATTGTCAGTCTCATTGGTTTTTATTTGCAGGTAATCTGTCTTTTCATTCTGGTTGCTTTCCAGATCTCATCTCTTACATTGATTTTCAGCAATTTCATGTACTTGTATCTAAGTGCTGGAATTTGTAGAGCTTCTTGAATTTAAAGAGTCATAAATTCTCATTAGTTCTGGAAATATTGTATCCATTTATCTCTCCCATATCCCCTCTCCTCCTTTCTCCCTATCCTTTCCTTGATTAGCTGATATTAGATCAAGCTTCTGAATTTTTCTATCATATTTTCTATTTCTTTGTGGCACTACTGAATCCAGGGAATATGTTTAAATCTGTGTTCCAGATCATGAACTTTGTCTTCAGCTTTAAAATTCTATTAAACGTACCTATTTATTTTAAAATTTTAATTGTTATTATTTGCTTCTAGAAATTTTATTTGGTTTGTTTTTCACATTGACTGATACTTTTATAGACTTTTTGTTAGTTATATGTATGTTGTAAACTAAATGTTTATGTCCCTCAAAATTTATATGTTGAAGCTCCAACTCCTCATGTGATTATATTTGGAAAAAGAGACTATGAGGAGATAATAAAGGTTAAGTGAAGTCATAAAGGTGGGGCCCAATCCAATAAGGTTGACACCCTTATAAGAAGAGGAAAAGACCCGAGTGTATGTTCTTTCTCTCCTCTCTCTCTCTCTCTCTCTCTCTCTCTCTCTCACTCACCCCACCCTCTCTCCTTCTTCATTCTCTGTGTCGTTTGAGGACACAGCATGGAGGTATCCATCTGCAAACCAGCGGAAAAAAAGACCTCACCAGGAACTAAATCAGCTGTCACCTTTCTTGGACCTCTTGGCCTCCAGAACTATGAGAAAATGCGTTGCCTTGCTTAAGCCATCAAGTCTGTGGTATTTTGTCATGGCAACCCAAGTTGTAACATGATTTTTTATTTATTTATAAATATGAAACAAATTTATTTTAAAAGCCAATCATTCCTGTATCTGCCTTGTATGTGGGTTTGATTCTCTAGTATCTCTGACAACTCACTTATGATGACTTCTTCCATGTGAATTGTGTGGTTTTGTAAAATTTGTAGTTTATGTTCATTGTTTCTTAATCAATGGAAAATTTTTATTGGCCTGAGTTTAAGTGCCCTTGAGTTTATTTGCATTTGCTTCTATCTGGGAACATGATCATTTCATGATAGCTTTAAATTGAATTCCACATTTTATTAAGAACTTATGTTTATTCACATGGGCCTCTCTTTTTGAATTTGCTCATGTACCTCAAATACTGGATAATTTTTATTTACTTATTTATTTAGATAGATAAGTAGATAGATAGATATAGATAGATACTGCCAGTTTATAGTGGTACGTACCCATAATCCCAGTAATCAGAAAAGCTGAGAGAAGAAGATCACAGGTTTGAGGCCAGCCTGGAGAACTTAGTGAAATCCTTTCTCTGCTGTCATATATAACTAATTAGAACAAAAAAAAACAAAAGTAAAAAGGTCTGGGGATATAGCTCAGTGTTAGCATACCCCTGGGTTCAATCCCTAGTACCACAAAATATTTTTTAAAGAATTAAAAAAAATGAATTAAAACCACCAAGAATCTGTGTTGGAAAAGTATTATCTCTTGGTAAGTTTTTAGGTCATTATTTGATTTATTTGCAGTGTGGGAGCTTCTTTTAATATAAATATAATTTTGCACTTTTGGGTGTAATGAGTGGGTAAGGCACACATGCACAGGTAGATTTTCCAGGCTTGCTCCAATGTACCTTATAAAATTAAAAATGAAGTAAAAATTTGTTTTTGAAACTATGACAGTTGAAGCTTCAGATCACACATCTTTCATCTTTTTCATGGAAGCACAGAAATCTTCCCAGCCTAGGTCTTTATCATAATTCATAAAGGGAAAGAGCTTGCCAAATATAACCTCTACACGTGATATATAAAACATGATATATATCCAAATTCTCTCTACATTAAAGTTATTCATTTTACTCTAATGGTTCTTGTATTAGAGTTATGTCTGTTCATAGCAGACAACACCTGTGAGTCATTTGCTTAAATTATAGTACTTGTTCATTTTCAACATTAATGACTTGGACTTAGGGAGAAAGGTCTCTGAATTTTGCAAGTCTATCCTAAAATAACTGTCTTTCATATTAGAAAATTATAAAGTCAGAACTTTATAAGGATGAATGAAATGTTTCTCACAAAAGAAAAAAGGAGAGGAGGAAACAATGGCTCAACATGGTGCCATCCTGATCAGCCTCTGCTCTCTGATCTCTCCTCCCTTTTCAGTGGTCTCAAGGATAGCATGCGAAAATGAAATTTGTGTAACCTGATATTAAAAAGGAGAATGTAATAACAATGATCAACATATAGTCATCAGTCCACCCTGGAGGATGTTTGCCTTAACATTCAAAGCAGTTGTGAGATATAACTTTTTATGGAGGGAAACCATAATGTGGCCCTGGCTTGGAAAACTTAGCTCTTCTCCATGCAAAATCTCTGTCATTCTCACCATCATTCCCAAACTACCAAATAAACATGCAGTCAAAGTTAAAAAAATGTGCTTGCTGTAGAAACGCAACTGCAAGAAAAGGAACTCAGCTTCCCTTTTAACAACGTTATTCCATAAACCTCCCACAGATAAACTCTGAAGCTGCCCTTGCATTACCAGTTGGAGGGCAAATGAAGCTATATACAAATTTTATGTTAAAAAATATGTAGTTATTGCCAGGCATGGTGGCGCACGCCTGTAATCCCATGGCTTGGGAGGCTGAGACAGGAGTTCAAAGCCAGCCTCAGCAACAGTGAGGTGCTAAGCAACTCAGTGAGACCCTGTCTCTAAATAAAACACAAAATAGAGCGGGGGATGTGGCTCAGTGGTCGAGTACCCCTGAGTTCAATCCCCAGTACTCCCCCCAAAATTATTTAGTTATTAAATCACTTAATATGAGTAAAATGCACATAACTAATAGCTTTATGTGCTTATCTAGATAATAATGACTGAACTTTGAATCTTTGAAAGAAAGAGTTCATAATAAAAATATCATTCGCTAACTTCTGTATAAAAACAAACTAAACTGCAATGAAAATGAAAGCAATAGAAAATCTCTATATTAAGCATCAGAAATATGGATTATTAGTATGTATATTATGTAAAAATATATTCTAACATATACAAATATCATAAATGTTCCCAAAATAAATAGTCAAAGACACAAACAGAAAGAAGTGTAGATAGTAAGAAAACATGGGGAAAATTCTTTGGGCACAGCAAAATTCAAACCATGAGATATGGGTTTTTTTATCTATTAACTTGGTAAGGAGTATGTAATAATAATACCAGTGCCAGAGAATTTACAGTGAAATCAATTTGTGTATGCATTTTGGATTGTGCATATAAAGCAGTGTGTATTGAGACCTATATAAGTGTTCACACTTGTTATGGTTTAGATGTGAGGTGTCCCCCAAAAGCTGTGGGAAACAATGCAGAAAGGTTCAGAGAAGAAATTATCAAGTTGTGACAGTCTTAACCAAATCAGTGAATTAGTAATCCTTTATGGAACTGAGTGGTAACTGGAGGCAGATGGGGTGTGGCTGGAGGAAGTGGTTCATTGGTGATGTGGCTATGGGGTATATATTTTGTATCTGGAGAGTGGAGTCTCTCTCTGCTCTCTGATCACCATGTGAGCTGCTTTCCTCTGCCACACTCTTCCACCATGATGTTGTGTCTCACCTTGAGCCCTGAGGAATGGAGCCAGCCTTCTATGGACTAAGACCTCTGAAACTGTGAACCCTAAAATAAACTTTTCCTACTTTACAGTTGTTCTGGTCAGGTCTTTTAGTCTCAGTGGCAAAAAAAGCTGACTAAAACAACACCCTTGACTCAATAATTCCATTCATTGTAATTTAGAATGAGGAAGTAATTTCAAAAGGAGGGCAAATCCCTATGTATGAGCTCATCACTGTAATGTTCTCTACAAGAGCAGAAATCAAAAACAACCTAAATGTCCAGCAATAGGGAAAGTAAAAACAGTGTAGTGAATTGCAGTGAACTAACCGGATAGAACAACCTGCAGCTATCACAATAACAATGAAGGATGTGAAACAAGGAGTTGTTCAAAATACCTTTTTAAAAAATAAAATATCTAGGTATGTAGATGTGTTGTTTATATCTGGGTAAAACACACCAGCATGTAGACAAGAATTCTAAGGGAAGAGAGAAAATAACCCAGGTGTGGTGACACACCCCTGTAATCCCAGAGACTTGGGTGGCTGAGGAAGGAGGATCGCATGTTTGAGGCTAGGCTGGGAAATTTGGAGACACTGTTGAAATAAAAAGTAAAGGGCTGGAGATATAACCCAGTGATAGAACACCCCTAAATTCAATCTCCAGTACCAGGGAAGAAAAAAAAAACAGGCCATGTTTGTTCCTGCTCCTTCTCTTTAAAAATATGAAGCTGGTAAAGTTTCTTTCGCATCCACACACCCTTCCACCTGCATCCTTCCCTCTCCTTTCCATGGCTCTTCCTAACACACTTATTTAATGAATTTACACTGCTCAAGGGTGCCACTGTCACTTAGAAAGAACATCAACATATTTTCCTCGGCTTTTTCATTGCTGCAACCAAAAGACCGGATGAGAACAACATAGAGGAGGAAGAGTTTATTTTGGCTCCTAGTTACAGAGTTTCAGTCCACAGCCAGCAAATTCCATAGCTCTGCACCCAAGGTAAGGCCACATCATAGTGGTAGACACAAGCAACTCAGGATATGCCGAACAGGAAGCAGAGAGGGATTTTCTCACCAGGGACAAAACCTAAACCCCAAAGGCATCCCCCCAGTAACCTCCCTCCTCTAAAGAGCCACACTTTTCTTGCCTACCACTCAGTTAATCTATTATCAGTGGATTAATCCACTAATTAGATCAAAGCTCTCATAACCCAATCATTTCACCTCTCAACCTTCTTGCATTGTCTCGCACATGTGTTTGGGAGACACCTCATATCTACACCATAATGACAGATAAATGTATTATTTAATTATAAAGTCTGTTTGGTATTAAACAGTAGAATACAAAAATGATTAAGACCTGTTCCCTCTGTTCAAAAAGCTCACAGTTTATACTGGATGGATGAGAAGATATTTATAATGTAGGATAGAAATTTATAAAGTCATAGGGAAATAAGGAAGCTAAGTGGGAGCCAGAATCCTTAGGAGTCAAATATTTTCTCTCTTAAAGGGATTTTGCACTTCAAAATTGATCCAGGAACTTGCTTCTTTGATAACTTCACTTTCCTACAAGTCATCCATTTCTCTTTCTGGCTCCTCTCTGGGAAACATCAACAGGCACAAATCTCCCCTACACGTCAAAAATCAAATTGTGAACTCCACCCCCGCTGCTCATCATCTTTTACATACCTCTCCTTTCTTTTAGTTCCAGTTCCATACTCATTGTTTTTAATTCCATACTGATCAGTTACTGATTTGCCCACTGCTTTTCAATTTAGTTATGATAATTAAAACCACAAGAAAAGATGAGATTGCACAGAAAGATGTGGGGCCCACGCAATCCAGTCAGAAAAAAGAGTAATTGTAAAGGGAAGGGTGAACTCTGTGTGTTTCAGATCAGAGAGCAGGCCAGTGTTTCTAGAGCAAGACCTGGTGATAAAAGTAGGAGTCCCACCATGAGGGATCTGTAGGGCAGAGTAGAGTTTGTGGTTTATTGAAAGGGCAATGAGAAATCATTGTATGGAGGCAGGAGGAGTGGCACCTTCAGCAGGTAAGTGACATAATCTAGTTATTTCTAAATGAGTACTCCAGTTGCAGTGTAGAGAATAGAGAATGGATTCTTGGGTCCAAGGATGGAAAAAGGTCATTGCTCTTACTCATATAAGAGATGTTGGGGCTTTGGGGTAAGATGATAGCAGTAGAGATGGGGATAAATAGGTAGATGGGGCATTTTTTGGAAATAGGACCAATAATCTGCTGAAGAATTGCAAGGATTGGTATAAGGAAAATAAAGGAATCAAAGAAAGCTGCTAGATGTTTGCCTTGAGAATCTAAGTTAACAGTACTGAGCTAGATATAAGTTTGGGAGAGGGGAGATCTTCATGGGTTGTACTAAACATTGACAGTCACAAAACTATCATAAGCCACCCTTGGCACAGGTCTTCTAAGAAGGATACAGGAGAGAAATCCAGTTTTCCAGCATGGAACATCATGGGTTCCTCTTCTGCTAGAGTCCTTGAAGCTGTTCAACAGCACTTCATTCAATTGTCCAGAAACTATCTTGTCATGAGGTGACAGGGATTCTGTCATGATGCAAGGATTCTGGATCTATATTGGTCAAATACAGGGACTCCCCTAGCTTCATAGAACTATTGAATAAAGGAGTCAGTATCTCTTAACAATTTAAAGAATATAGCTTCTAGTTTTCCAGGGAAGTTCATGACAATTACCATACTCAGGGCAGGAGGTGCCAAAGCATGTTCTTTTACGAAGTTTCCTCCCACTCCAGGTAGAAATTACCATTCAGAGGTTATTTATACTATAAGGCAATGTTGCCTAATAACATATTTGACATTCTTACCCTCTTCTAGTTATTAAGAGTGCTATGCTCAACAACTGGTGCTGGGAAAATTGGAAAGCCAATGTAGCAAAAAGAAATTAAACCCCTATCTCTCACCCTGCACGACATTCAAAGTGGATCAAAGACTTAGGCACTAGAACAGACCCTGCACCTAATAGAGGAAAGGTTAGACCCAAATCTCCACCACATTGGCTTAGAAACTGACTTCCTTAACAAGATTCATAAAGTACAAGAAGTAAAATCAAGAATCATTAAATGGGATGGTATCAAACTGAACAGCTTCTCAGCAAAGAATACAATCAATAAAATGGGAAGAAATCTTTACCGCCTGAACCTCAAATACAGCATTAATCTCCAGGATATATAAAGAACTCAAAAAAACAACACCAAAAAAGCAAATATCTCAATAAATAAATGGGCTAAGGAACTGAATAGACCCTTCACAGAAGAAGAAATACAAATGGTCAACATATATATGAAAAAATGTTCAACATCACTAGCAATTAGAGAAATGCAAATTAAAACTACAATGAGATTTCATCTCAATCCAGTCAGAATGGCAATTATCAAGAATACAAGCAATAATAAATGTCGGCGAGGATATGGGGATAAAGGTACATTAGTACATTATTGGTGGGACTGCAAGTTGGTGCAACCACTTTGGAAAGCAGTGTGGAGATTCCTCAGAAAATTTGGAATAGAACCACCATTTGACCCAGCTATCACACTCCTCAGTTTATACCCAAAGGACTTAAAATCAGTATATTATAGTGACACAGCCACATCAATGTTTATAGCAGCTCAACTCACAATAGCTAACCTATGGAACCAACCTTGGTGCCCTTCAACAGATAAATGGATAAAGAAAATGTGGCATACGTACACAATGGAATATTATTCAGCCTTAAAGGAGAATTAAATTATGGCATTACCAGTAAATGGATGGAGCTGGACAATATGCTCAACAAAATAAGCCAATCCAAAAAACCAAAGGCCAAATGTTTTCTCTGATATGTGGATGCTACTTCACTATAGCAGGGTGTAGCTAGGGAAGAATAGAGTTACTTTAGATTAGGTAGAAGGTAGTGAAGGAGGGGAGGGATTATGGGGGTAGAAAGGGTAGTAGAATGAACCAGACATTATTACCCTATATACATATATAACTATATGACCAGTGGGATCCTATATCATGTACAACCAGAAGAATGGGAAATTATACTCCATCTATGTGTGATGTATCAAAGTGCATTCTACTGTCAGGTATAACTAATTATAACAAACAATAAAAGGTCTATAGGATGGAGCAGACCAGAATCTATAACTACAGCTATTATTGCAAAGGATGTACCATGAATTTCGATGAGCTCTGACTTCTGACTTTCATAGCTGGGGCCACTGAGTTCCTGTGTGAGTTCATGGATGACCTGGGCACCTGTCCAAGCCCAATTAGTAGTGTCAGTCTAGAAGCAACTTGCCAAAACAAAACCAAAAAAAAGTTTTTTCTTTCCCTTCTCTTTTCTTCTCTTTCTACCCTTTTTCTTTCTTTCTTTTCTTTCTTTCTTTATTCTTGTCTGGCCTGGGGAGTTCACACCCAAGTTCCACCCTGCTATGGCTTAACCATCCCCTCCAAAACTTAGAGTGAAATTTAATTCTGTAACAGAATTGGGAGGTAGGACCTTTAAAAAGTGATTAAATCATGAGGGTGACACCATCATGAATTGGGACCACTATGGCAGGAATCAGTTAACTAACCTATGAAAGTGGCTTTGTTATAAAAATGAGTCTGGCCTCATCTTTCTCTTGTTCCTGTCTTCTTGCTCTCTTCAGTGATCTCTTCCCATGTGATACCTTCCTCATGTTATGTCACAGTACAAAGGTCCTCAACTATTACAGGCACTTTGATATTAGACTCCAGAATTTGGAGAAATAGATTTAATTTCTTTATAAATCTGTGGCATTCTGTCATAGCAACGCAAAATGGATCATCCCTCATCCAAACCCTCTGTGCTACCAACTATATTGAAACCTGGCCTCTGTGGTCACTATCTGGATAGTCTACATTGGGACACCTTGTTCCACCTCTAGTCAACATCAATTTGCTCTCTCCCCCACTTCTTCTGCCTCATTATAGTGGTAAAGCCCTTGGAAGAGGTAGTTCTATTATTGGGTTCAAGAAAACCAGCATTTTGTTCCTGTCCTTGTAAATGAGGTCAGCTACATGCATTAGCATCCCCGGGGCCTTGTTTGCAAGGTGTTCTGAAGCTAAATGGGTGAAGAAACACAGGACATTAAAAAATGACTTCCAGAGACTTCCGGCAAGATGGCGGCTTAGAGGGACGCAGCTACCAGTCTCCCCAAACAAAAGACCAGAAACTGCGGTACAACCTTCTCCCACCCGGCTTTTGGACAGCACAGAAGGAAATTTCACTCGCGCGGTTTTGGCTGATTTTTATGACTATTCCTGAGAGAAGTGTTCCTCCAGTAGAGCAAGATTCAAAACTCGG
>CM053399.1:42955309-43006268 GCA_028644305.1 Xerus rutilus
ATATAAAGATGTTTAATATGAAGAATGTAATCTGCTTATAATTTTGTGCAAAGTTAGAAAAATTATGATTGTAACAATTTTTTTTCTATTTGCCTCAACAAATGTTTTCAGTGAATAGTGTGTACAGCTTCTGAAAATTTGTTTTTTTCTGTTATGTTTGATAACATGTATTAAAATGCAACTTTTGAGAAAAAAAAATTAAATTAAATTAAAAAAAAGATGGTAAGAAACTATAAATATAACATCCAAGAATTATGAGATAGCATCAAAAGACTAAATCTAAGATGTATCAGGATAAAGGAAGGCAGAGAGTTTCAAACCAAAGAAATGCATAATCTCTTTAATGAAATATCAGAAAATTTCCCAAACATGGAGAATGAATTGGAAAATCAAATATGAGAGTCTTAAAAGCAACAAAAGTTACAAAATCTACAACAGATCTATACCAAATTACATTATAATGAAAATGCCTAGCATACAGAATAAGGATATAATTTTAAAGGCCACAAGAGAGCAGAATCAGATTACATATAGGGACAGGCCAATTCAGATCTTGGCAGATTTTTCAACCCAGATCATAAAAGACAGGAGATCCTAGAACAACATACAACAAGCTCTGAACAAAAATGGATGTCAATCAAGAATCTTATATCCAGCAAAATTAAGCTTCAGATTTGATGATGGAATAAAAATTTTCCATGCTAAACAAAACTTAAAAGAATTTACAGTGAGAAGGCCTGCACTACAGAGTATTCTCAGCAAAATATTCCATGAGGAAGAAATAATAACCAACAATGAAAATCTGCAGAGGAACTACACTAAAGGAAAAGCCAGTTAAAGGATAAACCAAGTCAAGTTAAAAATCAAAATTAAACCTAAATGACCAGGAATGTATATTTCAGTAATAACCCTGAATGTGAATGGCCTAAACTCATCAATTAAAAGACATAGACTGACATATTGGATTAAAAGAAAAGGCCAAACAATATGTTGTCTTCAAGAGACTTATCTCAGAGGAAAAGACATCCACAGACTGAAGGTGAAGGAATGGGAAAAAACATATCACTCACATGGACCACATAAACAAGCAGGAGTTTCCATCCTCATATCAGATAAAGTGGACTTCAAACCAAAGCTGGTGAAAAGGGATAAAGAGGGTCATTTCATACTTCTTAAGGGAATCATACATCAACAAGACATAAAAATCATAACTATCTATGCCCCAAACAATGGGGCATCTATGTATATCAAACAAATCCTTCTCAACTACATGAATCAAATAGACCACAACACAATAATACTTGGTGACTTTAACACAGCTCTCTCACCATTGGATAAATCTTCGAAACAAAAACTAAACAAAGAAACCATAGAACTCAATAAAACAATCAATAATTTAGACTTAACAGACACATATAGAGTATTCCACCCATCAACAAGCAAATATACTTTTTTCTCAGCAGCACATGGATCCTTCTCCAAAATAGATCATATGTTATGTCACAAAGCAAGTCTTAGCAAATACAAAAAAATAGAGATACTACCCTGCATCCTATCTGACCATAATGGAATAAAATTAGAAATCAATGACAGATTAAAAAATAGAAACTACTCCAACACCTGGAAACTAAATAATATGTTATTGAATGATGCATGGATAACAGAAGACATCAGGGAAGAGATAAAAAAAATTCTTAGAGGTAAATGAAAACTCTGATACAACATAATCAAAATCTCTGGGACACCATAAAGTTAGTCCTAAGAGGAAAGTTCATTGCATTAAGCTCAATCATTAAAAGAAGATAAAGTCAACAAATACATGACCTGACTACACTCAAAATCCTAGAAAAAGAAGAACAAACCAACACCAAAATAAGTAGAAGACAGGAAATAATTAAAATCAGGGCTGAAATCAACAAAATTGAAACAAAAGAAACAATTCAAAAAATTGACAAAACAAAAAGCTAGTTCTTTGAAAAAATAAATTAAATTGACAAATACTTAGCCACTCTAATGAAAGAAGGAGAGAGAAAACTCAAATAACTAAAATTTGTGATGAAAAAGGAAATTTTATGATGGATACTATTGAAATACAGAGGATAATTAGAAACTATTTTGAAAATTTTTACTCTGGCAAAATAGAAAACCATGAAGACACCGACAAATTTCTAAAGGCATATGACCTACTCAAACTGAACCAGGAGGACGTACATAACTTAAACAGATCAATTTCAAGCAAGAAAATAGAAGATACCATCAAAACCCTACCAGCCAAGAAAAGCCTGGGACCAGATGGATTCTCAGCCAAGTTCTGTAAGATCTACAAAGAAGAATTAATACCAATACTCCTCAAATTATTCTATGAAATAGAAAAGGAGGGAACTCTTCCACACTCATTCTATGAGGCTAGTATCACCCTGATACCAAAACCACACAGGGACACATCAAAGAAATAAAATTTCAGACCAATATCCCTGATGAATATAGATGCAAAAATTCTCAGTAACATTTTGGCAAATCTCATACAAAAACATATTAAAAAATAGTGCCCCATGATCAAATGGGGTTCATTCAAGGGAAGCAAGTTTGCTTCAACATATAGAAATCAATAAATGTAATCCATCACATCAATAGACTTAAAGATAAAAATCATAATTTTATCAATTGATTCAGAGAAAGAATTTGACAAAATACAGCATCCTTTCACATTCAAAACACTAGAAAAACTAGGGATAGTAGGAACATACCTCAATATGGCAAAAGCTATCCATACTAAACAGAAGTCCAACATCATTCTAAATGGAGAAAGATTGGAAGCATTCTTTCTAAAAATGAGAACAAGATAGGGATGCCCTCTTTCACCACTTCTATTCAACATAGTCCTTCAAACACTAGCTAGACAGTTAGTCTAGACAGACAAAAAAAATCAAAGGGATACAAATAGGAAAAGAAGAACTCAAACTATCATTATTTGCTGATGACATGATTCTATACTTAGAGAATCCAAAAATTTCACCAGAAAACTTCTAGAATTTTTTAATAGAATGATGAATTATTTTATCTTTATTCTTTTCTTAAATTTGTTCTAATCAGTTATACATGACAGCAGAATGCTCATTGATTCATTACACAAATGGAGCACAGTTTTTCACATCTTTGTACACAAAGTAGGGTCACAATATTTGTGTAATCATACATGTCTAGGGTAATGATGTTCATCTGATTGCATCATTTTCCTCTCTCCATATCCTACCTCTCCTCACTCCCCTTTGGCTAATCCAAATTTCCTCTACTCTTCCTATGCCTGCCCTTTATGGATCAGCATCCACTTATCAGAGAGAACATTTAGCCTTTGGTTTTTTGGGATTGCCTCACTTCACTTAGCATGATATTCTCCAACTCCATCCATTTACCTGCAAATGCCATAATTTTATTCTCTTTTACTGCTGAGTAATATTCCATTGTGTATATATACCACAGTTTCTTTATCCAGTCATCTACTTAAGGGCATCTGGGTTGGTTCTACAGTTTGGCTATTGTGAATTGTGCTGCAATAAACATTGAAGTGGCTGCATCACTGTAGTGGGCTGTTTTTAAGTCCTTTGGGTTGGATAGCAGGGTCAAATGGTGGCTCCATTCCAAGTCAGAAAACTTCTAGAATAAATGAATTCAGCAACGTAGCAGGATTTAAAATCAACGCATTTCTATATATCAGTGATGAATCCTCTGAAAGAGAAATTAGGAAAACTACCCCATTCACAAGAGCCCCCCCAAAATAAAATAAGATACTTAGGAACTGATTTAACAAAAGAGGTGAAAGATCTCTACAATGAAAACTACAGGACACTAAAGAAAGAAATTGAAGATCTTAGAAGATGGAAAGATCTCCCATGCTCTTGGATAGGCAGAATCAATATTGTCAAACTGGCCATACTACCCAAAGTGCTATACAGATTCAATGCAATCCCAATTAAAATCTCAACATCATTCTTTATAGAAATAGGGAAAGCAATCATGAAATTCACTTGGAAAAATAAGAGAACCAGAATAGCCAAAGCAATCCTTAGCAAGAAGAGTGAAGCAGGAGGCATCACAATACCAGACCTTTAACTATACTACAAAGCTATACTAACAAAAACTGCATGGTATTGGCACCAAAATAGATATGTAGATCAATGGTACAGAATAGAAGACACAGAGACAAACTCACATAAATACAGTTATCTCATACTAGACAAAGGAACCAAAAATATACATTGGAGAAAAGATAGCTTCTTCAACAAAAGGTGCTGGGAAAACTGGAAATCCACATGCAGCAAAATGAAACTAAACCCCTATCTCTCAACATGCACAAAACTCAACTCAAAGTGGATCAAGGACCTAGGAATTAGACCAGAGACCCTGCACCTAATAGAGGAAAAAGTAGGCCTAAACCTTCATCATATTGGATTAGACCCCAACTTCCTTAACTAGACTCCTAAGATGCAAGAAATAAAATCCAGAATCAATAAACAGGATGGATTCAAACTAAAAAGCTTCTTTTCAGCAAAAAAAATAATCAATGAGGTGAACAAAGAGCCTACATTATAGGAACAAATTTTTGCCACACACTCACTCATCAGATAGAGCACTGATCTCCAGGATATATAAAGAACTCAAAAAACTTAACATCAAAAAAAAAAAAAACCCAAAGAACCCAATCAATAAATGGGCTAAGGAGCTGAACAGACATTTCTCAGAAGAAGATATACAGTCAACAAATATATGAAAAAATATTCAACATCTCTAGCCATTAGAGAAATGCAAATCAAAACTACTCTAAGATTTCATCTCACTCCAGTCAGAATGGCAGTTATCAAGAACACAAACAACAATTAAGTGTTGGCGAGGATGTGGAGGAAAAGGCAAACTCATATATTGCTGGTGGAATTGCAAATTAGTGTAACCAATCTAGAAAGCAGTATGTAGATTCCGTAGAAAACTTGGAATGGAACCACCATTTGAGCCTGCTATCCCACTCCTCAGTCTATACCCAAAGGACTTAAAAACAGCATACTACAGTGACACAGCCACTTCAATGTTTATAGCAGCTCAATTCACAATAGCTAAACTGTGGAACCAAACTAGATGTCCTTAAGCAGATAAATGGATAAAGAAACTGTGGTATATATACACAATAGAATATTACTCAGCATTAAAAGAGAATAAAATAATGGTCTTCGCAGGTAAATGGATGGAGTTAGAGAATATCATGCTAAGCGAAGTAAGGCAATCCCAAAAAACCAAAGGTAGAATGTTGTCTCTGATAAGTGGATGCTGATCCATAATGGGGGAGGGGGTATGAGAAGAATAGAGGAACTTTGGGCATGGGGAGGGAAGGAAGGAAAGGGAGGGGAGGTGCCATGGGGGCAGGAAAGATGGTGGAATGAGATGGACGTCATTACCCTAGGTACATGTATGACTGCACATATGGTGTGACAATACATCTTGTACAACCAGAGAAATAAAAAGTTGTGCTCCATTTTTATACAATGAATTAAAGTGCATTCTGCTGTCATGTAT
Organism: Xerus rutilus; assembly: GCA_028644305.1. Lineage (NCBI taxonomy): Eukaryota > Metazoa > Chordata > Mammalia > Rodentia > Sciuridae > Xerus > Xerus rutilus. The sequence continues at coordinate 42,960,872 of CM053399.1, forward strand.
ACCTAATTAGAATAAATAAGTTAGAAAAACTAATTCAGTAGAATTATAATTATGAGATGGAAAAAGTCCACAATATATTATTAACTTTAAATAAGGGTTTTGATTGAATTATAAAAATAAAGAAAATAAGTATAATAGTTGAGAATGTCCATTTTATAGATGAGGAAACTAAAACTTGACCAAAGTCACATGACTAAGTGAAAACAGAGTCATGATGGAAAATTAACTGACCTGAGAACTCAATAGGTCTGGGTCCTCTCTTTGTCAAACTAGCCCAGGTAGGTGATCTTCCCTTGACTTGTTTTCTTCACCTGAGAAACTGTTCTATAGGGTTCTTCCAGCTGTTGACTATGAAATGAAAAAATCTCTCCATTCCCTTTCCGATTCCTCACATGAGGATCTTCCTAACCCTGATACCCAGGCCACAAGCTAGAACAACTCAATCAGAATCTGAGAGAGAGGGTGGAATCCAGGTATCAGCCTTTCCTAAAGCTCCTGGGACATTTCTGTGTATATCCAGGTTTGACCCTCAATGGGTTCGAAGTCTTAGAGGAGCAGGCACAAGAGCTAGCCAGACCTGCCTTGCCCTGCCCCTCTTTATCTTCCATCACCAGCCCCCCAGGTGCCTCCTCCTGTCTTAGAACTCATACTAAATTTGCAATCGGGCCACATTCCTTAACCATTTTCTACAGTATTTTCTATCCTATCCCTGTTGACAGCCCTAATGAACACTACAGATTAAACAGTCCTGGTTATCTTGAGCTGCCCTAGGATTGGCTTGTCAGACAATGGCAGAAGCAGCTCCTATTCTAATTGAATAATTTACTGTAAATAGCCTCTGTTTCCTCAGTGCCTAGACTCATTAGCCAAATGGAGGTGAGTGAGGGCTGCCTCTAATGGGATATGGGAGGAGAAATGAGCTGTCCAAATGGAGTGGCTGTCGCAACAGCTGCTGAATTAAGTCAGAAACACTTAAGACTTCAAGCCCCTCTTGTAAACTAGCCATCCTTGTGGAGGCAGAGCCAGGAGTCCTTCAGAAATAAGACTGCAGGCTTTATGAAGAGATTTCCAACTAGGAAAGAGCTCATGGGAAGTGATAGAGGGGTTCCTTCTTCCTTGCTCGCTTTCTATAACACTTTTCCTATTTACCATCCCTCCATCCCACTCCCTCCACCCTTACTCCTGTTCTGCCCTAGTATGGCAAGGGATTCCTCAGAACCTTATTACTGCTTAGTTTGAGAGCGAGGTCTTCACTGTTCTAAACTCTTCCTCTTGAGTCAGGTTTCCTCCACCACTGTCCTGGGAGGATCCCATGTCAAGATACTTGATATCCACTAGCACTAGTGCCTTCCTAGGATCCAGGACTCAGTGAAGAGAAGAGTCATCTATAGGGAACATTTTCAATGAACTTTTCCATCTAGAGGGATACTGCACAGGTTTATCTTATTTATTTATCCATTATTAATTTGCTTATCCAATGAATTTATTTATTTTAACCATAAACAAGGTGCATCTTACATTCTTTCTACAAATTGCATGCCACCCAGCAGCAGAGGTGGGCATGTATACATGGCAGGACACTGTAGCGGCAGCTCTGATTCCACTCTCATCTAACCTAGAATGTTCATTTTCATGTTCATTTGGCATTGGAGACCATATCAGGTGGGGTACACTGGGGGAAACTTCTGGGAAGGAAGTGAACTGGATTGTAGCCATTCCCCTGATTGAGATCCAAAAACAACTAGATGGACTGGGGCTATCCTTGTCAAGGCTAGAAAGCAGGATCAAACTGTGGCATTGAGAATTGTATGTAAGTGCCCAGGAGTGGACTGGGCTTCAACAACTTGGAGATCAGTCAGAAATATTGATTGTGGGGATGTATGCTGCTGGAAACAGGAAAATCCCAAACCAGCAGCATATATGCACATGGAGAGCAGGGAATCAAAAAGGGAATATGTAAGTACAGCTCAGAGCTATTACAGAAGCATCTTAAACCTAAATCCCAGAACAGAAATGTTCACTTGCACTTGAGAACAAGACATTGGCTCCCATTGCCCAGGACTATGAGTTGCAGCTAAAGCCGGCCCACACTCATGTGGATGATGATACCGCTCCCATAGGAAACATTCCTCACCCCCACTCTGCAAGGCTGAGGATCACAACCATGGTGAATCACTTTTAAATCATGTTTACTAATGGAAATGCATATTCATTAACTTTGCTGCCATAGGAAATAAAAGATAAGAATCATGGGCCTAGGAGTGCATCAAGTGCATTTAGTGTGGCACACAAATCCCCAACACCTAATTTCTCCTCCTGCCAGCTTTACTGAAGCATAATGGCAACAACCAAGTTTTAGCCCACCTCTTAACCTCAGTCCCGGCCTCTAGCCAGCTTTCTCCATAACATCCATTCTGCTTAACAGCTGTGTGGTTTGGGTAAAATTAGTAATCCCTTCCCTGTTGTAAGAGTAGGTGTAATAAATTTTAAATGATCACACAACTTCTACAACTCTTCCCATCAAGATGTGGGGACTTGTTTTGACCAATACACAAGGTGGCAGAAATCATGACACGCAAGTCCCAAGTTAAGGTCAATAGTCTTCACGACTTCTTCCCTCACTCTTGTGGAACAGTATGCTCATGTGAACAAGCCCAACTTGGCTTGCTGAAGAGAACAGAGAGAACCAAGGCACCCCAGGTAAGTAGCAGATATGTGACTGAAACCATCCAGGACTAGCTAGCCTCTAGCTGATTTGCCAAGTGACCTGAAATGCATGAGTGAACCCAGTCAACACCATGTGGTAGAGACAGAGCCATCCTAGCTAATCCCAGCCCAAATTCCTAACCCACAGAATTATAAGCAAATAAACTGCTGTGGGTTTTGAGTCACTAAATTTTGGGGTGTTTCGTTAAGTAATTAAGACTAACAGAAACAGTGAGCTAAGTCAATCAGAGTAAATCCTTCCCTCCTGCCACAGCTGGTCCACAATACACTCCTAAGCTAATCAATTAATGCAGAAATTGGATCAGGAATGGTGAGAACTTCAAGCCCTTGGCTGGAAATACAAAGTAAAAGTCATTCTTATCTATTCTGGATGGCACATTGTGAAGTGGAACTTGGGACGATGGCAGCCATTTTGCGACTATAACAAGAGCCAGCCTGAGAAGAAAACCAATACATGAGAACTCTAAAGAGTTCCACAGAGAAAAGGAGTTAAAACCTTGATCAATGCTCTCTTAAATTGCACAAGAACTCATCTCACCTCTAGATCCTTTAAATCATAGGAACCATAAATCTTCTAGGTTAGTGAAGTCAATTGATCTAAGCTTTGGACTATTTACAATTGAAAGCATGCAACTGATACATTCTCAAAGCTTTATATATGTTGTTTTCATGTTCTTTTAACCAACAAACTTTGATTTTCAAACAAAATCTTATATGCAGAAAACAAGAGATGCTGTGTTCATTACAGTTTAGATATGAGATGTCCCTCAAAAGTTCATGTATGAGACAACTCAAGAATGTTCAGAGGTGAAAAGATTAGATTATGAGAGATGTACCCTAATCAGTGGATTAATCCCCTGATGTGGATTAACTAGATGGTAACTGTGGGCAGGTAGGGTATGGCTGGAAGAAATAGGTTACTAGGGGCCTCCATTTGGAATTTATGTTTTGTCCCTGTTGAGTGGAGTTCACTCTCACTGCTACCTGTCTGGCATGTCCTGAGCTGCTTTCCTCCACCATACCCTTCTGCCATGATGTTCTGCCTCACCTTGGGCCCAGAGTTATGGGGTTGGCCCCCCATGGACTGAACCTCAGAAACAAGGAATCAGAATAAACTCTTCCTCCTTCATGTTGTTTTAGGTTGTTCTTGTCTGGTCTATTGGTCAGTGACCAAAAACCTAACTGAAACACTGTGTTTCAAGTAGGAATTGACCACCCAGAATCTTAACAGCTTCTTCTTAATTTCCTATATTAGTTTCCTAGGATTGCTGTCACAAACTGCCACAGACTGAGTGGCTTTAAACAACGGCAGTGTCTTGTCTCACAGTTCTATAGACTTGGAGACAGAAATCAAGGTGCATGCTTGTCTAAAACCTAAAGGGATTCCTTTCCTGCCTCTTCCTAGATTTTGCTGGTTTGCCAGAATCTTCAGTCTTCCTTGACTTATGGATGCACCATTCCACCCTCGGTCTTCACATGGCATTCTCCTGTGTCTCTTCACATCATATTCCCTCTGCACATGTCTGTCTGTGTCCAACTTTCCCCTTTGTATCAGGACACCAATCATATTGAAGTACAGCCCACCCTAATAACCTCAGATTAACTTAGTTACCTCCATAAAGACCCTATTCCCAAATAAAACCACATTCTGGGGCACTGGAGGTTAAGACTTAGACATGTCTTTTTTGTGAGACAAAATCTAACCCATAATATTCCTTATGTCACATCAATACCTAAGACAGCCATGCAGGACTATAGAGCACTGAGGGAGACAAGTCACGTTTTTATTTCCCTACCATTTTATCTGCCAAATTTCTTCCTAAAGTGTTCACCTTTCTCTTCTCTCTTATATTTCAAGGGTCAGGTTGGATGATACTTATTCTTTTTGCTTTTTCCTCCAAAAAACACAATCTATCACTCTTCTGTGTTCCATAAGGCTTGCTCATATCTCAAATAAACCACTACCAACACTTTATTATGGTTAAATCTCTGTGTGTGTGTGTGTGTGTGTGTGTCCTAGTTGCACACTGATCAGTGATCCCAATAGTAAGATTGTCACTTGCACCTAGCTTATTACCTGGCATATAGTAGATATTCAGTAAACATTGGATAACATAATGTTATGTACCTAACATCTTGTATTTACTATTATAAGGCAGTATTCATTAAATGGAAAAACAAATTTTCTTACCCATCCTTTTAAAGAATAATGACTTGGTGAAAGATCCAGGATTTGAGGCTCCAGGTTTATGACATGAAAATGGTCTTGGGAATGAGTGGGGGGAGGAGCAGTTTGAACATTAACTGGAAGTCAACCTTGTTCCATATTCCTCCCATTAGGCTTTTCCCCAATGCTAGGAATCCCATTACAAGAACCTCTCATCATCAAGCACATCATTCTCTAATTGTTTATTGTAGTCTTTTGTGATTTGCAATTATTGTTCATTAATTGTAATTGTTCTCTAATGTTCATGTAAAGGTTGGTGTGAATGGAAAAATAGAAAAATTCCAATTGGCAAACATTCAGTAGGTGTACCTGTGAAGTCATCACTGTGTTTGTGTGTGTGTATTGGGAGAGGGGGAAGAGACTATTTAACAGTGCCATATTGCTGAGTGTAGTGGTGGGCACCCAGTTATCCAGGAGGCTGAGGCAGGAGGATTGCTTGAGTCCAGAAATTTGAGACCAGACTAGGAAACAAGGCAAGGGGTGGAACCAGGAATCTGTGAGACCCCATCTCAAAAAAAAAATTTTTTTAAGGTGCCACATAGGAAGTAATACTAAAGAGTGAAGCCCATAGGCAATGAGGGGGATGGAGAGGAGAGGTGGCATCCACATGAAATTCTTAAATCACAAGTTCTCATTTATGATTTGGATATAAGGTGTCCCCTGAAAGAAAGCTCATGTGTGAAACAATGCAGGAATGTTTAGAGGTGAAATGATTAGGTTATGAGAGCTATGACTTCATCAGTATATTAATCCATCTGATGGATTAATAATTTGAAAGGACCACTGTACTGGGTGTTAACTATAGGCAGGTAGGGTGTGGTTAGAGGAAGCAGGTCACCAGGGGCATGTCTTTGGGGTTTATATTTTGTCCCCAGTGCCTCGATATCCCTTCCCTTCCCTTCTGTTCTCTCTCTCCCTCCCTCTTTTCCAATCACCATAAGTTGAGCAGCTTTCCTCCACCAGGCCTTTCTGCCATGATGTTCTGCTTCACTCAGGCCCAATGCAATGGAGTTGGTCAATAATGGACCCGACCTTTGAAACTGTGAGCCCAAAATAAACTTTTTCCCCTCTAAGTTGTTTTTGTCAGATATTTGATCATAGCAATGAACACTAACTAATACTGCTCACCTGTTCATTGGCTGCTCCAGGTTCATATGCACACCATTGCAGAGCTGAGCTTAAGAAATAATTTCAGCTCCCTCTTAATGCCTGACAGAATCTTCCTTCTATCTTGCCTGTTCTCCAGCTGACTGAATGTCATAACTATTTTACATGGTAGCCACAGTGGTTGGCCCGGTAGGCTCACAGCAGGCAAATGCTCATTCATACAACAAATATTTAAAATATCTGTCCCATCTAATTGTGAGGATTAACTGATATAATGCATTTTAAGAGGCTCATACCTAATAAGTACCCAGTGCATGGCAGATGTTATGTTGGATTTTTGTCACCAATTCTTCACTTCTACCCTGTAATATTTTTTATATATTTAAGCTCTTTGCCATGCAACTTTTCAGTGTCTTCTACTTGGGTCAAGTGTATGACCTTGCTCTATTAACACTGAGCTTGGCCATATGACTTGTTTTGGTCAGTGGAATGTGAGTGGATATAATGTATGTCATGTTGAATCAAAGGCTTTAAATGTACTGGAGTGATTTTTCCTAGTCTCTTGAAGATTCCACCCTCTTCTATGATAAAAGCATAGCCCAAGTGACCACTGCTTCTTCAACATGAGTACAGGAATGGAATACTTGGAGCATCCTGAATCGGAGCCAAATTATGGAGTTCACCCTGGCCACACAAGTAAAGATGTGATCAACCAAACCACAACCTATCTAGAGATTCACCAGGAAGAAAAATAAATGTTGTTGTAAGTCACTGAGATTGTTTATGGTTGTTTGTTATGCAGCATTATTGAAGCAATAGCTGACTAATAAAGTGGCTATTATTATTGTTGTTTCTTCCCAGTGAACATTTCACTCTTCAAACTCTCCCTAAAGGAGGGAGTTCAGAATATTATACACTAGAAAGAAATCTGTAATTAATTGGCTGGAGTCTCACAGGTTATCCACTGGCAGAACAGCAACAAACTGATGCATCAGTAATAGCTGCCCACACATCTGTTTGCCCAGGGCTCTCCTGGTTGACACTTGTTGTCCCACATAATTATTTACAGCTTCCCCTTACTCCCTTAAAATGGACCTGATTTAAATAATAAATCATACAGTTACCTTGCTCTCTGGATAACTTTAAGAAAAGTTAGTTTGAAAGTTGTCAGTGAGATCATTTCAGTTATAAATAAGAGAAACCCCCAACTCAAACTAGATAAAACAAAAGGGATTTATTGGATCACAAGGTAGTTTGGGAACACCAAAGGCTTGGCTTACTTTAACCTTTGTTCCTGTGTTACTTTCCCCAAAGGCTGACTCTACTTTACTATGGCAAAGAGAAGTTAGTTTCTGCCACCATCTGCACAGCCAAACCCAAGAAAACAGCAAGAGTTGATGGGGGATTAAGAAAAACACACACACAGAGACATACAGATATTGAGAGAAAGCTGGGATCAGGTGGAACACTGTACTCTGATGGAGAAACAGTGACTGAAGAGCTGGCCCAGCAAATTTATTTATATAGGGTTTCATAATCAAGAAGTTAAGGACTATAGAGGCATTGTTCTTTGTGCACTAGAAAGTTGCAGGGCTAGAAACATTCTTGCAGCTATTTCACGGTTGCAATGCTACCTGGGTGCCATAGGGAACCCATTGTTCAAAGTTTCTACTGAGCAGGCAGGCTTGAAGGTTTCAGCACTGGTGAACACTGTAGTTATCTTGCTATGCTCAGAATCCTCTATCCCTGGGAGCTGGCATTTGAACTCAAAGCTATGAACTAAAGAATTCTGTAGCAGGCACAGAATTCTCCCTTTTAACAGAGGTCACCATCAACTGGGCAGTTTTCAATCAATGGCTTGCCACTGAGAAATACCAAGGAGCAGTGTCACCTCTGCCAGGGGTCAGTTCAAAGCAATGATCCCTTCACTGCTCTCAACAAGCTTCCCTCTGTTTCTTTATCCATATCTCTGTGCTACATGCTTTCTAATTCATATTCTAAAAGAGGAAAGAATGTCCCTGAAAACCTGCTTAGAGGAGCCAAGAAGCATCTCTCCCAGAGGCTCTCAGCAAATGAATCCTTGGGACCCTTGGCCCAATTTTGCTTAAATCATGCCTATTCCTTAACAAAACTCTGGGCCCAGAGATGGGGGTCATACTAATCTGAATTATATGTCTTGCCCCAAGTGCCAGGAATGGAGTCAGGTATTAAATTCAGAGAAAGCATCAGAGAAACTACCAAGAGAAGGGGAAATGGATGTCAAGGAGCCATATTCTTGTAGATTCACTATGAAGCTTGCCCTCTTCAAAAAACAAGTGAGATTTGCAACGAGTGTTCCATAATATAATCCCAGAGAACAGGTTTTGCCATCCTCAGGTAGGATGATTAAATTGCACAGAGGTGCTGAAGGGCATTTCTTCTGTGCTACCATGGGGTCCTTGAAAGAACAGGAATCTCTGCATCACACAAGTCTGGATTTGAACCCTCACTTCTGCTACTCACTACATAACCAGGTATGTTGCTTAACTTCCTTGCAGGTCTCTAATTTACCCATGCAAATTAGGGAAAGATAAAGTCTACAGCATAGTGTTTTAAAAGAATTTTAAAACACAAAGCATTTATATTATCCAACACAGTGCTGACCACACATATTCACTTTCTAATTGCACTCTAATTGTTTAGAGAGAGAGTACAATCAACACAAAGGAGTTATAATAGCCTGGGGCATTTCTCTTTGCCAAAGACAAGAACCTATTGGGTCTATGAGACACAGCTGAGGCCTACTTCCCACTGTTCTGCTGGAAACACATTGATAAATTCCATGTCTTTCGTTATCCTTTTTCTGGACTTGATTGCCACCATGGTCAGATTCTTCCCTCAGTGTATTCATTAATAATGTGACAGCCTTCTAAAAGATCGATCTCTTTCAGAAACCATACTTTTATCTCTACAGATGCCTTCTCAATCATTATATGTGAAATTTCTCATTTTATCCTGAGATCCTGGAAAAAGCTCCCTCTAGTCTCTTAGGAATTGAAGTAATTTGTTGCCCCTCTAGATGAACAGGATCAAATGCATTTCAGGGTATAAAATCTTACCATAAAACAAAAATCACTATGCAGAATATGGTAGTATTCAATATATATTTTTTTCTAAGATACCATATGGCATTCGGTTGTCGTGTCTTCTTATCAGTTTCTCAGTCTTTCCTTGGTTTTCATGACATTTTGTTTTGTTTTGTTTTTGTGGTACTGGAGATTGAACCCAGTGCCTCACATATGCTAAGCAAGTGCTCTACCACTGAGCTATGTCCTCAGTCCTTTTTATTTTTTGAAACATGTTCTCACCAAGTTGCCCTGGCCTTGAACTTGCAATCCCCCTACTTTGGTCTTCTGAGTAGATTTGCAGGCCTGTTCTACTCTACCCAGCATGACCTTGACATTTTTTTTTTAACTTTTCTTTTGTGTGTGGTGCTAGGAATTGAACCCAGGGCCTTGTGCATGTGAGGCAAGCACTCAACCAACTGAGCTATATTCTCAGCCTCATTTTTTTAAACCATTTTTTTAATATACTGGGCAAACATTTATTTTTTAACTCATCAGAGTTATCTGATATTTTCTCATGATTAGATTGAAATTATGGATCTTGGGGAAGAATATCCCAAAGTGAGATGCCTTTCTCATTGCAACATACAAGGGAGTCCAGGTTGTCATTATCTGTCAGTATTAATTTTGATCAGTTGCTAAACTAGTATCTGCCAGGTTTTCCTGTTAACCAAAGTCTGTTTTTTCCTTTCCACATTGTTTGTTAGATGATAGTCACGACATTAGCCCCACAGCTGGGGACACTTGAACACTTTCTTACTTTCTGGCACTACAAGATGCTCCAGGTTCATCTTATATTTTCCCTGCCCTAGCCCTAGAACCACCCATTTATTCAAGCATTCTTGCCTCATTTTATTTGACAATGGTATTTAGAAACCTAGATCTGGGTACTAGGTGCGCTGCATCTTTTCATCAGCTTAAATGTCCAAGAACATAGTTATCCTCATAGCTTGGAGATGGATCCCTAATCTCTTTACTCCTGAGCTTTCTCCTGACAATTGTACCCTCGCCTCTAGCATCCCTTCGTGTTTTCACTCACTCATTAGTTTGACATCACTTATTGAGCTTCTACCATTTGTCAACTACTGTTATGCCTATTTCCTAAATAGTCTAGATGCACACTGTCAGATGCTGCAGTCACCCAAATAATCGAGATGCACACTGTCTGAAGTGACGGCTCTGCTGAGATTTAATTCCTAATGCTTAGGCAGACAAAAGTGAAAGAGTGGTGATTAAAGAAAAATAATGGAAAATAAACATGAGCACCCCAAAGCCTGTGTCCAACAAGACAGCTGGAATTTAGAATAGTTGTTTCTTAGTTCTGTTAATTAATTAAATAGCATTAGTTTGTATTTGAGAGCAGCCCCACCAGCTGTACTCACTCACTCATTGAAAACAGACTGTGGAGGAGGGCAGGGTATGTAAGCAGGCATATGTAAGAAGATATGTAAGAGGGCAGGATATGTGCTCAAGGAACTGAAAGGGGGGAAATAGAATTTTTAAGTGGGGGGGGGAACTGAAGGGAAGTACTATGCCTAGAGAGAAAAAGGGAGGAGAAAGAGCAACGAGAAATGAGGCTGGAGACATGGGAAAGCACCACGTCCCCAAACTCCATAACGTCTGGGTAAGGGTTTTGAACATTATGCCAATGGCACTGGGGGACCCTAGATGGCTGTTAAATCTATGATCAATTCAACCAGAAACCTGGCTGCAGTGGTGTGTTGGAAAGCAGTAAGGCATCAAATTTCTATATGACTAAGGAAGACTTAGTTTCTTTACTGCCTCACAGGATGGGTGTAAGGATTAAACCAGGGACCACATACAAAACCCCTGGCGAAGCAGTTGGCATATAACAATCAAGATACGTTGGTGTGTTCTTTAGTTCAAAAATTGTGATTCTTTTTATCTATTTTCCTGATCATATTTTGGAAAGAAAATTTAACAGTTACTCCTGTGTTGCAATTATAATTGATAACTGTGCTAGACACAGTGAACAAAATATGAATAAGACTCTGACCCTTCCTTAAGATTAATTTGCCACACATAAAACACAGTATGATATGAACCACACTAACGACATGAGCTGAACATCTCATAGTGCAATAATAGCATTCTTTGTCTCTTGGTTCTTAATGTCAGGCAAAAATATGTGGAACAGAGGAATTCAACATAGACTTCTCCAAATGAATGCATGTTCTAATGGCTCAGAGAAAGGAGCAGGAAGTTTGGCTGTGCTATAAGTTTAATATCTTAGAACTTTATACAGGTACTTAAGGACTGTAGCTTTCTTTCTGAATGTTTTGTTAGTTATCATTCAGAGATTATTGTTGGCATGAACTGAAATTGAAAAACTCTATCTATATTACAGATTCTGCAGACTTTTTGACCTTAGTTGACTAGGACATCATGATTATGGAGAGAGGACATGTTTATAGATCAAGAGTCAAAGTTATCTTGAGCTATCTTTAGTCCCTTTCAATAGCCATTCAGTATCATCCTCTGTAGATAACCTAACATTCTCATGACTACCAGGTACATTCTTGGAATGTATCACTAAGTTTGACATACCCCTAGCCTCCACCAACCCTAAAACTAAGATTGTAAAAAGGTAACATTTGAAACACAGAAAAGATCTGTTTCTTGATAAAAATAACATCTGAATCTTATAGAAGGGATTTCCCCACTTGCTATAGGCCTACATGATGACCCTGCCTGTGTATTTCAAAAACACATTGAGTCATGACTGTTTTGTCCTATAACTATAAAAGTTAATGTAACCTCTATCATGATGGAACACATCATTTAGGGTAACTTGAATCCATGTTTCTGGGCCATGGTCACTCATATTTTGCTCCGAAGAAACTACTTTCCTATTTCTCTTAAAGTAGAGCTATTACTTTTTCATCAACATTAGTATGCTTCCTCTTTTGTCTTTTATTTTTCATAAAAGTTTCTTTGGAGTGATTGTAAAATCATATTTTCAGATCAAAACTTTCCAATCATGAAACACAATAACATGAAAACAAATCTATACTGAGTTGCTTGATTTGATAATATTACATTCCTAATTGTCTATCTTATTTCCATCTGAATTACAGATAATATGAGACAAAGTTCAATTTCTATTACGGCCTTTTCCCACCATCTACCTGCACCCTAGTCTCCTAACCTAACCTCTAACTAACATGTGTTTAGAAATCCAGAGTAATTTTATCTTTAGCCTGAGCAATGTACCAGTGAACTATTATGAGAATACTGTAATGTTGGATAAAGTAAATGATTATGAGATCATACCTAACACTGTTCCTCTCTATTAACATGAGTAGTGTTAGTTGCTGTGCTAATGTATTTTGTTTGTTAGGCAACCTGAAAAATGAGGTAAGTAATCATGTTGTTCATGGAAACACTTCCCATTACTGTGGGAAAGTTTCAGGCTAAAGTTGTCATACTCTTTATTTATGGCTCTTCAGATTTTTATGGTCGAATTGACCTTGATCAGACTGCTTACTTTTTCTCAAGGAGTTTTACTATTCCAGATGAAATCCATGGCTGCTTATCATCAGATGTGTTATAGTTAGTGTCTCCATGTGTGACAGCTATCATGAATAAATGTGGCCATCCAGGGAAGACAAATGCACTTCTAATAGCTACAAATGCCCCTCAGGTAAGAAATATTTAAAAAAAAAAAAACTTCAACTGAATGTGGTGGTGCATACCTTTCTACTCAGGAGGCTGAGTAGAAAGATTGCATGTTTGAGACCAGCCTCAGCAATTTAACAAGACCCTCAGCAATTTAGTGAGACCCTGTCTCAAAATAAAAATTAAAAAGGGCTGGGGGTGTAGCTCAATGTAAAGTGCCCCCAGGTTCAATCTCTAGTACCAAAAAAAAAATCACCTGGGGAGCATGGTAAACCCCTGAAGGTTCAAATTAGGTCAGCACAGAATATATATCTTTACCAGCATCCAGATGGTGCTTCTTTGGGAATACATAGCTTTATAGCATGATTCAGAAGTTGTTTGGTTTTCTGTTGTTGCTGGTTTTTTTTAACAGATAAGGTACCTTTTTTTTTTAAAGATGGAAACAATATCTTTATTGTTTTTTTTTTTAATGTGGTGCTGAGGATGGAACCCAGTGCCTCTCACGTGTGAAGCAAGCACTCTACCACCCAGCCCCTTGTTTTATTTTTTAACTTTAAAAACTTATTTAAATAAGAAAATTTTAATTTCATTCTCTCTTTTCATCAGAATTTATTTTTCTGGTGTTTGCTCTCCCTTGCATGCATGGGTGCGCATGCTCCCCTGTGTCCCCTGTCTCTGTGTAATACCTACAAAGCAATGTCTAAATGTCTGTTCTTTTAAAGGAGCCAAGATTCTGATTCATTCTTTTGCAATTATCATATTAGGTTATTGTAATAACTTTTGTGCTGAATCAGATGAAATTCTATTTTCATAGGAATTTAACAATGAAATAAGACTCCTAGAAAACGTGATTATGAGCTTATAGACATTTTAATATTTACATTTCCTTTAAGTATCAAAATTTATTGCCACTGAACTATACCAGTAGAATTCTATTGAACCTTCTTGGTATAGAAATTACTAACCACTAGAATAAGCTTGACTTCTTTCAGTGTTGGCAACAACTTTGGAAACATGATGGATACTCCATTGACTTACCATAGGGATGACTTTCCCAAGAATTTAACTGTTATTATTTGACATTCCTAGAACTTACTAGAAGCATCTAGAAGGCTTTTAGCCTCTTCCTTCTCCAATCCTAGAATGCACTAAGCAGGGTTCCCTACAGCCATATTGAAAATTTTCATATTAGGTTTGTGTGTGTACGTGTATGTATGTGTGTGTGCGTGCGTGTGTGTGTGTGTGTGTGTGTTACTGGGGATTGAATTCAGAGGTACCACTGAGCTACATCCTGAGCTCCTTTTTTAATTGAATTTTGAGACAGAGTCTCCCTAAGTTGCTGAAGCTGACCTCAAAATTAGGTCTCCTATATTCTTTGATTTAAGTAGGAAATTAATTCATTATTTAACTTGTTTTGATCATACACTATATTCTAAGCACTAGAAATACAAAGGTGAGCATGACAGACAGCATTCCTGCTCTAATGGTGTTTATAGTCTGATGTGAAAGAAAACAGGTAATTATATAATCTGGTATAGCAATTGTGTCAGTCAGGATTGCACCAGACAGAGAGAATCAGATATAGATAACCAGATATAAATATAGATAAACACACATACATATATCCATACACATAGACATACATACACACATGTATGTTTGTGTATATATAATACATTTGCATGTATAAGTGCATACATATGTATGTGTAGATACAGACTAAACATCCCTAATCTGAAAATCCAAAATCTTAAATGTTCCCAAACCCATACGTTTTTGAGCCCCCAAATAATGCCAGAAGTAGAAAATTCCATACCTGCCCTCATAAAATAGTAGCAGTCAAATGCAGGCACCAATATATAATGATATGACCTGTATACTCTACATCATGTACAATCAGATGAATGAGAAATTATACTCCATTTACATATGATGCATCAAAATGCATTCTACAGTCATGTATAACTAATTAGAACAAATAAAAATATATTTTTAAAAATGTAGTCACAATAAAAATATTGTTTAAAACTACCTTTGTGTGATATGTATAAGGAATACATGAAACAAATCAACAAATGTGTTTAAACTTGCATCTCATATCCAAGCTATCTCATTACATATATACAAATATTCCAAAAAATTAAATCTGAAACACTTCTGGTCTCAGGCATTCAAGATAAGAGATACTTAACCTGTATATGAATATAAAGAGATTTATTGCAAGGAATTGGTTTTCAGGATTGTAGGTGTTGGCTAGGCAAGTCTAAAATTTGTAGAGCAGGCCATCAGGAAGAGAAGGCTGGAAACTCTTAAGCCTCAAACAGGAACTGATGTTACAGTTCACAAGGAGAATTTCTTCACAGAAATATCTGGGTTGGTGCTTGCTAACTGGGTGCTGTAGCTTAGCCAAGGTGATACATAAAACTGAACAGCATAGTAATGCTTAGGAAATTCTATGGTGAAAAAGCATAAAGTGTCAAGGACACATATCTAACATGTAGCTTATAGGACAGTAAGGGCATCTATCTTAGTCTAAGGGAATCAGATAATGTTTCCCAACAGATGACAGTTCAGATATGAAGGATGAGTAGATATTACCCAGATAAAAAAGGTATATAGAGAAAATCTTAGGATTTCTCTATCTAAGCAAAGGCCCAGAGACCAGAGAGAGAAAGAACACTAAAAGATGTAATTTTTGCTTATCATCAGATTTTTTTCTGGCTCTTTTTTTCCCCAGAACTCTTTTAACACAAGTCAAGATTTGCCTTTCATCTTTTCTTAGTAATTATTTATATTAGATTATTGTACTGTTCTTAGTGATGAATCAGATGAAATTCTATTTTCATGTTTTAATTTCCATTTCCAATTATGATGAGATGAAGCACCCTTTCATGCGTTTATATGACATTCAAGTTTCCTCCCCTACAGAGTGCCTATTTGTACATTATTTTATTGAATAATATTTTTTCCTTACTGATTATAGATTTGGATGCTACTAGAAACTCATTGTATTTATACACATTGCAGGTATATTCTCCCATAAAATATCAACCAAAACTAGAAGGAGCTTTGTAGTCAGTTTGCAGGTGAGAGCAAGGGGACCAAGTTAAGTCAGACAGTGCTGAACAATCTGAATTCTGGGTACAAACATCACTTCTAGGACACAGCTCCTGGAGCAACAGAGGCAATGAAAGGGGAGAAGAGCCAGCTCATCTCAGAGAGCACAGTATTTCTTAATGTTTCAAAGAAATGATAGACTAGGGAGTCTAGAACCCTGAAGCTAGCAAAGCTAAAAAAATGTTTTAGAAGTAGAGAATAAACTAGGAGTAACACACTAGTGAATCAACACCATGGATAGTGCATAAATAGAAACAGAAAATGGAAAGAAGGAAAATATTTAAGTTAAAAATATAAAAGAGGGGCTGGGGTTGTGGCTCAGTGTCAGAGCACATATGAGGCACTGGGTTCGATTCTCAGCACCACATAAAAATAAATAAAATAAATATATGTCCATTTATAACTAAAAAAATAAATAAATAATATATAAAAGATAAGCCGGGCATGGTGCTGCACACTGTAATCCCAGTGGCTCAGGAGGCTGAGGCAAGAGAATGGCAAGTTCAAAGCCAGCCTCAGCAACTTAGCAAGGCCCTAAGCAATTTAGTGAGACTCTGTCTCAAAATAAACTATAAAAAGGGGCTGGAAATGAGGATGTTGCACAGTGGTTAAGCTCTCCTGGGTTTAATCCTTGGTATAAAATATATATATATATATATATATGTATATAAATATATATATAGTATTATAGATGATAAAAAACTCAATGCAACAGCAATAATAATAATAATCTTATTTTTAAATGTGCAAACGATATAATTAGACATTTCTCAAAAGAAGACATATAAATGATCAACAAGTATGTGAAGAAAATGCTCAACACTGCTAATCATCAGAAACATTAAAATCAAACCACAAGGGATATCTCACCCCAGTTGCAATGATTATTACCAAAAAGGCAAAAAATAACAAATGCTGGCAAGAATGCAGAGAAAGGGGAATTCTCCTACACTGTTGGTAAGATGTAAATTAGTATAGCCATAAAGGAAAACAGTAAGGAAGTTCCCCAAAACCCTAAAACTAGAACTAGAACTACTATATGATCTAGCCATCTCACTACTGATGATATAATTAAAGGAAAGGAAATCAGCATTGCAAACAGATATACCCCAATGTTTGTTGCAGCAACTATATACAACAGCCAAACTATTGAAACATCATAGGTATTTATTGATGAATGAAGAAAATGTGATATATATATATATACACAAAGGAATTTTTGGCCACAATGAAATGAAATCCTGTCATTTGTGGCAACTTGGATGAGCTTGGAGTATATTATGTTAAGAGAAATATTCCAGGTGTAGAAAGATAAATATTGCATGTTCTCACTTGTATGTGATACCAGAGGCTGGAAGGATGGGAAAAGGAGGGATAGAGAAAGATTGCTTATCAGATATGAAAATATGGTTAGGTAGGAGAAATAAATTTTAGTGTTCTATTATAGTTAACAATAATTTATTATATATAGAAAATTAGCTACAAGAGAGGATTTTTATTCCAAATACAAAGAAATAATGTGTTTGATATGATTGATATGCTAACTATCCTGATTTAATAACTATATATTGAACACATTTACCAAAATATCACACTGTACTCCATAAATATGTACAATTATTATGTCAATTAAAATTTTTTAATCATTTTAAAAATGAAACATTTAAATTTGCTTCCCTTCCTTCCTGCTGTATCCTATATAACTCTTCTATTAGCTTTTCTTTAAAAATCAACTTTATTGATGTATGGTTTACATAAGATAAAATATATTCATTTTAAGTTTATAGTTTGACAAAGTCACTACTTCAACAAAAGGAAGAGAATGGAAAAGAGAAACTCAATTCATATAAAAGAAAACAAGAAAAAAGAATAAAAGAACACAGATTGGTTGAGACAAAGACAAAATAAACAGAAGACAGAAAACAAAGTCAATCATATCATAAATTACATTAAATGTAAATGGACTAACCACTCCAATTAAGATGGTCAGACTGTCTAAAGAAATAAGCCCTAATTATATGCTGTTTATAAATGTGAAAGCAAAAGAATGGATATGCCTGTAATCCCAGTAACTCAGGAAGCTGAGGAGGATCACAAGTTTGAGGCCAGCCTCAGCAACTTAGCAGGGCCCAGTTTCAAAATCTAAAAACTGAAAAGGGCTGGGGATGTGGCTCAGTGGTTAACTGCTCTGGGTTCAACCCCTGGTACAAAAAAAAAGAAAGAAAGAAAGTAAAAGAATGGGAAAAGATATTCCATGAAACTTAGGAAGCATTACTAGTGATATAGGATATTTCGAAATCTAAAACAGGTTGATTCAATGGAGGGAAACAAATCCTAGTTTTAAATGCAACTAACTGCATAGCTTCAAAAATGTATAGCAGAAATATAGCACTAAAAGAAAAAATAGATGAATTCATCTAGTTGGAGAATTCAACACCTTTTTCTCAGTAGTCAACAGAAAAAGCAGTCAAAAAATACAGTGTACTTGAGATTCGAACAACCCAATTAAGTAACTTATCCTAATTGACCTATGCTCAACAATTAGAGAATACAAAATCTTTTAAAGTACACCTTCAGTGTTTACCAAAATAGACCACATGCTAATAATGATACGATGCTTAATATGTCAAAGAATTGGAAATATTGAAAGTAGTTCTCTGACCACCATGAAAATAAATTAGAAATTTAAAAAATTCAAATATACATAAATATCTGGAAATTAAACAGTATGCTTCTAAATAACCCGTGTGTCAAAGCAGGAATTGTCATGAAAACATAAAATATGTTGAACTGAAAATGAAAATATGATGTATCAAAATTCTTGGGCTGCAGTTAAAAATGATTATAGAAAAAAAGTATAGACCTAAACACATATATTAGAAATAAATATTGAGAATATTTTGTTACCTCAGCCTCCATATCAAAGAGCAAGGAAAAAAGAATACAAATTAAATACTAAAAAAGGAGAAACATAATAAAGAGCAGATATCAATGAAATAGCAGACAGAAAAATCAAAAAAAACAAAAATTTATTATTTGAAGAGATTAATACTATTCACAAGCTCTTAGCAAGACTGAGCAAGATAAAAGAAACCACAAATTATAATACCAAGAATTAAAAGGGGGCATACCACTGAAGATTCTGCAAATATTAAAAGATGATATTGTGAATAACTTTGTGTCAAAATATTTGTCAATTTTGAGAAAATGGACAAATTTCTTGAAAAAGACTAGCAACCAAGATTTACACACTAGGAAGTGGAAAATTTGCATAGTACTACTTCTAATAGACAATTTGAATGTGCAGTTTAAATCCTTCCCACAAAGGAAACTTCAAAAAGAAGAAATAAACTAGATGCAGTGGCACCTGCCTATAATTCCAGCTACTCAGTAGACTGAGGCAGGAGGATTGTAAGTTCCCAGGCAGATCCTGTCTCAAAATAAAAAGGGCTGGGGATGTAGCTCAGTGGTTGAGTGTACAAGACCCTGGGTTCCATTTCCTAGTATAAGAGAGAGGAAGAAAGAAAGGAAGGAAGGAAGAGAGGGAGAAAGGAAGGAAGAAATAAATCAAAAGCTTTTCCAGAGAAAAAAAGAAACATTCCTCAATAAATCTCACCAAAATTCATAACGACAAATGTAACTCGTGAATATAGGTGTGGTGATCCTAAAACAAGCAACTCAAACCATCAATATGGGGCTGGGGGTGTGTGGAAACCATGGAACCAGACTATCTGGATCCTAAAGTCCAGCTTTACAACTTACTAGTTTATGACTTTGAACAAGTTATTTAGCCTTCCTTACTTCAATTTCCTCCTGTGTGCCTGGTGTTTATTCTGGGAATCAAGATTAGTCTTACATCTAAAAGTTAATATAATTTACCACATCAACAGAATAATTCCATATGATCATCTCCATAGACGTAGAAAAAATATTTGATAAAATTCAGGACCCTTCTTGATAAAAACTCAGAAAACTAGAATAGAACTTGTTTATTCTGTAAAAAATGTTATCTATGAAAAATGGCACAGCTATCATCATAGTTAATGGACTAATAGTGAACTCTGCCCTTGAGTTTGTAAACATAATCAAGGATATACACTATCGTTAGCTCTTTTCAATATTACATTGATAGCAACTAATGTCTCCAAGGCTTTTCAGCATCAATTAAGCCCTAGTGATTTCATTTACTTTCCTGAAACCAGGAACATTTCTATGAGTTCTAGGTCAGTTTTCTTTTTTTACAGATTAACTGATCTTACTGTTGTAAAGGGCACTGCTCTTCTCTAGATAGTTCTCTGTTGCCACCTGGTGGTGATATGCTGCCTATCTGAAATTTACCCTCCACCTTAGAGAGGGAGTCGAGAAAAGCTGCCCTCAGAAGCCAAACCACCTGAACAGGAAGAACAAATGCATAAAGAGCAAGTCTGAAACCTTCCATCCTATTACAGCACCTCTTAAATTCCATCCCTCATACTAACAAGCAGCAGTAGAAGTGGTTAACAAAATGGACTCTGGAGCCAGACTTCCTACCTAAAGCTCAGCTCTATCATTTACTAGTGTATAACTTTGAACAAATTACTTGGCATTCCTAGCTTCAGTTTTCTTGCCTGTAAAAGGGGTAATATTAGTGTCTACTTCATGAGATTGTAAGGATCAAAACTGTCAATTATTCACAATGGCACCCAGTACATGATCAGTATATGATCATTCTAGCTAATGAGAGCTATTGTTGCATTTTGTGGACGCAGGATAGAATATGAAAAAAATTTGCACAAAGTAATACTTTGTAAAACAGTTTTGTAGTTTCTTATAAAGTTAAATATAGACTTATATGAAACCAATAATCCCACTCCTGGGTATATGACCCAAAGAACTGAAATCATAAGTTCACACAAATATTTGTACATGAAAGTTCACAGCAGCATTATTCACAATAGCCCAAAAGTGGAAACCTTGAATGTCCACCAACACATAAATGGATGTACAAAATTTGATATACACAAAATGTAATAATATTCAGTCATAAATGGAAATGAAGCTTGGCACAGTGATGCATGCCTATAATCCCAGCTACTTGGGAGGCTGAGGCATGAGGATCCCAAATTCAAGGCCAACCTAGACACTGTATCAAAACAAAAAAACAAAAAGGTCTGGGGATGTAACTCAGTGATAGAGCATTCTGGGTATAATTCTAAGTACTGAAAAATAAGTAAATAAAAAAAATGAAATGCTAATACATGCTACAACATGGATGAAACATGAAAATATAATGCTGCATGAAAAAAGGCAACCATAAAAGGCTACATATTTTGTAATACCATTCATATTAAAGGTCTAGTATAGGCAATTCTACAGAGACAGAAAGTAGATTTGTGGCCACCTACTTGAAAATTTACATTTATGCAAAAAGAATCTATAAAATGTTTTGGCAGCTTTGTTCATAATTATCTAAAACTAGAAGAAAGCAAGATTTACTTCAACAGGCAAATGGAAAATAAACCATGGTATATACATACAATGGGGTATTATTAAGCAATAAAAATGAATGTGCTACTGATACAGGGCAGAATGTGAATGAATCTTAAATGCATTTTGCTAAGTGAAGGAAGCTGGATCCAAAGCACTATGTTTTATGATTCAATTCATATGAAATTATGGAAAAGCAAAAGTATGCAGACAGAAAATAGAATAGTGGTTATTATGGGTTGGAGAAGAAGGGAATGGTTAACTATGGGACATACCTGTGATATTTTGAAGATACCTCACCCTAGAGTGGTGGATATATGACTATGCATATGAGAAACCCATGAGAACTGTATGTTACAAAATGTGAACCTTAAAGTATGCAAGGTTAAAAAAAACAGGATGTTAGAGGATCCCAAGACTAAACACAGACTGAAAAATGAATCTAACTACCAATGGCTAACATCAGCTTACTGAAGTGGATGGTGAGTGGAATAAAGGAATTGACCTGAGTAACACTGCAAATGTACAAAAGTAACTGTACAGTGTTTGTACTCTAATTTGCAAGTTTGTTTCTCACAAGAGTATAGGTTAACAATTCTAGTAATGCTTTCCAGTTATATCAGGGCTGAACAAGTAAGCAAACAAATAGTAGCCAATGGTAGGCAGGTTTCTCACTGTCAGAGTTAAAAATAACAGGTGAGCAAGGCTAGAATGAATCTTGTGCTACTGGATTAAAGTCGGAGACATCAATATGCATTCAGGCTGAATGCCTATAAAGAGAGATAAATACAGGTATAATTACAAATATGTGTGCATACGTGAGTTAGTATTATAGACATATATTCCCTGACTTTTGTGCTAAGAGGGTCTACACACAATGATACCTCCAAGAACAACAAACAAACACCATTCCCCAGATACAAATCAAGAGCCCTTGGAGAAATAGGGGTAAGGCATGAGCCTGGAACATCTTGAAGTACTAGAAAGTAAGAACAAACTCAGAAAAATGGAGGCATGTCAGGAACACAGGAGTTGTTCTAAAAGATCACCCAATGGCCAAAACTAGAAAAGCTTCAGTAGCAAAATAAGTGATTGGATTGTAACCTGGACTATGAACCAGATGAATCTATTCTGACACGAAGAAATGATTTAATAAATAAAGGGGGAAAAGGAACAAATATTCCTTATTGAAGAATTCCAAATAATATATAGTAAATATTATCCCCTCTTGGAAATGGAGTTTAATACCCTCCTTCTGTGTGGGTTCAACTTAATGAATTGCTTCCAAAGAACACAATATGGAAAGAGGGGGAAATATCTTTATAGTGGAAAGATCTGGCAGACTCCCACCTTAGACAAGAACAAGGCTGAGATCACCAATGATGTCATATTGATGGCATGTGCTCAGACATGTGCACTTCACCTTTGTGATATTCCTTCACAAACCTACAGATCCCAATCTAAATGTGAAGTAAACACTAGAGTTATCCAAATTAGAGGCATTCTAGAAAATACCCAACCAAAATTCACAAAAAATAAGGAAAAGATGAAAAACTGTCACAGACCAGCGGAAACTAAGGACACATGAGGACAAAATGCAGTGTAGTGTCCTAGATTGGATCTTGGGACATTGATTTCTTGGTTTTGAGAATGTATCCTAATTACGTATGATGTTAACCCTATCAATGAAAACTCTGTACTATATTTTATAACTTTGCCATGAGTCTAAAATTATTCCAAAATAAAAAGGTTATTTTTAAAAAGTGAAAGAACCAAATGAACTAGAATGAATTTATTTTACATACAGGTTTTAGGTCAAGAAGATACTTTGCAATAATAAAAAGAACATAACGTGTATATTTCCTATGGAAAGCTTTCTTATGTATAATGTTTTTCTTACAAGTCAAAAGAAGTGGTAAGCCCAGTTTCGCTACAACCTGAAAGAAAAGGACGAACAATGTAATCAAGGATCTCACTTTTTAAATGATCAGTATGATCAATTAGAATTATTTAAATGCCTTAGATGGGTGAACTCCATACCACAAAGAAATGTTGCCCTTGCATGTTTCCTCCCCCAACAACAAACACATAACAACATGGCCCCACATCCAGTGGGCCTCAGATTATGGGATCCTCCTTTTACCCATCCTTCTTCCATGACCAGAAAACTAGCCACTTTCTTCCTGGAATATCCAGCTGTTTAGGTATGAAGATCCCTTCAGTGCTCACCAAAGGCCTTGAAACCCACGGCTCAAAATTGCTCCTCACTACAACATCAGATCTGTTCAGCAAGCCTGCCTACCAGCCAATGGGTCACACCAGTGGTGTTGCAGGCTCTTTTCTGGGCAGTGATGCTGATTTGCTAGATGGTGAAAGTTCAGGCCTGTAGATGAGAGGCTGGAGAAGAGCCTGCCCCAAGGGACTTCATGATAAAGTAAAAGGAAGGACTGTGAGTCTCTGAGGTTAAGAGAGGACAGAAGGGAGGAACCTGCCCCATGGGATCTGCTTAAAAAGAACTAAAGGCTAAGCTTTATCACTTAACCAATTAAGGGTTTCTCCTAAACATAATTGTCAAAACAAGATTACAAGGGCCATTAGAGGAAATTATCAGGCCAACTTTTGTTAGGAACCCTCCTAGAGAATGCCAGAGAAAACCAGAACCCACTGAAATCCCTGGTTCCTGGATGGGAAGTATCCACTTTTCCTGTCCCTTTGGTACCAGTAAGAGAGACTGATAAAAGACCAGAAGAATGTGGAAGTTACCCTCAGTCTCACTCAGAGACACACAGGGAGTCTCTAGAGGCCACATCCCAAAGATAGACATCAAACATATTCCTACAAAAAAATGAAAAATCTCCAAAGTCTTACCTGGAAGAGGCTCAGAAAATAGAGCTTGTGATGCCCTGTTTCAGAAATTCTTACCTGTGCTTCTGTACACCAGTTCACGCTGCTTGAACTGAATCACAAGGACCATCTGCCAAGTCTAAGGCTGAGTTGCCCTGAGCTGACATTGCTCCTAACCACACCCCCAAGACCTGAAACATGGGCCTGAGAAATTACCACAGATGTTGAGATATGGTTTTATGAACCAAATGACCAGAAATGAGGAACATGCTAACTGGTGATCAGGAGCTATTCTCATGAATCCCACTGTCTCTTGAACCATCTTAAAGGACCAGGCAGCCTGTCACAAGCAAAGTCTCCAACACCAGTCTCAAGAACAACCAAAGAACAATCACATGCATCAGGTTATAAGAAGGACGCAAGAAACCAGGAAAAATTGATAGGAGCTCAGTTGGCATCCTGGGACGCCCCAAAGTGAAGATAGCAGTCCCACTGTAAGCTGCCAGCTATTTCCCTTTTCGTGCCAGGTATTTCAGGTCTGAAGGTGATGCTAGAGAATGTATGAAAGCTGTTTAGGTGCTGTCAATACATGGCCATTATGCAGGTACTTGAGTTACTGCATTGTTTAGATCTGGGGCTATCTAGGCTGTGGGGAAAAAAGACATTCCAGATACTATCGTGCACCAGTGCCTGCCCCCATAGACAGTCAGCAGGTTAGACTGGACAAGGGGCACTTTGAGCTGGGGCAGGAGGCACAGGCAGAAGGGCAGTTCATGCATCCTCCATTAGAGAGCTCAGAGGTGCAGCGGACCAAGGATAGGAAAGGGAAGGGTGACTTTCTCCGCCATTTATATGCTCTTGGTCCTTCATGCTCAGCAGAAGGGATCTCAGGGTAGGTCAGGGTCCTACATGCTCTGCAGAAGGGATCCTGTGTCTCTGCCCAGGCAGTGCTGGGGCAGGCTGAGGCTGGTCTCTTTACTAGGCTTAGAGGGCACAGGAAGTTGGGGGATAGAAAGGAGTACTCTCCCTCCTTCTGTGACACCATGCAATCTCCATAGATGTCCCAGGTCTACCTCAGACACTGATCTACCTATCCCTACTCCTGCAAAGGCTCACCTTTACCTTGCCAATGTGAAATAGAGGCTCCTTGCAGGTGTGAAAGAACAGCATATAGCATACAAAGGTTAACTAGGGACATTTCTCCACAGCCAGGGCCTCTTGAAAAGATCAATAGTGTCCATTTCCTACCTTCATATTCATCTACATAATCCATCCTGGCTTTAGAAAAAGTTCCCCTTGTGGTGAAAGGAAAATTTATGTACTCCTATTTGAATTTTTTTTTTATTGAACCCAAGGGTGCCTTATGACTGAGATACATATCCAGGTTTTTTGTTTTGTTTTATTTTGTTTGTTTGAGACAGAGGCTTGTTAAATTGCTGAGAGTCTCATTAAGTTGCTGAGACTTTCCTGGAACTTGCAATCCTCCTGCCTCAGTCTCTGGAGTTGCTAGGATTACAAGCATGTGTCACCACTCCAGGCAAATTTTCTGGTGTTTAGCAGTCTTTAAAAGCAGAAATTTTTGGTAGTCTAACCATAGTCACTCCAGCTGCATCTCACTCCTATTAACAGTTAAGCCCCACATTCTACTACACAGCACAGCCAGCTAGACAACTGGGCAGGTGAATTTTTCCTGCCTCTCTGGGGTAGGTCCTCCTGGATATGTCAGGGCCAGGTGGGATCCTTACCTGGCCCCGTCTCGCTGCTCCTGCTCCCTCTCCAGCTCACTGGCCTTCATCTGCACACAGTCCTGCACCAGTACAGCCAGCAGGAGGCACGCTTCCTCACTGAGTGTGGTCAGGGCTGGGCTGCTCTCCAAGGTGGAACTGCAGAGAAGAAGCAAACCCAGTGCAGGCTCTGAGCCCCTGCCTGCCTCCTCTCCAGGATAGCAGGCTTCTTGGTCTCTTCTTCCTCTGAGGATGTGGCCACTCTAAATCTCAAGGGTCAAGGCTTAAGACCTGAGGATAGTGATTCACCAGGAATAAAGCACTGGTGTGGTCTCTGAGGAATAGAACAATCTGATCCCAGAAACAGTGGGAGGAGTGTACACTCCTGGTCGGGCTGTCTCACCTGAAGGGTGACACTTGGGACTGCCCACATCCTTTAGGACAAAGACCCTGAGGCAGAAGGGAGAGAATTTCTGGGAGCCCATGATGACTCTCTGAAAAAAGAGAATTAGATTACCATCAGACACAGCCAATAAGTCACAAAATGGGCTCGCTATCACATCCTTCTCCAGTTTTTTGAGATAAAGGGGTTTCCCCCTCACTTTCTAATGAATGGAGCCAGTTATGGTTATGTTTCCTGTATGTTTCCTGGAGCTAGGCCAAAAGCATCATACCCATTTCTGGGATGAGTTTTTATCTGAATACCTGCTTTCTCCCTACCTTGCCAAGCTGAACCCATCAGCCTAAAGAGGGGTCTAAAAGCTCCACCTCTCTGTCCTGCAATCCTTAGAGGATTCCTGGGTTTTCTCAGCTTTCCATAGCCAAAGTAATTTCCTAGCTAAGAGTCCCCAAAATTCAAGTTCCAGATCCAATTTTCACATTTTTCCATCCCTTCACACTTCCCCCATGAAATACCTCTCCATGCACCTTTTCAGGTGTCTAGAACAATATGTAGACCTGAGGTGCAAGAGAGGTGTTGACCATCCTGTAGCCTGCCTTCTTTGTAGGACTTCAATCTCTGGGGTCCACTTTGTTCTGCATTTGTACAGGGGGCTCCCTAGCAAGTTTCCTAGGATCCATGTCTTCAGGGACCCTTCTCTAAGAAGGGGTGTGGCAGAGTGGCCACAGACCAGGTTTTCAGTGCTGCCTCAGCCCATGTGATCAGGGCAAAGTAATTAGACGCCCTCCTTAGGCCTCTTTTATCTGTACAAATAGGGTGCCTTGAAGTTCAAAGGTGCCCATGATTGTAAATGGTTTGGAAGCTTGAAAGTGCAGGAAGATGTGTCCAGGTCTAAGGATTTGGAACTTTACTTTGGCTAGAGGGCCTCAGTGAGGTTCTGAGAAATCTGGGACTATCTTTCCTGGTTCAGGTTGTTCATTTATTTCAATAACACACATTCCTAGTCCCAGGAACATTCAATGACAGATCTAGAGCCCAAGGCTCTTAAATGCAGCCAGCCTGGCTTCAGACTCCCCAAACAAAAGCCACCCTGCCGGGCTAGTAGGCCAACAGTGAGTTCTGGGGAAATGTGCCTGGGTAAATTAGTTGAAATCTAGCAAATTAAAACCATTTTGTTGCTGCTATCTGGTGTAATTCCCAGCCAAGAGTAATTCCAGAACACATTTGCATTGTATAGTTGGTCTTTCCTTAGCTGGGAAAGCAAACTGCTGGGACAGAGTCTCCTCACTTTATTTTGGTGAAAAAAAACCAATTTCCAGATAGAGGCGTTCTGTAAGGACAGAAGTAGACTGAGGCAAGAGAGGCACTTACCTCCACTGCAAAATGTAAAAGTGCCCCAAATCTCAGGAATCAGATTAATACTTTTTGTTGTTGTTGTTGTAGATGGACACAATACCTTTTATTTTATTTATTTATTTTTATGCGGTGCTGAGGACTGAACCCAGGGCCTCACACTTGCTAGCAAGCACTCTACTACCAAGCCACAAGCCACAACACAACACAGCCTCCAGATTAATATTTTAATGTAACATTTCAAAGGTAAAACAATACAGAAATAAATCCATGATGAACAAAAAAATCTACACTTTAAAGAAACACAGAACATGAAAGGGTCAGAAATAGGGTGAGGCAGGCTTATGTAGATGCTATCTCTGGTTATGTCTTCATTTAAAATGCTGATGTTTTTGTTCTTCATGGATTTTTGCATTAACTTTTATTTTTAAAAATATTGCTGTATTAGTCAGCCCAGTCAAGTTGGCATAAAATTAATTGCAATGTCTGCGATTTTAGTGTCCCCTTAAATTTTACACCAGAGGAGAATGCCTCACTCACTCACCCTAATGTAGTCCCACTCACCAGCTTTTACGAGCGCTAATTCTTCTTCCAAGTTGAAACTATTTGTGCAATCCATTTCTTGTTGGAGGGGCTTTTCATCCTTTTGAATCAGTACTCCTTGGAATTCAGTTTGGCTTGTTACGTTAGATCTCTACTGGGCTCAAAAATAAATGTATTGATTACACAGGTTTTTCTCATTGTTAAAGCAGAATGACACAGTTTTGTGGCTTTCTACATCCCAAACAGGAGCAGAATTCTTTTAACACCATTTCAATCATTTCGAATTGTACAGTTCAGTGGCAGGAAATATATTCCCAAGGTTGTGCAACCATCACCACTATCCACTTTCTAGATTTTATTGCCACTGCTTTTCTCCAACAATTGTGTAGTATGTAAGGTTCCTTGGGAAACAGACAGCTGGAGATTCCTGTGCAAAAAATTGCTGGTGAGCCCTGGGACCAGCACCTGAAAAGAAGTGAAGAAAGGGGATGGGCAGAGAATAGATGGACTGTACAAGAAAAGTTTTTCCCACAGGAGGCTCTAGAGCTGGGCTAGGACTTCAGAGTTGTGGTGCCTTCGGGAAAAAAGCTGCCACCTTTGGATTTTCCTGCAATAGAGCCAGTTTCAATGACCTATGATCTGTGTAATCATATAGGACCCACACACTTAGAAAAGTCCCATGCTTGGTTTAAAGCTCCAATGTTGTTGGCTTGAAATTCGTAATACTTTTGGAACAAAGGACCCTAAATTTTTACATTTCATTAGTCCAAGCAAATTATGTATCCAATCCTGCCTATGATCATGTATTTGAAGAGAATTATTTCTCCAGGGTCTGGAGGGACCCAGATCTTGACCAAGGCAAATCCCTCTGACTGGTAACTATTCTCAGAAAATTACTCATCTGCAAGTTACCAGCGACCCTTACTCTAGGGAGCTGAAGCAATGCAAGCCTCAGTTCTAAAGGAGAGGTTTGGCGCTGGGCACTATGGTGCATGCCTATAATCCCAGCAACTTGGAAGGCTGAGGCAGAGGCAGGAGGATCACAAGTTCAAAGTCATCCTCAGCAACTTAGTGAGGTCCTAAGCAACTTAGTGAGAGCCTGTCTCTAAATAAAGTATTTTTTAAAAGGGGCTGGGGATGTGGCACAGTTGTTAAGTACTTCTGGGTTCAATTGTTGGTACCAAAAATAAAAAAAATAAAATAAAGAACATGTTTGGGCAATATACCACAGCATCCACTATAAACAGCTTCGGCCATGTAACACTTTTACACAGATGAAATTATGATGCATATATAAATACCTAAATCCTTTGCACCTAACATCACATCACAGACATTTTCAGTGATACTTCTTTGTGTTCATACTTATCCTTTTTTAAAATTTGTTTATTCTACCTAGGTATACATAGTAGCTGAATGCATTTTCATTCATTGTACACAGATGGAGCACAACTTTTCATTTCTCTGGTTGTACGTGATGTAGAATCACATCATATATGCAGTCATACATGAAGCTAGGGCTATGATGTCCATCTCATTCCACCAACTTTACTGTCCCCATGCCCCCTCCCTCTCCCTCCTCTTTGACCAAATTTCCTCCATTCTTCCCATGCCCTCTCCTCCATTATGGATCAGCATCCACTTATCAGAGAGAATGTTCGGCCTTTGGTTTTTTGGGATTGGCTTACTTTGCTTAGCATGATGTTCTCCAGCTCCATCCATTTGCCTGCAAATGCCATAATTTTATTCTCTTTTACTGCTGAGTAATATTCCATTGTGTATATATACCACAGTTTCTTTATCCATTCATCTAGTGAAGGGCATCTAAGTTGGTTCCACAGTTTAGCTATTGTGAATTGTGCTGCTATAAACATTGAAGTGGCCATGTCACTGTAGTAAACTGTTTTTAAGTCCTCTGGGTATAGACCAAGTTGTGGGATAGCTGGGTCAAATGGTGGTTCCATTCCAAGTTTTCTAAGGAATCTACATACTGCTTTCCTGATTGGTTGTACCAATTTGCAGTCCTACTGGCAATATATGAGGATGGCTTTTCCCCCACAACCTCGCCAACACTTATTGTTGTTTGTATTCTTGATAATTGCCCTTCTGACTAGCAAGAGATGA
The DNA here is from genome assembly GCA_028644305.1 of Xerus rutilus. Classification (NCBI taxonomy): domain Eukaryota; kingdom Metazoa; phylum Chordata; class Mammalia; order Rodentia; family Sciuridae; genus Xerus; species Xerus rutilus. Next base: position 42,991,247 of record CM053399.1, read on the forward strand.
AATCTTAGAGTAGTTTAGATTTGCATTTCTCTAATGGCTAGAAATGTTGAACATTTTTTCATATGTCTATTGACCAGTTGTATATCTTCTTCTGAGAAGTGTCTGTTCAGCTCCTTAGCCCATTTATTGATTGGGTTGTTTTTTTGGTGTTAAGTTTTTTGAGTTCTTTATATATCCTGGAAATCAGTGCTCTGTCTGATGTGCATGTGGCAAAAATATGTTCCCAGAATATAGGCTCTCTGTTCATTTCATTGTTTCTTTTGCTGAGAAGAAGCTTTTTAGTTTGAATCCATCCCATTTATTGATTCTTGACTTTACTTCTTGCATCTTAGGAGTCTTGTTAAGGAAGTAAGGTCCTAAGCCAACATGATGAAGATTTGGGCCTACTTTTTCTTCTATTAGGTGTAGGGTCTCTGGTCTAATTCCCAGGTCTTTGATCCACTTTGAGTTGAATTTTGTGCATGGTGAAAGATAGGGGTTTAGTTTCATTTTGCTGCATATGGATTTCTAGTTTTCCCAGCACTGTTTGTTGAAGAGGCTCTTTTTCTCCAATGTACATGTTTGGCACCTTTGTCTAGTATAAAATAACTGTATTTAAGTGGGTTTGTCTCTGTGTCTTCTATTCTGTACTATTGGTCTACATGTCTATTTTGGTGCCAATACCATGCCATTTTTGTTACTCTAGCTTTGTAGTATAGTTAAAGGTCTGGTATTGTGATGCCTCCTGCTTCACTCTTCTTACTGAGGATTGCTTTGACTATTCTGGATCTCTCATTTTTCCAAATAAATGTCATGATTGCCTTTTTTATTTCTATAAGAAATGACTTTGAAATTTTAATTGGAATTGCATTGAATCTGTATAGCACTTTGGGTAGTATGGCCATTTTGACAATAATGATTCTGCCTATCCAGGAGCTTGGGAGATCTTTCCATCTTCTAAGATCTTCAATTTCTTTCTTTAGTGTCCTGTAGTTTTCATTGTAGAGGTCTTTTACCTCTCTTGTTAGATTGAATCCCAAGTATTTTATTTTTTTGAGGTTATTGTGAATGGAGTATTTTTCCTGATTTCTCTTTCAGAGGATTCATTGCTGATGTATAGAAATGCATTGATTTATGGGTGTTGATTTTATATCCTGCAATTTTGCTGAATTCATTTATTAATTCTAGAAGTTTTCTGGTGGGATTTTTTTGACCTCCAAGTATAATATCATGTCGTCTGCAAATAATGGTAGTTTGAGTTCTTCTTTTCCTATTCGTATCCATTTAATTTCTTTTAATCTGTCTAATTGCTCTGGCTAATGTTTCAAGTGTTCCCTACTTTTATATTTCATGAAGTAGTTTGAGGGGTATTGGTATTAATTCTTCTTTGTAGATTTCTTGTAGAACTTGGCTGAGAATTCATCTGATCCTGGGCTTTTCTTGGCAGACTTTTGATAGCATCTTCTATTTCCTTGCTTGAAACTGATCTATTTAAGTTGTGTATGATCTCCTGGTTCAGTTTGGGTAGGTCATATGCCTCTGGAAATTTGTTGGTGTCTTCAGAGTTTTCTATTTTAGTGAAGTACAAATTTTCAAAATAGTTTTCAATTATCCTCTGTATTTCAGTGGTAACTGTCATGATATTTACTTTTTCATCACAAATTTTAGTAATTTGAGTTTTCTCTCTCCTTTTTGTTAGAGTGGCTAAGGGTTTGTTATTTTTTTAATTAATTCATTCATTAATTAATTTATTTTTAAATAGTTTTTTAGTTATAGATGGACATAATACCTTTATTTATTTATTTTATGTGGTGCTGAGGATCGAACCCAGTGCCTCACATATGTGAGGCAGGTGCTTTACCACTGAGCCACAACCTCAGCCCCAACTTTATTTATTTTTTCAAAGAACCAGCTTTTTGTTTTGTCAGTTTTTTAAATTGTTTCTTTTGTTTCAATTTTGTTGATTTCAGCCCTGATCTAATTATTTCCTCTTTTCTACTTGTTTTGGTGTTGGTTTGTACTTTTTCTAGGGCTTTGAGATGTAGAGTCAAGTCATTGATTTGTTGACTTTTTCTTCTTTAATGAATGAGCTTAATGCAATGAACCTTCCTCTTAGCACTAACTTTATGGTGTCCCAGAGATTTTGATATGTTGTATTGGAATTTTCATTTACCTCTAAGAAATTTTTTATCTCTTCCCTGATCTGTTCTGTTATCTGTGCATCATTCAATAGTGTATTATTTAGTTTCCAGGTGTTAGAGTAGTTTCTATTTTTTAATCTGTCATTGATCTCTAATTTTATTCCATTATGGTCAGATAGGATGCAGGATAGTATCTCTACTTTTCTGTATTTTCTAAGACTTGCTTTGTGATATAATATATGATCTATTTTGGAGAGGGATCCATGTGCTGCTGAGAAAAAATATATTTGCTCATTGATGGATGGAATACTCTGTGTCTGTTAAGTCTAAATTATTGATTGTTTTATTGAGTTCTATGGTTTCTTTGTTTAGTTTTTGTTTCGAAGATCTATCCAATGGTGAGAGAGCTGTGTTAAGTCACCAAGGATTATTATGTTGTGATCTATTTGATTCTTGTAGTTGAGAATGATTTGTTTGATATACATAGAAGCCCCATTGTTTGGAGCATAGATATTTATAATTGTTATGTCTTGTTGATGTATGATTCCCTTAAGAAGTATGAAATGTCCTTCTTTATCCCTTTTCACGAACTTTGGTTTGAAGTCCACTTTATCTGATATGAGGATGGAAACTCCTGCTTGTTTACATGGCCCATGTGAGTGACACGTTTTTTTCCCACTCTTTCACTTTCAGTCTGTGGATGTCATTTCCTGTGAGATGAGTCTCTTGAAGGCAGCATATTGTTGGGTCTTTTTTTTTTAAGCCAGTTTGTCAGTCTATGTCTTTTAATTGATAAGTTTAGGCCATTCACATTCAGGGTTATTATTGAAATATGATTGGTAATCCTGGTCAGTTTAGTTTATTTTTGGTGTTTACATTGACTTGGTTTCTCCTTTGATTGGTCTTTCCTTTAGTGTAGTTCCTCTCTTTGTATATTTTCATTGTTGGTTATCATTTCCTCCTCATGGAATATTTTGCCAAGAATGCTGTGAAGTGTAGGCCTTCTTGCTGTAAATTCTTTTAACTTTTGTTTATCATGAAAAGTTTTTATTTCATCGTCAAATCTGAAGCTTAATTTTGCTGGATATAAGATTCTTGGTTGGCATCCTTTTTCTTTCAGAGCTTAGTATATGTTGTTCCATGATCTCCTGGCTTTTAGGGTCTGGGTTGAAAAATCTGCTGAGATTCAAATTGGTCTCCCCCTACATGTAATCTGATTCATCTCTCTTGCAGCCTTTAAAATTCTATCCTTATTCTATATGCTTGGCATTTTCATTATAACGTGCCTTGGTATAGATCTGTTGTAATTTTGTACATTTCATATCCTGTAAGCCTCTTGTATTTGACTTTCCATTTCATTTTTCATATTTGGGAAATTTTCTGATATTATTTCATTGAAGAGATTGTGCATTCCTTTGGTTTGAAATTCTGCACCTTCTTCTATCCCAATAAATCTTATATTTGGTCTTTTGATGCTGTCCCATATTTCTTGCATGTTCTGTTCATGATTTTTTACCATCTTCACTGTATGGTCGAGTTTATTTTCAAGATTGTATATCTTGTCTCCATTATCCAAGGTTCTGTCTTCCAGGTGATCTAGTCTACTGGTGATGCTTTCTATTGAGTTTTTTATTTGGTTTATTGTTTCCTTCATTTCAAGAATTTCTGATTTTTTTTCACAATCTCTAGCTCTTTCTTAAAGTAATCTTTTGCTACTTATATTTGCTTCCTTATCTCTTTGTTGGAGTGATCAATGGTTGCCTTTATTTGCTCTCTTATTTCTTTGTTGGAGTGATCAGTTTTTGCCTGTATTTGCTCTCTTAAGTCATTATTTAATTCCAGATCATTTTAACTATGTACATTCTGAATTCTTTCTCTGACATTTCATCAACTGTGCTGTCAATGGTTTCTATTTTGTAGTATCTTAGTTTATTTGGGGCACTTTCTTCTCTTATTTTTTTCATGTTGATTATGTATCTTCCTTTCTTGCAATGCGGATCTGAGGTATTGCGGTTTCTATCCTATAATCTTGTAATGACACCACAGTTTACCTGTATCTCACCTTGGAGTTCACTTGCAGTCCTGAGCAGGTGTCCCCAGATGGACACTACTGCCACTACAGATGGTGGTCATGGTAGTGGAGGTAACTCAAGATGGCAGTGGGAGTGGCCCAAGATGGATGTAAACACTTTCGGAGATGGGGCTAAAAGAGTGAGACCTATAATGGCTTTGGGCTGATTAATCAGAGATGCAGTGCTTTAGCAGGCTGCTGCCTCCAGGTCCTGTCTGTGGACTTAAGGTATAGGCTAATACATGGGAAGAACTATGGGGATGGCTGCAGTGTACAAGATGGATACAGGAAGGGAGCAACAGTGTGGATCCTCACTATGTGCAGGGGCAGTCCTGGGCCTGGGCTCTCACAAAGATCTGTGAGGGCCGTCTTAGGTCCAATCTTGGCCTACACTCCCTCAGGGATTCCAAGTGGTAGGTCTAGCCCTGGGCCTGGGCTTCCACGGATCTGCAGGGGCTGTGGTGCTGAACTGGGGGCAGTGGTGGGCCTCAGCCGCCAGGTCCCCAGGGCAGTCCTTCACCTGGGTCTGGGCTCCCCTGTGAATTGGTGGATAGCAATCTCAGGCCTGACCTTGGCTGGGCTCCCGCAGAGGTCCCTGAAGGTGGTCCTGGCCCTTCGCCTGTGCTTCGCTGTTCAGCAGGGGCTCTGGCACGGAACTGGAGGCAGTCCTGGGCCTCACTTAGGCCAGGTCCTTTCCCTGGGTCTGGGTTCTCCTGTGACTGGCGGCTAGCAGTCTGAGGTCTGCCCTTGGCTGGGCTCCCGTCATGGTCCCTGAAGGTAGCCCTGGGCTTTGACCTGTGCTCCTACTGGTCAGCAGGAACTCTGGTGTGGAACTCCCTTTTCTTTAACTATAATATTTCAAGGGTAGATGTGTTTTTGCCTAATAATTTTATTTCCCTCAGTTGCCATTTCTGTATCTATTTTACTATTTTATCATCTATTGTTTTACTACCAGAACCTCCAATTTATCTATTGCTATACTGTTGGAGAGTTTTATAACTTACTGCTATATAAATAATGTTATAATAAACATCTTCCTTTATATAGAACTTTCCACATTTGAGATCACATTCTTGATGTAGATTTCTATAAGTAGAATTATTAGATGAGATAGGACTTTTTCTAGCTTTGGATACAAATTTTTAAATTGTTTTTCAAGAAATATATTAATTATATACCCATGGAAAAATCAAAAAGTTTCATGGCATCATGGTCACTATTGTGTTTCTTATTTTCTTTTCTTATTATATTTTTAAAAGTATTTATAAAATGTTTCTTGATCATTCAATAAGCAAAATAATACTTCAGACATGTTTTAGTCAGAAATTTAATAAGAAAAACTTGCAATACTCAGAAGAGTTGAAGAAATTATATAACAAATGAGTACCTGTGTACTCAATGCCCAGACTTCAACATTGGCTATATTTGCTTTAAAACCTAAGTAGATATCTACTTATTCATCTGTACATGCAACAATGCATATTATTTCTTTTTTAATTTTTTTTAGTTGTTGATTGACCTTTATTTATTCATTTATTTATATGCGGTGCTGAGGATCAAACCCAGTGCCTCCCACATGCGAGGCAAGCGCTCTACCACTGAGCCACAATCCCAGCCCGCATATTATTTTTAATATATCACAAAGTAAGTTGCATTCAGCAGAATATTTCACTCCTAAACACTTTAGTATACATATCATTAAACAGAATTTGATATTTGCTCACTGGTCTTTTTTAGAGGTAAAACTTTGATATAATGAAATATAAATCTTAATGTACAATTTGATGAGCTTTAACAAATGCATATATCCATGAAATATAAATCTCTATACAGGGGTATCTCTATACAGGGTACAGGATGTTATTATTAACTCTGAAAAGTAATGCTTCATGCCCCACTCTCCATCAAATCCTGCCCCCAATATCTGTCCCTCCTCCCAGAAGCAACTACTGTTTTCAGGTTTTTAAATCAAAGTTTACTTGAACCAATTCCAGAATACCATATAAATGAAAGCATATACTATGTACTGTTTGGAATAAGGGTTCTTTCACTTAGCATGTTTTTGAGATCCTCCCAGGTTGTTTCATATAGAGCTGTTTTCCTCACACTTTTAATTGCTAACATCCCATTGCATTAACATACCATAATTACTTATTAATTCCCCTGCTGATGGACACCTGAGTTGTGTCCAATTTTTTACTTTTCTGTTGTAAATTTCAGAGATGTTTAATTTTGAATTTTTATTATGAGTGAGGCTATGCATTGTCATTATGTTTGTTTACCTATTGAATTATATATCTATTCATGGTCTTTGTATAATAATTTCTTGGAATTTCAAAGATTTTATTATACTTTCTTAAGAATCTTTTTAATAGTAAAGTTATTACTATTATCATTATCACTAAGAGGGGGGCTCGGGGGGGGGGTGCCATGTGGGTCCTGCTCGACTAGGAAGGGGTCCAGAAAAGACGAGGAAGGGGTCTTCAGGGAGTAAGACGATATAGGGTCTCTCTGGACGGTGGTGGTGGTGGTCCGTGGAGCCAAATTCCCCAGGCCCCGGGGTGTAGGTAAAGAATCTGCTCTGCCCCAGTGAGATGCAGAAACACCAGAGCGAGATGCAGAAAACACCATTTATTCCAGAAAGTATAGAAGCTTAAATACACTCTTGGACCAATTGGATCCAAAGGTCACAAACAAAGGGGTGCTCTTTGGCAAGAACACAGTCTATTAGCATAGAATGGGGAAGGATGGAAGGGAGGGGTGGAAGGTATGGAGAGTGCTCCTACTCTTCATAACTATCTTATTTGATATTTGATCATTTCCTAACTTTTATTTGGCCAACTATGGCCAATTCTCAAAAGTTACTTATAAAATAAAGGCTCTATTTTATAATATGTTCTAAAAAAATCTGAGAGGAGTAACTATATGTATTTTAAACAAATTGTTATTGTCCTTGGGAATTTAATACCACTGCTGCCAGAGTAGACACACACACACACACACCTGAACACATTCACTCATATATAAAACCTTACAAAGAAAAAATGTATGGTTTATATTTGATATTAAACTCATATGTAAGTTCTAGGCTATATTACTAAGTTCATAACAAAGCTTATTATGAAGTTCTGAAATTAACACGTTATGTAGCCAAAATGTATTTTTTTAGTTTTCATTTGCCTTAAGATAACAGTTGCTGAAAAACTGTGTTTCAGAGCTTTGATTAAAATGCTGCTTTTGGATCAGTCCATGTGTGAGAAAAACAATATTTTTTTAAGACAGGTCCTTTCATGGTCTTGGCAGGGTTTGATGATTTCTAATTAAGTGTTCCAAACTGTACAGATTATGGTTTTCAAAGGAGAGAGCCCAAAGCCTTCTGTCATATGGCCTAATGCACCAGAAAGAAAATGAAATGATTGTTAGCCTGCTATATATTAGAATATTTTCAGAACACTTGTCTTTAGAGGTAGGATCAAATCCAGATAGTAGGGTACCCAGATGGGGATTCTGCTTATTGAGTGGTCTAGCAGTGATCAAATAATTCCATGTTTGGAAATCTACACCAAGGAAATTATTTCAGACAGAGTCTTGTAATAACAAAGATGTTCATTGTAATAATATTTATATAGTTTTTACACAAGAAAACAGGGAAATTTTGAAAATTTGACTATAAACCTAACTGCAAGATTGTATTCTACAGATATCAACATATAAATAGTGTAAGGGAAAAAAGATCAAAGCGGCAGCAAACCATGCAAGCCATTTCAGGCTTTTATTCAGGAACAGGATTCATCTGGAAAGGTGGTGGTGGTGGTGGACCCATTCTCCTGGTGGAAAATGAGCCACTGAACAAAGAAAGGGACTGGGTTTTTATAGGTTTATGTTGGGGGGTGGCATAGTGCAGACATGCCGGTTTTCTTGGGCACTTAGGAATTTGAGGCTAGTTCCATAAATCAACGAAGTGGTCAGTTTTAGTGCCCAGGGATTCGGGCTCAGGGGGTCACGGTCCTGTGAGCTGCGGACCGAGTGTCTCCGGCCTGGTGGAGCACTCTTCCCTTATCTGCAATTAGTCTCAGGGAAACACTCATCAGGGGAGGGAAGGGTGTTACTGTAGATCTATTTGCCTCTTCCCTCAAGCTACACTGTTTTCAATTCCCATTATCTATTAAATAGGATGAAAAATGACCAAACTAAGATTTGAGACCAAAATTTGTATTTTGCTCTATGTGTTGTTTAAACTGAATTCAGTAATAACATCCCAATGTCTAAATCTATAAGTCAACATTTATACAATTCCACCAAAAGCTTTGTACAAAAATACATTCATCCACAGACATATTTCTGCCATATTTGCTAAGACAACTGGTTTTCTATGGTAATGGATGTGATCAAAGGAAAATACAGCCATATATTTATGCTTAGATCAAAATGACTTACAACTAAAGATACAAAATGATAGTATATAAATTACCCAAAGTGATTGCATGGAAAATTTCCAGTTTTGTAGAAGAAAATTATGTGTTTACCCACTTATTTCATAGTAAATCCTAAATAATTAAAGAAAAATTCCTGAATAATTAAAGAAAACTCCAATAGCAGAAAATTTCTCAACTTATTTTATTCTGCATTGATAAATCTGCTTAAACAAATCAATCCATTTTGCTTAAATTGGGACTGAATTATCTTTGAATTGACTCTAAAGTGGAGTACCTCATAGTATCAAATCTTAGGTGCACATTCACTCTCAAATAGTTGAAGCAGCATGACAAAATGGAAAGAGATCAGGAGTCACAGGAGCCCCAGGGATCAACATACTGTGCTTGTTCCTGCCACCAACTCAATGTCTGACTTTGAGCAAGTCATTTGTTCACTCAAGGCCTCAGCTTCCACATCTGCATGATACAGCTTTTGGATTGAGTGCTTTCTACTATTCCTTCCAATTCTACGAAGTTGTAAATGCGGTGCCATGTTAACCCTATACTACTTTCTATAATACCAGATCATTTTATGCCTCCTAAAAATATAGCTGAGACGTGGAAAGTCATGTCATTGCATTGTGAGCCATAATCAGGAAAATTACTGCTTCATCACCCAGATAAGATAAGTAAGTAATTCTCAGCAAAGACAAGAAAAGGAGAGGCAAAGCACTAGCCCATAGTTTATTCCTGCTTTTCTAAAACAGGCCTATATTGTATCTGGGACCTTACTTCTCTGAGAACAAGTTGTTTGTGTACAGCAGCATTTCTTGCTATAGACAAAAACTTCCTAGTATTATTGTCTGATCAATCCATCTAGCAGTAAAACACACCCCTCTAAAGAAGCGTCTTCACAAGGGAGACTCTTAGATAGACCCAGCCAACCATCCAGCATGAATTCAGGGCCCATGGTGTGCCTAACTAGGTATTGGGGCATTACAAATCAGGATAATACAGGGATCCTACCTCTAGGAGTATAGGGATATTCTCACAAAATGATTAACAACAACAACAAAAAGGCATTGCAAGGTGAAGGCCGAACTGAGTGAGAAGGAATGAAAATGCTGCCGGGGCTCAGAGGTGGAGGTTCGATAAGGCTCCCCAGCAAACTTAGTCTGGAGCAGGCCTGAGGATGGTTTTCTGGTAGAAAACCTGGTATTCCAGGAAGTCTAACTGACCCTCCATCTCCTATAGACCCTGAAATTTCTCCATTTCTAGTCTCAAATCAAAATTCTGGTCCCTAGAACCTCAGAATAATAAACATTCTGTGCCATTAAGTTCCTATGAATGTCCTTTCTGAAGACCAGAAGATATTTTCAAAGTTTTTGGAGAAAATGAGCCGAGTCTGATGGCCTAAGATATAGCACTCAGACACAGGTCCTGATTGTCCACTGCAAGAGGCAGACAAGATCCACAAATGATGTCAAAGAATTTCTCAACTTTTTACACAATTACTAAAACTATATTTTGGTTCAAGGAAAAGATTCTCTTCTTATGTCCTCTGAGAGCACTTTTAGATAACTGAAGTGAATTGTTCAAGTGCTAGGTAGGGGTTTTTTTTCCATTTTAGGAACAGTCAAATCTTCCAAAGCTGTAACTACACACTTTGCCTACATTCTTAAAATAATTTTAATTTTCTTTAATAGAGATGTTCACTTAACAAGAACATGGATTAATGTTGCCCCACATGTGATGCTCTTGGGTTTTGAGGTGTATGGGATAGATATTCCCTACCCTAAATGATGAGAAGTCGCCATGCTTTTTGGTTTCTTACGTCTATATTTTATAATTATTGTTTTCTTTTTAATTAGCAGATTATTGAATGTTATTTCTGGCATCGTTGGTATAGTTACCTCTAACATCAGTTCAATCTACCATTTACATTGCTTTTTCAAATCTGTTGTTTTCAGTGGCACAATATAAGAATACTTATGCAAATCATTTGCAAAGAATAAGAAAACTTCCAATTAGAATTTCATTTCTTTCTGAGTGATAGTCATGAATTTTTAAAGATGTATTTTGTTACATCCACCTTCCTTTCCCTTCCTACTTGGCACTCAATGTCTCCTGGGTGAATATAAATAGGTTCTGAGCTCCAGACTACAATTACTGACCTCTAAGACCAATCACATTTCCTGTGTTATATATGTTTATAGAACTGTTTCTTTACTTCAGGAAATGTAACTCTTTTAATGATAAATTTATTTGTGATTATTTGATTGAAATTTGCATCCCCCTATAAACTGAAAACTCCAGAAAAGCAGGGACCATGACTAGTTTTGCTCACCATTATATTTCAGCACCTAATCTAGTAGATGCTCAATATTTTTTTAAGCACATCAGTTTTGTGATGACTGAAGTAACAAAGGGCAAGTCCAGAGCCCAGAATTCTGGTTCCACTGGTGCTGTCATGTTTGACCTTCGGCAGAACATTAAATCTCCTCAAACTCTCGGTAACCACATTTGGAAGAGGGTCGTCAACAAGATAGTCACTCAGTATTCATCCATTTTTAGATTTCTATTCTATTCAAATATAAGGAAATAAATGCAAGATATCAAGAATAGGAAATGGTCCAGTGGGGAGTTGAAAAGAGGAATTACCAGGGGGTTGGTTAGCTGACTCTTCCCATGAAATGGCAGAAATGGCTCCTGGTTTTAAGAAAGATGATTTCTCTTTTTCTCTAAGATAGTGTAGCCTTTGGAAGAATTGTGAAAGGAAAATTTTCTCTTTGAAACCTCCTTTCCCTTTCTGCATCTTTTTAAAAAAAATTTTTTTTAGTTGTTGATGGATCTTTATTTTACTCATTTATTATTTATATGCAGTGCTGAGGATTGAACCCAGTGCCTCACACATGCTAGGCAAGCGCTCTACCACTGAGCTACAGCCCCATCCCCGCATCCTTTTCTTAAACTCTCGCATCCACCAACATCATCATCATCACTGTTGCCACCAGCAACAGCAAATAAGAGCCATAATGCCTCCCATTCTGTGTTGCCTCCAAAGGTTTGAATAAACTCGTTCTGTATATGTACAGTTTTAGGAATTTCCTATAGCTATATTCCAGGCATTACCAATACGGTTTGCGTTTTCCAGCTCAAGCCTATTTGGGGGAATGTTAACTCATAAATTAATTTTTTGGGGGAGTACTGGGGATTGAACTCTGGGGTACTCGACCACTGAGCCACATCCCCAGCCCTATTTTGTGTTTTATGTAGAGACAGGGTCTCACTGAGTTGCTTAGCACCTTGCCATTGCTGAGGCTGGCTTTGAACTCATGATTCTCCTGTCTCAGCCTCCCTAAGTGCTGGGATTACAGGCTTGAGCCACCGTGCCCGGCTCATCAAATTAATTTTTAAGACTGCACTTCAGGCAATGAGGTGGGGAGAATTCACGGTTGAGTCCTCAAATCCTACCCGAGAGGCACCACTAGTCTGCCAGTTCCACCTAAGTGCCAGGCCCCTAACAACGCTATGAAAATCCAAATGTAGAAACCCAGTTCCCACACCCCTTCCTAATCAAAATGAACATTTGAATACCCTATCTCCCAGGACTAGGGTGAGACAAGTGAAGAGTTCACTTTGGAAGCAAAATTTAGGGGGCACCAAAAAGCTTGGTAACCAAGACAACATTTTAAATGCAAAAGTTTAAAATCAAAATTAAAGCAAATATGAGATGTAAAAGATGTCAAATTCTTAATGAGAACCAGTATTATCAATTTTTTCTTTTGCCTTAGCTTCCAATATAGCTCAGTTTAACCTTCCTGAGTTGAGTAAGGATAATGGAATGTGCAAAGGAGATAAACCTGTGCTGGCTGCGTCATCTAGTGCTGAGGGAACACTAGGGAACAATCATTCAGAATTGTAGCATTCAAAAACTTATTCTCACCCAGCTGCTACCTTACAGGATGTGTCCTGGAGGGACAGTTCGTATTCTAGTCCACTTCTGTTGCTCTAACAAGCTTAGTAATTTATAAAGGAAAGAGGCTTATTTATCTTACTGTTCTGGAGGTCCAAGAGCATGGCACCAGTATCTGCTTGGCAGGTGTTTGCAGAAGAGATCTCATGGTAAGGGGAGAAACAGGACAAAGCTGAATTTACTCTTATTAAAAGTCTCCTGTTAGGAAAATTAACCCATCCTCATGAGGTGGGCTAGAAGAAATATAATAGATAGGTAGAAAGGATAAAACAGGAAAAAAATTAAAAATATATAACTTGAATCTAAAAACCTCATGCTAAAGTTCCTCAGGCCTTCACCCCCTAAGCCAGTTCTTCTACCAGGCCTGTCACTCCCAAACTTCTGGGAAATCTATAAATCTTAAAGTTAGTAGAAATCCACCCACTTATAAAAATTACCTTGTGTAATGTAATTAGCCTACATAATTAGTAGATTAAACAAAGAAGATAGACAGTATTTCATGAAGCCTATAATCTAGGGTACTTTCCAAACACTCTCTACTTACTGATCAGATAAAGAAGATCATAATTAACATAAGTATCTTCTCTTTCTTTCTTTCTTTCTTTTTTTTTTGGTACTAGGGATTGAACTCAGGGGCACTTGACCACTGAGACACACCCACTGAGACACACCCTCAGCCCTATTTTGTATTTTATTTAGAGACATGGTCTCACTGAGTTGCTTAGGGCCTCACTAAGTTGCTGAGGCTGACTTTGAACTCACATTCCTCCTGTCTCAGCCTCCGGGGCCACTGGGATTACAGGTGTACACCACCACCCCAGGCCAACATAAGTATCTTGAGAACCACCAGACCACCATAAACTACTTTGTGATCACCAGACTGATGTCATCTCCAGCTACCTTCCCATACCCACCCTTCACCAAATTCCTTTAAAAGAACAACCCAAAGCCCCAAAAGCATCTCTCAAGATGGCTTGCATTCTCCCTTGAACGTGTACTTCTTGCTTTTTTCTTTTCTTCTCTTTTTTTTTAGATAGGGTCTCACTAAATTGCTGAGGCTGACTTTGAACTTGTGATCTTCCTGCCTTAGTCTCCCCAGCTCTGGGGACTTCTTGCTTTCATACATAAATATTTGTGCCACTAACACATCCTTAAACTGATTTCCAAAATGTTTGCTGGGAATCTTTAAAGAGACTATATCAAACATTTGTTTAATAGGCAGTAGTAGGTGGGTATTCTGTGGGAAGTGATCTTGTGGAAATATTCTGTAGGGATTTTGTTGTTCCTATTCACCTTTCTGTCTCCATTGCTTAGGACACCAGCACAAATTAGTCATTCAATGAATATTTGTTTATGAATAGAACTTAAGATAATGAGGACATAAAACCTTGACCCAAATTTAAATCATAATTAGAGGGCAGCTGTTAGAAGAGTCCTGTGTTGCAAGGAATTGCCCAATTCAGTTTCTATTCCAATTAAAAACAGGAATAGAAACTGAAAAAACAATACGAAATCAGTTGCTTAATTCTAAGTAGTAGAGAGAGAAAACTTGAGTATTAAGTACAATCCCTGAGCAATTGCAGAGGAGAGACCTGATTACCAATAAGTAACTAATTTGGGAAGATCAAAGAGGTAACCTTGAGTTAATCACATAAACAGGGTTTACTCATCACAATTCTTAAAGGATCATACACAAAAATGCTTCGCAACAAGAAAAAAATCAATGAGTAAAGTAGGAAAAAAGTGCAAAACTTTTATTTTTATATTGATGAGTGAACTCTCTATGGAAAATCTGAGTATTTTCAGGTTAAACTAAAGACTGTATCGTTGATGACTCTCCACTCGTCCTAGTCTTTAATACAGTCTTGGTTTTTTTAAAAGACACCCTAAGACAGGCTGGCCTCCAAGGAGACAAGATCCGGCTAGCCCATTGAGTGAAACTGCCCTGACCGGTAGTCAATGCCCTGGTGTCAATTCCCTAGACACTGGACCCCGCGCTCGGTGTCCGCTAGGTTGGTGCTCAGCTAGAGCCAGTCCAGATCCAAAGGGTCGCAACGCGGACTCTGAGCTGGGCTAGGCACTGAGGTACTGACCCCAGGGGCCCAAGCGCCCTACACTCGGCGAACCAATAGCCAGGGAACTAGGGCGGGACCTCAAGATGGCGGGCCAATGGGAGTGCGGCAGGGCTGAAAGAAGCGCCCTGGTCGCAGCGCAGCGGCAGGGTTCGCAGCCCCGGCCCAACCGATGTGGGACTCTCTACAGGCTGCAGCATTCGCTGCGGCCATCGGCCGAGCACTTTTCCTGCTGCTCTTCGTGCTGGGGATACGCCAGCTGCTGAAGCAGAGGCGGCCCGTGGGTTTCCCCCCAGGGCCACGGGGGCTGCCGTTTATCGGCAACATCTGCTCCCTAGCCGCCTCGGCTGAGCTTCCCCACGTCTACA
>CM053399.1:43014542-43099615 GCA_028644305.1 Xerus rutilus
GTGACTTCTAAAGTTGAATTCTCTGTTGAAGAGCACAAAGGTTCATAAGATGCTAAGGGCCATGGATGTCCTAAGTAGAGCCATTTGTTTGGTGTAAGTTTTCTCTCATCCTTTCTTGACTCCATGTGGCTTCTTACCTCATGAGAGCTTGGCCTGCAAATGCTAGTTCCTAGACTATAGAATTAAAACCCAAGTAAATTAATTTGGACTACAGAGGTATTTAGATATGGTGACAGATGATTAAAGAAATATAGATTTAATGTAGAGCCTGCCAGTTTTTCAAATCTTGCTCCTTGCCATGTCTTCATAAGAACTATGTCATTCTTCCTATTTGTGAAGGTCTCTGTGATCCATGAACATTTGTCCTTACAGCTGCAGTTCAGTAGATAGGAAATTACAATAATGTAGTTAGAATAAAAAAGACACATGGATATTGATTCTTTGTAGGCATATTTTCTGTAACACCACTTTCTAAAACCAGTCACTGGGCTTAAAGATTAAATGGTTCCGTGTTTTAGAGATCTTTAGGCATGTCCATGGGCTAGTGTTCTTTTCCTAATGATAGTGATGTTCAGATCCAGAAACATACTTTAGAGACAGGGTAATTGTGTAAATCAGGACATTTAAGAGTAATGGGATGCTATTAATAATTATGCCAGGACAAAGGGTAAATGAAGACTATCCTGGACAAACTGGAATGTGTATTTACTCATTTGTAGCTATTTTTATATTATAATTTTTTCTCTTCGTGCTCTTGTAAAGTTGGTTTATGAACAGTTGCTGCCACAGAGTAAGTGCATGTAACAATGACCACAGTGGCAGGGGGCAGGGGAAGAATGGAGGAACTTTGGTTTGGACAGAGGGGTATGATGGGAGGGGAGGGGACTTGGGGGTAGGAAAGATAGTGGAATGAGAAGGTCATCATTACCCAAGGTACATGTATGATTGTGTACAACCAGAGAAATGAAAAGTTGTGCTCCATTTGTGTACGATGAATCGAAGTGCATTCAACTGTCATATATAACTAATTAGAACAAATGAAAAAAAAGAATATGGATTTACCCTTAGTTTTGCCTTATCTGTTAAATATTTTCAATTTTCTAGCTATAAATCAAGAGTCCTAGTATCTGATATATTAACATGTTTCTAGTTGCAAGGGGAAGAAATCCTGTGCAAACAAGCTTAAGTAATAAAAAAAAATTTGGAAGCAATGTGTGGAGCTTTGGGTTGGTGTGGCCTAGATGCTCCATGGTATAATAATCAAAGATTCTTTTTCTTCCCATCCCTCAGTTTTTCCTTCCTTATGATATCAGCTTTTTAAGGCTGGCTTATGGGAATACATGTGCTTTGCTCACCTCTAGGTAGAGAAAGCAAGCTTGGATAGTTTCTGGCAGAGAGAGCAAGGGAGTTTTTCAGATACTCCCCTCAAACTGTTCTTTGTCTCAGAGGTCTTTACTGAGTCACATACACATACATTAACTTAAAACTATGTTTTGTGAGTGGTATTATAGTTCACTTGGGCCTGAATGTGTACCTAACTACCAGAACTAGTGATAAATTTGGCTTCCTCCAAAGTGCATGTGCTACAGAGTACGATTATCTAAACAGAAATGACGATAATTATGAAGAGAAGGGAACTAAATCAGAAGATGAATTACAATACAGTATCTGCCTTATCTGCTTTCTGACCACCTGCTTTCCAACCCACCTTTCTGAGTCTTACAAATGTATTATTCAAGAAGCTACTTCATGGGCTGGGGCTGTAGCTCAGTGGCAGAGCGCTTGGCTCACACATGTGAGGCACTGGGTTCAATCCTCAGCACTACATAAAAATAAACAAATAAAAGCATGTTGTCCATCTACAACTACAAAGGAAATTTTTTTTAAAAAGCTATTTCATCTTCATTCTTTCTTTGACATAGCAGATCTCATCCTTGGACTTCCACCTTCCTATAACATCTATGAAAACCTAAGTTGAACTCTGTTGTTTGGGGGTGCTGGCAGCCTGGCAGTCACACTAAGCAAGGCAACTTTGTAAACTGAGGTGGATTGTAATAAAAATTGAGGAAGTCATATTTTGCTTTTGAATGCTGCCATTACTGCTTTTATGATTAGGAACTCTAGAATGCTATTTTTTCCTTTTTTTTTTTTCCTATGCCTAAGGAAATGTTTGCATTTTTCCTTAATCAGGGTAATGTGAACCTTGCAAAAATTATAAAAAATATAGATTCATAAATTGTGAAAAGGTAGAAGAGCCACAATTTTAGTTAATTACATATTAAAACAGGGAAAGTGATTCCTCTAGCTTATAGTAGAGAAATGCTGTATTTTCCTCCTATATTCTTTTTACACCCAAGAATTTGTATTCTGCTTTATCATTTATAAGGTTTTTCATTTACTGTCACCTCTTGACCATATGGAGGCAATTAACTGGTAAAAATACTAAACTTTTGTAAACATATAAATTAATGTGAATTATTTAGTGATCCATAATAAAAAATATCTATTTTTTGGAATTACATAGTAACAATTTTTTATTGTTTATAAGAAAGCAGACATGGAAAAAAAGGGCAGGATCCATAGATGTATAAGTGTAAAGATTACCACTGATACAAAGCTAAAAACCTTCCTAAGTATCAGGAGAACTAAAATGAATTTTTTAAGAAAAGGCCAAATAATATGAAGAATTGAGGTCTATCTATATAGTCACATGAATAAATGTAAATGGGCTTATCACACCTTTAAAAAGTTGTTTAGATTAGAATCCAAACTAAATTCAGTGCTTTATTATGTTGTGTAAAACAGATACTTAAAACATAGGTTAAAGGTTTAGAAAAAATATATTTAGTTATTACATTTTGAGTATCATCAATTTATAGAAATATTATTTCAGTATTTATATAATGTAATTGGTCTGAAAAATTTAAAACATTTACTATCTGCCCCTTTATAAAAAAAAATTTGCTGACTCTTAAATCAGACCAACCATTAGCTGGCCTGATTAATCAAGGAAAAGGGGGAGACAGCAGAACTATTCAAAATACAAAAAGACAAGGAATAATAATCACAAAACAATTTGAATAATCATAAGAAACTGATACTATTCAATTCAAAGAAATCTGAAGACCTGAGTGAAATGGAAGATCTTCCAAGAAAAATATAATTTATCAGAACTATATAGGACATACTGGATGCAAGATCTGATATTTGCATATTTGAAGAGCCAGAGAGGAGAAGAGAAAGAATGAGACAGAAGGTTGAGAAGTTTTCAAAACTGATGAAAGACATCAAGCCAGAGGTTCCAGATGACAGGGAATGTCATGCAGAATCAATAGGAGAAAAACATCAAAGAGGTAAGATAATTGCTAACTTCACATAAGGACAGTGGCATGTTGGAAAACAAAGGCATGATATCGTCAAGATAGTGAGAGAAAATATTAACCAAGAATATTATATGTGGCCTTAGTAACCTTGCCTAAAGATGAAAGACATTTAGAGACATGAAAGTCAGGTTAATGGTTATGTTAGTATGGAGAGAGGGAAATTTGGGAAGGGACACTAGGAGGGCTTCTAGGGAGCCAGCAATGTTTGCTTTACAGTGCTGTTTGCTCTATAATATTTTGGTTTGGTGTGTATATTTTTGTGTGCTTTTTTATATGTAAATATTCCATTTATAAATTATCTTCTAAAGCAGATGGGCCTCTGTACTGAAGAATACAAAATAATTTTTATCTGTCATAAGTATTATACATAGTAGTGATTAATAAAACTTTTAAGTATAGAAGTAAAATTAGTTAATTTAAAATCAGGAGATATTTTGTAAAAATGTGAATTTTCAGGTGTTCTTATTTGTTTTTCTGGTACTGAGTATTGAATTCAGGGGCACTCCACTACTGAGCCATACCCACAGCCCTTCTTATTTTTTATTTTGAGGCAAGGTTTTGCTAAATTGCCCAGGCTGGCTTTGAATTTGTTATCCTCCTGCCTCAGCCTCCCACATAGCTAACAGTATAGGCAAGAGCCAATGTGCCCAGTATTTTCAGCCTTTCTTGAGAAAACATGGAAGTCACATCAATGTTGGACTGGCATTTCGAGCAGCTGGAGATGAGTTTTTTTTTTTTTTAACAAGATATATTTCTATGCATCACACCATTTCCACTTCATTAATTTATGCCTGGTCCTATAGATAAACGTGTGGCCCTCACTTCAAATATTTGAAGATAGCTTTATTCACGTTCATCTATGAATATTTGCTTCTGCAAGTTAAATATCCTAGGTTTTTCATGAAATTTGGTTCTTATTGCCTGTCTCTAAATCTTTTAATTTACCAATGTTCCATTTAAAACATACCACCTGGCTGTTTCAGAATGGGGTGGATGCAGATTTTGAGGAATGCAATTTAAGATTTCCTTTGTCTTTTTTTTTTTTTAACCTGACAACAGCTCCTAGGACTTTTATCCTTAGAGGTCTTGTTAAACCAGCTCCACTTCATTTATTCTCTACTGCAAGTAGTTATTGAATTTAATTGCAAGGAATCATATTTTTTTCTTCTTGAATTTCTCCTTAATGGTGGATTTACTGTTCCTATCTTTTTGGACATTTTTTGTCTTCACTCAGGTTGGTAATGTGGAAACCAGGCACCTGGACAAAACTTTAGAAACCAGATACCCATTTCACTGTCCTTCTGATTAAATTAATTGTGAATACCCTCTTTAAAAGCTTTCCTTAAAAGAGTAAAGAACCCCCTACAGGGAATTTGGACTATATATAAATCCTCTTCAAGATAAAGTGAGTTCTGAGACCCTGAACTTGAAGGACCATTTCCAAACTAAAATTGTTAACAGCTGAATTTGATGCTGTTCCATAAAAATACAGTTGAAATTTGGATACTAAAAGTATATGGCAATAGTGCTAAACTTCCTAATAATTCTAAAATTTTAAATAATTTTCCCCTAAATTCATTGGAATTTTCTTATATGACAACTACATCATCTACAAATGACAGTATTGTTTCCTTTCCAGTTGTTTGGGCTCTTTTTCTTGCTATTCTGGTTAAAACCTCCAACACAGTGCTGATGAAAATTAATGGTAGTAAACATTCCTCTTTAAGGAATGGTTCTAACATTTCATCATTGAGACATTTGCTGTAGTTTTTTTCTGTTCATACCCCCAAATTTAGGTTCCCTTCTTTTCCAAGTTTGTCTTTTTTCCTTCTTCCCTCCCTTTTTCCTTCCTTCATTTCTTTATTCTTTCTTAAATGATGAAAGGATGACTTTTGTCAAGTAATTTTTTGCAGCTATTGAGATAATCATCTTTTTCTCCTCTAATTGGTTAATATGTGTTAGGTCGGGCCAGGGTCCAGGATGTTCAATTAGGGGGACTGGTCAGCAGCTGCAGAATGGAGCTGCCAGCCAGACGCTGAGGGCACCAGTAGACATGCCTCCTGTCAATCAGTGGGTTTTCCTGACCTATCCAGGAAGGACTCTGGCCTTTTCTTCCTGCCCCCAAGCCCTCCCCTTCCTGACCAGGCTTTCTTGAAATTCTCTGTGCACCGGAGCCCCAGCGCCATTCTCCCAGACACACTCTGATGGATGGGAGGATTCTGCCCAAGAGCATGTATTTTCAATAAAGCCTTGCCGAGCAGCTTTAATTCATCTCCTTCTGGTCATCTAGTCTTTACAATATTTCATTCTAATGGTAATCCACCTTTACATTCCTGGAATAAATTCAATTTGCAAATATATCATTTACAAATTCTTTATCTGAGTTCATGTGTGAGATTGGTTTATGATTTTTCCCTTATTTGTAGGAGCACTCTCCAATACCTTCAACCTCTCCCTTCCATCTTTCCCCATTCTATGCTAATAGACTGTACTCTTGACAGAGAGCACCCTTTGTTTGTAACCTTTGGACCTGATTGGTCCAGGAGTGCATATAAGCTTCTGTACTTTCTGGAATAAACGGTGTTTCTGCTTCTCGCTCCGTCTCAATCCGGCAGAGAAATTCTTTACCTACACCCCTAGGGTCTTGGTAAGTGACTCTGCAGATCGCCACTGTCCAGAGAGACCCCATTTCATCTTCCTCCCTGGAGACCCCTTTCCTCCTCTCCCTGGACCACAACTCCTTGAGAGGACCCATGCGGCATGAAATCCCTTAAAGCAATACTTATTCTTTTAGATTTGATACCAAGGTAACAGTAATTTACAGAAGGGATCAGTTAGTGTTTATTTCTTTGTAAATAATCTGGAGTAGTTTGGTTTTTTTGTACCAGGGATTGAACTCAGGGGAACTCGACTACTGAGCCACATCCTCAGCCCTATTTTGTTTTATGTAGAGACAGGGTCTCACTGAGTTGCTTAGTGCCTCACCATTGCAGACGCTGGCTTTGAACTTATGATTCTCTTGTCTCAGCCTCCCTAAGTGCTGGGATTACAGGCTTGCACCACTGCGCCCAGCTGGAGTAGTTTGTTTTAAATTAGAATACTCAGCTCCTATTCCT
The DNA here is from genome assembly GCA_028644305.1 of Xerus rutilus. Lineage (NCBI taxonomy): Eukaryota > Metazoa > Chordata > Mammalia > Rodentia > Sciuridae > Xerus > Xerus rutilus. Next base: position 43,021,042 of record CM053399.1, read on the forward strand.
ACAGTGTAGAATTTGCTCATAACATCATCTTACCTGGTGTGTGTGTGTGTTAGGGAGGCCAATAGATTTTAACCACTGATGGGAGTTTATGTTTATTTGGGATTTTTAACTTCTTTCTCTCTCTCTTTTTTTTTTTTTGGTACCGGGGATTGAACTCAGGGGTACTCAACCACTGAGCCATATCCCCAGCCCTATTTTATGTTTTATGTAGAGACAGGGTCTCACTGAATTACTTCTTTGAACTCGCAGTTCTCCTGTCTCAGCCTCCCAAAGTGCTGGGATTACAAGTGTGTGTCACCGTGCCTGGCTGGGATTTTTAACTCTTTTGGGAGAATTTTGGTAAATTTTATTTCTCTAGGATGTTGATCAGTCCAAACTCACAAACTGCTGAAAAGGACTTTATTTGAGGTCTTAAGATTTTCACTTTGGCAGGTATAGGTTCAGGTAGCTCTGAATCAATGGTCCAAAGAAGGCAGAGAAGGTGGGAGCTTATATTGAGCAAAGAGTGTTATTATAAGGCAGTAAAAAATTGTCTTGTGGGAAAACTTAATGAACTTGAGAATAGGTACTGCGTGTGCCCAATAGAAGATAAAAAAAACAATGCATGTATTTAGTAAAAATGTCCATAAAACAGAGTTTGAAACCTCTTGAATATGTATCTTGAGTCTCAGGGCATAAAATTAATTATTCCAAATGCCTGTGGTCAGATGACAATCAAGGTTCACATTTGTAGCTGGAGTTGTGCCCAAGTTCTGCTTCCTAATAGCCTCCTGACTCCATTTTGAAAAAAACTTTAAACTATTGTTTTCATCATGATGTTTCTTTTTATTTTGACAAGGAGTTTTTCCTTTTGTCTACGTTTTTAAATGTATTGACATAAAACAGTTAAATATTCTTTTCCTAATTTAGGGCTTTTTCATTCTTAACATCAATATTTGAGCTTTTCTCCCTTAAATAATTGTACCAGTTTTGTCTGTTTTGGCTTTTGGGGTTGTTAAGCCTCTTTACTGTACCCTTGTTTTCTGTTTCATTAACTGATCATAGTAATTCTTTATTTTAGTTTGTATTCTTTATCTGAATTTTGTTCTTCTGATTCTTTAACTTCTTAAGCTACACTTAGCTAATTAAATTATTAGCCTTTCTTCTAATTTAAATATTTAATGCCATAAGTTTCAGGTACCATACCATATTTATTACCTCTCTTATTATTTTGACTATCACTCTTTGCTTATGTTTAAATTCTCATTATTTCTTTTTCAGACCTTATTTAGGAGCAATTTCTTCAATCTATCAAGCATACACATTTCTTAAAATTGTTTATTTCTAATTGCTTTGTTGTCCAAGAACGTGTTTTGTATAATAGTTTTTGAGATTTATTGAGATTTGCTTTATAGATAACTTTTGAAAATGTTCTTTGGATATTTAGGAAAAAATATTCAGTAATTGGGGCTGGGGCTGTAGCTCAGTGGTAGAGTGCTTGCCTAGAATGCGTGAGGCACTAGGTTCAATTCTCAGCACCATATATAAATAATAAATGAATAAAGATCCATCAACAACTAAAAAAAATTTTTTTTAAAAATTATTCAGTAATTGTCACATTTTAGGTTCTATGTCAGAACCAACTGTGCTTATTTCTATTTTTATTAATTTCGAGTCTATTGTATTTGTGTTAAACTTCCCACTTGTTACAGATTTGCTAATTTCTCTGTTCCATGAACTCTTGATTTGTGCATCTTTTAAGCTATTTTGTAAGATATATGTATTATTTTATGTTCCTACCCTTAACATTGTGTAGTGACTCTCTATCCCTTATATAATGCTTTTTATCTTAAACATCTGTTCTGCTTAAGTTTATTCTTTAGGAACTTGCTTAGTATCTTTTTTCCCACTGTTTTCCTTCAACTTATTATTTTCATATTTTAAATATGTCTACTGTCAACAGCATACTGTGAAATATGTTTGTGAAGCAATGTGGCATAACAATTAAAAGCACTGACTCAAGGCAGATTACCCAATGTGAGTTTTAGCTTCACCTATTTGATATAATTATTAACTGTCTCCATATGCAAGTTTCTGTTCTTCATTTTCCTCCTCTGCAAAAAATAAATAATAATGCCATACTTACCTTATAGGATTGTGATGATGAAATATAAATTAATATATATAAATCATAAATCATTAAAAACAATGCCTAATACATTTTAAGTAGTTTATAAATGTTAATTTTAAAAATGCTGTCTGATGGACTTTTTTTTGATTGTCAAGTGCAGTCTCTTTACATTTATTGTGGGTGCAGATATTTTAAAATGTATTCCTACCTTCTTGATTTTATTCTATTTCTCCTATTGTAGATTATTTTTTATCTGTTGCATCTTTATTAATATATTGTTCTCTTTTCCCCTCTACTGGTTTAGAAGCTATAATTTTTTATACTTTTAATAGTTCTTGAAATTTTAGTGGCATATATAATTCAACAGTCTAAATTTAACATCTTAATCTCTTTCTTAAAATATACTTTATTGATTTACCTCTCTTATTATCCAGGATTTTTGTGTTGTCTTTTTTTAAAGCCCCATAAATAATAATAATTGATATTAGTTCATATAGATGATTATTTAGATTTAGCTACTTGTTTACTGAATTTACTTAACCTTCTTTCATCTCATTGTCTTCCCTCTGGGATTATTTCCCTTTCTCGTGAAGTATGTGCTTTTAATCTTGCTAGTGAAGTGTAGTTAGTGGACCACCAACAGCAGCATATCACTTATGAGTTTTCAAGAAATACATACTATTGTGGTTACTCTGGTCCCCTCAGGGTGCCTATCTTAATTAAGAATTTTCAAATTCTACTCTTTTCATCTTGTGAGAAGACCAAGGTTTAAATTCAAATGTCAGTTTAGGCATTGAAATTAAGCTGGCATAGTTTAACACTTAGGGTCTGCTTGGTTTCTATTCTAAAATGAAACAAAATCAAACTTCAAAACCCTTGGAGATTTCTCTTATGTCCAACAATGAAACCAGTTCTGTTGTGGTAAGTACATTATTTCATCTTTCTTAGTACTAGTAGCCTAATTTGTTGTCTCCCACTTTCTGACCTATAGTAATGTAACTTTTGTCTCATTACTTGACTGAACTCATCCTTGTAGCTAAGATAAATAGACACATTTTGAGACTTCATATTATTCCATCCTTCAGGCAGCAGTTAACATTCCTGATCATGCTTCTTTCTTGAAAGACACTTTTACCTTGGTTTCTATTATCTTATGCTCTTCTTTTTCTTTCTACCTCTACAGCCACTTTCTTAAGGCTCCTTTTCCTCTTGTCCTTAAATTTTAGCGTTTCCCACAGTTCTAACCTAGGCCACCTATTCTTGACACTCTGCCAAGAAATATGTAGAATCTGACTCCATCCTGTAGTTTTCATTGTCAGGTGTTTGTTTGCTCCCAAATCCATACTTCTAGCCCATATCTTTCTTCCAAGTGCCACACCTATACTGAAATAACCCAAATGTCTCAAGCCCCTCAGTCTCAACTTGCTCTAATCTGAGTGCATCTCCTCACCCTCTATCATATCACAAATCTATTTTTTCTCTGATAAACTCTGTATCTCAATAACTGATACTGACAGTTATCCAGATCAAAAATCCAAGAATCACCCTCATCATCTCTTTTTTTACTGCCGTATCAAATTAATCATCAGAGTAATTGATTCTGTATTAACAAATCCATTCACTTCACTATTGTCCTGCAACCTATCCTAATCAAGACCACTAGGATCTCTCTGTGCGTAAATCTTGCTCTTCCATTCTGTCAAAAGAAAAAACTAGAACTGCCAAAAGACAAAATTACAATAAATTTAATTACAGATCTCACACAGGCTTTTTTATTTAGGGTTCATGAATCAGGGCAGCTTCCATTCTACAAAAAAAAAAGGTAGCTCCCACCAGTCAATGGCAGAATAGTGGGTTTTATAAAGTGGGAACAAGAAAACAGAATAATAGAAAAATAACTGAACGGTTAACATGAGGTTGCCTTTTTTTTCTTTTTAAGGACTAAAGCAGAGAAGACTTCCTTATTACAGCGTATGACACTGAGCTGTTTCAGATAGGCTGGAATTCTTAATTTTAGGAAAAACTGATCTGTTGGGGATCTGTTTCCTTAAAGTTTGAAAGTTTCAATCTGATAATGTGGCTTTTAGAATAAATGACTCCATTTTGACTTGGTCTGGTCTGACGGGGCCTAGAGCAGGAACTCAATGCAAAACAATGGCCTCTCATAATTTTTGGTTAACAATTCAAAAGTGGATGCTATTTGAATTATCCTCATAAAATATAAATCTAACCATGTCACTCTTCCAGATTAAAACTCTTTGTTTCCCATTTCCTTAAGAATTAAGTTTAAATGGCATGTCATGCTTTACAAGGGCCTTCGTTAACCACCACCCCTTTCCATTAACCACTCCCTCTTCTTACACTCCTAGTTTTAACCACCCTAAATCTTTTTTTGGCTTCTCCATTGTTGAGATGGTTTTTCTTCTCCTGTTCTCTATATATCCTGTTTGTTTTTCTCTTACAACATACAATCTCATTCAAGCTAACTTTTTTTTTTTTTTTAAGATTTGATTAAAGTTAGCCAGGCACGGTGGCGCAAGCCTGTAATCCCAGCACTTAGGGAGGCTGAGACAGGAGAATCATGAGTTCAAAGCCAGCCTCAGCAATGGCGAGGCGATAAGCAACTCAGTGAGACCCTGTCTCTATATAAAAACACAAAATAGGGCTGGGGATGTGGCTCAGTGGTCAAGTGCCCCCCAGTTCAATCTCCAGTACCAAAAAAAGAAAAAAAAAGATTTGATTAAAGTTTAAGAAACTTAGTGTCAGTTGCTATTAAAGATATTTCAGATTTTTTTCTCTCTTCAAAATACTTTTTGAGATAATAAATACTAAAGAGAACATATGCATATATGCTTCTATTAACATGTAAGGTAAATGAATGTATGTGCTCATAAATATATAAAATATTTCTAAGAGAATAATCAAACTAAGTCAGTGTTTCACTTAGGGAGGAGAAATGGTTTGGGGTCTGCATAAAAGGAAAACTTGTGCTCCAATATCACACGTTATTGTTTTTGAATTTTGGAGAATTTTCTTATGAGAACAAAAAAAATTTTAAGCTGAATAAATAAATGCCCAGATTTGAGATTCATCAGACATTCTTTCATCAGGCTTTCCAGTAAGAAGCTGACCTTTTAGGATTAGGAGTGATGGTTATTGAAATGTTTACAGTTTAGTTTTTTAAAGAATAGAGGAAAAAAATACACTTAATTACTAATTTTAAACCATTAGTTTTATAATTTTCTGTATAAATTTCATATATAAATTTCTATATAAAGTACGTTTTGTACTTCTACAAAACCTTTATAAATTTACCTTAAATATAAATAATAAACATTGTAACTCAAAGAAGCTGAATTGCGGAGGAGTACTAAAAATTTAGTTTTGGCTTTAATAGCATGTTATCCCAAATCGATATGTGATTCTGCCACATGAAGAAGATATTTGGCATTTTTCTCCTCCAAATTTTCAACAACATATTACACTTACTGAAATAAGATGTAAATACAAATGACATTGCTATAATTTACAAAGAATATAAAATAGCTAAAATATCAAGCTCTTAACACTTCAGCTCTCAGTTTGAAAGCCTTCTTCTGAAAAGCTGTTCATCACTGTTCTTCCTGCTACTGCTATCCCACACACCTTAGAGCTGCTCACATTAGTGAAGGAACCATAGTTGGTTCTATTTATCTTTTTTGTAAAGTTTGTCTCTATGAGGTGATGAAATCTAGAGGGGTAGGAGAATTTATAACTATGTAAGCAATACTAGAATCTCCACGTTTCTTATTAAGAGAAAAAAAAAGTGGTGAGAATAGCAGAAAACAGATTTCAAATACTGAGATAAATTTTAAAAGTAGATTTTATGGAGAGAAGTGTCAGTAAGCACAGAGACATATTACTAAATATTTCTAATACCAGTGATTTACAACAACAAATTAGTCACACAAAAATGATTATAATAAAAAATTAATCTGATTCAGTAGCAACCAAATAAGACCCATAATATGACGGGGATATAGCTCAGTGGTAGAGTGCTTGCCTAGCGTATGGGTTCCATCCCCAGCACACACATGAAGAAAACCTGCAATATGGCTTATGGAGTTTCTCAAGTATAAGTGTCCCTCTAACCATGCAATGTATATTTAATATATTCTCATGTTCACTTCTTATAATTATGAATTTTAAAATTTTAGCAGAGATATTTTATTCAGTTTCTTTGGTGTAGTTATTTTGACATACATAATTTAGCAAGAATTAAATAAGAATTATTTTAAAATGAGTTCACAGTATTAATATTGTTAATAGAGTAAAAGCACACTTCTTTCAATAAAATAAAATATAAATATAAACAATGCTAATATAAAATTTCTCTAACAGGATAGTATAGAAATTTGATTGGGTCTCTTTATACATGCATGCACATGTATGAACTTATACATGTATATACTGTATTCTGCAGGAAAGAAAGAAATAGCAGAAATACATTTATGTAGGATATAAAATGTATTCTAGTGATATATAAGCACAGGATATATATATGTGTATATACACATATAATGAGTATAAACTCAACAAATTATCAGTTAAAATTTTATTACTCAGTAATATATGGTGGGACCAGTTTACAAATGGTGTGGTAATGGTTGCAAAAGTGGCAGAAAGGAACTTAGCACTCAACATATTCAATAAATAAACTTAGTGATTCACTAAATATTATACTTTGTAAAATAAAAAAATTCCAACACTTCAATAGATCTTTAATTCATATCTTTCTTACAACCCAAATATTTCTAGGTAGTTAAGAAACCACTGATGTTGTAGGAATCAACTTGGAAATTAACAGTTTGTCTACAAAGTTTTATGGCTCCAAAATATGACAGTCCTGAAGAAAAATGAAAAATATTAGTTTACCATCTTGATATCATCTTGACTGCTCTTTATAACTTAAAATATTTTTTACAATTAGGGTACATATCCAAACCTAACAAGTTCATAAATATTGTAAATATGGTCCATTTTCTTTACAATTATCTTAATGTGGCAACTTAGTTATATGCTTTGGTTGAAATTATTTAGTAAAATATTTCATTCTTTATATAAAAATTAAGTATTTCCACCATTTGCTTTATCTCAGAAATCAGTCTTGCAGCTTAGAATTTTTGAGTAGTGACAGATCATTTCCGTCATGTGGTCTTGAGGCAGAAAGAAATTAACAGAAAGATGAATGCAGTTTTACAGAAATTGAACACATGATGCCTAAGATATGGATGTAAAGATAACTACATATTCCAATTATTTATTCATCATATGTATCTGTCAGAACTCACTGTATTTCTTTTGTTCTTTATCTTTGATAGAATTAATTTCATTTGATTTTACAATAAGGCAAAAGACAGATATCTCTTCCTTGGCTTTAATTAGTCTCAAATTCATCTAAGAACAGAGAAAATGATGCTAATATCATAAAAGGTTAACATCAATATTAGGACAACTTTTTTCTTCTAACAAATCTATGCTATTTATATTAACTAAATGTTTAAAATTACTAATCCTGAGCAAGAACAGTTTTGACTAAAGAATAAAATTCCTTCATTGTTAAACAGCTTTAAAATTCAACCATGGAACATAAAGTCAGTAAGACCAGAATTTTTACTTCTGATGTCCATGGCAAACCTGAATACTCTGAGCAGAAATAAAACACACATAGTAGATAATACATACAACAGTAAAAAGCATCAGAAATTGATGCACCTGGATTTTGTTAAATATAACAAAGGTCACTCCATCCTTCATAGATAACCCTAGCTGGTAGGACAGCACTGAACAATGTATTGCATTTAGCATAAATTTCTCAGAAAGGCCACATGGATTCTTTTTAGATAGGCACAGACTTTTCAAAACATTCAAAGACGTAAAAGACCCATTTGGAAATAAACATGAATCCTGTTTTCACAGAACAGAAAGTTTTGGCCGCTTTGGAAACTGAAGTAAGTCACTTGAGTTTTTCATTACAGACATCTCCTCCATGAAAAATAAAAGCTCACTACCCAGCAAAGCAGCATTTTGACAAAGTATTGAAACACCAGTGAAGGCTTTGAATAAGGGCTTTGCAACATAGGTCGGCTGAAACCTAGCTCTACAAGTAATTTTCTAGTATTTGTGATGAAAGTGCTTAGGAGTGGGAAATTGACAATACAACAAGGATCCTCTCACAGTATTAAGGCCTGTCCCTGTGGGACTGGTCAGTTGAAAGTCAGCACAGTGAACATTAGGTAATGAATTCTCTCCGTGGGCACTGCCCTCCAGGTTTCTTCTGTATGACTTCTTTTATTCGAACTGTCGTTCTTCTTCTTCATCTGCTTCTTCAATGACCTGAATGTCATCTGCTTGAGATAAGGAGGTTTTCTCTACCTGCAGTTTATTTCCCTCCACTTTACATTTTTCTTCTTCCTCTATGATTTCCTTCCATATCTTGTGATTTTCAGTGAGGTGGTGCATTAGCTGACAAAATATTCGCCTTCTGCTTTTCCTTCTTTGTGGTTCTGTGAAATTTAAAACAAACATCTTCTGATCATAGCAATTGTGATTCATTCATTCATTCCACAAATGTCTTCATGCCCACTGTACTGTAAGTATTTATGTACACACTGAGATTAGAATAGTGAATGGTAAGATAAAAATAATTCCTGTGTTATGGAGCTCACATCCTAGTGAAACAATCCAGACAAATGTGAATATAGTCCTGAAATTTCAAATGAAACCCGAAATTAAAAAACAGTCTCCTAAGGGATTTTTATGTATTGCATTTAACACAACTGCCAACATTCTGGTGAATATTAATCATTTTAAAAAGCTAGTCAACCTTCTCCAAGTGACACTCAGATAGTAGTGGCATAAGAGTACTCTTTGCTATCTAATCCTAAATAGAAGGCATATGTGTGCAAAGGGAATAAGGGATAGTTTCTTTATAGTCATCTTATATGTTCTGATTTATATCATGTTTGGGAAAAAATATCTAGCTAGGTAAAATTTAAAATATCTAGCTAGGTATGCTTTTAAACAAATTTGTTTGCTTAGGAGCAAACAAATGATTTTATTCACAATAATGAAGGTGACAAATTGGTATGTTTTTAAAATTTTCCATTTATACTCACTGTCTTATATAGAAAAAAGAAAAACAACAAAAAAAGACTATTGAATCTAAACATTTAAATAGTGTTACCCAAGATATGACTGCTGAAACTTCATCTAAGAAACAAAGATATAAATTCAAATAAAATGGACATTTTTACTTAATAACATTAAATAGATTACAGTTTCCCTGTATCCTTACTAGGATTTAGATTGTCCTCCATTTCTTCATCATCCATATCTAACTCTTCACCATCTTCATCATCACCACTTTCAGTATCATCATCCTCTTCAGTTTCTATCCACTGACCCGGCAGCAAACCAGCAGCATCATAGGAGTTACACAGGGGACCCACTATGTGAGTGATGAAAGATTCTTGGAGTTTTGCTAGTTGAGGAGAAGAACGATCCATGAAGGGACTAATGGGTAGACCAAGATTTGCTTCTTCATCTCCCTGAGCATTTTAAAAAGAAAAATACATTTTTAATTGTTGAAAGATCAAACACTGAGCTTTGCTGTTAAAATTATGTTTACATTTTTAAAATATAGTGTACATAACTTTTACAAAGAAATATTGATGAATGTAATTATTCTATCATTTTAACTGTAACAACAATTTGAGAAATTCTAAGCAAATTTTTAATCTCACATTCTGTCTATATCAATCATTACAGATGATATTAAGTTAACAAGAATATTTTAAAGTAAGTATGAGCAATTTAACTAACAACATGCAAAATTCTATAATGTCAAATAGAGATTCTCTTGCTCCTTAAATAGAAAGGCATAAGGGATACATTTTTTGTTGTGCCTCAAATATACACAGCTAAATCCTGCAAATGCTTTTCAACTGCTGCCAGCTCCCCCCCTTTTACCAGTAGAAACTTCTAACAAATCTAAATCATAAAACCCAATATATAAGATACATAAAAGTAGAGTTACTACTGTTGAGGTGAGAATTTGGGTCTATAGATCCAATTGTCTATCCTTTGATTTCCTTCCATTGTAGCTTCTGGGGTTCTATAAAAGCACAATTTGAGATCAGACAGATGTTCTTTCAAACCCATTTTTGCAACTTAACCACATGTGGTATTGGCATGCTTATGCCAGTGTCGTCATGTATAAATTTTGAATAATTACCTTACAAGGTTGCTGTGATGATAAAAGGCAATATTATGCAAAGTGAAGCATTCCCCAATAGGTACTATTAACATTTTAGTCCTGTCTAAATTGGTCGGAAACTATTCTCAAAATGCATAAATTCTGCAGTGTTCATCTGTGATGAGCCAGTACAACCCAAGGGAACAATCAGAACTGGCCCAGTGATTAACTGTCCCATGTTTAAAAGTCTTCTGAGAGAAATAAAACTATTAATATTTTCTAAAAAATAGTTTGGAGGTGGTGATAGAGTGCTCTCCTAGTATGTGAAACCTCCAGGTTCAATCCTCAGCCTTGCAAAAAAAAAAAAAAGGGCTGGGGTTGCAGCTCAGTGGTGAAGTGCTTGCCTCGCTTATATGAGGCACTCAATTCAATCCTCAGTACCACATAAAATGAAATAAAATAAAAGTATTATGTCCATCTACAACTAAAAAATATTTGTAAAAAAACAGTTGGGTTTAATCCACAGGACTCTGCAATTTCACAGGTCTACCCTAGAAGTCTGGCTTTTCTAAGCCCATGGCAATTAAATAGCTTTAAGTATATAAATACAGTATAATTAGAATAAGAAATAGAAAAAAAAAGTTGAGAAAATTATAATTATGTATCTACACATGAAAGAAGTTCAACAGCATAGCCAAAATAAGAAGTTTAATAGTTCTAATAAGAGATAACTAGGACTTTCATATATAGTATAGCATCAAATGACATTTTTCTCCTTTAACATGAATAGAATCGACGAAGATAGAGTGAAACTGTTTAAGTTAATATTTTTAACACTAGATCTGTATTTATAGCCAACATTATTGAGCACTTTGAGTAAACTATTCCAAGAATTTTACATGTAAAAATTATTTAATCATCATAGCAACCTTAAAGAGGGTTATGCATATTTTATCAACAAGAATACTGAGGCACAGAGAAGTTAAGTAACTTACCCAAGGTCACACTGTCAATGAGAAAGAAAAGCTAGGGTTCAACCTAAGGCATGGCTTCTAAGTTTGTTTAATAGGTATTAAGACTATCTACTCTAAAAATAATTAAATAAATTGTAGGTAAATGAACATTTCTAATGTTACTTCACTGAAATAATGAGTTTTCTAAATTGATATATATCACTACATTTTATTAACCAATTTATGCAGATAATATAAAGATGGCTTTTCCCTTAGCATAAAATTCCTCTTTTGTGAACACAAAATCTACTGGAAAACTCTGAGGCAAGGTTCAGTTATCACTGAAAATGAATATAGGAATATGCAAATTGTATGCTATAATCTTAAAAAGATAATCATTACCCAAAATCACATATGATGTAAATGTATCAGAATAGCAAAATATTAATAATATTGGAATACTTATATATTTATATGATCACACAGCATGGCATTTTGTAACATGAAAAGGTGGGTAAAAGACCTTTACCATCAAAAAAACAAACAACCCAATCAATAAATGGCTAAGGACCTGAACAGACACTTCTGAGAAGAAGATATACAATCAATCACCAGACATATGAAAAAATGTTCAACATCTCTAGCCATTAGAGAAATGCAAATCAAAACTACTCTAAGAAATAATATCAGAAAATTTCCCAAACATGAAGAATGAATTGGAAAATCAGACACAAGAGGCTTACAGGACACCAAATGTACAAAACTACAACAGACCCACACCAAGGCACATTATAATGAAAATGCCTAACACACAAGAAGGATAGAATATTAAAAGCTGCAAGAGAGAAGGAGCAGATTACATACATGGGGAAACCAATTCGAATCTCAGCAGATTTCTCAACCCAGACCGTCAAAGCCAGGAGATCCTGGAACACCATGTACCAAGCTCTGAAAGAAAATGGGTGCCAACCAAGAATCTTATATCCAGAAAAATTAAGCTTCTGGTTTGATGATGAAATAAAAATTTTCCATGGTAAACGAAAGTTAAAAGAATTTACAGCGAGAAAGCCTGCACTAGAGAACATTCTCGGCAAAGTATTTCATGAGGAGAAAATGCAAAACAATGACAATGGGCAAAGGGAGGGACTACACTAAAGGAAAAGTCAATCAAAGGAGAAACCAAGTCAAGTTAAAAACCCAAAATTAAACAAAATGAATGAGAATACAAACCATATTTCAATAATAACCCTTAATGTTAATGGCCTAAACTCATCAATCAAAAGACATGGACTGGCAGATTGGATTAAAAAATAAGACAACAATATGTTGTCTTCAAGAGACTCATTTCATAGAATAAGACATTCACAGACTGAAGGTGAAAGGATGGGAAAAAAACATACCACTCAAACAGACCACGTAAACAAGCAGGGGTTTCCATCCTCATAGATTTCCATCCTCATATCAGATAAAGTAGACTTCAAACCAAAATTAGTCAGAAGGGATAAAGAAGAACATTTCATATGGCTTAAGGGAATCATACATCAACAAGACATAACAATCATAAATATCTATGTCCCAAACAATGGAGCATCCATGTATATCAAATCCTTCTCAGTTTCGAGAATCAAAAAGACCACAACACAATAATACTGGGTGACTTTAATACACCTCTCTCACCACTGGAGAGATCTTCCAAACAAAAACTAAACAAAGAAACCATAGAACGCATTACTACAATCAATAATTTAGAATCAACAAACATGTACAGAATATTTCATCCATCAACAAGTGAATACACTTTTTTTCTCAGCAGCACACAGATCCTTCTCTAAAATAGACCATATGTTATGCAACAAAGCAACTCTTCACAAATACAAAAAAATAGAGAGACTACCCAGCATTCTATCAGACCATAACAAAATGAAATTAGAAATCAATGAGAAAATAAAAAATAGAAGCTACTCCATCAACTGGAGACTAAATAATACACTATTGAATGATGCATGGATAACAGAAGACATCAAAGAGGAAATAAAAAAATTCTTAGATGTAAATGAGAACTCTGATACAACATAAAATCTCTGGGACACTATGAAGGCTGTGTTAAGAGGAAAGTTCATTGCATTGAGCTCATTCATTAAAAGAAGAAAAAGTCAACAAATAAATCACCTGACATTACATCTTAAAGCTCTAGAAAAAGAAGAACAAATCAACACCAAAAGAAGTAGAAGACAGGAAATAATTAAAAGAAGTACAAGATAGGGTTGAAATCAATGAAACTGAAACAAAGGAAACAATTCAAAAATTGACAAAACAAAAAACTGGTTCTTTGAGAAAATAAAATTGGTAAACACTTGGCTACCCTAATGAAAAGAAGGAGAGAAAAAACTCAAATTACTAAAATTTGAGATGAAAAGGGAAAAATATCATGACAAATACTATTGAAATACAGAAGATAATTAGAAACTATTTTGAAAATCTATACTCCAGTAAAATAGAAAATCTCAAAGACACCAACAAATTTCTAGAGGCATATGATCTGCCCAAACTGAATCAGAAGGACATACACAACTTAAACAGATCAATTTCAAGCAAGGAAATAGAAGATACCATCAAAAGCTTACCAACCAAGAAGAGCCCAGGATGAGACAGATTCTCAGCTGAGTTCTACAAGACCTTCAAAGAAGAATTAATACCAATACTCCTCAAATTATTCCATGAAATAGAAAAGGAGGGAACCCTTCCAAACTCATTCTATGAGGCTAGTATCACCCTGATTCCAAAACCAAAGACACATCAAAGAAAGAAAACTTCAGACCAATATCCCTGATGAACATTGATGCAAAAATTCTTAATAAAATTCTGGCAAATCGTATACAGAAACATATTAAAAAGATAGTGCACCACAATCAAGTGGATTTCGTCCCAAGTATGCAATGCTCGTTCAACATATGAAAATCAATAAACATAATTCATCACATCAATAGACTTAAAGTCAAGAATCACATGATTAACTCTATAGATGCTGAGAAAGCATTTGACAAAATACACCACCTTTTCATGGTCAAAACATTAGAAAAATTAGGAATAGTAGAAACATACTTCAACATTGTAAAAGCTATCTATGCAAAACTGAAAGCCAACATCGTCCTCAATGGGAACAAATTGGAAGAATTCCCCCTAAAATCAGGAACAAGACAAGGACATCCTCTTTCACCACTTCTATTCAACATAGTCCTTGAAACTCTAACCAGAGCAACTAGACAGATAGAAGAAATTAAAGGGATAAGAATAGGAAAAGAAGAAGTTAAACTATCATTTGCAGACAACATGATTGTTCACTTACAGGATCCAAAAAATTCCACCAGAAAACATTCAGAATTAATAAATGAATTCAGCAAAGCAGCAGGATATAAAATCCATACTCATAAATCAAATGCATTTCTATACATCAGTGATGAATCCTCTGAAAGAGAAATTAGAAAAACTACCTCATTCACAGTAGCCCCCCCAAAAATGAAATACTTGGGAATCAATTTAACAAAAGAGGTGAAAGACATTTACAATGAAAGCTACACAACACTAAAGAAAGAAATTGAACAAGACCTTAGAAGATGGAAAGATCTCCCATGCTCTTGGATAGGCAGAATCAATATCATCAAAATGGCCATACCACCCAAAGTGCTATACAGATTCAATGCAATTATAATTAAAATCCCATTCTTTATAGAAATAGAAAAAGGCATCATAAAATTCATTTGGAAAAATAAGAAACCCAGAATAGCCAAAACAATCCTTAACAAGAAGAGCAAAGCAGGAGGCATCACATACCAGACTTTAAATTACATTACAAAGCTATAATAACAATAACAGCATGGTATTGGCACCAAAACAGACATGTATATCAATGTTACAGAATAGAAGACACAGACAAACTCATATAAATACAGTTATCTCATACTAGACAAAGGCACCAAAAACAAACTGGAGAAAAGATAGCCTCTTCAACAAATGGTGCTGGGAAAACTGGAAATCCATATGCAGCAAAATGCAACTAAACCCCTATCTCTCACCATACACAAAACTCAAAGTGAATCTAGGACTTAGGAATTAGACTAGAGACTCTGCACCTAATTGAAGAGAAAGTAGGCCCAAATCTTCATCATGTTGGATTAGGACCTTACTTCCTTAACAAGACTCCTATAGTGCAAGAAGTAAAATCAAGAATAAATAAATGGGATGGATTCAAACTAAATAGCTTCTTCTCAGTCAAAGGAACAATCAATGAGGTGAACAGAGAGCCTACATTCTAGGAACAAATTTTTGCCACACGCACATCAATTAGAGCACTGATCTCCAGGATATTTAATGAACTCAAAAACCTTAACACCAAAAAAAACCCCAAACAACCCAATCAATAAATGGGCTAAGGAGCTAAACAGAAACTTCTCAAAAGAAGATATACAATCAGTCAACAAATATATGAAAAAATGTTCAACATCTCTAGCCATTAGAGAAATGCAAATCAAAACTAAGATTTCATCTCACGCCAGTCAGAATGGCAGTTATCAAGAATATAAACAACAAGTATTGGCGAAGATGTGGAGGAAAAGGCACACTCTGCTGGTGGGACTGCAAATTGATGCCACCAATCTGGAAAGCAGTATGGTGCATTCCTTGGAAAACTTGGAATGGAACCAACAGTTGACCCAACCATCCCACTCCTTGATCTATACACAAAGGACTTAAAAACAGCATACTAGAGTGACGCAGCCACTTCCATGTTTATAGCAGCTCAATTCACAATAGCTAAACTGTGGAACCAACCTAGATGCCCTTCAATAGATGATGAACGGATAAAGAAACTGTGGTATATATACACAATGGAATATTACTCAGCAATAAAAGAGAATAAAATTATGGCATTTGCAGGCAAATGGATGGAGTTGGAGAACATCATGCTAAGCGAAGTAAGCCAATACCCCAAAACCAAAGGCTGAATGTTCTCTCTGATAAGTGGATGCTGATTGATAATGGGGGAGAGGCATGGGAAGAATGGAGGAACTTCAGTCAAAGGGGATGGAATGGAGGGGAGGGGACATGAGGGCAGGGAAAACAGTGGAATGAAATGGACATCACTGCCCTAGATTCATGTATGACTGCACATATGGTGTGATTCTACATCATGTACAACCAGAGAAATGAAAAGTTGTGCTCCATTTGTGTACAATGAATCAAAATGCATTCTGCTGTCATGTACAGCTAAATAGAATAAATAAATTTGAAGAAAATACTTTTACCATACAATCTGAGGGTAACAAGGTGTGCTAGGTAAGCATGCCTTATGAAACAGAGTATGAAACAGAGTCAACTTCATTAGTCCTATTTTCTGCTCATGGTAAGAAAACTCTGACACAAAGGAGGCCTCACTCAGTAGACATTTTGATCTTTTCTGATTAAGGCCAACAAGGATTCCCAAGGAATCCAAAAGTTGAGAAGGTGTGTTTGATATTTTGGAGATAATGAAATGTGAAGCTTATGGGAAAATCAATTCACTTCCTACATTACATGGAGCCTCAAGATTTGACAAAAATGGCACAGATTCTGCTAATTGGTAGGATTATTTTAAAGCCAAGATTTAAAAATCAATGAAAAAAAGGAAAGAGCATATTTATATCTGAATCCTTGAAAACTACTAGTTTGTTTTTCTATAGTACAATTGAAAGTTGGTTGATATTCTTTAAATATATTCTGAGCAAAACCACTTCTTTTAGAAATCAGGTTATAGATTTCAAAGTTGAAAGGGATCTTAGAATCGATCTCTGTTCCCTATAGACTCAAGAGTATGTTCAACTCACTTCAGATAGGCAGTAAGCCCTATTGTTGCTTTTAATCTTAGCAGCATAGAAAAGCAGAGCTGAGAAAATACTAAGAACCAGAGAAAACACAACACTTTGTAACCCTTTTCAGTCAAAGCAATTCAGATTTCAAACACCTTAGTATAGCTCTAAATCCTCCAAAGTACTTTCTTCACAAGAGCTCTTAAAAATCCCACCAATCTCATGTTTCAACTTACCTGCTCGTAAAATTCATTGACAATACCTTCTGTCCATTTCAAATGCAAGTCCCGAACTTTCGCTGGGCCATTTATATCTGCAAGTTTGATGCACACCTGGCAGACCAAGAGGCGATCACTTTCACTACTCCATTCTATACCATTGCTATTTACATCATTGGCCTATTTTGGAAAAACAGAATTATTTTAGGTTCTGAAGACAGTAGTTTTCTAATAATAGTTTTGTTTTGTTTTGTTTTTTGTATTGTTCTCATCAATTACCTCAAAACTTTCTTGTCCAAATGACAGGAAGAAATTTCTTTTTAGTAAATGCCTTTTTAAATCAGTATATACCATAAAATGGAATTCCATTGGTTAAGTTACCCATTGAAAAGTTACTAGAATTTTGTTTCAGTGGAAGTATACCTTTCTAAAAACAACCAACCATGGGTTTCAATGTTTGTGATTATATGATTTATATAGATAAATCATAATTTATCTATATATATTCATGTATATTATATAATAAATGTATAAGTGCATATATATTATCAGAATTCTAAGTATTTACACCTCAAAAAAGCATACTTAAGGAGTTAAGAAGTTGGCAATAGTTGTGAAAGATAATGTGATATAGTTAAAAGAACTTAAGTCTTACAAGCTGATCCCTATATCACTCAGAGCCATTTAATACTAATTTAGTGTGTACACTGGAAAAATTACTTAACCTATTTGATTCTAACTTTCTTCGTTTATAAAATAAGAAAGTAGTACCAATCCAGAATGAAAAATACCTCATTCATAATACATGCTAAATAAATATTAACTAACATTATTTAAATAAATGGAATTAACAGTATTAGGAAAATCTAGTAATTCTCTCAAGAACTCAAACTTCTTTTGGTGAAAATGAAGACAATGGGCCAGATCATGGCTCTTGAACTTTATTTTAGTGTGATGGTAGTTTTTAGTACCAAACTCTCTAATCAAAGGATGTTTTAAGTAGAGCACCACCATAGAAAATACTTGAAAGTTCTTTTCATTGAAACTGGGTGAGAAGTCTAGAGCCCCTCTACAGACATTTTCCTGAGAAACTTCAGAAGCATTAAGGAACACAGATTCTGAAGTATTGACTAGATAATCTTCCATCTGTAAAAGGTGACTTAAGCATTTAAAATGTATTTTATTATTAAATAAAAATAAGTGAATAGAGCTATACAAATACAAAATAATTTTACTGTACCTGATTTCTCACCATTTTATAAGCAATTTATAAATATTATGATGGTAACATATATAGGTGCTTCCTTCGTAGGGGGTTAAATCTAGTATTCCTTTGTTAATAGTTTCTCTACCCTAACAGTACAGCTTCCTTTAGAACACAAAAATCATCAAGGAAACAGCAGCTTCCTGCCAGACAAAGAGGGGATATCCTCTCAGAAATCTAACGCAGTAGTTCTCAACTTTTCTTCACCCCAAATGCTTGAGCGATAGAACATGCTCCCATCAGTACCACCATTGTACTAGTGAATGTGAGTTCTCTGAGGTGAGGGACTCTGACCTGTTCTTTCCTCATTTTTCCCTAGCACAGTGATTGTACATAGTAGGCAATTCCAGTAAATAGTTGTTGAATAAGTCAATCAATTATTCTCAAGTTGAAGAGGGTACAAATTTTTCCTGACTATGTCAGCCAGTTTAAGAATTATTGATACAAAGAAGGTGCAACTGGTGTGGCAAGATGCCATAACTGGCTTCTAAGAAACAAAATGTTTGATTTCATAGAATGTCTGTGGCTCATAAAATCTCTTGACATAAATGGTTTGTCACTATGAGCAAGAATATGTCAAAAGAAAACACAGCAAAGAACAGTATTTTAGACATTATCATCATAATAAAAATGTTTTATGTTTAAAATATAGGTAGGTATCTGTATTTTTTTTTCTTTTTTCTTTTGGTATCTAGGATTGAACCTAGGGGCATTTAACCACTGAGCCATATCCCCAGCCCGTTTTTTATTTTGAGACAGGGTCTCAAACCCAGCTTAGGCTGGCTTTGAACCTGCAATCCTCCTGCCTCAGCCTCCTGAGCCACTGGGATTACAGGTATGAGCCACTGTGCCTGGCATATGTATTCTTTTATATCAATTTTCTATTGTTACTGCATGAGTAGTATTAATTCTAACAACATTACGAAACATTATCAGTAACACTGACAACAATGATTTCATTTTTGAAATCAAGTATTAATTTGCATAACAAACCTTGGCATTGAATTCAGCAAGGAAATCAAAATGCTTTTTAAGATCTGTGGCAAGGATTGCTTCAATGACTAGAAAACGAAAGCGCTTGAATTCCACATGATCAAGATTAAGAAGGAAGTTGTATTCTGGGCGAGAAAGATATAGATTCCAAGCTGATGCAGCATGATGATTTTCCAAAACAGATCTGTCATTGTACAAAACTGCCTAAAAGGGAATAAAGAAAAATGAGGCATCCCAAAGATATGAAGCTTTAATAATTAAGAGTTAAGAGCAGGTTGAAAGAATACAATGAGTATGTACTATGTAGTAAGCTTTTTACCAGGTATTTTAACATCTGTGATAAAGGTTGTGATAATTTCATAACTCGGTAGACTGACATGCAAAGAGGTTAAACCACACCTTTACTTCCATCACACATAATAAGTGAAAGGGTTGTCTCATTTCATCTTCTTTGCAGATTCCATGCTGCCTTCCCAAATACGGAAAGGTGATATTTTGAGGTCTACTTCAATCAATAAACCTTCTCAGATAAAGCTTCTGATAATTAAGTCATTAGGGATCAAGAGTAGGTTTAAAGATACATTTCTTTTCTTTAGCCAGCATGAAGTCAATGGTGGTGGTGACTGAAAAAGAGGTACTTTCCAGAGTAAGTCAGAGACCTGCATGTCTAAGGACAACACACGGCCTGTACTCCCCTGCTGACACAGTGCCTCCAAGTAAGAGATAAGTATGCAACAGGTAAGAGCACAAATCTTCTGGTTTAAACAGTGTGGAACTACTCATTTTTTTCCATCTCACTCCATGGGATGACCCTCAGGTGCCTCCTTGAGTACTCTAAGTCTTTGGGAAACAGATTGAAAATTGCTAAAACTTCTTCCACTTCTAAACATTAGGCAGTTTTTAAAAAATTATTAAATAAGCATACTAACTATTAAAAGAATTTCCATATAAAGTCATGCTAAAGGCCAGGGATAAAAATAAAAACCTGTCCCTGTTTTCATGGAGCTTACTATCCAATGAGAAAGAAGGACAAATAAAAATAGGATGTAATATCAGGTACATATTCTGAGAGTTTGATAGTTTTTATTTGTGAAAGTTAGCTACAGATTAGATTTAAGCACAGATGCATAATATTGTTTGATTTTGTTGTTGTTGTTTTGTTTTGTTTTTTTGAGGTACTAGGATTAAACCTAGGGCCCAATGCTGGCCTTAAACTCACGATCATCCTGTTCCCTCACCTGCAGAGTAGCTGGGATTATAGGCTCATGCCACAATGCCCAGCCATTTTTATACTAATCTTAAGATAACTTATAAACATCATAAATCCCAAAGAGAAAGACTGAGTTTCAAAGATTCTCTGAAGGGTTGATGTATTTTAAATACTGATTTGACTAGTTCATGATTAAATCTAATGAACATTGATAAACTATCAGAATAGCTTTGTCTAGTCAGGAAGAAGAAATATTAGTTTGGATCTAGAATATTCCCCAAAGGCTTATGCATTGAAGGCTTAGTCCCCAAGGCAGCCGTGTTCAGAGGTGGGGCTTTGGGGAAGTGATAGGTCATAAGGGCTGACTTCATCAATGTATTAGCCTGTTGATGGATTCATAGCTGAATGGATGACTGGGAAATGGTAGAAACTCTAGGAGGTGAGACCTTGTTGAAGGTAGTGGGTCCTTGGAGGTGAGGCTTTGTGGTCTCTATCTTGTGCCCAACTCCTTCCTTCTTTCTCTCTCTGCTTCCCAGCCAAAACGAAGTGAACAGCTCTATAACAACACATATTCTCCCCACCATGATGCTTTGCCTCACCACAGACTCATAGCAACGGAACCAGCCAACTGTGGACTGAAGCCTCTGAAACTATGAGCCAAAATAAATCTTTCTTCCTTTAAATTGTTTTTCTCAAGTATTTTCACAGTGATGAAAAGCTGACGAACACATAGTCAAACTCTTAGCCAAATAAAGCACAAATGTACAGTGAATGCCCTGTAAAGCTACCTGGCTTAATAAACTCTCAGCCAGCTAGTTCAGTTACAGAAATGCATAAGGTCAGAATTCCTTCACCATTCTAATTACCCTTGAAATTACCAAATATAAAATGGGAACAAAAACCAGAATGGACTGAGGGAAAGCCAAGTGAGGCACTGCATAAGGGAAAAGACACCTAAATAATAAGTGGAATGAGTTCTTCAGTGGATTTCAATAAACTCATCAGCTTATAGCTGAATAGAATAGATTTTTAATAGACAATTAAAAATCATGGAGGAAAAGTAGGAAGCAAAAGTCATTTCTACTTTAGGAAGAATATCTGAAGGTAGCACACAAAGCAACAGATCAAGCTAAAACTTAGAAAAAAAATACTACAGGTAAAACATAATGAAGTCATAACTTCTACTTATTGAGAACTCTTACAAGTAGAAAAGAAAGAGGGGAGGGGAAGAGGAAGGATAGTAAAATTAATTGGCCATAACTTTCCTAGCCCTGTATTTGAATACATGACCAGGGTAGCTTCCATATCTTGTGCAACCACAAGAATAGGATCCTAATTAGAATAAGTTACATTCTATGTATGGTTTGCCAAAATACATTCTACTGTCATATATAACTAAAAAGAACAAATAAAAAAAGAAAAGTAGAAAAGAAACATAGTCACCTAGCTAATGTAGAGCTGCAGTAAATTATCTGCATGTGAGAGAATTAACGCTAGAATCCATTGTTTTGGTTTTTTTTTTTTTTTTGGTACTAGAGATTGAACTCAGGGGCACTCGATCACTGAGCCACATCACCAGACCTATTTTGTGTTTTATGTAGAGACAGGGTCTCACTGAGTTGCTTGGTGCCTCGCCATTGCTGAGGCTGGCTTTGAACTTGTGATTCTCCTGTCTCAGCCTCCCTAAGTGCTGGGATTATAGGCTTGCACCACGGTGCCTGGCTAGAATCTGTTGTTTATAACATCCTTAAGGGAGAAGTACAGTGTAAGTCTGACCTATATTCAAAGCAAATGAAAGATGGAATAGAAGCAGATGTGGACTAGAACAGCAAATAATTTCTATCCATATTATATCTGATTCAGGAAATCTCAAGCCATCTGAATTACAAAACTTTCTTCTACAGTTTGAATCAGGAATATCCCTCAAAGTCCCATGTGTAAAAGCCTTGGTCCTCAACTTAGCACTACTGGAAGTTATTTGACCCTTAAGAGGGGGAGCCTAGTGGGAGTTTTAGGTCATTGGAAGCACAGTCTCAAAAGGAACTGGGAAATGCCAGTGTCTTTCTCTCTGTTTCTCCCAGTTGCCACGACATGAGCACCCTTGCTTCACTATTCACTCCTGCCATGATGTGCTACAAAAACACCACAGGCCTAAAACCAATGGGGCCCAACTGATCATGAACTTAATCCTCTGAAGCTGTGAACCAAAACAAACTTTTTCTCTTTTTAAGTTGATTATTTCAGGTATTTTGTCACAGTAACAGAAATTTGACTTAATACACTTTCTATCTTTTTAGTCTGAGTCACATCAGATATGTATTTTTAGGTTCTGAGGAATAAACTCTTATCTTAGGTCACATACTTTAAAGCAACCAGAAATCAGACACAGAATTCTTTATGTCAAATCCAGTACTTTTTCCAATCTGCCACTATTCCCCCAGGACTATAATTCACCAAATGACCAGGATTTTTCAAAGATCATTATGTGTTAGAGAGGATGGGCATTTGAATCTTGTAGAATGGTACTATAAATGGGGAAATGTGTTCCTTTGAGGGTAGTCTCTCTCAAAACAACAATTAGAAAGTGGAAGCTGGGCACAGTGGCATATGCCTGTAATCCCAGTGGCTCAGGAGGCTGAGGCAGGAGGATTACAAGTTCAAAGCCATCCTCAACAAGGCCCTAAGCAACTCAGCAAGATTTATTAAAAGATCTTGTCTTTTAATAAATAAATTATTTTTTAAAAGTGGTGGGGTTGTGGCTCAGTTGTCAAGTGTCCCTGGGTTCAATCCCTGGTACAAAAATAAATAAAGTGGGCAATTATTAGTAACTAAATTTAAATTTATCAGAAAGTTATCTGTGGAAATCATGAGCTATTAATAAAGTCTCATTGGAGAAATGAAGCTGATCTACTTCCACACACGTAAGTCACCATTACACCCACTCACAGATGAACATACCTCCCCTACATCGCCCATCACTATAGTCAAGATTCAAGAGAATCTTTCTCCTATGTTTTAAAAAGTTCAAGTAAATGAAAGAGGAAGAGGCAGAAAAAGGAACATAGAAAATGGCTACAGATGATAAAGGCATAAGAAAGGTTTAAACAGTGGTAAAGTGAAGAATTAATATGAATTCAACAATCACTGAGTACCTACTCTATTAGGCATATCGTTCAAAATACCCTCAATTGTTAAAGCTTCCAGTCACATGATGGATCTAGCCAGGAGAAATGAAAATCTCAGATCTAGTCAGAGTTTTTTCAATTGGATCAAGGGCAAAAATATACTCAGCAAGGTCTCCAGAATTTCACAAAATAAGTAGTTATTATTTCATAAACTATTTGCACTTTTCTCATTTTAGAGGGTGCTTTTTTTCCTAGCTCCCTAGCACACGTCATATCAAGATCCTATGTTTTTATACAATTAATTATAAACTAAGATCTTATAATCAGATAGAGTGGCTATATGGCTCAAATTAAGAATGGTTTATAAAGGGATATGTAGTGGGTATAAAACTGCAGAACTGCTCTTTAAAATTTATGAAAAAGTATTTCTTACCTGAGGTGCATTTGTAGCCACTAGAAATGCATTTGTCCTCCCTGGGTGATCATAGTCATGCATGGCAGCTGCCACATACAAAGCCATCAATTCCAATGCAGGAATGTTTGAAGACAAGCAGCCATAGCTCTCATCGGGAATAGAGCAGCTCTTTGAAGAAATATAAGCCATTTGCCCAGAATTTATTCTATCATCAGAACCTGAGGAACAATAAGTAGTAAAATAAACTAGGATTAGCACATAACTTCTTCACAATTATAAAAAGGAGGGGATTTTACTTATATCAAGTCCAGAAAGTATCTTTTAGGTCAACAAATAAGTAAAATGCTCTTGAGATATTAGAAGAAGAAAAACAAACTATATTTAGAGTAGTTAGCAATATATAAGAGATAACAAAATTTCCTTAGTTGTGTTCATCAGTGGAACCTAGAAGTAATGCCCTGGCTTGTCAAAAGTTCAAAATAACTTTTTAATTCCAATTTAATTTTCTTTTCCTTTTTCTTTCTTTTTTGGTACTGGAGATTGCACTCAGGGGCACTCAACCACTGAGCCACATCCCCCGACCTATTTTGTGTTTTATGTAGAGACAAGGTCTCACTGAGGTGCTTAGTGTTTCGCCCTTGCTGAGGCTGGCTTTGAACTTGTGATTCTCCTGTCTCAGCCTCCCTAAGTGCTGGGATTACAGGCTTGCGCCACCGTGCTCAGCTTCTTTCTTTTTTTTTTTTTTTTAATATATATATTTTTAGTTGTGGATGAACCTTTATTTTTATTTATTTATTTTTTATGTGGTGCTGAGAAGCGAACCCAAGGCATCACACATGCTAGGCAAGCACTCTACCACTGAGCCACAACCC
Source organism: Xerus rutilus (assembly GCA_028644305.1). NCBI lineage: Eukaryota > Metazoa > Chordata > Mammalia > Rodentia > Sciuridae > Xerus > Xerus rutilus. Next base: position 43,046,278 of record CM053399.1, read on the forward strand.
CAGCCCTAGTTTTCTTTTTTATACTAATGACAATGAAATGAAAAAATACCTATCATTATGAATCAGAACACTTATATTTTAAGATGGCAGTACTCTCCAAAATGTCCCACAGGTTCAATAAAATACAAATCAAAATCCCAACTGGGATTTTTCTAGAAATTTACAAGCTGAATCTAAAATTAATATCAAAATGGAGGAGACCTAGAATTTCCAAAACAACCTTGGAAAAGTATAAAGTTGAAGGATTCGCACTTTCCAGTTTCAAAGCTTACTATAAAGATCCAATAATGAAGACATGTGGTACTGGCATAATGATAGAGAAATAGAACAACTGAACAGACTTGAGAGACCAGAAATAAATTCTTACATCTGTGGTCAATTGGTTTTCAACAAGGATGCCAAAACCTTGTTGGGAGCCAACTGTGTGCCCTGCATGTTGCCAGACACTTTTGTACAAGTTATTTAATACTTATGACATCTTATAGGGTAGAAACTCTGATGTAATAACATTTCAAAGTCCACTGTGTTTAGCACATATAAAGAACTCTTTTCACAAATACAACAGAAACAATACCAATATGCTAAATAATTTTGGAACTCTTCCTTACACCATATCCCTCAACTAGCTACAAACGCATTATAGACCTAAATGTAAAAGTAACATTTGTAAAATTCTTAGAAGAAAAAGAGAAGGACATCTTCATAATCCTGACTTAAAGATTATGACACAAAAGCATGAACAACAAAAGAAAAAAAATTGATAAATTTATCAAAATTAAAACATCTTGGGCTTTTTACATTCCATCAAGAAAGTGAAGAGATTGAAGTAAGCTGTCAGCAGCTCAAACTGATCTGTTATAACTAAAACATAAGCCTCATAGTAACCACCAAGTAAAAAATAACAGTAAAAAAAAAAAAGGAAAGAGAGAAATCAAAGCATACCACACAGAAAACTATCAAATCACAAAGGAAGAGAAAAATAAAGAAATAGACATACAAAACAACCAGAAAGCAAAGAATAAAACAGTTAAGTAGTCTCTACCTACCAAAAATGACCTTAAATGTAAATTACTTAAATTCTCTAATCAAAATAGAGTAGCTGAGTAAGTTCAAAGTAATGAAAGAAAACAACACCCAAGTATATACTGCCTACAAGAGACTAATTTCACCTTGCCAGACACACATTGAATCAAAGTAAAAAGATGGAAAAAGATACTCCACATTATTACAGCCTCATGAGCAGCAGTTAGAAGCTCAAAAATGTTCACTGGATCAATGTCAAATATTCCAAGTCAGGCTGCTGCTGAGAAAATTTCCAAAACATTCATATATTGAAATAAGATTTTAAAGTGAAAATCCTTGAGACTGGGAAGGTGGCAGACCAGAGGAACCCACAATGTCCTAGCAGTTTCCCACGAGTGAATCCAAAAAGCAGTTCTATGATCACAAACTAAAGCAGGAAAACTAGGAAAATGCTGGCAGGCAACACAGAAAGGTAGCAACAACCTGAAAACCAAAAACAACAATTTTTAGAATAGAATTAATAAAAGTAACAGCAAGCAGTGATTCAGAGGGGGGAAGCTCCCCACCAATAAGAGGACAGAATTTCTGCCACCAAGTTTAAGGAAACCAGATGCCATTGTTCACCAAAGTCACAATATGATCAGAAAATAAGTTCATAAATAGTGATGTGAACTTGCATGGGAGAAAGCCCTGACATGCTCCAATAGAGACAGTAAAAGAGGGTAAGCCTCTTTTAAGTTCTTAAAAAGAGTCTTTGTTAGGACTTCCTGTGTAGATCTGAAATTCCTGCAGTTTGCCTTCATTTTTCATTATCTCACTCTATTTTTCTCCTCTTTATTTTTCTTTTTTGACTGGTTCTTGGTACACTTGTTTTTTGAATATCCAAGACCATTCAGCCACATAGGCTTTTCTATTCACTGGGTTGGTGAGTGCCCTGAGTCAGTTTGAATATAGAAGACAGACTGCAATGCAGATTGTGGGAAATGCAGGGCAACCATGGCACCAGCCAGATTTTTTCATCCTGCAGAGGAAAAGTGAAGGACATGTTTATTTGAAACTGGCAATGTGAACTCTGGAATAAGGAGCATGGCCAACAGGGGAGTGAAGAGGAACTGATCAGTATCTGTTGGAAAGCAGTGACCCCTGCACCACCTCCTCCAAGCCCAGATGGGCTGGGGAACTGGCTGAAGCATCACACACACCTCCCCACAAGACAGGGACTAAAGGCTCTTCGAAAGAAAGGTACAATAGAGCATGTCAGGGAAGCAGAAGGGTGGAAGTCAGCATACAGCTACCCATAACAAGTTCAGCCAGTTTGGGTTAGAGCTGAAAACAACAAACACCAGGATACCTTCATCACATAAGCTTCCTCTCAGGAGATTCTAAAATTGAAATCAGAAAGTAAGTCCTCTAAATCAAAAGCCTCATAACAAATTTATATAGGATAGACATGCTATCAACTGCTTAATAACTGAATACTGGTGTCTCCCCAGTGTTTTGTCAGAATTATATCTAAGGTTATATATATTTCATCAATTAATTAGATCCTATCTCAATACCTCTTTTTAAGTTCTTCCATCTCCATTCCCTTTCCTTCTCCATCATTTATATTTACCTCATTTTAACTTCTGTGTCTCTTCCTCTCCGTCCCTTTTTTCCTTTTTCTTCTTTACAGATTTATTTTTTTCCAATTTTTTTTTATCCCTTTACCAATGCAATTTAGTAAAATATCATTAACAATCTTCTCAGACTGTTTTAAATCAATTCTCAACTACATTTCTTTTTGGTGAAGAGAGCTGTAGGGATTAGTAATAATAACTTATATAGCATATGATGATATATGAATGTTACTGCTGGTTACTCTATCCTTTAAAAGAAGTGCTGGTTATTGAGATTAATACTGCGATTATGTCAATCAGATCTGGTGAATCTAAGATATATTCACAGCCCAGGGATTATTATTAAGAGATAACTACTCACTAAAGAACCCACACATAGTAGAAGAAGAGGAATCTATCATAACAGATGGGCAAAAACAGTATCTTTCTTGGACAATCTGAGGGAACAAACTGACAAGATGCCTCCAGAAATATATAAGAACACAATAACTGAATCCACAGATATTGAAATCATAAAATGTACAAAAATTTGATAAAAATTATCAATGAACTAAAAGATCTATGGAGTGAACTAAACAGAAAATACAGGAAGTGAAAGCATTTCAATAAAGAGTTATTCTAGTATCTTTTAAGAACCAAACAGAAATCCAGGAAATGAAAGATTCAATCAATCAAATAAAAACTTCAGTCAAAAGTGTTAGCAATAGAATAGATCACATAGAAGACAGAATTTTAGGCATTGATAAGGAATATGAACTTGAAAACTCAACAATGAAGAAAATAAAAATAAGGAACCATAGTGAGAATATGCATGAAGTCTGAGACAACTTTAAAAGACCAAACTTAAGAATCACTGGGGTAGAAAAGGGATCTGAGATACAAACTAAGGGCATGGATAACCTTGACAGTGACACAATTTCAGAAGTTTTCCAAACCTTGGGAATAAGATAGATTTCAGATACAGAAAGCATTCAGAACCTCAAAGGTACAAGATTGAAACAGGACCTCTCCATAACACATTACAATTAAAATGTCTAACATACAGAACAAGGATAGAATTTTAAAAGCCTCATAAGATAAACGTCAGGTCACATTTAGCAGAGAGCCAGTGAGAATTATTTCTGATTTCTCAGCAGAAATTCTAAAACCCAGGAGCCTGAAAGAAAATAGTTGTGGGGCTGGGAATATAACTTAGTTGGTAGAATGCTTGTCTCACATGCACAAAACCCTGGGTTCAATCCCCAGCACCACGATTGATCGATCGATAGATAGATAGATAGACATAGTTGCCAACCAAGACTGCAATATCCAGCAAAGTTATGCTTCATAATTGAGTAAGAAATAAAAATCTTCCAAGATAAATATAAACGAACAATTCATAGCTACTAAGCTAGCACTGCAGAAAGTACTTAAAAAACATTACACACAAAATAAATTAAAAACAAACCACCAAGGGAAAGGGGAATGGGTGTAGTAAAGATAGTTGAATGAGATGGTCATCACTACCCTAGGTGCATGTATGAAGACACAAATGGTGTGACTCTATCTGGTTTGCAACCACAGAAATGGAAAAATTGAGCTCTATATATGTACTATGACTTGAAATGCATTTAAATAATTAAAATTAAAAAAAGACATCTGAGCCAGGAGAGATTGAAAATCCTAAAAAAAAACCCCACCAAATTCTCAAATGGATGAATCTCATCAGAAGAGTAGTTAGGCAATTTAGAATTAGCACAAAATTAAACATTAGAAATAAATTAAAATGGCAGGAAATAATAAACATCTCTCTATAATAGCACTGAATGTTAATGGTCTCAACTCAATTAAATGACATAGACTGGCAGAATGAATTAAAAGTAAGACCCAATTATATATTGTTTGCAAGAGACTCATCTTACATGCAAATACAGCTACAGGTTGAAAGTGAAAAGATGAAAAAAGACATTCCATGCAAACGGACACCAAAAGGAAGCAGAAGCAGCTACTCTCATAACCAACAAACCAGACTTCAAGCCAAAATTCATCACAAGAGACAAAAGAAACTTCATACTGGGAACAATCCAACAATAGTAAATATTTATGTGCCAAACCTCCATGCACCTAATTACATAAAACAAATACTACTCAACATAAAGACTCAGATCCCAATACAATAGTGGGTGATTTCAACACATCTCTTCCAATAGATAGATCTTCCAGACATAAAGTCATTAAATATTCCTCAAACCTAAAAAATGTTATAAATCAAATGGACCTAAAAGACATCTATAGAATATTTCATCTAACAATAGCTGAATTTTCCTTTTCAGTTGCTTATATAACCTATTCCAAAATAGACCACATGTTAGGGCACAAAGTAAGTCTCAGCAAATACAAAAAACACTGATCACGTGCATCATATCAGAACATAATGAAATTAAATTAGAAATCAACAGCAAGAAAAAACATGGGAATTACATAAACACGTGGAGATTGAGAAATACACTTTTGAACAAAGAATGAAACATAGACATAATAAGTTAAGACACTAAAACAATTCCTAAAATCAAATGAGAATAGAGAAATAACATACCAGAATCTCTGGGACAGTATGAAGACAGTTCTAAGAGGAATGTTTATAACTATGTTTATAACTACATTAAAACAAAACAAAACAGAACAGAAAGAACCCAACTAATTAACCTAAGTGATGCATGTGAAGGTCATAGAAAATAAAGAACAAACCAATTCAAAAGTCAGTAAAAGGAAAGAAATAATTAAGAGCCAAAATTTAATGAAACAGAGAATAAAAAATAATATAAAGTTCAATGAGACAAGGGACTGGGGATATAGTTGAGCTGGTAGAGTGCTTGCCTCACATGCATAAGGCCCGGGCTTCCATCTCCAGCACCACACAGAGAAGAAAAAGTTAAATGAGACAAAGAATTGGTTCTTTGAAAAGATAAAAAAAAGATTGATAAATAGCCAAACTAACCAAAAGAAAGAAAGATGATACAAATTAATAAACAAGAGATGAAAGAGAATATCACCACTGACACTTCTGAAATTCAGCTATTAAAGAAAAACAAATCACAATACACTACTTCTTTTTTTTTTTTTTTGTACTGGAGATTGAACTCAGGGGTACTTCACCACTGAGCCCCAGCCCCAGCCCTATTTTGTGTTTTATGTAGAGACAGGATCTCTCTGAGTTGCTTAGCACCTTGCTGTTGCTGAGGCTGGCTTTGAACTCAAAATTCTCCTTTACATCTACCAGGATAGTCATATATCAAAAAAGTAGTTAATAACAAGAAGTGACAAGGATGTTAAAAAATATGAACCTTCATACATTCAGCTCCTCAAAATGTTAACCTTTAGCCAGGTGTGGTGGCACATGCCTGTAATCCTAGCACTTTGGGAGGCTGAGACGGGAGAATCATGAGTTCAAAGCCAGCCTGAGCAATGGCGAAATGCTAAGCAACTCAGTGAGACCCTGTCTCTACAGAAAACACAAAATAAGGTTGGGGATGTGGCTCAGTGGTTGAGTACCCCTGAGTTCAATCCTTGGTACCAAAACAAACAAACAAACAAAACCTCATACATGAATTTTCATGACACTTTATTCATAACAGCCCCGAAGTGGGAAGAAGCCAAATTTCTATTACCCACATATTGGCTGGTAAAAGAATGAGAAAGGGGCATAAAATAATGCTTAACATATGAAATAATATATAAAAGCAACAGAGAATACACATAGCAATTATAACTTCATTTCTTAGATTGGTCACATAGCTATACTTGGAATTTACAGTTTAATTTCACTACCCATTTCATATTCCTTTGTCCTCATCCAGCATCTATGTTGATCATGATTGTCTGACTAATGGTCTGCACCATTATTGATCTTTTTTTTTTTTAATTTTTTTTGTTGTTGATGGACCTTTATTTAATTAATTTGTTGATATGTGGTGCTGAGAATCGAACCCAGTGCCTCACACATGCTAGGCAATCTCTCTACCACTGAGCCACAACCCCAGCCCCACCATTATTGATCTTTATGTTACTATATTACTATAGTTTTCTATTATCTTTTGTACTGGAGTATCAAGATCAGAGAATCATGTGAGTTCCTGATGCATAATTTTCCATGTAGTAGGAACCCTATTTCTTCTTTATTAATCATGGTAACACAGGATCACAAGAGCTCATGCACAATTCTCTTTCTTTCTCTACTGTTTCAAAGGCATGGAGAAAACAAATTGGTCAGATGTCTATTTCATTTTCCATTCAAAGTAACCCTGTTTTCTGTGTCACCTGTTGGAAGCATTTCTCCATTAAGAACTAAGTTTTCTATGCCAGTTTTTTTGCCAGCAAAAATTATATAAGTGAATTAATTATTGAGGAAACAGAGAAGTCTCTCCTATTTCCATTCCTTGGTTCAGTTTTGTACACTCTGGGTATAGAAAGAGTACCGTATATTGGTTGCTCGCTCAGAGAACAAACCACATCTTACTGGATAACACCCTAGTTCTACAAAATGTTTGCACCTCACAGATGCCCCATCTGAATCTTTAATGCCATTCCATCATTCTCTCAGTCCAGCTGTGGAGTGATAAGATTCATGGAAAAAACAACAAATTCTGTGGGCATAAGTCATTGCTTTTGTGTTCATAAGGCCATTGAAAAAACTGGAATGATGGGGAAAAAGATTGATATATACCAAGAGAAAATTTTGTCCAGCTGATCACTGAGAGCCTCCTCTACAATGAATGGCCTTTGGTAATTATCAAGTGTCTCCAGAGAAACAAAACCAACAGAGTGTGTGTGTGTGTGTGTGTGTGTGTGTGTGTGTGTGTGTGTGTGTGTGTGTGTGTTTAGAGAAATTGATTTTAAGAAACTAGTTAAGAAAACTAAGGTGGCTGGCAAGTCCAAAATCTGCAAGGTAGACTGGCAGGGTGGAAACCTAAGGAAGAAGTGGTTTTGCTGTTTAAGTCTAAAGTGTATCTCCATGCAGAATGCCTTTTTGCTCAGGGGAGGTCAGTCTATGTTCTATTAACATCTTCAACTGACTGGACTAAAGACCACCTACATCATCTACTTTGTCTCAAAGTCTGCCAACTTAAAAGTTAATCTCATCCAAAAATTACCCTCAAGGAAATACCCATATTATATCTGTATTAACATTTGACCAAACTGCTAGGCGCCACTGCCCAGCCAAGTTAAAATATAAAATTAATCACCACATGGGAAAGAAATATCCACCAGGGGCTGGGGTTAGAGCTCAATTGCAGAGTACTTGCCTCACACGTGTGAGGCACTGGGTTTGATCCTCAGCACCACATAAAAATAAATAACAATAAAGATATTGTGTCCAACTCTAACTAAAAAATATTTAAAAGAAAAAAAAGAAATATCTACCATTCTGTACCTACTCTAGGAGGTCTAGACACAAACTTCTTGTTTGGAGTTCCTGTTACCAATATTCTAATCTTTTCAAGCCCCATTAACACCCAAGGAAGCTCACTGACCATGAATCAGCAAAGACCCTTTCCTGTGACCATTTTCCTTTCCAGGCCAATTAAACAAGAAGATTTCTTGCTTGATGTTCTGCTCACTGGTAAGATGTACTTTCCCCTATTAGCTATCAAGGGAAACCTGTGGGTAAGCCTATAAAGCTGTAGCTATTCATTTTCAGAAGATATATAGGGAAGAATCACGTGTAAATGAGGTCTTTTGGTCCTTTTTCAGTCAACTGGCCATAGGGAAATCCTCATAAAGCCATAAATATGAATTAAGGGAGTGTCAGTGTATTAGGAACAGGTATTTATGGGAGTCTGAGTTCATGCTCTGTGATTTTGGGATCAGCTCATTGTATATAACACTCCACCTTCATGATTGAGACCTACTGCACATGCCAACATCATATACTGGAGGGGCATAGGGCACCAAGTTAATTATGGCTGGTCATGTGGTAACCTAGTGTCCATGGCCAAGTATTAAAAATCTACCAGAGTACAATAATAATCTAGCAACTTTTACAGAAAGGAAAATAGTTTTCTAAGGAAGAAAATTTGGCTTTGTCTCAAAACCTATGAATTTACACAATTCTCTTATAATGGTCTCCCAGAGGCTCCACAGAGGATCCCTATCTGCAAAAGGTAGTTTGAACAATGCTGGATCTGTTGCAAATCATAGGGAAAAATGACAACAGAAATTTGTATAGTCACTTGAAACTGCTTCATATTCTTCTCACATAAGAATTGTGGGTAGCACATAAAATCCATAGCCTTATAATTAATGGACTGGAGCAACAGCATTGATATTAGTATTCAGGGCCCTCTAGGTAGGGGATTTAAAATATATCAGTTGTTACTTGATTTGGAGAGGATACTTCAACATAACTTAGATCACTGGACCCCTAGTAAACATCACTGAGACAGATACTTGAATTTTTGTGCTCTCTCATCTATTATCCTTTGACACTCTCATAAAGGCATCTAGAATATTCATTACTTCGTGCTCAACAAGCTACTCATCATTATCTTATCAAAGTAGTAAATTACCCCGATAACATATCATACAAGACTAGATAGAGAATGGAATATTTGACATAGTCCAGAACTAAGACAATGAAAGTACACTATGACACCTCCCTCGAGTAAATGTTTTCTTGTGGATTTTGTTAACAGGTATGGAGAAAGAAAGAAAAAAATTCTTCAGATCAATAGCTGTGTGCCATATTACAAGTAAGGTTGATGTATTAAAAAACAGAAATCACATCTGGAACAGTTCTGGCAAATGGAGTCACCACCTGATTAAGTTTAGAATAACTGATCACATTTTTCAGAATCTATTTGTCTTGCATAAAATCCATAAAACCAGGCTGAAAAGCAATGTGAGGGAAATAGCCATTCTTGCATGTATTATTTGATAGTGGCATTAATTTCTGCAATTCACAGAGGAATGTATTATTGCTTCTGGTTCATTGTTTTGCTAGAAAGAGGCAGCAGCTCCAGGAGATTTCATTTGACACTTTCTACAATGATTGCCCACTCTCTAAAGATCACAGAATCAATAAAGCGATTCTGCCAGCTGCTGAATATGTTTTTTCAAACTATACATTCAGAAAATGGATGTGGTTCATTCAACTACCATTGTGAGATGTACCCAGGTCAAAAGTCCTTTTATTACCTAAATCCCATAAGCCCTTTAACCTGGCTGGTGGGCCACACGGCATTTTACTCCTGAGGAGTGTTCAAAGGTATTTCTCAATGCCTTGATCAATGGGGATACCTCTGAGGGACACAGTTAGGGATGCACCAACTGAATATGATCACCCCATTTCAATACCTTATCACTACAAACCTCCGCATTCCTTTCTCTATAGTCCACTAGGAAGTTCTAAGGACTCAACTTCATTGATACCCATATTTAAGACAACTAATCACGTAAACTAGTAGGACCACTGCTAGTTGCTCAAGCTAATACATGGAATCTAGAATTTCTCATAGATATACCCACCAAAAAACAAATCAATTCAGCAAGATCCACTATTACCTTCCTTTCTCCCTGTTCTAACATCCTTAAATTTGACACCACACATATCTCTCAGGTTTCTGCCAATATAAAATAGTAAGTTATTCTGGTGTTAAGACTTGGTACTTATCCTTCTAAGATCTTCCAGAATTTGGTTTTAATTATTTGTCTAAAAGAACTGAAAGGCAGCAGGGTTGGATTTCGAGATGAATTAGCATTTTCCTATGAGTGAAGAATCTCAGGTGCAGTCACTACAGGGATCCTCAGGCAATCAACAGAAGGAGAGATCAGCAGGAAGGACGAGCAGGATTTGGGGTTTTGAGACAAATCAGATTTCTTAAATCTGTCCAAATAATTCTATTTCAAATCCCAGAGTTCCATCTTTCCTAATCAATAAGCTAATTTTAACACAAAAAGACCCAATGAGACCATAAACTCAATTTGCATTTTATTTCAGGTAACTTCAGAATCAGAAATTAAGTTTTGTTTTCAGAAGTTATGATTCTACTACTATAAAAATATTCTTTTGGGCTAGGCAGAGAAGCTATTAGGTATTCTAACTTTTCATGAAAGCCCTAATTTGTCATTTCTTTTCTAGGACTTCTTCACAGAAAGTCAGCACATCCATAGTCCTTGTAGTCTTTGTTTCCACTATAACTTTCCATTGTAATAGCTGTTTGGTCTCCCAAAGTCTTGTCTTCAACACATGTCTGGTTCTACAGCCCTATGCATGAGAACTCATACCACTACTAGTAAGAACTCAGAAAGAAGTGAGGAGCACGGGAGACAAAACATGTACTGCATGTTTTAACATCAGGGAATACCTCAACCATCTAGCATAAACTAGCATCAGAAATATGGCCATTCAGGCTGAGGGTGTAGCTCATCTGGCAGTCCTTCCTTATTGTGCACAAGGCCTTAGGTGTGATCCCTAGCACTGCATGAAATGTTTAAAAAAAAAAAAAAAACAGAAGAGAAAGAATGAAGAAATATGGCCATTAGGGGCAGTGCTAGTGATTGCTCAAAAGGAAATAAGGAACATGCTACTAGAAACTAGAGGAAAAAGAATCCTCGTTATATAGTATCAGAAAGTTTAACTAAATTATGTGTTGCAGTTATGTGAACAAAATTTGCAAGTGATAAACTTAGATATTTTGCTGAGGAAATCTCTACACAAAATATTGAGGGCTTGGCCCAGTTTTCTTACTGTTTATAGTAAAATGTGAGAGGAAAGAAAGATTGAGGGAGAACTCCTAAGCAAAGAGAAACCAGCCTGTCCAAACTGTAAGATATTAAAATTAGGCAAGTCAGTGCCAGGAAAGTGCTTTCAACAGAAAACCAGGGTTGCAGGTGGTTCATTTTTTGATAGTTCCTTGTAAGAATCAAAAGGTCAAGCCAAGAGAGAAATCTGAAGATGCTATGCTGCCATCCTAGAAAGAAAGAGCAACAAGGAATGAGTGTGGCTCCCAGAAAGTGGAGAAAGGAAATGGATCTTCCCCTAGAAAACCTGGATTTTAGCTCAGTCAGGACAATTTCAGACTTTTGACCTCTGAAACTGTAAGATAACAAATCTATGTTTTTTTAAAGTCACTAAATGTGTATTAACTTGCTATAGCAGCAACAGAAAACTAATAAAGATTGTGGTGCCTGGAAGTAAGGTGTGATGTAACAAATACTTAAAAATGTGAAAGTAGCTTTGGAATTAGGCAATAGGCAATGACTGGAACAAATTTGAAGTGCTTGATAGAAATCAAAAATATCAATCAACAAATTCTAAAAGTTCACTGAACCCAAAGCAGGATGAATACAAAGAAAATCAACTATGTATACCATAGTAAAAATGCTAAAATTCAATAGCAAAGAGAAAATGAACATGCTATATTTACATATTACATTTCTCAGTAAGAATTAAGGCTTATCTATTAATAGAAACTACTAAAATCAAAAGATGATGAAATAACTTCAAACATGCTGAAATATGAAAATATTCTTCTATAATGAAATCAGTGCATGGACAAACAAAAAGTTGAAAAAATGATCTCCACTGGAAGCACAGGACTAATAGGAGGAATGAAGGGCATCAGAGATCACAGGTGGCAGGCAAAAATGAACCAGTGACATGAAAGAAATCCACTAGACTCAACTACCAAAAATGGTGGCTGAGTTTATGACATTTATACCATTAGTATGGTAATATTAATTCTCAAATATTGTTATCTGAACAAATTCTGTCCCAATAGTACATAATTCTGTTCTAATAATAATTCTTGCATTTACAAGCCAAAATAAGAGAACTGTTATGTTACATGCTATTTATTTAAATAGTTATATTTATGATGAGGAATAGCATTCACTTTTTAGAAGAAAATCTGAATGTTTATCAAAGTTTTTTAAATTCAGCATGTAAGTGTTTTATGTGAGACCCAAACATATTCCTTTTGATTTAGTAACATTATATATTGTAAACATACACATATATCTGAAACAAAACAAAACCAAGAATTAAAAAATAAAAACAAAGGAATAATTACCCTAATATTCAGGATACTTGCTAGCTGAATGGGAAAAGCAATAAGATGGGACAAAGAATAAAACATGTTATATCAGGAAACTTAATGAAACTTAGTCTGGCTCTATAGATGGGTAGCAGGTTTAAATTTTTTAATGTCATAATGGTATACCAGAAGTTACAAAATCCTTCATATGTACCAAAGGTTACTTAATGAAAAATTTAAAAGAGCAGAGGTAATGGGACAGTTTATTATTCCTAATAAAATAATTTTTAAAAACAAAAGAGTTGCAGGAGAAAGTACCTGTTTCATTTCTTGTCTCGTGATCATTATGGATCTGCTGTAAGCCAGGAATTGGTCGGGTTGTCAGATACCAAACTGCATGTAGAACATCCGTGGCATGTATACGATTGTGATCTAAAGCCACCAAAATATTTTATAAAAATGATCATTCTGTCAAGGCTTCACATAAGACACTTGAAAATGATAAGAATTTTCTAGTCGTATTACATTTGTATAATTTCCCACAATTGTATTTTGTTTTATCTATGTTTAAAGTTATCTGGATGTCTTAAAAAGTTCCCTTTTTAAAAATTTCATATATGCTATGAAAACATACTAAAGGGGTCAAAGAAAAGGGAAGGTAAACGATAACTGAAAGGTACTGGAAAATTTTCTTAAAGTTTCTATTTTGTGGGCTGGGATTGTGGCTCAGTGGTAGAGCGCTTGCCTCACATGCCTGAGGCACTGGGTTTGATCCTCAGCACCACATAAAAAATTAATTTTTTTAAAAGTTTCTATTTTGTGGCTTTTAAAAATACCATGTTGCATCCAGATTATGGAAACACAATATTCAAAATGGTTTCTGAACATAGAACAGTTACAAATTCTGGCTACTTATGCTCTTGAAAAAAAAGTAGAATTACCTCTTTCTCAGGTTTGCTATAAGGATAAAATGCTGAATGGCATGTAAAAGCATCCAGAACAGTATCTGACACCTACTATATAACAATAAAACACTGCTGTACTCAACTCATCTATGTGAAAAGGCTATGTGACATAGGGCATAGGGCTTAGAATTCAGATGGACCTAGAAATGAAATCCAGCACTGCTCTCTAGTTTTAAGATCCTTCTGAGTTTCACTTCTTACCTGTAATACAACATTCCCAATAAAGGTTAAAAAAGATAATCTACATGAATCTAACGATTACACCGTCACAGGAGATATCCAATAAAATTTAACACTTCAACAAATATTTTATGAATATCTACAATATAATTATTAGTAGATGATAGAATAGTAAGTGTCCAGGCAACAGGTATCAATCCCCTAGGAGCCTTATTATTAATAATATAATTACCACCTTTTCATGACCATTTACAATGTGCCTTGAATTCTACTATGTACTTTTTGTTGCTTATCTTATCACTCTCTATGGGATAGGCACAGTTATTATTCCAATTATAAATTTGTAAACTGAGATTTAGAAAGTTAGTTTCAGAGTTTTCTCAATCAGTTTATCCTAATTGGAGCTGAGAGTGAAGACTTTTTAACCATCTCTTTCTTCCAATTCGGCTTTCCTTAAGTACCTTCAAGTATCCCTATATTCATTATAAACTTCAAATATTTTTTAAATGCATACTTTATGTAGTATATATAATCCACCGTAAATTATAAAATATCATTGAGTTATGACAATTTAATAAATATTCACTCTATATAACTAATTTCCTAATTATGTGTCCATATGGAGAGAAACTGTAAAATGCTTCAACACATATTTTCCCAATGTGAAATTCAAATTATATTTAAATATGAAAATCAAATAAAAATTAAAAATTATTCCATAGATAACACAGTTAAACATATAAATTCTATGGATAAATTTTGAGCATTGTAAAATGAAGGAATTTTCTAAAATTCTTAATAAACATTTAAAAAGATAAGGTACTCATATAAATAACACAGAAAGTCTATATCACAAGCAAAAAGCAGGTTTCTTTTTTTTAAACATTTTTTAGTTGTTGATGGACCTTTATTTTATTCATATATGCAGTGCTGAGAATCAAACCCAGGCCACACACATGCAAGGCAAGTGCTCTACCACTGAGCCACAACCCCAGCCCCAAAAAAGCAGATTTTAAATAGACATCAATGTTATGATTCACTTTATAAAAACTAAATTTATATAAAGAAAAATACTTGGGAAATATATACCAAAATCTTAATAGTTATCAGTCAAACCTAGATAAGATACAGATTTTCTTTTTAAATCTCTACTTAAAATTTTTCCAAAAATGTATTTATAGGTCCATGTGAAGAGAACATAATAAAGTTTCAAACCAGTATTATTTAAACTTAAATAATAAAACATGTGAATACTTACAAGGAATGTCTCGATAGCCATTTTCTAATGCACGAAAATAGTTCATGAATTGTTGAGTGGGAATTTTAAATATTTCCAATAAACCAGTGTCTTGAAATAAGGAATACATAACCTAAATGTCAATTAAAATAAAGTTCACTTTAAATACCAGAATTTCTATTTGTAGATCAGTATGTTTTTGTGATTTGCATTTAGGAATATTAACAATGTGAATGTCTTTAATTTATTAAAAACTTCCAAAATATAAGGAAGACATTACCCTAAGGCTCATGAAAACCAAAGAAAGTTTACTATACATATCATAACCCAGTTTTTAAATTTTACCATTCTTGTCTCTGCTCTTTATGTTAATAATTTAATAAAGAACATTGTGAATTCTATTCTAGTCCTAAGTATTTAAGAAAAAAGTCAGAAAAATTCACATTAATCTCATTTTTATCCCTAATAATTCAGTGAAATGAACTTACATGTCCTCCACATAATTTGTCCTCGTGTTTTTACATTTCAAAAGTAAGATATTAAAGGAATTCATGAGAAGTATACTGTGGGAAGGTAAATCTGATGCTGTCATGTGAACTCATCAGGTAGTAACTTCAATCTGGTAGTAAAATGAAAATATTTTTCCAAAGTTCTAACATCAAATGAAACATCTGGCCTTGGGTAAAATACAGGCAAGGCGGGGAGGAAAAAAAAATGAAGCTTATGTTCAGTAGTTAGAACTACATAATCACTTTTCATGTCCTTTTCAACCTCAAGAGCCAAGAAAATCTGTATTACTTCTTCAGCCTAAATTAAATCTCATCAATGTAGTAAAATAAACCATTATTCATGTATATATAGATGAAATATACATATAACAGTTATATAACATATATAACCATAAAACATATGTTTCTCAAAAAAAATAAGTTAATCAACAAAGTCATTGTTGAACTAGTACCTAAACCAATACGATTTTGCTTTTATAAATATTTCAGAAAAAACTAAAAATATTGAGATTTGAAAACAAACCTGACTGAGAATTCTTCCTGATTTCTCCCCCATCTTTTCTACAAGCTCAAAAATTTGAAAATTCCAGTTGCTCATCTTTTCTATTAATGAATCATAATCTACTAAAATCAGGTCCAGTGATGACTCCTCTTCAATCTGTACATATAGGGGAAAAACAGTAAAAACTTTACCTTTGATAAATATTATTAAATCCATTTTTAATGAGAATACTTATAATTGAACATTAAAAAAACAGTAATATATGTTATAATGGTTATCTCAAATGTATTTTATCTGAAATTCTTATCTTCTTATAGAATGCAACCATAAACATCTTCTGGAAATCAGAAGATTTCTGATTCATTTATATATTACTTTTATAAATAAAAAAGTTGTATTTCTGAATCACTATACAAATATAAAAGTCACTATTTCCATTTTAGAAGTTACAAATATCAAAGGGAAAAAAAACTCATCTCATTGTAGTGGCATTTATTACTACAATTTCTCAAATAAATGAATGGGTTTCTTAAAAACTTAAATTTTGAACTTTAAGAACAAAAACTATTGCTACTATTATAAATACATTATTTTCATTGTTTTCAATGACTATGCACATACTGTATACTCTAAAATATACAAGAAATATCAGAATAAAAATAACATATCTACATTAAACTAAATAAAATGTGTTCATTTAAAAATGAATGCAGTTTGCTGCTCTATGATGATAGGTTTAGAACTAAATATTACTTATAATCCAAACATTATTTCAGTTATAGTGACTTTTCAGTAAGAAATTTTAAAACACTATTACATTAAAAATCTTGTTCTTGGTAAAAATAATGAAGCCAGTACTAAATACTATTATATTTCACCTTAACATAATCATATTGAAAGTTTATCTATTACATTTGGTTGCTGTGCCTCTTCTGTTAGGTGGTTATCACCTTCCAAAAATGATTTTCTGCAGTCTCTCTTCTCTATTTCCTCTTCTTGTTGAGTTTCCAGAAGGCTGAATGTTTGTTTTGAGAAAATGGTATCTTCTTCACCTTTCAAGAAAAATACATAGTAATAAATGGAAATAAAAATTTCCCTAGCTGGGCATGGTGGTGTATGCCTGTAATCCCAGCAACTCAAGAGGCTGAGGCAGGAGGATCATGAGTTCAAACCTACCTCAGCAACTTAGTGAGGCCCTAAGCAACTCAGCAAGACCTTGTCTCTAATAAAATATAAAAAAGGGCTAGGATGTGTGGCTCGGTGGTTAAGCACCCCTGGGTCCAATACCTGGTACCAAAAAAATAAAGAAAAAAAGAAAAAGAAATTCCTTAAACGTACAGCTTTATAAAGAAAAATAGTTACTGGCTAAAAATATTCAAATAAAGTAAACTATAATGAAATTCAGTCTAAATTATTTGATCACATTATTCAGTTGTCTTACTGGACTGCTTCCAAAGTGTTTCCACCAATAACCGGGTTAGGGAGCTGCTGACTCTTTCTCCAAGCTATCCTGCAACACCAGCCTGTGCAATAAGGTTGAACTTAACTGATACTTGACCTTCCCAGGGTGGCAGTATAGTGAGCAACTCTATCATGTTTTGTGAACCAAGCCCAAAGGAACCAACCTATACAGGCAGATCATAGTATAAAGTGCTAACCCTGATGCCAAGAACAAAGATCTGATCAGCCATGTGCAAAACTGCTGAGATCATGTGCAGCAGCTGACTAGACACCTGCATGAGACTGCCCTTTTCGTCTATATAAGTTTTGCTCCTAGTATCCTCAGCAAGCAGTCCAGGGACTCTAACTCATCCAGTAAAGCTTCATTGAGACATTATCGCTTGCCTCTTCAATTCTAACACTAAGGGCTGGGAGCAGGTAACACCATAATGAACTAGTAACTTTAAAAAGAGCTGTATTTTGCCTTTTCATGAATTTTATACCAAACTGAGCAAAAGAACCCCACAATTAGGGCTGGGGTTGTGGCTCAGTGACAGAGCGCTCTCCTCACACATGTGAGGCACTGGGTTTGATCCTCAGCACCACATAAAAATAAATAAAACAAACTAAAGGTATTGTGTCCATCTATAACTAAAAAATATTTTAAAAAAAGAACCCCACAATGACTGGTAACATTGGACACACCTTATATAGCTACTCATGGATGAAAGAGGAGGAAGGCAGATGTGCTTTATAAAAGTGAGAAACAGTCTCTGTAGAAACATTTTTAACAATTTCACATAAACCATTCTCAGCAACTCTGAGTTTTATAAAGTTCATAACTACATTTATCATGAATTGTGAGTTATTTCTCTGCCCATGTAATTAATAACATTCTTCTTCTAAGTCACATGGGAAAGGGAAGCCAAAATGGTGGGCAAATGATACTCATTCACATGCTAAAAAATGATCCCATTCATTCTATTTATAATACACTAAACAGGAAACTTTCCCCAAAGCCACCAATATGTAAATAAATTGTGGAATATTCATACAATTGAACACTATGGCACAAGAAGGAACTACAACTCTACCAATATGGTTGGTTCTTTAAAATATAATGTTCAGCGAAGGAAAACAGGAAAAAGGTCATATTTTGTAATCACAAAATAAGAAGAGTTCAAAAACATATTAAAGAAGAGTTCATATTTATGAAGAGTTCAAAAACATATTAAAACTGATACATATGAATATCAAAAGTCAGGAAGATCATTACCTTCAGGAGATATGGCTGGAAGGGGGCATAAAGAGAATTTTTTAAGGCAATGGTAATATTTAGTTTCCTGATTACAGTACTGATTGCACAGTACATTAAAAAATTCATCAAGCTATAAACTCATAATTTGTGTATTTTTAATATGTCAGGCTTAAGACTTTTGTCTTTATTATATTTTTAATTTTTTCTCAAAAATTGCATTTTAATACATGTTATCAAACATAACAGAAAAAAACAAATTTTCAGAAGCTGTACACACTGTTCACTGAAAACATTTGTTGAGGCAAATAGAAAAAATTGTTACAATCATAATTTTTCTAACTTTTCACAAAATTATAAGCAGATTAAATTCTTCATATTAAACACCTTTATATGCATGTCTTTATTATTTTAAGTAAAAAAAAGTTCATAACACCATTCACTGAAGTTGAACTTCAGAAGAACTAGGTTCAAATACTGATTTTTGTACTTAATAATGTTTTCTTCTCTGTATGTGAATAATAATGCCTACCTTATTAAATGTTACACATAAAAGGTGACAATGAATGTTAGTCAAATCTGAACCTAACACGCTAAATATATATTTAAAAAATCATTAACTGATGACCAGAAAGTGTTATTGTTTGGAAAATAGGGTTTTCTTTCAACTGAAAAGCATTTGTTTAAAAAATTTTTATTGGTACATTACAATTATACACATTAGTGGGATTCACTGTTACATATTCATACATGCACATGACATAAATTGGCCAATTTTACTCCCTAGTACCTACCCTTTCCCTCAAAATATTTAAGAAATGAATTTTAGAATACAGTAGGTCCTCCTGTTATAGTTTAGATGTGAGGTGTCCCCCAAAAGCTAATGTGTGAAATAAATGCAACAAAGTTTAGAGGTAAAATGATTGGATTATGAGAGCCTTAACCCAATCAGTACATTAAATACACTGAATGGGATTTAACTGAGTGGTAATTACAGGCAGGTAAGGTATGATGGAGGAGGTAGGTCACTGGGGGTGTGCCTTTGGGTTTTGTATTTTGTTCCTGGTGAGTGGAGTCTCTCTCTGCTTCCTGGTAGTCATTTCCAGAGCTGCTTTCTTCCACTACACTCTTTCATCATGACGTTCTGCCTCACCTCAGGCCCAGAGCAATGAAGCCAGCTGTCTATGGACTGAGACCTCTGAAACCATGAGCATCAAATAAACTTTTCCTCCTCTAAAATTCCTTTAGTCAGGTCTTTTGGACACAGCAACCAAAAAAAAGAACCCTAACTAAAACATCCCCCTTTATCTACAGACTCACTTTCCACAGTTGCAATTACCTGTTGTTATCATCTTTGGTCCTAAAATATTAAATGAAAAATTCCAGTAATAAATAATATTGTGTTCCAATCTGAAAAATGATGATGTCCGGTACCATCCTGCCCAGCACATGAATCATCCCTTTGTTCAATGTATATATGCTACCTGTCCATCTCAGTTATCAGATTGACATAATGGCATTATGCTGCCAATTTAATTATAGTAAATTGTTATAATTATTTTATTTTCATTAGTTATTGTTAATCTCTTACTCTGCCTAATTTATAAGCTAAAGCTTACCAAAGGAATGCATGTATAGGGGGAAAAAGTGCATTTAGAATTCAGTATGATCTCTCGTATCAGGCATCCATTAGAGGTCTTCTAACATACTCAGTACAGATGGGAGACTACTATTCAAGTGTTCTTGGTAAGTTAAAGCAGTAACTATAATGATATTCTACAATAGCAATTAATGTAAAAATTGTTGACATTTGAGGTATATTACATAAACTATTTTTAATATCTTAACTCCTAATGACTATATCTCACAAATACTAATAAAAAAGTTGAGATAAATTTTTTTTAAAAAGTTAAGATAGAGAAATTTCTTTTCCAAAGATATCCACATCATTTTCTCTTATTCCACACACTTTTCTGAAATGGAAGGTAAGATCTCTTCCAGTCTCTTGCAGAGGCACCCTGGTCATTTTATTTCTATATAAATGTTTACACCAACTTGTCAATTTCTACCTTTTAAAAAAATGGCCCACTGGTAAAAGAAATGGAGACCTACAAAACCCTCAGGTAAAAAGGGAGCTCAGGAATCTGACCTGTCACAATCTCCTTTATCTGCCAAAACTAACTGACCAATTCCTCCCATGACCTGGCCCTGAGAAACCCTATAAAACTCAGACCCTGCTGTAGCCTGTTGTCATTTTCCCTCTTGAAAATGTGCCCCTCGGTTCTTAATAAAGTATCACTGATCCATTAAAGTCTGTCTCTTTTCTTTTTGTATTCTCCTGCATCTGCTTTCATTGGGTGCTGAAACTCTGGACGGGGTTTAGGGTTCTCTACCCTTCCCCAACCTAATGAACCACTACTGTCTTTTCTCTTATCTCCCTCCATTTCTTTCCTTCTTTCCTCCTGATAGAAGGAGGCCCTTCACACACTCAGAATCCACTATAGTTCAATGGTGGCTGGTAGGCAACTCGAAATCAACCCCAATCCTAACCTAGATTTTGCTGCCTTACTGCCACGTGGACAGAGCAAGGACCTGTATCAGGTCCTTTACTGGTGTTGGAGGCATCCTCCTTCTAACCCTATCTTCTCTAATTCTTCCTTCTCTTATATATTCATACCTCCAGATTAGAGGCCTCTTTCTGCCATTTTGTACCTAAATGCAACACAAGTCTCTCACTCTTTGGAGAGGTAAGATCTCTTCCAGTCTCTTGCAGAGGCACCCTTCCTGAGACCTTCACCTTTTGGCTCATTCTGGGTCCTCCACCATTGGGACTGCAGGAGAAGACAACTTCTCATTCTGTGGTGGAACTATGTCCAGTGATGAAAGATATCAAAGGACATTTTGATCTTTACTGCCACCTCAGTCAAAACTCTCCAACATGGGGGCTAATCAGTCCATCCCATGGGACTCCCCCTTAAGTTGTCTCATTAAAAATTTCAAAATCCTCCATCTCTCATCTGGCCTTAAAAGTAAATGCCTTATTAGGCTGAATACACAGATCTGGCTGCAATCTAAATTAGACAACCTAAACCAATGGCCCAAATTCAGAATTCAGGAGCTTTGACCCCCCAAATCCTCCAAGACTTAAGACAATTTCCTCCAACAAAATGGCAAATGGCCTGAGGTCCCTTATCTCCAAGCTTTCCTATATCTTCACTCAAGGCCCTCATTCTGCCAACCTTACTCTGCTCTACAGTTAATTTTCACTGACTCCCCACTCCATAAGCCCCCTAGATCAAGTCCTAAACCGCAACCCGCATCTTCATTTACTGCCCCAGAAAGAGCAGATGAACCTCCACCAAAAGTAAGTAAAGCTGTAGGTTACAAAGGAAAGTTTCATAAACAGGAATGCCAAATAACTATCAAAAGAGACTGTCAGAGTCACAAGCTTTTTTCTGAGACAATTTGAGACCTACAGATCTTCCTAACCTTCAACACAGGTAGGCTTGATTTGTGTTTCTGTGTTTGCTAGTATGATTATCTAGCCACAATATTTATCCCTCATGTTAGTCTAAAAGATGTAATGTGGCACATAAAAGTCCTAACTAACTTTACTAAGAAAGCCCTAATTGACACAGATAGAGATCTCTACTACACACAAAGGTAATGCCAAAAGAAAGGTACTTTGCAAAACTCAAATGGTATTAGATATCTTAACTACAGCTCATGGGAACACGTGTGACATTACAAAAGCTAAATGCTGTATATAATAATTCTATCAAATGGGCCCACTGTGCTGACCCTCACATGCTTTCTTTTCTAAGAAGCAATTTACCTATACCTGCCTGGACTCTGTGGACAGGATACATAATCATGGGACTGTTACTGGCTGCTTTGTCATATCTTCCAAGTACGTAAGTGTTTTTTTTGCAGGGGTCGGGAGTACTGGGGATTGAACTCAGGGAAATTTGACCACTAAGCCACATCCTCAGCCTAATTTTGTATTTTATTTAGAGACAGGATCTCACTGAGTTGCTTAGCACCTCACTTTTGCTGAGGCTGACTTTGAACTCAGGATCCTCCTGCCTTAGCCTCAAAGCCACTGGGATTATAGGTGTGCAACATCATGCCCAAATGTATGTCTTTTTTTTGGTACTATAGATTGAACTCAGCGGCACTCGACCACTGAACCACATCCTCAGCCCTATTTTCTGTTTTATGCAGAGACAGGGTCTCACTTAGTTGCTTAGCGCCTCGCCGTTACTGAGGCTGGTTTTGAACTCGCGATTCTCCTGTCTCAGCCTCCCTAAGTGCTGGGATTACAGGCTTGCGCCACCGCGCCCGGCTCCAAATGTATGTCTTTAAAATATGAGATTTAGAACATTTTACCAAGCTAGTGTTCTTCAAACTAAGGTTTAAAGTAAAGTCTGAGATTATAAAAATTATGTTTCTTGGTTCATAGCTATTATACAAACTAAATATGTTTTTACTCTTGTTCATTTCATTTTGTATTTTCCTTGTAAACCTTAACTGTTATCTGCTAGTGCCTTATAGAAGTATAACTTCTGATATAACAACCTAAGTTCATTTGAGATAAAAGGCCATTTCCCTTGTCTGCCAAAATCTCCCTGCCCACCAAAAAGAACTGACCAAATCCTCCCATGACCTGGTCCTGCTAAACCCTACAAAACTCAGACCTTATTGTAGCCTGTGGCCATTTCCCCTCTTGAAAACGTGCCCTTCAGCTACTTAATAAATCATTGTTGACCCACTGAGGTCTGTCTCCTTTCCTTTTCCTTTTTCTATTCTCTTTCATTTGTTTTCAGGTGGAATTATTTTTTTTTTAATTTTTTTTTTTGGTTATTGATGGATCTTTATTTATTTTATTTATTTATATATGGTGCTGAGAATCGAACCCAGTGCCTCACACACGCTAGCCAAGCGCTCTACCACTGAGCCACAACCCCAGCCCTTTCAGGTGGAATTTGATAAAGATTGCACCCAACTACTGATCTATTTAGGAGAACCATTGTGGTATCGTATTAATAATAATTAGTCTTTCAGCCCATTACTATAAAATATCTTTCAACTTACCTATATTTAATTTTTCTCAGCAATTTTATAATTTTCAGTGTATAAATATTTCTCTTGTTAAATTCACTCTACTTTTTTCTTTTTGATACCATTATGAATGGAAATATTTTCTTATTTTCAATTCACAATCATTTATTTCTAGTTAATGGTAATACAATTGTTTTTTTTTTTGTTGTTTTTTTTTGTGGTACTGGGGATTGAACTCAGGGGTACTCGACCACTGAGCCACATCCCCAGCCCTATTTTGTGTTTTATGTAGAGACAGAGTCTCATTGAGTTGCTTAGCGACTTGCCATTGCTGAGGCTGGCTTTGAACTCACGATTCTCCTGTCTCAGCTTCCCTAAGTACTGGGATTACAGGCTTGAGCCACCGCGCCCGGCTAATACAATTGATTTTTGTGTATCAATCATGTCTTGTGACTTTGTTAAACTTGTTTGTAGGTTCTAGTAGTTTGTAGTGTATTTTCTGTGGGATTTCTACACAAAAGACCATATCATCTGTGAACAGATATTTTTATTTCCTTCTTTAAATTCTGGATAGCTTTATTTGTTTTTCTTATTCATTTTCCTGGATCAATCATATAGTACAATGTTGAGTAGAAATGCTAAGACTAAAAATCCTCATTTTGTTACTAATTTTAGAGGGAAAGTATTAGTCCATTAAGGATAATGTTAATTGTGAATATACACCCTTCACCAGGTTTAGAAACTTCCTACTATTAACAGTTTGTTTTATCTCAAAAAAAGTATTGGATTTTCTTTAATGCTTTTTCTGCACATATTGAGATTATTCCTACAGGTTTTTCCATTTATGTTATTACTGTGGTGTATTATAATGATTGATTTGTAAATGTCCAGCCATCCTTACATTCCTGGGATAGCACCTGGTCATAATGTGACCTTTTGTATGTCTCAATTCAGTTTGCTAGTATTTTATTAAGAATTTTTGTGTCTACCAATCCAGCATGGATGGCTAGCCAGATGACATGGAGCCCCAATTCACTCAGGACTGAGGAGATAAACTAAACAGCGGAAATTTGAAACTGCAGTTAGGGTCTCTCTAAAATGGAGAATAATTTCTTGAGAGTAAAGCCTAAAAGGCTGCTCACTCTCACCTAGAAGACTCCAAAGAAGCTTAGAATGAAGATTGCTCCCAGTCCTGTCATGTCTAGCACAGGCTAACTAAATCTGCATATGTATATTTCCTCTCTTTTGTCCCATTTTGCCCCCTCTTCAGGCCAACTAAATCTACTTATGTATATTACCTGGCTTTAGTTTCTATAACTTGTAATTACTTCTATGGGGCTGGCAAGTGAGGCAATCCATCTGCTTCTCTCCAAATAAATAAAGTTAATATTTTCTTATTTCAAAGGAAAAAAAAAAAAAGAATTTGTGTCTATGTACCTGAGAAATTGGTCTGTAGTTTTCTATTCTTTTTTTTTTTTAATATTTTTTTGTTTTGTTGTAGATGAACACAATATCTTTATTTATTTTATGTGGTGCTGAGGATCGAACCCAGTGCCTCAAGTATGCGAGGCAAGCGCTCAACCGCTGAGCCATAGCCTCAGCCCCAGTTTTCTATTCTTGTATTGACTTTGGTTGTGGAGTGAGGGTAATACCAGTCTCAGAATGAATTGGGAAGTATTCCCTCCTGTTCTCATTTTATGTTTTTTTTGGGGGGGAGGGTCGGGTGGGGGGCAGTGGGTGCTGGGGTTAGAGGAGTTTCTGAAGGGCTGTTTTACTTTAACAATCTTCAAAATATAAAAATAAAAAACCATTCTAAAACCTCCACCCTGACAGGTGCCATGAAGCTAAAAACGAAGACTGCCCCTTCCACAGACCTGTGTGGCACATGCTAACTAAATCTGCTTTTGTCTTCTGTCTCTTCTCTTTTAAAAACTTAGCTCACTTTCAGAGATTCTGAAGATGGAATATTTGAAACTGTAAATTTATTCTATCTTCCTTTAAAGCTATCTTTGAATAAAAACTTACTTTCCTACCAATTTGACTTCATATATACCTGGAGCAATGAGTGTTATAGCTAACTCTACCTTCAGGTGGTACTGGTGCCACCCAGGAACACTCTCACCATCTGTTATTTACAATTTGTTCTTTTTTAAAAAATATTTTTTAGTTATACATGGACACAGAGTCTTTATTTTGTTTACTTATTTTTATGTGGTGCTGAGAGTTGAACCCAGTGCCTCACGCATGTGAGACAAGCGCTCTGCCACTGAGCCACAACCTCAGCCCTACAATTTGTTCTTAATAACTCCTCTGTGAAGTAGGTAAAAACATCATAATCTTCATGTTAAAGATGAATAAAATAGGAGCTAGGGATATAGCTCAATGATAGAGCTTCACCTAGGATGTATGAGGCCCTAGGTTTGATTGCTAGCACTGAAAAAAAATAACCTTAAAGGTTGATAAATGGAAGTTAAACTCATTCAGTTATCCATCTGAAAAAATATTGTAAAAAAGTGCTCTTAAACTCAAATACATATTACTTGTGTAATCTCACCTGATTTTCCGCTGTGGTGGTCTGTACCATCCAATTCACATGTTGAAACATATTTTAGTATTTGATGTCCACAGCTTATAGAATAAAATAGATAAATAGATAAATGATAAATAAGGTAGAAAAGATTTTTTTACCTAAGCATAATTTAAAAATCTGCTTAATTTTTAACCAAGACCTCAACTACAATCTATTCTCATATTCTTTTCTCTATATGAACTTAAAAGGCTTTAACCTAGTAGGCCATCTGTGCCCTTGAAGGAAATAACATATTTTGGAAAGTCACCATTGGAATCTGAGGTAAACCCATATTCCTATCAAAGTAGAAATGAGAGTTAATACCATATGAATTGGATACTATAAACAGGTACCAAAGTAGTGTATATGAGAATAATTTTCTCTCCATTTACTAATATGGTATGATGGGTATAATATCATATTTCACATCATTTAATTAGAAAATTAATAACAGCACTGAAGAAAAAAGTTCATTTAGAATAAAAATTACTTGATAGAGGACACAGTCTTAACCAATATCCAGTTATGATACAGAATTTTAAAACTGATAACACTGTACTAAAAATAACCTACATTTTGAAACAGAAATAATAAACAATTAGGAAACTTACCTGTTACACAGATTGCTATCAGAATTTCGAAGGTGCTGATAAAAATCTGGTGTATTGGGTACATTGCTCAGAGATCTATGTAAGATAACATTTGGCTTAGTAAGAAAATCAGCAGTATCAGGAAATTCTATGGGTGACCGATTAGTTAAGCAACCAGCAGGCACTTGTCCATGGCTGGGTGAATTCAAGCTGGGTAAAGCACCTTAAAAAATTAAAAGAGAGGAGATAGATAAGCATAAATGTACATGTATGGATTCATTATACATGTTTTTATTTTTATGAAGAACATTTCCCCTTTTTAAAGACAGGAAAGTATTTGCAATTTAATGGTAAAATAAATTTCTACATGGGGCTCAAAGACATTCTAGAAATTCAAGCAATAACTTTGTTATTGCCATATTTGTCATTATCAGTAACAACTGAGTAAACAGTCTCTGGGAGAATAGTACAGAGTAGCTAAATATTGAGAGTATAACTAAAACAAATATCATGTGGCACAAATTTTCCTAATTCATAATGGTCTTTATCTTTCATAATTTGTAAAAGATACCAGGTTGATTCTCCACATGAAAGAATAATCTCTACTAAATTTTAATGATTTTTTTCAATTCAAAAATATCCACTTTAAACAACTAAATTTCTTAGCATTTAAGCCAACTAAGGATATAATAAAATTACATACTAACACAATGGTAGATCCCTTTAAAATATACATACGAATATTTCCAACTCATTCATTCATTCAACAAATATTTGCCAGGTGTGGTGGCATACGCCTGTAGTCCCAGCAACTTGGGAGGCTGAAGCAGTATGATTGCAAATCGAGGCCAGCCTCAGCAATTTAGAGAGACTCTCTCAAAATAAAAGCTAAAAAAGGTCTAGGTATGTAGCTCAATGGGAAATAATCCCTGGGTTCAATCCCCAGCACCAAAAAATAAAAGTAAAACAAATATTTAAGAGCCTAGAATACACTAAACATGTGCTGGGTTTCACAATAGAAAAAAAGAAATCAACCCTGCAACTCAATGAACCTACATAGTAGAGAATATAAATAAGTGCTAAGTGCCAAAACAAGGGGAGAAAACAGATGACTTCAGACAAAATAGTACGTGTTTTATTCCTGTGAATTTTTCCAGACCTTTCAAGGTTAAGTGTCTTGAACTAAGGCAATGTACCTGGAATAAAGACAGGCAGATTTAAAGCTTTAGTTAGAAATAAAGATCTGAGTAAAGTGTGATTCAGAGAGGAAAGCAAAAGATAATAAAGATCTACAGTATTTTAAGGCATAGAAGTAAACGCTTCACAGATGTATATGATGGTATGAACTTGGCTAGGTTACAGTGCCTGGTTATTTGGTTAAACACTACTTTACATGTTGCTTTGAAGATGTTTTTTCGATGTGATTAACATTTAAATCAGTAGACTTGAGTAAAGCACATTAACTTCTATAATGTGAGTAGGCCTCATCCACTTGGTTGAAGGCCTGACTAAGATCTCCCCAAGAGGAAGAACTTTGCCTCCTGACAGTCTAAAGAGTCAAGAGTACAACACTAGCATCTGTTGAAATTTCCAGTCTTCTTGTCTGCCCTGAGAATTTCCGACTTGCCAGCCCTCAAAATTGAGAAGCAATCCTTAAAATAAAGCCATTCACTCTTTGTGAATCTCTCTACATATACATCTATATTGACATCTATATGGATATTACACACACACGTGTGTCATCTTTATCCTTTGCTAATCTGATGGCAAGTAGAAGGGGATTGTGCTCTCACTTTTTAATTTTCTTATCACTAATAAGGTTAAGCACTTTTCACGTGTACACATCATTGTACAATTTCTTTTCTGAAGTGCTTGTTCAACTCTTCTGCTCATTTTTCTAATGGGTTGTTGTGACAGACTCTAAGGTAGACTTATTGGTTCCTGCCCCTGACTTCAAATGCAAGAAAGACTTATGACTTCCTCTTGTGAACTGAAGGATGCTGGGATGTCACTGTCATGATTATGGTAGGTTATGGATTCCATCTTGCTAGCAGACTCACTTTAGAGATAAGTCTCTAAAGTGACATCTTGCTTGCTTGACACTCTTACTGGCTCCATCAAGTAAGGAGCCACAGTGAGGAAGACCCTGTGATAAGGAACTGTGGGCAGGCTCTAGGAGCTGAAGATAGCCTCCAGCAAATAGCAGTCAAGAAGGCAAAGCTTTTGAGAACACACAACCAAAGGAGATGAATTCCGACCACTACCAAAGTGAGCCTGGAAGTTGATTCATTCCAGCTGAGATCAACTGGGCTGGGCCCACACATTGACTATTGCCTTACAACATACTAGGCAGAGGGATCAACTAAATGGTGTGAGAGCTCAACTCAGCTGTGTGAGGACTCTTGAAGTACAAAAACTGCCACATTTTTATAATCTGACATGCAGCAACAAAAAATTCCATCACTGACTTATTTATGTAGCTTAATTCTAGTTCTTTCTCCAACATTATGAATTTTTTTTCAGTTCTTTTTATATGAACTTTTTAATAAAGAAAATTTTTAATTTTTATAGTCAGATTTATCCATCTAATCCTATATGGTGAGTAGTGAGTATATTGAGTCTGGCTATGGAAATTTTGCATTACTCTAAAATCATTAACTACAATAGTACTGCACATTTTTATTAGATTTGTCTTTAGGAAATTGATGACTTGATGCAGTGGTAAATGGTGTTTTTAAATTTCATTTTCTAATAGTAGAGAATGAAAATTTTTTTATATATCCAGCAACTCTGCAAAACGTATTATATTACTCTTTTTTAGATTTGTCTAGATTTGCTACACACACACAAAAAATCACCTGAAAATAAAGAAGAGGATTCACATCTTCCCTTCTAATATTTATTTCTTTGTCTTATTTTAATTCATTGTCTGGAAACTCCAGGATAATGCTAGATACAAGTGTTGATACTGGGTAACTTTATTGTATTTTCAAAGTCAGAAGGAAAGTGTTTGACATTTCATCTTTAAGTATTAAGTTTGCAATACATTTCTGGTAGATGATATTTATCAGATAAAAAAGTGCTTCTTTTACAATTTTTATGTTTTTAATTTTGATGAACTACAATTTATCAATATTTTCACTCATGGACTGTGCTTTTGCTGTCATTTTTAAAAACACTTTATTCAAAATCCAAAGCCACAGATATTTTCTCCTGTTTTCTTCTATGAATTTTGTAGTTTTAATCCCTCCCATTGGATCCACTGAATTAAATATACTTGTGCCAGTACCATATTCTCTTGATTACTGCAGCTTTGTAGTAAGTTTTAAAATTTAGACGTGTGAGTCCTCTAATTATTTTTTTCATTTTTATTAAAAAACTATTTTGGTTATTCTGGGAACCCTGCATTTCCATTTGAATTTTAGGATCTGATTTTCAGTTTCTACAAAGAAGCCATCACAAATTTTGTTAAGAATTTTGTTATATGATAATTATATGCTGCACATGGTGAAATGGTTATCACCATCAAATTAATTAATATAGGGCTGGGGCTGTGGCTCAGCGGTAGAGCGCTTGCCTCGCGTGCGTGAGGCCCTGGGTTCGATCCTCAGCA
Organism: Xerus rutilus; assembly: GCA_028644305.1. Taxonomy (NCBI): domain Eukaryota; kingdom Metazoa; phylum Chordata; class Mammalia; order Rodentia; family Sciuridae; genus Xerus; species Xerus rutilus. Next base: position 43,076,854 of record CM053399.1, read on the forward strand.
CCACATACAAAGCAATAAAATAAAGACATTGTGTCCATCCACAACTAAAAAGATCTTTTTAAAAAAAATTAATTAATATATCCATTATCACACACAATTAATCATTTCGTGTGTCTGTGTTGAGTACAGTAAAAAAATTTATTTCATTTTTTTCAAGATATTTCATTAGATTAATAATCTGGTTGGCAATTTTTATTCCTTCAACATTTTAAATGTGTCATTCTATTGTCTTTGACTTCCATAGTTACTGTTCAAAGGTCATTGTTAGTTTTACATATTGTTTCTTGGAAAATAACGTGTCTTTTTCAAGTTTCTTTTGAAAAATTTTCTCTTTATATTTATAATTCAGGAATTTGATTGATATACCTAGCTATAATTTTCTCAGTGTTGAGCCTTCTTTGGATTCACTGAGCTTTATGAATCTGTTGGTTGTTTAATTAGTTTTGGAAAATTATTCTGTGCTACTATCTCTCACCTTTCCTTCTGCAAATTCATTCACAGATATGGGAGACTTCTGACTATGTCCCTTATGTCTCTTACAGTTGGTTTTGTTATTTACGTAGTTTTTTTCCTGTCTGTGCTTCAGTGTAGATGGAGATATATATATATATATAAAACATATATATACATATTTATTTATTTATTGGGTAACAAAAGGCTCTTAACCACTGAGCCACAACCCAGCACATTTTTTATATTTTATTTAGAAATAGGGTCTCACTCAGTTGCTTAGGACCTCACTAAGTTGCTGAGGCTGGCTTTAAACACAATCCTCCTGCCTCAGCCTCTGGATTGTAACCCAGATAAGTAATCTCCAGCTGGGATTACTCAGGTTGATAAAACAGTTTTGTATTTTATCTCTGATTTCCTATTACCTATCAGTGCCTGGTTCACTGTAAATGTTCAAAATGTGCTTATTGAATGAATTAGCAATTGGTCAACTACTAGTCACCCAAATTGCTTACCCATGTTAATTTACATAAAATGATATTCAAAATTAGATGTAATATGGAATAAAAAAAATTATACTACCATATATTTTGAGTACTCCCATATTTTAATTATAAAGACTGATTTCTAGCTCAGATTCATGGCATACACTTCTAGTTCCAAGTACTTGGAAGACTAAGACAGGAGGACTCCCTTCAGCATAGGAGTTAAGCCTAGCCTGTGCCACATAGTAAGACCCTGTCTTTTAAAAAAATAATTTTAAAAAAATTTTAAAAGAGGGGCTGGGATTGTAGCTCAGTGGTAGAGCGATTGCCTCACATGCGTGAGGAACTGGGTTCGATCCTCGGCACCACATAAAAATAAATAAATAAAATAAAGATATTTGTGTCCATCTACAACTAAAAATATATTTTAAAAAAAAAAGAAAAAAATTTTAATAGAATAATTTCTTACCAGCTCTTCTCAGACCCACATGGTGAGTCAGTGATACAGAAGATGACCTTTGTTTTGGGATTGTCAGTAGATTCGAACTAAAAGGCCCATTTAGATAGCATCCTTGACTAAAAAGGAAAGACAACAGGTTAAGAATTGTAAAATAATTTCATTTTTTCCTTCTCTTTTCTTGGTGGTCTTTAATTCAGTTAGCAAATATCTGCTTATATATTTATATCTTAGACCTATATCTAGTGCCTAAGATCCAAAGCAATAGTTAATATGTTTTTTCTGTTAAAAGACAAGATAATTCTTTTGACTGGAGGCCATAAGGTCTGTACTCAACTCTGCCATGGTAGCACAAAAGCATTCACAAACAATAATAAATGAATTGGTATGGATAAAATTCTCTTTACAAAAATGGGGGCTGAGGTTGTGGATCAGTGGTAGAGCGCTTGCCTAGCATGTGTGAGGCACTGGGTTCAATTCTCAGTATATAAATAAATAAATAAAGGCGTATTGACAACTAAGAAAAAAACAGGTTAGGGATCAGAATGGATCCATAAAATAGAGTGTGATGATCCCTAGCCTAGTAGATTATCATTATCACCTGGAAAGTGTCTTAAAACGTAGACTGCTGGTCCCATCCCCAGGATTTCTGATTCAGTAGGTCTGGGATAAGGTTAAAGAATTCCCTTTTCTAACAAGTTCTTAGTGATACTGGTATTGCTGGTCCAAGAACTTCACTAAGAATCAATGTCTAAAATATAATTGTTCATCATTTTCTATTCCCCTTTCTCACAGATAATGACTACCTTTATGTCAGTAATTTCCTATAACTGAAATATTTACCATAGGTTTTAGGAGAGTTGTGAAGAAATTAATGCAAATAACAATCATAGTATACTAGTATGATAAATAAAATGAAGTTATAACAAACTATTGTAAAGTAAACAAAGTAATAACATATAGGGAAGTTTATAGCAAAATGCCATGCACATATAAAACACACCAATAAATGTTACCTTCCTTTCTTTAGATATGCACTAGACTATTTTCTTCTACTGGTTGATTCTTTTTTTAAAAAAAAATTTTTTGTTATAGGTAGATACAATACTTTTATTTTTTTTAATTTATTTCTATGTGGTGCTGAGGATAGAACCCAGTGCGCCTCACACATGCTGTGCAAGCACTCTATCACTGAGCTACAACTGCAGCCCCCATACTGGCTGATTCTTGATGTAGGCATTCTGCCAGAAGGGCAAGGAGAAAAAAAGGAGAAAAAAAGTTTCTCTACTTTTATTCAACTTTTAGTGTAGGCTAAGTTCTCAGTAAGTTTCTCCCCAATTTCTTGCACCTTTTCTGTAGTTCCTCATTCTCTTTACTAAAGGTCAAGTGTTCTGTGACCTCAGAGGCCTTTTTTCATGCCTCTAACACTTTCCCAAATTCATAATTTTACTGCTTATATATTCTCTTGTTTGCCAATCTGTGAGTTGAGCTATGTCTTTCTCATCTCTTACATTTATGGTGGGTATAGCAGTGTCTGATAGACACTGTGTTCAACAGATCTGTGTGGGATAAATGAATGATAGTTTCTTTAGGTTCCTACTCTAAAGGTAATAGAGAATAAATCTTTTCTGCTCTCATATATGAAGTGAACAGACTCTTTTCTTTACAAGATTAAGCATGATAATCCAACATGGGATGCTGAACCCCGCAGGACATTTGTTAAAGCAACAACTTATCTTCAAAGATCCATGTCAATGCAATCCCAAACCCTTCACAGTAGCAATTGAACAGGCTTCATAGGAGTAGTAATTGTTAACAAAAGTAAAAAGTGCAAAGTGCCATAAAATAGGCAAAGAAAAAAGTGTTACAGAAAACCAGAGGTGAAAGAGATTATTTTTCCTTCAAGAACCAAAGAAGAAAATGTCATAGTGATTTGTTTGTGTTTGTTTTTGTAGTGCTGAGGATGAACCCTAGTTCTTGTGCATGAAAAACAAATGCTCTAGCACTGAGCAACAGCCCATCTTCAAGGTGTTATTCTTAAGTGGTGATACCTTAGCCCAATTAAAGATGTACAGAAATAAGGGTAGGAAGTGCTATTTCAGTTAAATTAACTCAGTTAATTAATTTAATTAATTTCAGTTAATTCCTTTATATTAAGAAGGGGCACAAACATAGACAAACAGAATACCAGATAGTTAAAAGCTTGACTAGAATTTTAGGTTAAATAGAGGAAAATGATGTTAGATAGTTTGGTGTTGTAAAGGAATAGACTCCTTAATTAGTAAAATCACAAGTCCTCTAAAAGATGACCAATAATAAACTCTTAAGGACAGGAATAGAGTGGTTGATTAAATGGGATTGATTCTTCTTTCTTCTGGTTATCTCCCTCAGATTCTTTTTATCAATGCTATATAGAGCCCTCTGGGTTATAGTACTTTTTTGCCCAAGCAAAGCATAAAGCAGAGCAAAATTATATTCTATGTTATTCTTTATACCACTAAGGTATCATTCTTTAGACAAGTAATTTATTTACTTCAATTTTCTTGACATAAACTTCAGCTTAATTTTCTTTTCTTTTCTTTTCTTTTTTGTACTGGGGATTGAACCCAGGGGCACACAATCACTGTGGCCACATCCAAAGCCCTTTTTAATTTTTTTATTTTGAGGCGGGGTCTCACTAAGTTGCTTAGGGCTAAGTTGCTTAGGGCCTCACTTAGTTGCTGAGGCTAGCTTTGAACTTGCAATCCTCCTGCCTTAGCCTCCCAAATTGCTGGGATCACAGGTATGTGCTACCACACCTGGCTCAACTTAAGTTTCAAATAGCATTTTTAAACTAAGAACAAAATTATTAGAAGAGTCGAAAACAAATTATACGCCTATTATATTCACCTAGGAAACTTTCCAAATCATTTTTGTACTCTCATTCTTTAAAAGTTTGTTCATCTCTATTGGTTCACTTATAATTTCTCCAAGTAAGGATGCAGCTTTGTCACAAGGTAATAACAGGACTTCAAGTTCTAACTAGGACTTTGAGCATTATTCTATAGACATTGGTAATGGGTCCAAAAACTTAATGACTACAAAAATGTATAATCAATTGTTTTGTTTAAGGAAGATTTGCAGTTGAAAGAAGCTGGATCAGGTAGAAAAGGGCATTGGATCTCAACAATCAATTAACCAATGGCCCAAGAAAATAGTAAAGAAAATATGAAATAGTGTAGACAAAGTGATAAGGGAGAAGAAGACAGAGAGGAAGATATTGCAGAAATAGACCTTGACAACTGTTATCTGTATCATAAAAGATAAGATACAAAGATAACACAAAGTTTTTTTAGGAATATTAGTTTTATAATCAACTGCTTATTAAAAGTAGGCATTGTGCCAGAAAGGGCAGAATAGTAAAAGAAGAAAAATCATCTAGAAAGATGAGAAAATCTGGTTTCAGGCATAGATTCAGAGAATGAGAGTCAGCAATGGAATCATATTCAGGGTCAGGGAAGCTGTGATCAAAATCCAAAGCTGCATTCAAACCAAGACTCAAAAACATAGGAAATGAGCTGGGCACAGTGGTACATGTCTATAATTTGAGCATCTCAGGGAGGCTGAGGTGGAGGATTTCAAGTTCAAGCCAGCCTCAGCAACTTAGTGAGGCCCTCAGGAACTTAGCAAGACCCTGTATCAAAATAAAAAATAAAAAAGGGCCGGGGATGTGACTCAGTGGTCAAGTGCCCCTGAGTTCAATCCACAGTACCCCCCCCCCACCAAAAAAAACCAAAAAACAAAAAACACCCTAGGATATGAGATCTTCGTTCTGGAATATGTTAATAAAATCAAGATGATGCTAGAACCGCAAGATTTTTAGACTTGTGCTAAGGCTTATTGGTTCCTGAATGAAGTATCAGTATGTATTAAAGATAGAAATCTGCACTAATAGAGATGCCATACCATATATCTAGATAATAGTCACATATGGCCCTTTATATTTGAATTAAATTAAAATTCAGTCAAGTTTAAAAATAAGTTGCTTATTCATACTGAACACATTTCAAATAATCAATAGGCACATGTAGCTATGGACCACCATGTTGGACAGTGCAGATATAAAACATTTCCATCATTGCACCAATTTCTATTCCACAGCCCTGATCTAGACACTTGAATCTGAAGAACAACAGTGGTTGTAAATGCTTCATATATTCCCATGGTCAAAGCACACTTCAAAATTTATTACCAAGAAGCTCTAACTTTTCTTTAAAGTAGATGTACATAAGCCTTGTCCAGTGTGGTCTTTTTAAAATAGATGTACATAATACCACCAATCACTTTATTATTTACATTTCTAAATATTTCATAAGGCATATAATTTTGTTTTAATGACAGTTAAGTGAATATATAGAATCTACCTACATTTACCTTATATGAACACTTTTCAGAGTTAAAGATTAATTTTCTCTGGACCATGTTTTTGTTGTTGTTGCTGTTATTGTTGTTTTAATACCAATCATCTCAGGCAGCAGGATAAAAATGTCCTCACCTCAATGTATCAAAAGTTTCTTTAACTACAAATGCATTGCTGTTGTAACAGTGCAAGAGATTTTTATTTCCCTCTTCCTTTTTAAACCCAACAATATTCTCAAGATAATGCTCCCTATAGCTTTAAAAAAAAAAGGAAATTCTTTTATATTTTCAGTTCACTCCTTCATTATCCTTCTTCTATTTAAAAAATAAAAAGACTGTCATGTTTAGGCTCTAGGCAAAATCTATACTGATGCTCATTTTCCTCTACTATAGGCTTCATATTTCAAACCACTCCTATTTTACACATCATTTTGCTTGATTTTTCTTTTTTTAAAATGAGTTTACCTACTTGAATGTGTTGTAAAAGATTCAAATTAATAAACACTGAAGTATTTGGAAAATTATAATTATCTAATTATATTTCATATATAAATCTTAAATAAATTTTAACAGAAAAAAAATTGTTATGCTTCAATCCTGCCATCTACTGTTTCAAAAGTGAAACTATACAGCTCAAACTAATGTATAACACATGACCAGAAGTAACAAAGTGGCATAACATAACATTTATATAAATTTCAATTTTATTAGCATAGAAGTTAACTGACTACAGAGAATTCTTAGCCCACACAAGAAATCAGTACTTTTCCTGGCTTTCAAAAAGGTATCGAATCCTTTGTTATCAGTGTAAATGATATTTACATTCAGAAGACTTTAGTTCCTGCAATTTTCCCAGTCTCATTTAGTTGTAGTTACTGAAACCTTTACTTTGTAGGAGGATTAGCACTATTTTATCACAAGGAAATTCTCTCAATGGACTATAGAACATATTAGTGGTCACAGCCACCAACAGGAACAGGGTTCAGAGAGTCTTGCTATGTTAACCTAGCAACTATGATGAGCCCTGGGAACATGATCTTCCTTTCACAAGTCAGTAGCTCTGCTGACCTAACTATGCATACTATACACTGGATTGGTGACTGCCCCTGTACTGGCCATCTCCACCCATTTAAAACTGTCCCAGTACCCTGGGACAAATTGATCCTAGTTTTCCTAAAATATACCACTGACTCACGTTCTTAAGGCTCCAGCATGCTTTGCACCTGACTTACCTGAGTTTTGAGAGAGGGCTTATCAGCTTCTTTGTAAGAATTGGTTTCTTGATTATACCTATGATTACTAACTATGTTATCCTATACCTAAAATGCTTCAACCATTTCTTTCTGCTTTTCAAACTATTTCAAACTTTATTTGCAGAACCAAAGTAGATATTTTAAGTTTCTTTAAAAGATTCTGGGAATTTTACCTTGAAATGCCAAATTCTTGGTGAGGTCTTTTGCCATTACTGCGTTCCCACCTTGAAGACTGCTCACTAGGTAGCAATCCTGAAGTTCCTGAGGGCCTTCTCAGTTGTGTAGTTGGTAAGCTATTCCTACTACTTAGACCCTGTTAAGTAATTTAATAATTGTTAAACTTATCATCCTTTTATATGCTGCATGTAGAAAAATAACAATGGCACATGAAAATATCAACACAAAGTATATTTTTAACATGTACAAGAGAAAGTAAAAATCTCATTCTAAAAATCTGTCCAAATTTCACATTCTACACTATTGGTCTGTTTTTCTTCCCCCCACTAAAAAACAATTCCTGAACTCTTTATAATTTAAACTATATTTTTTTTCCATTTGCATATTTCACTCCTAGTTTAAAGAGAAAAAGTGGAAATTTGAAATTTGAAATATTAAAAGTGGATATGAAAGACTGACTCTGAAAAATCAACTTTAGAGGACAAGTTTAGAATCAGAGATGTCCAGCCCTAAAGTCCTAAATTTTCATATTTTCAGTACAAAGGACATTTACACATCTAGTTTAATTATTATGTTTAAAATGTTTACAAAACATACCAATAAACTTTTCTACATGAAAACATAGTAACAAACATAATACTGCTATAATATGATTCTTTTTAAGTGTTCACATCATCTTTTTATTTATGTAATTTTTGTAGTTGTAGATGGACACAATCCTTTTATTTATTTATTTTTATATCATGCTGAGGATTGAACCTAGTGCCTCATATGTTGTAGGCAAGTGCTCTAACTGAGCTACAACCCCAGCCCTATAGTATGATTTTTATGATTGAGGTTTTAAAGAATTACTATTTTTTAAAAGTACTATCAGGACCAACAAATTTAAATGGAAAATGCAAAGGAAGACCAACATATAAGGTAAAGGCTAACTCAAGAATACATTAATGGATTATTTTATTGATTGACTGCTGTGCCTTTTAGATGTTGTAATTAACCTTTTTCTTATGAGGTAGAATGCTAAAAAAAAAAGTCATATAAATGCAGGCACAACTATATAAACTTTAAAAAATAAAAGAATCAGCTGGGAGCAGTGGTGCACACCTACAATTGTAGCATCTTGGGAGGCTGAGTAAGGAGGATTGCAAGTTCAAAGCCAGCCTCAGTAACTCTGTGAGGCCCTAAGCAACTTAGCTTTAAGCAACTTAGCAAGACCCTGTCTCAAAATAAAAAATTTTAAAAAGAGCTGGGGATGTGGCACAATGGTTAAGAGCTCCTGGGTTCAATCTCTGGTACCTAAATAAATAAGTAAACAAAAGAATCACATAATACTCATGATCCAGAAAGTGATCAATAATAATAATTTTCAAATCTTTTTGCTTTAATTCTGCTCACTAAACTAATGGTAAGATCTGGACTAAGTGAAATTATCTGATCAAAATTGCTCCAAAAACTGTGTTTACCTTTTTCTAAGTTCTATTAGAATTGAAAAAATTAACTAATTTTAATTTCATCTTCTCTTAGTTTTCTTACCTGTAGGGTAAATTAGCTGAACTAAGATAATCCCTGAATGTTTGTAGTTTTATAGTTTTAGATATTGGTGAAGATACCAATAATAATCAAATAAAACAAGTAAAAGCACATGGTATATACCTATTTATAATAATAATATTATTTCCTAAAGGAAATCCCATTTTGTAGTACTAAAAAACAGAAATTAGTTCCAAATTGGAAAAATCAGTGCCTCTTGGGGTAGAGCAACCTCCAGTGGGTTAAATGGGTGGGGGTGGGGGGTGGGGGGACACAGGGTCCATGAAAATTATTTTTAAATAACACTGTGTAGTTCATAAAATGAATATTGGGATAGTCATTTATGGTTTGTGGTCCAATAAGAACAATTTCTAGATTCCTAAGAATACAACAGATTAATACTAGTTTGTTATACAAGCCTAGAACTAAATTTGCTTGTTGTTCTCACTACTTAACAACAATAGCAATAATAATATAAAGTTGTTACCATACAAGCTCTAACTCTTAATTGCAGCAATATAATTTAAAATAAAAACTAAATACTCATCTAGAATTATTTGAATTTATAAAACTTCACATAAAGTCCCAAGCAGGTCAATAAAAGGTAAAAGAGGTTGATCCTACAAAAGGAAATTATATGTAATATAACTTTAAAAGAGCAGTTTTAGCCAGGCTCAGTGGCACATGCCTGTAATACCAGTGGCTCAGGAGGCTGAGACAGGAGGTTTGCAGTTCAAAGCCAGCCTCAGTAAAGTAAAGGCAAGGCGTTAAGCAACTCAGTGAGACCTTGTCTCTAAATAAAACACAAAACAGGGCTGGGGATTGTGGCTCAGTAATTGAGTGCCCCTAAATTCAATCCCAGGTACCCAAACAACAACCACAAAAAAGCAGTAGTTTTAATCTGAAAATATCAGTAAATGTGATCAATAGAGTTAAAACAGTATTTTAACCTTGTGAAGTTTTCGATCCCCTTTCTCAGCTGGATCTTCTATTTCAGAGCAGGGGTAAAATCCAGGAAATGGTGTGAAAGGATTAATCTTTGGCCTACAGGACCCAGAGAATGCACCCATCAAGCTACTGATACTTCGTAGGGAAGAAATGACTTGTGGGGGAAGGCTTGGGTCATTCAGAAGATCTGACACCATACTGCGAGCCTCATTTAGCACTGAAAGATCAACTCCATTTCCACCTCCAGAATTCTAGAAAAGAGTAAAATTATATACTTGTTACACAGAAAACTTAACATTTAAGAAAAACTAACTCTACTCTAAATTAAGGTGTATTTCACAATGCATAAGTAATTTAATCATATTAAATACATACTTTCATTCATTTGAATATGACATAAATGATATGTAATAAATGATATCATTCCAATTTAAATCTTTTGATACATGCTATAATACTGCAGATACTATAAGCTTTAATTTTATATTTTTCATGAGCTTACCTCATTTTAATGGACTGCATTACTACTAATTTATTCTATAATTACTATAGAACTAAATGTATATTTACCTTGTTTATAATTTAGACATTTCATTAATATATGGACAATTTTCTTTCTTTTATGCCGAAATTTATTTTGAACATAGAAATCATTTCTTTCAATTTACCTTATTCACTTAAGAAGCCATTTAGCATAGTAAGAGCTTTATTGCAAAGCTTCTGGAGTTCGAAATCTAGACTTTAAACCCTGTGTGACCTTGAACAAATTCTTTAACATCTGAACATTATTTAATTTCTTCAATGCAAAATGGAGGTAAAGCAATTACTCTTAAGGGCTGATACAAGAATTAAATATGATAATGCATGTCAAGCACATAAGGCACTTACTAATGTATTTGAAGTGCAGCAATAAATAGTATTATTACTTTTAATATTATGGAAAACATGAGATAAAATTACCAAAAAATGGGTGAAAGTTCAAAAGAGAAAAAAGAAAAGTTTGAGCTGAATGATTAAGAGAAATTTTATGGAAGGGGTAGCCTTTGAGCTGAGTCCTAAAACTGTGGTAGGGTTATGTTTATAAATATTAGGGGGAAGTAAATTTTTACAGTAAAACTGAAAAAAATGTATTGGGTAAGCTCATTACATTAGAAGGAAAAGCACATAAATAAAGGTATAAAAGCAGTAGTGTAGGAATGTACAGGCAACATGAAATTACTGAAGAACAGGCTACATAAGAGAGTAATGAAAAATAAGCATACAGAGGCAAAAATTTTGAGACCACTGGACTCTAAGCTAAGTAATATTTGTTAATGGAGGGTCATATAGTTTTTGAGCAGGCTAAAAAGAAAAAGTAGGAAAAAGGAAGTGATGGAAAGGCAATGCAATTTTAGAGAGCAGAGTCAGAGGATGCCTCACTTTGAATTTATGTCAAGACCTGATGAGGTATGAAACAAGCATTACAGGCAGACAGGCTAGCAAGTGTGAAGGTCCAGAAGCAGAATCCTGCCTGGCTTGTTTGAGAAATACCACAGAGGTCTGTGCAGCTGGAACAGAGTAAGTGAAAGAAAAAGTAATAGAAGATCAGTGGAAGAAGCAAAAAGGAGTAAAGGAGGGGACATATTGTGTGATTTCTTTTAAGTCTGTGACAAGGACTTCAGCTTTTATTATAGGTGAGATAAGAGAAATGCACATGACAGACTTAGATCAAATTAAATATTCAAATTATTTAATATAATCTAAAAAGTTGAATTTAAATTCCTATTTCTCATTGGCTTATATTTAGCAAAATCTTGATTTTGGACAGAAAGCTAAGTATAGTTTTTATGTTTTAGATGGTTATTAAAGAAGGAGCAAAGAAGAGCAGCAGAAAGGAAAGCAAGAGGAAAAGAGGTGGTGGCAGTGGCCATGCCTTGCCTTAATGTTAAAATATCTGCTCTCTTATCCTTTATAGAAAAAAAATTTCAACTAGAAAGCTGAAAAAAAAAATACCAACAGCAAACATTTCGAGTTAACATAGCACAACCAAGCATCCGGGTTTGAAAGGACTGGAACCAGAGCTAAGATAAAAGTGAACCCAATATTCTGTACTACTTTTCCCCTTAAGGAATTGGCACAGGGCAGACAGGCTGAGAAGCAAAGCAGTCAAGAAGCTAGGAAACAGAGTAGAGCTCTCAGTAGTCTCAAGGGGCTGGGAAACCAAATTTGGAGTTCACAGGATCAAGGCAGGGAGAGCCTGAAAGGCCAAGCAAGATCCAGACCAATGAAAACAAAGAAGTAAGCTTAAATTCATAGCTGCTTTTCCCCTGAAGGAATTTGCAAAGTTATAAACCATGGCTAAGAGATGAAGAAAACCATGCAGAAATGCTCAAAAATATCTCTATTTTGAAAGTAAAAAAGAGCTTCCAAAATCAGAACTGAATCAACTGGATATCCATACCGAAAGGAAAAAAAACAAACTGTTATCATTAGCCATCTATCACACTATATAAAAATACCAACAAACTTAAACCGAAAAATTAATTCCAAATACATTACAGGTCTAAAGATGGAAAGTAAAACAAGAAAATTTCTAGGAGGTAACACAGAAGAAAAACTTCATGACTTTGGGGAACAGAGATCTTAAACAGAACACCAAACAAGCAAGGTACAATGAAGTTCACCTAGTCTCAGCTAACTGGACAACTGAACAAGGAGGAGCGTTTGAGTCTAGGCATTAGAAGCCAGCCTGAGCAACTTAGAGATTCTAGCTCTTACAGAACAAAAAGGAAGAAATGTGGAAGAGGGAGAGAGGAAGGTGGGGAAAGAGGGGGTGAAGGAGGAGGGGGAGAAGGCACAACAAAAGAATCACAAACCAAAAAGGAAATGCCTGATAAATTAGAACTCCATTAAAATATGAGTATTTTTATCAAAAGATACCACAATAAGCCACAGACCTGAAGAAATTTTTAATCAACATAGATTAGACACATATATATGTGTATATATACATATGTATGTGTGTATGTATGTGTAATATACATACATACTCATGTCCAGAATACATAAAGAACTATCACTAAGTAAAAGAAAACTGGACAAAATAACTGATCTAGCAATCAACTCCAAAAGAGACACCCAACCAAAAGACTATTAAGAGTATCTCAGCATCATTACTTACAACATCTAAAAATCTGAAAATAAAACAAAGGTCTACTTACACAATGGATAAATAATTGTAATATTTTCATTCAGTGACATGCTAAATAGAATAAGTATGAATAGATTGCTGCTTCATGTAGTAACATTAATTAATCTCACAGATTTTTTCTGAAAAGAAAGAAGTGGAACAAAATACACGCAACCAGCTGCTCAAGAGGCTGAGGCAGGATTGCGAGATCAAAGCCAGCCTCACTAACAAGGCACAAAGCAACTCAGTGAGACCTTGTTTCTAAATAAAATACAAAATAGGGCTGGAGATGTGGCTTAGTGGTTGAGTGCCCCTGAGTTGTTCAATTCCCAGTACCAAAAAACAAAACAAAACAAAAAAAACATGCAACCACTTCCATTTATATAAAATTTAAACACAGGAAAAGCTAAGCTGTAAAGGCAGAAATTAGGATTGCTGTAATGCTTGAGGGAAGCTGATGAGAAAAAAAGTATAAGGGGGCTTTTGGGGTACTGAATTCTTAATCTGAATGATGGTCATATGCATACTCATTTTGAGAAAATTCTTCAAGTTGTACATTTGAGTTGTGCATTTTTACAGATGAATATTACACTTCAATTTTTAAAAATCATCCATTTGAAAGGGAAAGAGGAAAAGGAGATGAAAAGGGCAGAGAGGCTTGATATATACCAATCGGTCTGACTAAAAGTCTATTATCTTGACTATACCACCTATTATTCTTTAGATTTTATCAATAATTTAGATATTCTTCTAATGGGAAATATAGAATCTTTTTGAACATCTGCTGATAAAGCCCACTATATAGTAGGTCAAAGAACCACCTCCACCTCACCCCACCCCCGCTGCCTTTTAGGTCAGGTATGGCTTCTCCTTGAGTTCATCTGACTGCAATGGTTATATGATTTTTGCAATGGTTATATAATTTTATATGAAGGCCAGAGAATATCATATTTGTAGGGGCTATTGTAACTGTTACATTGACTATTTAAAGAGTAAAAATCAGCCATTCAAATGGATATTCATTTTTCAAAAACTGGTATTGGAACAACTAGTGAAATAAATAGGTAACATTTCTGTAACACAGATGATTAAATATTTATTAGTTAACCCATTATTGTGAAAAAAAATCAGGTTTCAAAACAGCATGTTGAACATAATACAATTTTTACAGAATAGAATACACCAACATATTTGTAATGTGAAAAGATCCATAAAGATGTACATTGAACACTAGCAATTATAGTAACAGACATTGCTTGTTTTCTCTTTTTTTTCCTTATACTTCTATTTTTCATTTTTTCTGACATAGACATATATTACTTAAATGGTCAAAAAGTTAACCTTAATGTACATTAAGTTTTGTAACAAAACTAATTACAAGAAGTAAGGATAGGATTATCTTTAGGGATATAGGTTATGACAGGAATGGGGCATAAATGGAGCTTCTGGGATACCTGTAATACTCCATTTCTTCAAATGGGTACTATGTAGATGGTATGTCCAGCTTGTGAAAATTCATTCAGCAGTACAATTTTCTGTATGTATGTATGTAATAATTCAATAAAATGTTTATACAAAAACGAAAGGTGTTTTAACTCTCCTAATAAAATATTCTGCTACTTGCTTTGCTTCATCTCACATATGACCTTAACTCTGCTTATCTTCTGTAGATCAGTGCACCACCTCAGAAAAGAAAAATGATCTCATCATTAATATAGAAATATTAATTTGTTCTGAGCCCAGATTATATTAGCAACGTTTTAAAAATATTTATGCAAGTTTGGTTTCTTGCTTCCTTTTTTATTTACACTTAAAATGGTTTTTTTGTTGTTGTTTTGTTTTTTAATTTACCTCAGTGAAGGCTTTGGCTAATTTATTCAGTTAAAGAATATTTTATGGCACAGAAATCTTGTGAATGTAACTTCATTTTAAAAGTCAAAAGTTTCATTACAGATAGTAGTAATTAGTGGATCACTTATACTTACCTGGTAATGAGGCTTATACCACTGCTTTAAGTCCCAATCCCAAAGAATCATCTGGAAAAAAAAAATTCATTTGGTTACCAACCAGAAATAAATGAACAAATATATGTAAAGATAAATTGTAGTCTCTTTAATTATAGCTACCTCAAATAACTTAAAATTTGGAAGGAGAACTAGGAAGGTAAGAATAAAATAATCTCTAGAGAGAATATTTTATTATTTTATGTAATCTGGAATTGTCAGATCAAAATAATAAAGAATTATCAGAGTAGTCACTAAAATAAGCTACATTAACCTTCAGGTTAATTAACCGTAAAAAGTAAAATATAAATCCAAAATTACACACAATCACTAAATATAAAAGAAAAACTGAATATCATCAAACTTTATCCCCTCTCCCCACCCTCTGCAAAGTCTTATCCATCATCTTAAAACTAGCATCAATGGATGGATCTATTTCTTTATGAGGAAGGCATTTTTGTGAAAAGCACTTTAAAATTCTTGTTCTCCTTGGGGTTAGATTAAGTACAAAGGAGTGAATTTATAAAAATAACACATGTCCCTTCTAATATGCAGATAATTAATGACTGCTTGCTTGTCTGTCTCCTTTATAGGCTATCAATAGTAACTTCTTAGCCCCAAACTAGTTTTATCCTGCCCTTCTTCCTAAGAAGCTTTCTGGCTGCTTCCCTTTCAAATATAGTAATTACTACACTCAAGGAGATAAAATTAACTTTAATTTAGTAAGTTACAATTACCACCTATTATTAATCCTAAATTTCTTTGAAGTTTATTAAGTTAATAAATAAGTCCAACCTTTTGCTTAATTCATTATACTTGCTATTTTCTAGCTTTGGACCTTACTCAAATATTAGCCTATTTAATTTGTAATATAATCGTTATTTCTATACATTGAAATATTTGTTTCTTGTCCTTGGTTTTAAACCTTTTGGTTGCAAAAATCTTTAAGTGTCACCTAAATATTGGTCCAATATTTTATCAGAATTTATAAAAACTGTTTCTTTAAAGGAACATAGAATATTTTAGACTCTGCAAGTCACATATAGTCTCTATGGCATATTCTTTGTTTTTGTGTTTTTTTAATACTTTATAAGTTTTTTTTTAAAAAAACATATTCTTAGCTCCAGGGTCATGTAAAAACAGGCTGCTGGCAGAATTTTGTCAGTGGGCTATATGCTGACTTTTATTTTAGATATTATTATCAATATAATTCAAAAAATTGTCAATCATTATCATCATCTCCTTGTCAACACCTTGTAGAAGGTAATCTCTGTCTTTTCAATGAAAAGAAATCCGTTTCTTTCAAAGAAAATCCAGATATTCCACACTCACTTATTAAATTCATGAACCAGCATCTACAAAATAGTTACACTGTAGCTACAAAATATATCATATATATATAGCAGACTCATAAGTGAAGCTTAAGATGTTAATAGCTTCCTAAAAATACACTAAGGTAACAACCTAAAATTCCTAAGATTCTTTTATACTTGATTTGTTATGATCCATTTCTGCATGCTATTTATCTACAACTGGCTTTTTAGACTCAACTGTAATATTTTACTTCTGAATATTTCACTTTAGCTTCTCAAAGTTTCTTTGGAGATCAAGGAAGTCAACAAGCTTATTCACCTTCCCCTCCCATCATCACATTTATAAATCTGGGTTTTCTCAAGTTCACTAATGATAGTCTAAAATAGACAGGAATGGACTCAGAGTTTATAATGTTGCTAAAAATTATCTATGAGATTGGCATCAAGTCAGTAATCTGTATTCTGAATCTATCTCTGTATTTCCTCTACAAGGATATCATCAAACAGATTCAGTAATCTAAACAGTAAGTTTATTTTTTTCTAATTCAAGCACACTTCTATTAGGATAGTGTAATACTAAGTTTTCTTTTCTCCCCACTTCCTTGATCCATATGACTAAATAAATATTACCTTTTAAAATATTTATACTCTACTAACAAGAGCCATATTTGTCTTTATACATCTAGCATTCCTCAATGGGGATGCCATCACCCCATGCAGGCGAAAATTGATTCAGGGGAAGGATGGAATCTGGACAATTAAAATAATGTGTAGCTCTCCACAGGCCACAATACATAAACAGATACACTGTATGTAAAGAAATAAATCAAAGATCTGTTGTACTAAAATTTCATGGAGAGGGAGGGGTAATTAGGGAAAAGATGTTCAAAGAGTTCCTGGATAAGGCATGGAGATTACAAAGAAAAGAGGTTGAGAAACACTGATATAAAGGAATCTGCTGATAAATTAAAAGAGCAGTCTCATTTATCTTACATTCTAAAAAAGTTTCCTAAAGCATTTCAAGGCTGCCTACACAAAAGGGGCTGCTAATATGAGAAGTTATGTAACTCTATTTCAACTGTAATCTTAAGAAGTCTACAAAACTTCACCATTTGCAATGTTTTTTTCCCTCCACTTGCTCTTTTTTTTATGCTTCTATTAGTGCATTATAGTTATACATAATAGCTGGGTTCATTTTGACATAATCAAACATGAATGAAATTCAATTTTGTTCCATTTCAGTCCCTCTACTTTTTTTAGATCTCTCTACTATTTTCTGTAGAAAATGTAGATATGTTGTATAACATATCTCTTACTAAATCCACTCCTCCTGGTCCTTTATCCTATTATGATTTTCTCCCACTTACATTTGCTAAGTTGGTTTTAAATCAGCTCTTAAGCAGCAGCTCACTCTTATTTGTAGCCACTTTCTATAGTATCAAAATTATTATCACCAAAATCAGCAGGATTAGGCTAAAATTTGCTTCCATAGTAAGAATTAAAAACAGACACAGTGAAAGCCACAAAGAACTGGCAAACCTCTTCCTAAGTAATTTAAACTTCTTAGAATATCAGTGATTTTTAGTAAACAAAAATTTCTACCAAAAAAAAAGGAAATGAATAGCCCAGGAATTCCAGTTAGGTAAATATCTTAGAGCAGCATTATGGTCCATAAAATGATAAATATAGAAATTAAGAGTAAAGGCTTAGATCATATGTCAGCATGATGACTGACTAGAGGTGCCCAGCAAGATTCTCTACAGAATAAAAAGACCAAACCATGGAAAAAACAATAGCCCTTTTCTACTAAGGTGTTTGAGAAAAATGTTGGGATGTGGCAGAAATTCTGCACAAAACAGAGACTCAAAGTGGCCTTATAAAGATGGTAACACAGCACATATCATCTACTATTCCATATTTCCAATCAAGATCAACCCTGAATCAAGAGAGATTTCACACAAGATAAAGTAAGCAGAAGATCCACAGAAGACACAATAATGCCACAGACACCTGAAAAGAACAAAGAAAGCCACAAGATTTATGGGACACCATGACTCAAATATTACCATTATTGATGTATCTGAAGGAGTAAAGAGGGAAAAGGCATAGCAATTTTATCCAATCAAATAATAGCTGAAAACATATAAAACTTTGGAAAGATATGAAAATTTAGGTCTAGAAAGTTCAAAGGACCTCAAATAGATTCAGCCAGAAAAGGCCCTCTCTCAGGCATATTACAATCAAAACTGTTAAAATTCCAACAGAAACAGAGAATTCCAAAAACAGCAGGGGAGAAAAGTCAAGTGACATATAAGGGAATTCCCACTAAACCAATAGCAGACTACTCATTAGAAACGTTAGGAACCAGAGAGAGTGGGGTGATAAATTCTATGTCCTGAAAGCAAAGAATTAGCAACCAGTGTTACACCCAGAAAATTTATCCTTTAGAAATTAAAAAGAAATCAAAGAGTTTCCAAGATAAGGAAAAGTTGAGGAAATTCATTAGCACCAGACTGGCTTTATAAAAAATACTTAAGGAAGCCCTATAGTAGGGATAAGAAATGATAACTACCATCATAAAAATATGCAAAAGTATAAAACTCCCTAGTAGAGCAGATGCAGGAAAAAAAGAAAAATAACAGAATCAAGCCTTAACAATACAGAATACTAAATCACAAAGATGAACAAGAGAGAAAGAAATAAGGAAGAAAGGAAATAAAAAAACAATGAAAAAAACTTAAAAATTTTAAAGAACAATGAGAAAATAACACAATGACAGGCTTGTCTTTATTTATAATTTTGAATGTAAATGAATTAAATCTCCCAAATAAGTATTTAGACTGCCTGAATTGATAGAAAAAAAGACCCAAGTATATGCTGCCTATAAGAAATTCGATTCATAAGCACAAAGACTGACAAAGAATGAAAATATTTCACACAAGCAGAAACCAAACAAAAGAGAGTACATATGTGTGTGTGTGTGTGTGTGTGTGTGTGTTAAAATACACTTTAAGTCCAAAACTGTAAAAAAGACAAAGAAGGTCAGAAAGGGAATCAATTCAACCAGAGGAAATAACAATTATAAATAAAAATGCACTCAAAGCCACAGAACCCAATTATATAAAGCAAACATTGTTAGATCTAAAGTGAGAGATAGTCTTTAATAGAATAATAATAATAATAATAAATCTCAACACCCCACTTTTATCAAGGGACAGATCATCCATACAAAAAAATCAAAAAAGAAGCATAAAATTTGAAATATACTATACACCAAATAGACCTAACAGACATTTATATAACATTTTACCTAAGAGCTGTGGAATACATATTCTTCTCATCAGTCAATGGAATGTTCTCCATGGTAGACTATATGTTAGTCCACAAAAACTGTTTCAACAAATTTGTGAAAACTTAAATCATATCACATCTTTTCTGACCAAAATGAAATAAAACTAGAAATCAACAAGAACTTTAAAAATTGTACAAATACACAGAAATGAAATAAGGCAATCTTGAATACCCAGAAGAGTCAATAAAAAAATGAAAGGGAAATTTTAAATTTTCTTCAAACAAATGAAAATGGTTTTGGAACTCCAAATCCTATGGAATACAGAAAACTATTACTAAGATTAAAGTGTATATCAATAATTACCTATATCAAAAGAAAAAGAGTTCAAATGAACAACCTAAAAATGCAGCTTAAGGAAGTAGAAAGTCAAGAACAAATTAAGCCCAAAATTAGCAGAAGGAAAGAAATTACAGAGATCGTAGAAGAAATAAATGAGGATAGGCAGGCACAGTGGCACATACCTATAATCCCAGTGACTCAGGAAGCCAAGAAGAGAAAATTGCAAGTTCAAAGCCAGTCTCAGCAATTTAGCAAGGTCCTAAGCAACTTAGATCCAGTCTCAAAATAATAATAAATAAATAATAAAAATAAAGAGTTGGGGATATAGTTCAGTGGTAAAATATCATTGAGTTCACAATCTTCACTACCAAAAAATAAAAAATAAAATAATGAACAGGGGCTTAAAAAAAATCAATGAAATGAAGTATTGGTATTTTAAAAAAGAAAACATCAATGAATTTTAAGCTAGACTAACCAAGAAAAAAGAGAACTCAAAAAAACAAAAGCAGAGATGAAAAAGGAGACATGACAACTGATACTAAAGAAATACAAAGGGGATCATTAGGGAACTATTATGAACAATTATACACCAAAAAATTGGAAAATCTGGAAGAAAAGGATAAATTTCTGTATATATATATATATATAACCTACCAAAATTGACCATGAGGACATAGAAAACCTAAGCAGAACAAAACAACTGAGATTTAGTCAGTAATAAAAAATTTCCCAACAAAGAAAAGCCTAGTACTAGATGGTTTCAACACTGGCAGTGGCAAATTTAACACTTTTCAAAATCTTTTAAAAGTACTTCTCTAAAAGAAGAATGGATGTCAAAATGTAATACATTGCATCATTAATAAAGGACAAAACCCATATGGATCACCTCAATAGATGCAGAAAGGCATTCAATAAAACTCAAAATCCCTTCATGATAAAAGTACTCAAAAAATTAGGTATAGAAGGAACATAACTCAACACAATGAAGGCTATGTATGCCAAACCCATAATCAATTGGATCATTCAATTTCCATACTGAATGAAGAAAAGTTTAAAGTGTTTCCTTTAGGATCCGGAGCAAGACAAGGATGCCCACTTTCACCACCCTTGATTCAACAGTATGAAGTCTTAGCAAGAGCAATAGGCAAAAGAAAGAAGTAAAAGGCATCCAAATAGGAAAGGAGGAAGTCAAATTACACCTGTTAGTAGATGACATGTTTTATATAGAGAAAAACGTAAAGATTCCACAAGGAAAAAAAAAATATATTGGTACTGATAAACAAAGTCACTAAAGTTACAGGACATAAATCAACAATTAAAAAAATCAGTGGCATTTTTATACTTGCTGGAAAGAAATCAAGAAAGCAATCACATTCACAATAGCTATAAAAAATAAGAGTATGGCTGGGCACGGTGGCACACACCTATAATCTCAGCACTTTGAGAGGCTGAGACAGGAAGATCACGAGTTCAAAGCCAGCCTCAGCAACGGTGAGGCGCTAAGCAACTCAGTGAGACCCTGTCTCTAAATAAAACACAAAATAGGGCTGGGGATGTGGTTCAGTGGTCGAGTACCCCTGAGTTCAATCCCTAGTACCAAAAAAAATAGAGTACATAAGAATAAATTTAACCAAGGAAGTGACTGGTCTCTACAATGAAAATATAAAACACAGATAAAAGAAACTGTGAAGAGTATACAAAAATGGTAAGATATCCCATGTTCACTGATCAGAACAATTAATATTGTCAAAATGTCCATACCTCCTGGGGTTGTGGCTCAGTGATAAGATGCTTGCCTAGTACATGAGGCACTGGGTTCGATCCTCAGCACCACATAAAAATAAATAAAATAAAGATATTGTGTCCATTTACAACTAAAAAAAAATTTTGAAAAAAACAATACCTGACCTCAAACTATACTTATAATAAAATAAAATACATACCTGAAAAGAGGAGGGGGCAACAACTACAGAATGGAGAAAATATTTGCAAGCTATTCATCTGACAGGTTAACATCTAGAATACATAAGGAAATCAAGAAAATTCAACAGCAAAAATTTTTTAATCCAGTGAAAAATGGGCAAATGATCTGAATAGATATTTCTCAAAGTAAACAACATAGACAAGTATATTTTAAAAAGTTCAACATCACTAATCATCAAGGAAATGCAAATCAAAACACAGTGAGATATTACCTCACCCCATTTAGAATGGATATTATCAAAAAGACAAAAAGAGAACACTATATTTTGGTAGAAATGTAAACTAGTACAGTCATAATGGAAACAGTACCACTGAGTATATATCCAAAGGAAATGAAATCAGTATGTTGGAGAGATACCTACACTCTTGTGTTTATTGCAGCACTATTCAAACTAGTCAAGATATGAAATCAACACTGATGTCTATCAATGGATCAATAGTTTTTTTTTAAAAAGTGGTGTGCACAAAGAATGAGATAACATTCCCAACATGAAAAAGGATGAAATCATGTCATTTTGCAGTGACACTAATGGAACTGGAGGACATTTATATTAAGTGAAATAAGTCAGGCACAAAAAGACAAATACCATATATTATCACTCAAATGTGGAAGCTAAAAGATTTAGTTTCATAGAAGTAGAGAGTAGTGTTTACTGCAGCTAGGAATGAGGGCAGGAAAGCAGAAGGGAGTTAGATTAAAAAGTATAAAAATACAGTCAGATAGGAAGAATAAGCTCTAAGGTTTTAAAGCGCAGTAGAGTAGCTGTAGCTAACAGCAGTTTATTTTATATATATTTGGGGGGGGGCATGGGGTACTGGGGATTGAACTCAGAGGTACTCGACCACTGAGCCACATCCCCAGCCCTATTTTGTGTTTTTATGTAGAGACAGGGTCTCACTGAGTTGCTTAGCACCTCGCCATTGCTGAGGCTGGCTTTGAACTAACGATTCTCCTGTCTCAGCCT
>CM053399.1:43100115-43131600 GCA_028644305.1 Xerus rutilus
TGTGTGTGTGTGTGTGTGTGTGTGTGTGTGTGTGTGTGCGCGCGCGCGCGCGTGCACGCACATTCATCTACACATTCATCATAAGGAGTTAAAGTCTTCACAGCATTTAATATGGTGCTTAGCATACAGCATGAGCACAACAGCATCTCTTTTAATTATTACCTTCCTTCTAACTTTTATTTCATTAATTCTGGCCAGACATAATTATTTGGTTCTATCAACAAATTAATACTAATTATTACCCTTTAATAGAGTCTTCTTAGTTAGCAGACTGCAAACTGCCTAACTACAGGTAAGTTAATCATATGCCTGTTAATTATTTGATTTGTCCCTCTGCAGAGTGTCACAAAGTCCATTCAATTCACAGATTATCTTCCAAATAGGTATCTTGCAAGTGTTGATGTCAATTTTGAGGAGGGTGCCACATACTCTAACACAAATTACTGCCAAACAACAATTTAAACATAAGTGAGGTAGAAAAGTGGCTTACTACTAAAAAGGAGTCCAATTACCACTTAAATACAGAATAATGATTTTTATAATAGAAAAAAATTGAAAAAAATGTATCATTGTCATTATTATCTTTTCTTCAGCACTGTAACACAAAGTAACTGTTAATATCTCTTTAGAAAGTTATCTGTAAGTAATAAGCTTAGGGCAAAAGCACTGA
Source organism: Xerus rutilus (assembly GCA_028644305.1). NCBI lineage: Eukaryota > Metazoa > Chordata > Mammalia > Rodentia > Sciuridae > Xerus > Xerus rutilus. Next base: position 43,100,786 of record CM053399.1, read on the forward strand.
GCTAAAATTCCAGACAACCTTCAAATCCACATTTTACCACTTACTAGCACTATCTTTTCTGGCTTTTAGTTTTCTTGTCTACAAAACAAAGGAATGGGCTATCAATGATTCCCAAACTTCATAAGGAACATTTAGGAAATATTTTTAAAAGTACAAATGCTAGGTTCCACACTAAACCTATTAAATTAGAATCTATTTGGGTGGGTATAAGGAACTAGCATTTTTACTTATTTGATCCTGAGGAATAGCCAGGTATAGGATATGCTCCCACAAAAAAGCTAACATTCATTTCTAGATCTAACTGGTTTGTATGAATGTGTTTTCTTTATTCTACTTTTATGAGAATAAGACTACTGGAGAGTAAACTGATATCAGGAATTTACTCAGAATGGCCAGTCTAGCAATATTTCTAGGATTAGAAGAGGCTGAACTGCCATCTCATGCTTTCTTTACTCACAAAAATTACAGTGTTATGGACAAAGTCACTTTACCATGAGTCCAAAGACTTGGCCCTGCTATTTACTTGCTATAGAATCTTAAGCAAGTCACATAATACCTGTACCCATTATCCTCATTTTTAGAATGATGCTAAGCTAAATGAGAATACTATACGAGGAAAGTACTTGTATAGATTATAACAGTTTAATTTTTCAAATATTATGTTAGATTCAATATTCCTAGTGTTTCCTGCTGGGGTCAGAATTCCTATTCATATTGGTGAAGGTTTAATAATCAAAGCCCTTCATTACTAAGAAAAATACTATTACTCTATACGGTGTGTATGAGATGTACTTCCTAAAATTTTTAACAGAACTGCTAAAACTAATTTGCAATGCTTAATTATTCTGTTTTTGAGAATTCAGAAACTATTACCTATGAACTATGTACTAGAAATTGAAGTAATTTTCAGATTAAAAACCATTCATAAAAACAAAAAACCATTCACTACTAGTAATTTAAGAGTGTATAATTTTACAAATGCAGTTAGATGAAGTAGAAATGAGTTTTAAAATCCAATCAAAGGAGTTCTGTTCAGTTTTTTCTTTTTCTTTTTTCCCCCAGTACCAGGGATTGCACCCAGGGGCACTTAACCATTGAGCGAGATCCCCAGCCCTTTTTATGTCTATTTTGTTGTTATTGTTGTTCTTGTTGATGTTTTGCTCTGCAGTTCTGGGGATCAAACCCAGGGTCTTGCGCACGCTAGGAAAGTGCTCTGCCTCCAGCCCATAAAATTCAGTCAAAGGAAATCTACACTTTAACTAATTAAAGAATATAAATTCTGACTCCAGCAAAAACACAAGAAATCCTACTGAGTTTAACATTGATTGCAATTGTCTAAAGTACAAGTGATAACATAAGTAGATGGAAAAAACTAATTTTAGTGAAAATAATAAGAGTTTTATAATAATAAAATTCACTGTATATATTCTCCCAAAAAATTTTCCAAATAAAAATATGATTAAGGAAAAAGAAAGGATAGCCCAGGGTACAGTTACAAAAGTCAATGTTTTATCCGAGGCAATAATATAGATTCATTTGGTTGCTATTAGTTTCTTTTCCTGGATAAATACCTATACACTTTCTAAAAGACAGTAATGACAAACACGTGTTTTGAGAAAATAAAAATGCCACAAGCTGAGGAAGGTCAGATATATAACGTCAGAAATGAACTTTAATTCCACAATAGCACATTTCAAACATGAACACCATATTGCAGAAAACAATAGATTGGAGGCATATTTGTCACCCTGTTGTTTACAGAAAGAAACTAGGACAAAAATCTGACTTGGTTTCCAAAATCTTAGAATTTTTCATGCCCAGAGAGCACGAAAGCCTATTTTCTTTTTTCTTTTTTTTTTTTTTTTGGTATCAGGGGCACTTAACCAATAAGCCACATCCCCAGCCTGTTTTTTGTTTGTTTGTTTTGAGCCAGGGTCTCACTAAGTTGCTAAGAGCCTCACTTAGTTGCTGAGGCTGGCTTTGAACTTCCAATCCTCCTGCCTCAGCCTCCCTCATTGCTGGGATTACAGGTGTGAGCCACTGTGCCTGGCCTGAAAGGCATTTTCTTGGTGATGCACTACATTGGCAAATTGTTTTCTTACTCCTATTTTTCCTTCCTTTTTCTATGTTTCTTTTTAGATTTTATTATTATTTCCTCTTAGTTTATAGTGCCCCCAGCTAATTCCACAGACTCCTCCCAGTGACACTCTTGGGTACTGCCATATTCAGCCAGGATACTTAAAACCAAATATATTTTAATGTCTTTACAGTTCAGCCTAATTACATCTTAAATTTTTCTTGTCATAACTGCCACAAGTTTGACTTTAATTATAATGTATGGAAAGAAACACAGGAAAAAGAGAATTGGATAACTTGGTCAACTTACCCAGGCCCTCACCTAAAGATGGGAAAAAAAAAAAAAACCTCCAGTTCTCAGAAAGCTAAAAGGTGAACTGTCTAAACATAGGGAGAAAAAAAAAAGCTAAAAAGTGAATTGTCTAAACACAGGGGAAAAAAAAAAACTCTAGTTCTCAGAAACCTAAAAGGTGAATTGTCTAAACATAATTCTACAACATTTAAAATATGCTCTTTTATAAAAATAGTGTTCACTGTAACTAGGTATGTCACTAAATCTAATTACAAAATCTAAAAGATTAATTAAAATTAGGTGGGATAAAAAATGGTGGAGGGAGCAAAAAATTTTCTGATCTTATAAGTACTTTCTTCCTATCTTTCTCATTCTCCTGCAATAACATCATAATTTCTTTTTCTAAACAAACACATGTAACATTACGTGGTCAGCAAACTTTTTCTGTTAAGGGCAAGATCATATTACTTTAGGCTTCATGCCATGCATATTCTTTATTGTTTGCTTGTTTGTTTTTTAACAATCCTTTTATAATGGAAGAACAATTCTTAGATAGGCAAGTAAAGAAACAGATCACATGCTGGATTTGGCCCACAGGATATATATATATATATATATATATATAATATATGCAATACAATTCTATATATCTATAAATATTAACTCATTTTAGCAAACCCATGTGATAGGTGCTATTACTACCACCAACCCAATTTTAAAGTTGAAGAAGCCGAGGTACATAATGATTAAATAATTTTCCCAAGGTCAAGGTCACAGAACAAGTAAATGATGAAGTTTGGGTTCAAACCTAGGCAGTTTGGTCCCAAAATCTCGTAACCACTATTCTATTAGGAAGGATTTAAAAGAGCATCAAATTTAAAGGAATCAATCCTCATTGATAAACCTTTCTATGAACAGAGAAGGCAATTATATTATTGACCATCCTCTCTAATTCAGTAGAGAAAATATGTCACCTACCAAGAATCAGAATACAATTTGAGTCTAGGTAATACTGGATAAGAAAGGACAATACAGCCTCCACATTTCTGAGGGAAAATGATGTCAAGCAACTAGAAACTATACCTGGACTAGGTAATCAAGGCTGGGATTGAATAAAGTCATGTTCTGGTTCATGAAAATTCAGAAAGCATACTTTCCACATACTCTTTCCTCAAGGGTTACTTGAGGATCTACTTTAGCAAAATTAAAGTGTACAACAAATAAGAAAAAAAGTTAAATATTCAATTGTTATGTAAGTGCAAAGGAGGAAGAGGTTATTTCTGAGGGAACTAGAAGAGAAAAGGTAGACAGAATTAAATTATCCAGAAATAAAGCGGGGGGCGGGTTATAAGAAGGAAACAGTAGCATGAAAGAATAGTTCTCTTCAAACAAATAGAATAGCATATTCAGAAACCATCAGTAGACAGCAATATCTTTGTATATATTGCTCTTTGATTAAAAAGGGCTAAAATTAGTGCTTGATCAAAGCATTCTTATTGTAGATCCCAAACTGATTTTAAGATGGATTCTTAAGTTTTCATGTTTAAGACAGTTTCTTAAGGTAGATTAAGTTTTCATGTTTTAACACATTTACTTCTGTATATGAAATATATTAAACTAATCAAATTTCACTAATAAATAGCTATCACTTTAGCAGACTCATAATATCATAAATTTTTTCTACTCAGGTGATTCCTATGTACATTTCACACTGAATGTTAACCAGTAATTTTCCAATTTTCAGTAAAGTTGTTGTCTTTCTCAAACAGGACTTAATACTGTAAGAACAGAATCTCTTCTCTTTTTCTTCCTATGAAGTAATGGAGGCTATGTTCATGACTAAATTCAACCCCCTAAAAAAATGACATCCTGCTCTTTTGTTTTGTTTTTCTATATTAGGGGTTGAACTGAGGGGTGCTTAACCACTGAGCTACAGTCTCAGCCCCTTTTTAAATTTTTTTTCCTCAGATAGGGTCTCACTAACCTGAGTCTAGGCAATACTGGACTAAGTTGCTCAAGCTGGCTTTGAACTTGAGATCTTCCTGCCTCAGCCTCCTGAGTCACTATAATTAAAGGCTTCCACCACCACACCCAGAGACATCCCACCCTTTGACATCTCTTAAACTTATACTTTCTGGCTAAAAACTAGATTGCTCTTAACTACTACATTGTTCTTAACTACTGTCTTTCTCACTCCTCCCACTCCCAATTTTATCACTACACATGGAGTCCATTTCAGATTCATTTTCCTGAATATGATCCTGTACAAAAACTTGTATCATTTCATCACAGTTATCATAAAGAGGAAAAACAGCAACAAATGCTATAGAGGGACAAGAAGCTAAGTTCACTCAGTACTAGGTCCTACACTCTATCTTGAAGAACATGCAATTAAAAGTCATGTTTTAACAAAAATTTTATAGCTGCATTATGTGAGTTTGAGAAATCATAAAGATCTCAACTCTTACCTCATAATATGTCAGAAATACCACTGAATTTCCAACTTTGATGAACTCAAAGAAGAAAAACAGGAGAGACTGGGAGTAGAATGGGCAAAGTACAAGAAAAGACACAAGGTACACACAGACTAGAACTTTAAAAGCACACAGCTGGAGCCTACTGTCTCTTCTTTTACACATCTGAGGAGCTGAGGATACCCTTTTACAAGATAAAACAACTCCTAATCTTTCAACACACTTGAAACTCTATAGAATCTCATAAATTCCTATTGTTACTCCTTGTTGACTAGTATTAGATAAACTTATAACCTAATGAATGAAAATTAAGATGTTCAACCACTTTTTTGTTGTTGTTCTGATTAGTTGTACATGACAGTGGAAAGCATTTTGACATATCATACATAAATGTAGTATAACTTCTCATTCTTCTGGTTGTTCACAATGTAGAATTACACTGGTTGTGTAATCATACATGCACATAGGGCAATAATGTTCAATTCATTCTACTAACTTTCCTACCGCCTTATCCTTTCCCCTCCCTCCAGTATGGAGATTCCTCAGAAAACTCAGAATGGAACTTCCATTTGACTCAGCTATCCCACTCCCCAGTTTATATCAAAAGGACTTAAAATCAGTACACTACAGTGACACAGCCACAGCAATATTTATACCAGTTCAACTCACAATAGCTAAACTATGGAACTAATCTAGGTGCCCTTCAACGTAGGTGTCTTTCAAGATAAAGAAAATGTGGTGCATATATACAATGGGATATTACTCAGCCTTAAAAAAGAATGAAATTATGGCATTTGCCAGTAAATGGATGGAGCTGGAGAATACCATGCTAAGCCAAAAAAGCCAGTCCCAAAGAACCAAAGATCAAATGTTCAACCATCTTAAAGGGGAATCTGAATGAAAATGTCTTCATACTTTAATGTTTTAAAGTAATGTGCAAACTATTGGTCAAAAATAAGTATATCACCTTGCCAAAACAAATTTTAAAATATGCATTTAAAAACTATTTTAGTAATGTAAGTAGTCTTACTAGTGGGAATTAAGATAGCAATTTCATTAGGTTTATATGAATCAATGCACAAAACAGGAATCATCTTGTCAATCTATAAATCAGTGCTTTATGCTAGGCAAAAGAAAACAGATCTAGAATGCTAGCCTGATATATGCATAATACATATTTAACAAAATATATATTATATATCTTAAATAAGTATTATAAAATATATTTTTATTAAATTTTTAAACTAAATGTATTCATATTTAATAATACATGTTTAATAAATACAAATGTTTATATCAGGCTAGCATTCTAGATCTGTTTTGTTTTGTGTAGGGTATTTGAGAGGGTGATTGTGGGGATTAAACCCAGAGGCACTCTACTACTAAGCTACATCACAAGCCCTTTTTTTTTTTGGTGCTGGGGATTGAACTCAGGGCACTTGACCACTGAGCCACATCCCCAGCCCTATTTTATGTTTTATTTAGAGACAGGGTCTCACTGAGTTGCTTAGAGCCTCGCCGTTGCTGAGACTGGCTTTGAACTCGCAATTTTCCTGTCTCAGCCTCCCTAAGTGCTGGGATTACAAGCGTGCACCACCGCACCCAGCTCCCAGCCCTTTTTATTTTTTATTTTGAGACAAAGTTGCCAAGTTACTGAGGCTGTCCTCGACCTTGCAGTCTTCCTGCCTCAGCCTTCCAAACAGCTGGGATTACAAATGTGCACTGGCTAATCTAACATATTTTAAATTGTCCTGTTTGATTTGGGCAAACACAGATGATCCATCCCACTAAGTTAATTTGAACAGTTCTATTTTATAGAAGATCACTACTTTCCTTTATGTTTCCATTATGTTTTAATGAAACATAATCATGAAAAAAACAACACTAAAAAAGACCTCCAAAATCTGTATTTAAAAGACAGTTCCTCAAAGTATATTTAATCTGATTTGTTTTTCTTATTGAAGTACTCTAGAAACATGGTTCTCTATCTAGTTGCTCTAATACTATAGTTGCTCAAACTCCATCATCTGATATGTTAAGTGAGCATTAAAAATTCCTACTAACAATGGAAATGTTTAGTAAAGTGAGGTACTCGTATAAAATAGAGACAAGGAAAAAATATCACTTACTTCTTAGATATTTTTCATTATTTTTATCTCATTTCCTTTTACTCTTGCATTTCTTCCCCTGGCCTTCTCCATACTGTTCCCTCTGCACCAATCTGAACATATCAGATGCACTCTAATCTTAGAGCCTTTGCTCCTGCTCTTCCCTATGGCTACAGTGTTCTCCAAGATATCTGCATGTTTCCCTCCCAAACCTACTATAAATCTTTTTTTACTCAGATGTCCCCTTCCTAATTATATCTTCCTCAATGACCCTGTAAACTTCCCTCTCCCTTTTAACTTGTCTGGCTTAATTTTCTCCAAGTACAGCTTATATCAACAGCTTACATTATTTTTACATTAATTTCACTCTAATAGCATATCTGCTTCATAATGGCAGAAAATTGATTTATTTACCCAGGTGTCCCAGCAACTAGGTCTGTACATAGAATACTATAGGTTGCCTGATTAATATTCATAGAATAAATGATTACAGTTTTAAATTTTCACTTATAATAAAATTTCACTTTGTTAGTACAATCTGGCAACAAAAATGCTTTTTTCTATAATTAAATTATAGCCTTTTTACTATAAATTATACTTAATTAGCACCAAACATTAATACATTTCTACTAAAAAAAAGGTAAGAACATTTAAAGATCTGTATAATATTTTAAAAGAATTAAAACAAGATATCCTGAATTAGCTATATACCAAAGACCTTAAATAAAATATATAATTATGAGAACAGGTACAGAATTACCAAGATATCTGGCCCAAATTCTTCAAAAAGTTACTTTACTGGGGGAAAAAAAGATGCTAGGAAGAGTGCTATTTTAGATTTAAAAAGACAGGAGAGGGCTGCAGTTGAAGCTCAGTGGTAGAGCACTTGCCTAGCACATGTGAGGCACTGGGTTCAACCCTCTGCACCTTATAAAACTAAATAAATAAAATAAAGGTATTGTGGCCATCAACAACTAAAAAAAAATTTTTTTTTTAAATAAAGGAGAGACTTAAACACAAGCATAACATGTGTATTAAGCCTTAGCTGGTTTGGCAAAAATGAAAGTTACAAAAGATATTTAGGGAACATTTGGGAAAATATATATAACATGAATACATAATACTCATATATAATCTACATAATATAATACAACTTTACATATAATATTATGTAATAGATTGGATAATATAAAATTGGGGACCACAGCCTGACAGGCGGAGGAGCAGACCGACCCCAGACCAATGGGAGGAGGAGGCACACGGGACCAACCCAGGCCCCATGCACAGAGGAGGAGACCCACCCCAGCCCAATGCAGGAGAGGAAACCTACGGCACAGGCGCAGAGGAGGAGACCAACCATGCTGCAGCCCCCATCAACCAACTAAGGGCTGTCCCAGCCTACTTCTGTCAAACAGCCAGGACCAGGAAGAACATCCCCAAGGTACCTACCTGTAAGCCTGGTTACACCATGGTAACATGCAGGGATACTACAAGATTATGGGATAGAAACAATAATACCTCAAATTGACATTGCTAGACGGGAAGACACATGAACAACATGAAAAATCAAGGGAAGAAAATGAAACAATCGAATCAAGATGCTTCAATAATAGAATCCTTTGACAGCACAGTAGATGAAATGTCAGAGAAAGAATTCAAAACGTACATAATTAAAGTCATCTGTGAAGCACAGAATAATATAAGAGAGCAATTATAGGCAATAAACAATCCAACAAAGAGATTAAAGAGCAAAAATACAGGAAACAATTGATCACTCCAACAAAGAGACAAGAGAGCAAATTCAGGGAGCAAAAGATTACTTCAAGAAAGAGATACAGACTTTCAAAAAGAACCAAGCAGAAATCTTTGAAATGAAGGAAACAATAAGCCAAATAAAAAATTCAATACAAAGCATCACCAGCAGACTAGATCACTTGGAAGACAGAACCTCAGACAATGAAGACAAAATATATAATAGTGAAAATAAAGTTGACAACACAATGAAGATGGTAACGGACCATGAACAAAACATCCAAGAATTATAGGATAACATCAGAAGACCAAATCTAAGAATTATCGGGTAGAAGAAGGCACAGAGATACAAATCAAAGGAATGCATAATCTCTTCAATGAAATAATATCAGAAAATTTCCCAAACATGAAAAATGAATTGGAAAATCAAATACAAGAGGCTTAAAGGACACCAAATGTACAAAACTACAACAGACCCACACCCAAGGCACATTATAATGAAAATGCCTACCATACACAATAAGGATAGAATTTAATAAGCTGCAAGAGAGAAGGTACAGATTACATACAGGGGGGAACCAATTCAGATTTCATCAGATTTCTCAACCCAGAACCTCAAAGCCAGGAGATCCTGGAATAACATACACCAAGCTCTAAAAAAAAAAATGGGTGCCAACCAAGAATCATATCCAGAAAAATTAAGCTTCCGATTTGATGACAAAATAAAAACTTTCCATGAGAAACAAAAGTTAAAAGAATTTACAGCAGGAGCTGAGGTTGTGGCTCAGTGGCAGAGCACTTGCCTCCCATGTGTGAGGCACTGGATTAGATCCTCAGCACCACATAAAAATAACTAAACAAAATAAAGATACTGTGTTCATGCATAACTAAAAAATATTTAAAAAAAAAAAAAAAAAGAATTTACAGCAAGAAAGCCTGCACTAGAGAACATTCTCGGGACAATATTTCATGAGGAAATGAAAAACAACAATAAAAATCAGCAAAAGGAGAAACTACACTAAAGGAAAAGCTGATCAAAAAAAGAAACGAAGTCAAGTTAAAAAACAAAAATAAACCAAAATGAACGAGAATACAAACCATATTCCAATAATAACCCTGAATGTTAATGCCCTAAACTCATCAATCAAAAGACATAGACTGGCAGATTGGATTTTTAAAAAGACCTAACAATATGCTGTCTTCAAGAGACTCATCTCACAGGGAAAGACATCCACAGACTAATGAAAGGATTGGAAAAAATATACCACTCAAATGGACCGTGTAAACAAGCAGGGGGTTCCATCCTCATATCAGATAAAGTACACTTCAAACCAAAGATAGTCAAAGGGGAGAAAGAAGGACATTTCATACTGCTTAAGGGAACCATACATCAACATAACATAACAATCATAAATATCTATGCCCCAAACAATGGAGCATCCACATATATCAAACAAATCTTTCTCAATTTCAAGAATCAAATAGACAACAACACAATAATACTGGGTGACTTTAACACATCTCTCTCACCACTGGACAGATCTTCCAAACAAAAACTAAACAAAGAAAACATGGAACTCAATAATACAATCAATAATTTAGAATTAACAGACATATACAGAATATTTCACCCATCAACAAATGAATACAGTTTTTTCTCAGCAGCACATGGATCATTCTCTAAAATAGACCATATGTTGTACCACAAAGCAACTCTTAGCAAATACAAAAAACAGAGAGACTACCTGGCATTCTTTCAGACCATAATGGAATGAAATTAGAAATCAATGATAAAATAAAAAATAGAAGCTACTCCATCAACCAGAAAATAAATAATATGCTATTGGATAACACATGGATAACAGAAGACATCAAGGAAGAGATAAAAAAAATTCTTAGAGGTAAATGAGAACTCTGATACAACATATCAAAATCTCTGGGACACTATGAAGGCTGTGTTAACAGGAAAGTTCATTGCACTGAGCTCATACATTAAAAGGAAAAAAAGCCAACAAATAAACAACTTGACATTACATCTTAAAGCTCTAGAAAAGAAGAACAAATCAATACCAAAAGAAGTAGAAGACAAAAAATAATTAAAATCAGGGCTGAAATCAATGAAATTGAAACAAAGGAAATAATTCAAAAAATTGACAAAACTAAAAGCTGGTTCTTTGGAAAATTAAATAAAATTAAACCGTGGGGCTGGGGCTATAGCTCAGTGGTAGAGCACTTGCCTAGCATGTGTGAGGAACTGAGTTCAATCCTTAACACCACACATAAATAATAAATGAATAAAATAAAGATCCATCAACAACTAAAAAAATTTTTTAAAAAATTAATAAACCATAGCTACCCTAACAAAAAGGAGAGAGAAAACTCAAATTCCTAAAATTAGAGATGAAAAGGTAAATATCACAACAGACACTACTGAGATACAGAAGATAATTAGAAACTATTTTGAAAATCTATACTCCAGTAAAACAGAAAACTCTGAAGACACCGAAAAATTTCTAGGGGCATATGATCTGCCCCAACTGTATCAGGAGGACATGCACAATTCAAGGAAATAGAAGATGCCATCAAAAGCTTGCCAACCAAGAATAATAGAGGACCAGACAGATTCTCAGCAGAATTCTACAAGACCATCAAAGAAGAATTAATACCAATATTCTTCAAATTATTCTATGAAATAGAAAAGGAGGGAACCCTTCCAAACACATTCTATGAGGCTAGTATCACCCTGATTCCAAAACCAAAGACACATCAAAGAAAGAAAACTTCAGACCAATATCCCTGATAAACACTGATACAAAAATTCTTAATAAAATTCTGGCAAATAGTATACAAAAACATATTAAAAAGTGCACCACGATCAAGTGGGTTTCATCCCAGGTATGCAAGGTTGGTTCAACATATAGAAATCAATAAACGTAATTCATCACATCTATAGACTTAAAGAATCATATGATTATCTCTATAGCTGCTGAGAAAGCATTTGACAAAATACCTCTTCATGTTCAAAACACTAGAAAAACTAGGGATAGTAGGAACATACCTCGACATTGTAAAAGCTATCTATGCAAAACTGAAAGACAACATCATCCTCAACAGGGAAAAATTGGAAGCATTCCCTCTAAAAACGGGAACAAGACAGGGATGTCCTCTCACCACTTCTATTCAACATAGTCCTTGAAACTAGCCAGAGCACTTAGGCAGATAGAAGAAATTAAAGGAATATGAATAGGAAAAGAAGAAGTTAAACTATCATCATTTGCAGACAACATGATTCTTAGAGGATCCAAAAAATTCCACCAGAAAACTTCTAGAATTAATAAATCAATTCAACAAAGTAGAAGGATATAAAATCAATACCCAAAAATCAAACGCATTTGTATACATCAGTGATGAATCCTCTGAAAGAGAAATTAGAAAAACTACCCCATTCACAATAGCCTCAAAAAAAATAAAATACTTGGGAATCAATTTAACAAAAGAAGTGAAAGACATTTACAATGAAAACTACAGAACACTAAAAAAAGAAATTGAAGAAGACCTTAGAAGATGGAAAGATCTCCCAAGCTCCTGGATAGGCAGAATCAATAGTGTCAAAATGGCCATACTACAAAAAGCATTATACAGATTCAATGTGATTCCAATTAAATCCCAACATCATTCTTTATAGAAATAGAAAAAGCAATCACGAAATTCATTTAAAAAAATAAGAAACCCAGAATAGCCAAAACAATCCTTAGCAAGAAGAGCAAGACAGGAGGCATCACAATACCAGACCTTAAACTATATTACAAAGCAATAATAACAAAAACAGCATGGCATTAGCACCAAAATAGCATGTAGATCAATAGTATAGAATAGAAGACACAGAGACAAACCCACATAGTCATCTCATTCTAGACAAAGATGCCAAAAACATACATTGGAGAAAAGATAGCCTCTCAACAAACAGTGCTGGGAAAACTGAAAATCCATATACAACAAAATGAAACTAAACCCATATCTCTCAACATGCACAAAAGTCAACTCAAAGGGGATCAAGGACCTAGGAATTAGACTAGAGACCCTGCACCTAACTGAGGAAAAAGTAGGCCCCAAATCTTCACATGGGATTAGGACCTGACTTCCTTAGCAAGACTCCTAAAGCACACGAAATAAAAGCAAGAAACAATAAATGGGATGGATTCAAACTTCTTCTCACCAAAAGAAACAATCAATGAGGTAAACAGATAGCCTACATTCTAGGAGCAAATTTTTGCCACACACACACATCAGTTAGAGCACTGATCTCCAGGATATATAAAGAACTCAAAAAACTTAACACCAAAAAAACAAACAACCCAATCAATAAATGGGCTAAGGAACTGAACAGACACTTCTCAGAAGAAGATATATAATCGATCAACAAATATCTGAAATAATATTTAACATCTCTAGCCATTAGAGAAATGCAAATCAAAACTACTCTTAAGATTTCATCTCGGGGCTGGGGTTGTGGCTCAGTGGCAGAGCGCTTGCCTAGCATGTGTGAGGTACTGGGTTCGATTCTCAGCACCACATATAAATAAATAAAATAAAAGGTCCACCAACAACTAATAAAAAATTATTAAAAAAAAAAGATTTCATCTCATACCAGTTAGAATGGCAGTTATCAAGAATATAAACAACAACAAGTGTTGATGAGGATGTGGAGGAAAAGGCACACTCATACATTGCTGGTGGGAGTGCAAATTGGTACGACCAATCTGGAAAGCACTATGAAATGTCTTGGAAAACTTGGAATGGAACCACCATTTGACCCAGCCATCCCTCTCCTCAGTCTATACACAAAGGACTTAAAAAAAGCATACTAAAGTGATGCAGCCACTTCAATGTTTATAGAAGCTCAATTCACAATAGCTAAACTGTGGAACCAACCTAGGTGCCCTTCGATAGTGAATGAATAAAGAAACTGTGGTATATGTACACAATGGAATATTACTCAGCAATAAGAGAATAAAATTACGGCATTTGCAGGTAAATGGATGGAGTTGGAGAACATCATGCTAAGCAAAGTAAGCCAATCCCAAAAAACCAAAGGCTGAATGTTCTCTCTGATAAGTGGGTGCTGATCTATAATGGAGGAGGGGGCATGGGAAGAACAGACAAACTTTGGTCAAAGGGGCGGGAAGGGAAGGAAGCGGACATGGGGGCAGGAAAGATGGTGGAATGCGATGGACAACAATGCCCTAGGTTCATGTATGACTGCACATATAGTCTAATTCTATATTAGAATTACGACCAGAGAAGTGAAAAGTTTTGCTCCATTTGTGTATAATGAATCAAAATGGATTCTGCTGTCATGTAAATCTAATGAGTAAATTTTAAAAATTGGTATTAATTTTCTTAGATGTCAAAAGGGTATTTATAACATTAACCTTGAAATCATTTTTCCTCTATATATTTCAGTTACCCCAAATGTAATATAATTGACATTATACAGGCTGTGAGGATAAATTCAAAGTAAAGTCCTCTAAAACTTTAAAATATTAAACAAATGTAAAATAATGATAGAGGGGTATAATCCACAGTTATTATGCAGAATATGAACAAAATCTCCCCAAAATTCTTAATATAAAACCCTGGAAATTAATATGTCTATATTACTCTAACACGATTATCTGGTTCCTGTAAATAAGATAAAAATTAAGACATCCACAATTGTAATATGGACACCTAAGCAAAATGTATTCTTGAGATGCATTAAAAATATTTATTCCACATTGAGAAAAAATGTTAATTTTTCTAGCTGCTTTTTAAAAAATATTTTTTATGTAGATGGTCACAATACCTTTATTTTATTTATTTATTTTTATGTGGTTGTGAGGATCAAACCTAGTGCCTCACACATGCTAGGCAAGTGCTCTACCACTGAGCCACAATCCCAGCCCTCTGCCTACTTTTTTAATGTTTATTCATGTTTAATCAAAAATTCTTGAGCTACTTCACCTCTTTAAGGTTCAGTTTTCTTGTATCTAAAATAGGAATACTAATGAATTTCAGATGTTAAATGATAAAGAGTGACAGGGATCATGTATTATCCCAAGTACTTGTTCCTTCCATTGTACTTGCAGAACACAGTACCCAAACTGGATAAAAAGTGAGCACATACCTAGAGAAATCAAATGTTTCAGAAGAGAAAGTAAAAGGTTGCATATAAACGATAATGTTCAACATCAGAATCAATATTTTTATTGTCAGTATTACCTTGAATTCACAGAACCTGCTAAAACACTAACTGAAAATAAGGTTGGGCTGGGACTATAGCTTAATGACAAAGTGCCTGCCTAGTATGCATGATACCCTGGGTTCCATCCCTAGTACCACAAATAAATAAGGTTGAAAAATTGCCCTCATTCCAACTAAGAACAACTAAATTAATACCATATCTCCAACCAAGTATCTCAATCTAAAATTTTAAAATCATTTATATTTTTTGTTCTCTTATGCAATTCATAAGGTTAAAAACAATTCAGTAACAAATGTAGTAGAGTATCTGTAAACAGAGTGGCTATCAATTTTTGGCTAACATCTGAATATTTTTGTACTGTTTGAAAAATTCCCTACCTGCTATGTGTTGATGGACCACAGAGCTCAGTTTCCACTACACAACCTGAAAATGCCAGATATTCATTTTCTCAACTATTCTTGCAATTATAGCATTAGTATGTGATGTTAGGTCAGCAACTGAGAAATATCTATCCAGGGTTTTAAATTGGGAGAAGCATCAGAGAATCCATTAGCGGGAGAATGATGGCAACACCATCAAAGTTCTGAGTTATTCGTGGCAGAGGTGGCATTCATGGGCTATAGTGAGGGGCAAGTGAGTATGCATAATTGGTGGCAGCCATAAATGTGTTCATGCATACTGTGCTGTGACTCTGGCTGTGATCCTGATCTGCAGCCTAACTTCCTTTATCTGTGCCCTTTTCTTGAACCAAGTTTTCCAACCTTCCCAGTGATTGTTAGCTTCTCAATGACCTTTCAACATGATACCTATAAACATATTCTTCATTGCTGTCAAATGGAATGTCATGAAACCAAGAAAGTATATTTAAGAAGTGCAAACCGATATCGTTACTCTGCCATTCCAGAAATGGCAAGCTTTCTAAGATTAGCAAAACCACTCAAGGAATAAATAGTGCTTACTGCTAAAAGCACAAATTTAAAACTAACATTCACTGACAACAAAGTATGGGGGGAAAAAAGGTGTGGGAGATAAAAGCAATTTAGGAAACAGGTCTACCTGATTAGTAAATTTTATTCCAGTCATTATTTAATTAAATGTCCCATCTAGCCCTCAAACTTGATTATTGTAAAAATAACAGAGTTACCAAAAACCAGTCCTAAATATACATTTATATAACAGATATAAAAACAGAAAAAGAATTCTTGATTTGACCAAAATAATTCACAAAAGACACATATTTAACAGAATTAGAGATGAGACATTTGTTTTGTTAATATAGATGGAACAGAATCGTGGTTAAGAGCAAACGACCCATGACCACACAGGCAGCACTGATCAACTGTCTAATCTTAGGGAAACTAGTTAAACCACTTCTTCAGATCCCTAAGATCCACAGTGATTTTGAATGTTAATTTTTTAAAAAACATGCAAATTTCTTCAAATGGACCCATATAGTAAATGTCAATATATGTTAGAATCTCCTTATTACAATTACTATCACCATTATTAGCACTTAAAATTTCTCTATGATAGCTATACAACAAAATAAACACAGCAAGAAAGGCAAAAGCCTGATTTACTAAAGAGTTACCATTCAAAGAAATAGGAACAATTGATTACCAAGGACCCCAATGAAATGGATGAAGAAAAAGAACTTTAGGAGATAGGGCTGAGGAGGCAGTTTGGCTTTCCCACCTTGCAAAAAGGAAGTAAGAATTAACCTTCCAGTTAACTGATGACAGCTAGACATCAATATAAGAGGAGATAACAAAGATGGATGGATCCCAAATTCAAAAACTCTGGGGACTACTTAAGCCCTCCCTCTACTCCATTTCTTCCCCTCAATGATCGCTCAAACCTCCGTTCTATTCTCTTTCACAGAAAAACTTCTCAAAGGAGTTCTCCACTTCACTCTCCATACTTTTTCATGTATCATTCACTCTTCTATCTACTGCAATCTGGTTTCTATCACAATTATTCCACTGAAATGCTCTTTGAAGGCAATAAAACAATCTGCATCTTGCCAAACCCAGTGGTTAATTTACAAACCACTTTGGAATCAATGACTCAGCATCATTCAACACAGTTGTGTCCTAAGAATATTTCCTCTCAGTTTCATTTTTATATTTCTCCTAGTTTTCCTTCTAACTTGCAGGGTTCTCTCGTCTGAATAGTCACCCAAGGCTTAACATGAGTTCCCGTTTGTACTCTAGATTCACACTGTCCCTTTATAATCTCATCTATTCATATGATTTTAAAAACCATCTACAGAATATTGACCACTACATTTACACTTTAGCACTGAAATCTCTGAGTTGCAGGCTTACATATTCATTAATTCACTTAACAAACATTTATTATACACGTTATACACTAGACATTACTCTAGGCTGCCGGGACCCAGATAAATAAGACAAAAATCTGCATTCTATAGGGAGAGAAAAATAATAAATATATAGTAGATGATAAATGGAATGAAGAAAAATAAGATAGGCTAAGAAAATATAGAACAATAGGTATACAAAGAAGCTTATTTATATAAGACCTCTCTTAAAAGGTCACACCTGAAAAAGACTAGTATTTAGTGAGGGAGCAAGTTATATGAAAATATATTCCAAGTAGAAGAAATAGCAAATGTAAATGGCCTGAAGTCAGAAATAATTCTAATACTAGAAGGAAGAGCAGAACGCTGGCCAGTGTAGCTAAAGTAGAAAGTGCATTCCAACATGAAGTCAGATCTTACAGAGCATTATGGCCATTATAAAGTATTTAGAATTTATAGGAAACAACTGGAGCATTTGATGGAAGCAGTGACATGGTAAGATTGTAGTTTTTAAAATATCACTCTGGCTGCAATGTGAAGACCAGATTACAGGGGACAAGACAGAAAGGAGGAGACCAAAGAAGAGGTTACTGCATTAGTCTAGGCAAGAGGAAATAGAGATTTGGACTAAAGACATAGTAGAAATAATCAAACTAATTACACTGGGCACATATGTTAAAGGTAAATCAGTGGTAATGGACTTACTATGTGGTATAAAAGAAAAAGAAATAATTATTGCTGAGTTTTCTAGCCTGCCAAACTGGGCGAATGGGGTGATATTTGCTAGTATGCTGCAATCACAATCAATTGGATATCAAACATCTCAAAAATAGCACAACTAAAAGGAAGTTCTTGATTTTCCTCAAAAGCCTTGAACCTCTTCTAGTCTTCCCCATCTCACTATCACATCACCCTTTCCTATTCCCTTTTAGCATTTGTTCCTATCTTAATCAGTTTATTTATTTACATATTATCCACTACAGGGTAGGCCCCATGAAAGCAAAGACCTTGACTATCTTATCCACTGTTATACCCCTGGATTCTATCCTAGTGCTTGGTATATATAATAGGCACTCAATAAATATTTCTTGAATGAATGGATGAGTGAATAAAAGAATCCTTCTCCTGTCTCCTTTGTAGGCTATCCTCTTCAGCCTGGTCATTTCACAGAGGAGTTCCCCCAACTTCTCAGGCCTCTTCTCACTTTTTCTAACAAGGCACTTTTTTTTTTAATTTAATTTTATTTTTTAGTTGTAGGTGGACAGAATATCTTTATTTTATTTTTATGTGGTGCTGAGGATCGAACCCAGTGCCTCACGCATGCTAGGCAAGTACGCTACCACTGCGCCAAAATCCCAGCCCCTCTAACAAGGCACTTTTAACTCATCACTGCAGTTACCACATATTTCCCCTTTTTTTGAACATTTTTATCTCAAGCCTAGAGTTCTCAGAGATCCAACCTAATATATCAAAAATATCTCAAATTCAGCAAACCTGTTTTCCTTTCAGTGTTCTGAATCTTAATAAATGGTGTCATCATACATCCAGACAGACAAGTTGGAAATCCGTTTGCCATCCTTGATACTGCCTTCTCCCCAAACCTTGGGTAATCAATCTACGTCACCAAGTCCTGTTAAATTTATCTTGTAACCATCTTCCACATCTGTCTATCTCCATTTCTGAAAAGACTTTGCCAACACCTTAGTCTGTCTTTTTAGTTTGATTATTTAACAGCTTCCTCTCTGGTACCTCTACAACATACTGTCTTTATTTCAGCTACAACAATCTTTTCAAAAAGATAGCCTTAATGTAACTTCTATTACATAAAACTTTTCAATAGCTTCACATAGCTCTTAGGAAGAACAAAATCTCACCTCCCAAGGCCGTGCTAGTCTAGTCCATGCGTATCTGCCAACTTGATCTCTCACCACTCTTTTATTTTCTGTGGTACGACACTGTTGCCCTTCTTTCAGTTCCTAAAAAAACATCATTCTCTTGCAACAGAAACTTCCTTTTATTAAATGATTTCACAGAACTCGTCTTCTAGCATGTACCTCAATTTGTAAATGTGCGCTTAATTTATTGATGCCTATTCCTTCACAAGACAATAAGTGCCATGAAATTTAAGGTTATATTTGACTTTGCTCACCACTGATATCCAACAACCATTAAAATTTAAGAATCCCTCAGATGTTTATTACATGGATTTCTATACCTGGAAAGTTATCTGGCAGCATATAGTACAACAACTGAATTAGAGTCAGAGATTTGACTGCATGTGCCTATGGTTAAGTTTCTGAAATATCCCAAAGGATTTTGTGAGAACTAAGTGATAAAATACCCACAGTACACTTAGCACATTTGCTGAAACAGAAAAAGAGTTCAATATACATTAGCTATTGTTATTAGCTATTTTTTATTAATTCAAATGGCCAGATGCCATGTAAGTTGTTTATTTTCATCCTTTTTCCTAATTATATTTACAGTCTCACCTGTGTTAAGCTATAAACATAACTTCCACAAATAAGATTTGAGCATTTAACACCAGGCTCCCCGATTCTTAAAATAAAAATACATAGTGTATATTAGTTATCTCTTTTGTGTAAAAAACTTATCCCAAAACTAGGCCACTTTAAAATAACAAAAAGTTTTTATCTCACAGTTTCTGACTTAGTTGAGTGCCTCTGGTCCACATTCTTACATGAAGTTGTAGCCAAGCTGTTAGCCAGGGCTAGTCATGTCAAGACTAGACTTGGACTGAAAGATCTGCTTCTAAGCTCACTCACATGGGTACTGGCAGGCTTTCAGTTTTCACAAATTTTTATCAAGATTGGTTGTAAACTTATTATGAAAATGGCTCCATCATTTGTAAAACTGCCATGAAACAATGTCATCCATTACGCTATTATTCAATATCCCTTACTGAATGTAATAAATTTCTTCTTGTGTTTAATCTGGGGAAAAGTTTCTCTCTTGACAAAATGGCATGTATCTTTATATTATACAAAGTTTTTTTAAATTGGATTTCTTTTTTTTCACTCCGTCAGTACAGATAGATTTTTTTTTGCAAAACTAATCTTCACCTAGACTTCCCTAGATTTTTCTCCTCTTGTCCCTAATTATCACTTCATGTATTACAGTTCTTTTTATTTAATCACTGTTTTAATAGTACTATTACTAACATATCATTTCCTAATATTTATTTATAACCTTAATTTGCAAAGAGAGGATGAACAATTAATCAAACCTAATTTTGTTAGAGAAATGAAAATAGCCCAATTCATTTGATAAATAACCATATTTAAATGAATTTAAAATAATATTCTGTCTTAAACATGTTTACCAAATATGAGTGAAAATATTATTTGTTCAGTCCTTCTCAATGCCATAGAGCTAGAAAGAAGCCTAAACTGCTTTAGCTCTAGAACCGTGCTGTCACATGCAGTAATTCTAGTTACATGTAACAATTTAAATTTAAATTAATTAAAATTAAATAAAACTTAAAATTCCATTTCTCAGTCACTCAGGCTCTATTTTGAGGCTCAGCAGCAACCTGTCCTTAGTGGCTACTATACTGAGCAGTACAGGAAGTTCTACTAAACTTTATTGCTCTGAACCATTCTACATTGGCACTATGTTTGATCAAACATCACAGGAAATTGATGGCCAAATCTGCAATTAAATCTGAGGGTAATAAAATATGAATTTCAAAGATATAAACCTTTGCTATTCTCTAACTTAGATCCACAATAGAAAATACTAACCCAAAATAGAGCCAAGGGAAGAAAGCCATATTCACTTTGCAACTTACCAGAACCAATACAAAAAAAGCAAGCCCCCCCCACACACACACACAGTTCATACAGTTTTTCTGAATTTAGCCCTCCCTTCCCCTGGATTACAGTATGGTAAAGTATTAAAAAATGATCACTGGTTGTATCATCTAAGATACTAATAAAGTAGGCTTCCCGATACAGTTACTTTAAAAAAAAAAAAGTCAGATATACACCACTACCATCCAGCGCTAGTCAGACTATGGTAAAATTTGCTCTCTCACAACTCTCCTAAAAGGCAATACTGCAGTAGAAACATCCTGAACTCTAACTAAATAGTAGTGTTTAAGATTGCTTCCCTTGTATACACTATTTTTTCTATTTACATTGCTTTTCTTTGTCATCTCTACCTACTGGAATCCTGCTTACACAATAGTTTACTCTAGTTTAAATTCCACCTCCTCCATGATGCCTTTCCCAGTCACCCTCTATTAGAATTCTCCATAGAATCAGAATAGGCTATATATACCAATGATGAATCAGCTGGAAGAGAAATTAGGAAAACCACCAAATTCACAACAGCTTCAAAACAAAAAAAATATTTGGGAATCAATCTAACAAAAGAAGTGAAAGACCTCTACAATGAAAACTATAGAACACTAAAGAAAAAAATTGAAGAAGACTTCAAATATGGAAAGATCTCCCATGTTCTTGGACAGGCGGAATTAATATTGTCACAATGGCCATACTACCAAAAAGCAATATACACACATTCAATGCAATCACCATCAAAATACCAATGAAATTCTTCATCAAACTAGAAAAATTAGTCCTTAATTCATTAGGAAGTATAAAAATATACTTCTTGAATAAACTAAGTTATTCTCTTGAACAAGCAATTCTGAACAAGAAAAGCAATTCAGGAGGCATCATAATACCCAACTTCAAATTATATTACAGAGCTAAAGTAGCAAAAACAGCATGATAACTGGCCATCAAAATAGACATGAAGGGGCTGGGATTATGACGCAGTCGTAGCGTGCTCGCCTAGCAGGCATAATGCACTGGGTTCGACCCTCAGCACCACATAAAAATAAAATAAAGATATTCTGTCACCTACAACTAAAAAATAAACATTTTAAAAAAAAATAGACATGAAGACTAATGGAATAAAACTGAAGGCATTGGCAAAAACCCAAATACTTATAGTCATCTGATTTTTTTTTTTAAGTGCCAGATATTAAATCCAGGGGCACTTAATCACCAAGCTACATTCCCAGAGACAGGGTCTCACTGAGTTGCTGAGGCTCGGTTTGAACTCACAATCCTCCTGCGTCAGACTCCCAAATCACTGGGATTACAGGTATGCACCATGACACCTGGCTCTGACTCTTCTTGACAAAAGTGCCAAAAATGTATGTTGGAGAAAAGACAACATTTTTAACAAATGGTGCTGGGAAAACTGGCTATATATATGTAGAAGAATGAAATTAAATCTCTTTCACTCTGCACAAAAGTCAAATCAAAGTAGATCAAAGACCTTGGAATTACACCAGAAAACATGCAACTGTAAAAAGAAAATGAAGGAGCAATATTCCATCATACAGATAGGCAGTGACTTCCTCAACAAGACTCCTAAAGCTCAAGAAATAAAGCCAAGAATCAATAAGTAGGATGCCATCAAACTAAAAAGCTTCTGCATATCAAAAGAAACGAGAGTGAAGAGAGAGCCTACAGAATGGGAAAAAATCTTTGCCAGTCACCCCTCTGACAGAGAATTAATATCTAGAATATGTAAAGAACTCAAAAAACTTAATGTCAAAAAAACAATTAATAAATGTGCCAAAAAACTAAACAGAACCTTCTCAAAAGAAGAAATACAAATGGCCAACAAATACATGAAAAAAATGTTCAACATCTCTAGCAATCAGGGAAATGCAAATCAAAACTACACTAAGATTTCATCTCACCCCAGTCAGAATGACAATTATCAAGAACACAAATGATAATAAATGCTGGATAAGATGTGAGGGGAAAGGTACACTCATACACTGCTGGTAGGACTGCAAATTAATACAACCACTATGGAAAGCTGTGTGGAGACTCCTCAAAAAAAACTAGTAATGGAACCACCATATAAGAGCTATCCCACTCCTCAGTATTTATCCACAAGAACTGAAATCAGCACAGTGATACAGCAACTTCAATTTTTATAGTAGCACAATTCACAATAGCCAAATTATGTAATCAAACCTGATGCTCATCAATAGATGACTGCCTCAAGAAAATGTGGTATATACACATAATGGAGTTCTACTCAGCCACAGAGAAGAATGAAATAATGGCATTTGCTGGTAAACTGATGCAAATGGAGAAAATCAGGATAAGTGAAATGAACTAGTCTCAGAAAATCAAGGGCCAAATGTTTTCTCTCATATGTGGAAGCTAGAGCAAACAAGGGAAAGAAGGTATCAAGGTAGGAGATTGGATATCATGAAGATATAAGATAGATCAGTAGAGTAAAAGAGAAAAAAAGGGAGGAAGAAGAGAAGGGAAAGGGGCAGAAATAAGGAATAAATTAAACAATAACATGTTACATACTATGTAAATCTACCAAAAAGAATTTCACATATACATATGTGTGTACAAAACACCAATCAAAAATAAATAAAGGAGTGAAAGGAAGATCTATAGAGGAAAGTAGAGAGAATAGGGGAGGGAGAAGGGAAGAGAAAGGCAAGGGGGGAATGGGGATTGAAATAAAATTCTTAAATGTATTATTTTGTCAAAATGAATCCAAATACTACACATAAATATAATGCTCTTGAAATTAAATACAATAAAAATAAATTAAGAATACCTTCCCTGAGGCTAGAGATGTAGCTCAGTGGTAGAAAGTGTGGAGTGGGGAGTTTAGAATGTGCAAGAACCTGGGTTCAATATCCAGCACCATCAACATAACAATAATAACAACAGTAATAACACAGGCCCTTATTTTTAATATAGTATGTTCCTCTATGGGTTTTTCTTGATACTTTTCATAACTAGAGTCAGGTTACTTATTCCTGGATGAAATAAATACTAATAATCCTCAGAGTATCACATCTATAGACATACAATGTCCACCTGTCCGTTGCTGTTATCAATTCTGATTACCAGATTACTATTTTCTAATTTCTCCTCTGTACAGTTATTATTTTTGCCTTGCAACTAAGAAGCAATGTACAAGGAATACCTTAAAATCATGCAAATATTGTGTTCCTCATTAAAAGTTCCCCATAGATTTAGCATCAATTTATGATTCTTGCCTGATTCAATCTGTACTGAAATGACTGCAAAATTTCAATACATTTTAGTTATTTAATTTAAATTTATATTAACCATGGTTTAGAAACAATATATATAATAACTCTAATAACGTTATGCAATTTACATAAACTTTAGTTCATACATAACTACATATTAAAATAAATATCATTTATGTTAATTACTTTAGCTTCCTACATAGTCTGGATGAGCCTAATTTTTTAACCACCATGCTGAAGACTGCACTGCCATCTTTGGAATAAAATGTAAAATTCAATTTTTGACATATTTAAATGATGTCACAAAATCCTAAAAGAAAATGATGAAAATAGCACTTTTATCTTAATAAAAAAAACAGTTTAGTAGAATTAATCTACTTAGCATAAACTATTTATTTTTGTGCATCAGCCAGAATATGAAGGAGAAAGTATTCTCACACAGTTGTAGGGCATATAAATTGCTGCTACTATTTTGCAAGATAATTTTGCCAGTACTTTTAAACCCTTAAAGGCATCTACCTATGTTACACAAATAACACAAGATGTAAATTAATAATTACAAGGAAACTCTAAACAACCTAAAACTTTATCAAGAAAAACCAGGTCAATAAATGATGTTTTATTCAAACAATGAGCCACTAAGGAGAAAGAACAAGATAGATTTACAAAAGATAAGCCGGGAGCAGTGGCGCAAGCCTGTAATCCCAGCACTTAGGGAGGCTGAGACAGGAGAATCAGAGTTCAAACCCAGCCTCAGCAATGGCAAGGTGCTAAGCAACTCAGTGAGACCCTGTCTCTACATGAAACATAAAATAGGGCTGGGGATGTAGTTCAGTGGTTGAGTGCCCCTGAGTTCAATCTCCAGTACCAAAAAAAAAAAAAAAAAAAGATTTACAAAAGATATATATCTATATATCTACATATAAAAATAATATATATTATGTATTGTTACAAAATATTGCATCTAAGTATTGTAAAACCTATATATATGTAAAAGAATAAGAATACACCAAGTATATAAACTTATAAACACAAATACACCCTTAACTTATGCTTCCATAGACACAAAAAACTCTTGGAAGGAAACACAAGAAATTGCTAATCGACATTCTTCACCTGAGCAGGGAAATTCCAGTAACCAACAGACAACTCCACCTACTGGAGGTGAAAGGAAGCAATCCTGTTTATTTCATTGAGACTTTTTTATTTTATTTTATTTTATTTATTTTATTCTTATTTTTTATTTTATCCTTTATCTTTTTCTCCTAATATTCCTTTTGTTTAGTCTTTTTGTTTTGTTTCTCTGCTCTTCTTTTCTTTTTTTTTTTCTTTCCTCTTTTCTCTCTTGCTCTTTTCCCACCCTCTCATCCCCAACATTTGTGAAACCAAGTATTTGTTATACAGTAGGATACAGTGAACTGGGATACCTGAATAGTATACTAGAGTGGTATTACATAGTCTCATAACTCCCACTTGCACATGTTTTATTTTTCTTAACTATCATGTCTCCTCGCTAGCTGTACTCTATTTTCTTCCTTCTTACTGGTCTTCCCCAACTCTTTCGTTCTTTTTACTAATAGCCAATTTCTTTTGGATTCCTTTTTCATGCTTTCTAGGATCTAATATCCATATCCTCACTTCCTACTACCCTAACATTATATCCTACACCCCACCCTCAAGTTTCTCTAGCCCACCAGCAGAAACTACAAACCCTTGTGCAAACCCATTGTATACATAATAGATGTTAAATAAACTCATAATTGCTGTATATTGTGGCTAAACTGTAAATATATTTAGGAACTATTAGGAGCTCCTTGGTTTGAAACTGTATATTGTTTGTATTGAGATCTGTCAATATTGGTCTCCCCGTTAAAGGAGAAGTATTGAAACCCTGCAGGGAAACAATAACACTATAGGACTAAAAAACTGTAACACCTTGGATCAGCAGAGCTAGAAGGAAAGACACACAAACACCATGAAAAACCAAGGGAAGAAAGTGCCTCAAACAAACTAAGATACTACATTATTAGAAGCCATGGTCAGTACAGCAGAAGAAATGGCAGAAACAGGAGTTCAGGATGTACATAAGTAAAATATTCTGTGACTTAAAGAATGATATAAGAGAGCAAGCCCAGTCAGCAAAAAAATCATTTCGATAAAGAGATACACAGGCAAATACAGGAAGTAAAAGATCACTTCAATAAGGAGGTAGAGATTCTGAAAAGGATCCAAACAGAAATCCTTGAAATGAAAGAAACAATAAGCCAAATTAAAAACTCAATAGAAAGCATCACCAACAGATCAGACCACTTGGAAGATAGAACCTCAGATACTGAAAATAAAATATTTAACCTTGAGAACAGAGTTGACCACACAGTGAAGAGAAACCATGAAGAGAACATCTAAGAATTATGGGATAACATTAAAAGACCAAATTTAAGAATTATTGGGATAGAGGAAGGCATAGAATTCCAAACCAAAGGAATGAGCAATCTATTCAATGAAATAGTATTAGAAAATTTTCCAAATATGAAGAATGAATTGGATAATCAAATACAAGAGGCTTACAGCACACCAAATGTACAAAATCACAACAGATCCACACCAAGGCATATCATAATGAAAATGCCTAACACTCAGAATAAGGAGAGAATCTTAAAAGGCACAAGAGAAAGGAATCAGATTACATATAAGGGGAAGCCAATTAGGATCACTGCAGACTTCTCAACCCAGATCTTGAGAACAAGAAGATCGTGGAACAACATACACCAAGCGCTAAAAGACAGTGCATGCCAACCAAGAATCTTATACCCAACAAAATTAAGTTTTAGGTTTGATGATGAAATAAAAACCTTCCAAGATAAACAAAAATTAAAATAATTCACAGCAAGAAAGCCAGCACTACAGAACATTCTTGGCAAAATATTCCATGAGGAGGAAATGAAAAACAACAATGAAAACCTGCAGAGGGAAGAGCTACACTAAAGGAAAGGTCAATCAAAGGAGAAACCCAGTCAAGTTAAAAACTAAGAATAAACCATAATGTCTATTAATACAAACCATGTTTCAATAATAACATTGAATGTCAATGGCCTAAACTCAGCAATTAAAAGACACAGACTGGCAGATTGGATTTAAAAAAAAAGATCCAACAATATTTCGCCTCCAAGAGACTCATCTCATAGAAAGAGACTCACAGATTGAAGGTGAAAGGATGGAAAACAATTTATCACTCACATAGACTGTGTAAACAAGCAGGAGTTTCCATCCTCATTTCAGACAAAGTGGACTTCAAACCAAAGTTAGTGAAAAGGAATAAAGAAGGTCATTTCATACTGCTTAAGGGAATCACACATCAACAAGAAATAACAATCTTAAATATCTATGCCCCCAAAAATGAGGCAGCCATGTTTGTCAAACAAACCCTTCTCAAATTCAAGAATCAAACAGACCACAACACAATAGTATTGGGTGACTTTAAGACAACTCTCTCACCACTGGAAATATCTTCCAAACAAAAACTAAACAAAGAATCTACAAGACTCAATAGAACAATCAATGGTCTAGACTTAACGGATATATATAGAATATTCCATCCTTCAACAAGCAAATACTTGTTTTTCTCAGCAGCACATGGATCCTTCTCCAAAATAGATGATATGCTATGCCACAAAGCAAGTCTTAGCAAATACAAAAAAATAGACATACTACTCTGCATTCTATCTGACCATAATGGAATGAAACTATAAATTAGTAACATTTTTTAAAAAAAGAAGCCACTAAAATACCCGGAGACTCAATAATTGGCTATTGAACAATGCATGGGTAATAGAAGACATCAGGGAGAAGATAAAAAAAATTCTTGGAGGTAAATGAGAACTCTGATACAACATATCAAAATCTCTGAGACACTATGAAGGCAGTGCTAAGAGGAAAGTTCATTGCATTAAGCGCACATATTCAAAGATGTAAAAGTCGACAAATCAATGACTTGACACTACAACTCAAAGCCCTAGAAAAAGAAGAACAAAGTAACACCAAAAGAAGTAGAATACAGGAAATAATTAGAATCAGGGCTGAAATCAATGAAATTTAAACTCAAAAAACAATTCAAAAAATTGATAAAACAAAAAGCTGGTTCTTTAAAAAAATAAACAAAATTGACAAACCCTTAGCCACCCTAACAAAAAGGAGAGAGAAAACCCAAATTACTAAAATTTGTGATAAAAAAGGAAATATCACGACAGACCCTGCTGAAATACAAAAGATAATTAGAAACTATTCTGAAAACTTATATTCCAGTAAAAGAGAAAACCTTGAAGACACTGACAAATTCCTAGAGACATATGACCTACCCAAACTGAACCGGGAGGACATTCATGACTTAAACAGATCAATTACAAGCAAGGAAATAGAAGAGGCCATCAAGAGCCTTCCAACCAAGAAAAGCCCTGGACCAGATGGATTCTCAGCCGAGTTCTACAAGACCTACAAAGAAGAACTAATTCCAATACTCCTCAAATTATTCTACAAAATAGAAAGGGAAGGAACCCTTCCAAACTCATTCTATGAGGCTAGTATCACCTTGATTCCAAAACCAGAGACATATCAAAAAAGGAAAATTTCAGACCAATATCCCTGATGAATATAGATGCAAAAATTCTCAATAGAATTTTGGCAAATCGCATACAAAAGCATATTAAAAACTAGTACACCATGATCAAGTGGGGTTCATTCCAGGGATGCAAGGTTGGTTTAACATATAGAAATCAATCAACGTAATCCATCACATCCATAGACTTAAAGAATCACACGATTCTATCAATTGATGCAGAGAAAGCATTTGACAAAATACAGCACCCTTTCATGTTTAAAACACTAGAAAAACTAGGGATAGTAGGAACATTCCTCAACATTGTTAAAGCAACATATGCTCAGCCAAAGGCCAACATCATCCTAAATGGAGAAAAATTGGAAGCATTCCCTCTAAAAACTGGAACAAGACAGGGATGCCCTCTCTTACCACTCTTATTCAATTATAGTCCTTGAAACTCTAGCCAGAGCAATTAGACAGACGAAAGAAATTAAAGGAATACGAATAGGAAAAGAAGAACTCAAACCATCATTATTTGTAGACGACAGGATTTTATACTTAGAGGATCCAAAAAATTCCACCAGAAAACTTCTAGAACTGATAAATGAATCAGCAAAGTTACAGGATATAAAATCAATATCCATAAATCAAATGCATTTCTATACATCAGCAAAAAGTCCTCTGAAAGAGAAATTAGGAAAACTACTCCATTCACAATAGCCTCCAAAAAAATAAAATACTTGGGAATCAATCTAATAAGATGGTGAAAGACCTATACAATGAAAACTACTAGACACTAAAGAAAGAAACTGAAGATCTTAGAAGATGGAAAGACTTCCCATGCTCTTGGATAGGCTATTAAAATGGCCATACTACCCAAAGTGCTATACAGATTCAATGCAATCCCAATTGAAATCCCAAAGTCCTTTCTTATAGAAATAGAAAAGGCAATCATGAAATTCATTTGGAAAAACAAGAGACCCAGAAAAGACAAAGCAATCATGAGCAGGAAGAGTAAGGCAGGAGGTATCACAATACCAGACCTTAAATCATACTACAAAGCTATAGTAACAAAAACGGCATGGTACTAGCACCAAAATAGACATGTAGACCAATGGTACAGAATAGAAGACACAGAGAGTAATGCACATAAATACAGCTATCGCATACTAGACAAAGGTGCCAAAAACATACATTGGAGAAAAGATAGCCTTTTCAACAAATGGTGCTGGGAAAACTTGAAATCCATACGCAGCAAAATGAAACTAAACCCCTATCTCTCACCATGCACAAAACTCAACTCAAAGTGGATCAAAGATCTAGGAATTAGACCAGAGACCTTGCACCTAACTGAAGAGAAAGTAGGCCCAAATCTTCATCACGTCAGATTAGGCCGCGAATTCCTTAACAAGATTCCAAAAGCACAAGAAATAAAAGCAAGAATCAATAAATGGGATTGATTCAAACTATAAAGCTTCTTCTCAGCAAAAGAAACTATCAATGAGGTGAACAGAGAGCCTACATTCTGGGAGCAAATTTTTGCCACATGCACATCAGATAGAGCACTGATCTCCAGGATATATAAAGAACTCAAAAAATTTAACACCAAAAAAAACAAACAACCCAATCAATAAATGGGCTAAGGAGCTGAACAGAAACCTCTCAGAAGAAGATATACAATCGATAAACAAATATATGAAGAAATGTTCAACATCTCTAGCCACTAGAGAAATGCAAATCAAAACTACTCTCAGATTTCATCTCACCCCAGTCAGAATGGCAGCTATCCAAAATACAAGCAACAATAAGTGCTGGCAAGGATGTGGTGAAAAAGGCACACTCAAACATTGCTGGTGGGACTGCAAACTGGTGCA
>CM053399.1:43131700-43197894 GCA_028644305.1 Xerus rutilus
CACTTCAATGTTTACAGCAGCACAATTCACAATTGCTAAACTGTGGAAGCAACTCAGATGCCCTTCAGTAGAGGAATGGGTAAAGAAACTGTGGTACATATACACAATGGAATATTATTCAGCAATAAAAGAGAATAAAATTATGGCATTTGCAGGTAAATGGATGTAATTGAAGAACATTATGCTAAGAGAAGTAAGCCAATCCCAAAAAACCAAATGCCAAATGTTCTCTCTGATTAGTGGATGCTGATACATAAGAGGGGTGGGAATGGGGAACATAGGAGAAATGGAGGAACTCTGGATGGGGCAGGGAGGAGGTGGGGTGAGGAAAAGGGGAATAGGTGTAGTAAAGATGGTTGAATGAGATGGTCATCACTACCCTAGGTGCATGTATGAAGACACAAATGGTGTGACTCTATCCGGTCTACAACCAGAGAAATGGAAAAATTGAGCTCTATATATATACTATGACTTGAAATGCATTTAAATTAATGAAAAAAAGAGAAATAGAAAAAGAGAGAATACTGCACATGTATATACTCAACACATACAATATCTATTTCACTATTTTTATGGATATACTCTTGACAAAAAAACTAGGATAATTTTTCTCAGTTCAAATGTAGCAAATACAAAAATTTTGAAAAAAACCTTCTTCCATCCCAAAATAAAACTTTAATTCTTTATAACAATTTTTAGTAATCATTCATCACCTTGAGATTTACTATTTCTACCATCATCTGGATTAAAAAAAAATTATTGTTTACATTTAATAACCTTTTACTGGCATACTTTTCAGAACTGAATATTCCCATTTACAAATATTAAGCTCTTTCATGGAATTTGGATTCAAGAAAATCACTTAAAGCAGAGGTTCTATACTAAGTTGTACAGTAATTCTCTGAAAGTTATTAAAACTATGTAAAGTAGCATGGTTCCAAAATAATCCAAATGTTTAAATAATCAAAACAGATAGTTATGCCAGAAGACTAGAAAAGTAACGAGTTTTGAAGAAGGCATGAAATTGAAAATTGTGAAGGTATGAAACATTTAAAATTTGAATACTAACATATTCACTGAGCACTGCCCAGCCATCAAACACTGCCCTAAGGGCTTTAAATGTTTTAATTTACATAATCCTCATAACTACCTCATAAAGTGGGTATTATTTTTATCTCCAAATTACAGGTGAAGAAACAAAAGTCAAGCCACTCACTCAATTTCACGAGCTAAGTAGTGGAGCCAAAATTCCAAAGCAGGCAGTCTGGCTCCAAGCAGAAGAGCACCAAGGAGATCGGAACACAGACCATAAACATGCTAAAACCTTGTTTTTATCAGTACTAGCTACATGTTCTAAAGAAATTTGAGAGGACCAGCTCCTTCAGACACTCCTAACCCTCCAGGTCCCCTGATCCCACCCTCCCTGGCTCCAGCACCTGAAGTACTAGGTAGTACATGACATAAACTCAGGATAATGTATGTAAAGCAATTAACATAGAACCTGGCCAGAGTACTCAAGACAATCATCGTGGAAGTTATTTTTTAATAAATCAACCAGAAATAGAACGATTGAAGTACAAAAGAAAGTTAAGAATTTTCTTTTAAAAAATGGAGTAGAAAAGGAAAGTAGTTTAAAAGGAAATAAAAAGCATGTCTAAACTGTAGATTCACATTACATGTTCAGGCACTTTTAAATATTATTTTACAGTGAGTAAAGAAGAAAAGGTCCATAAATCATTTGAAAGATAAAATGAGCATTAATTTTAGATTTTATATTTAAGGAATTATTTAAAAAATAATAATAGATCATAAAACACATATCTCCAAACATTATTTCTCCAAAGACTTCAATCATTTGTGTTGAAATGTTATGGTAAATGCAACTAAGTATTCTATCACTTAAAGGGAGAATTCTACTTCTGGGCAAATTGTAGTAATTTACAGCAGAACAATGTTCCTGCTGATTAGTTAGGAAAGAAATCGTATTTTTAAAGGAGTCAGAGAGGTAAAGGTAATTGAGGACAAAATTCCAGGAAGGGAAAAACTATACAGACATAAACTCAACATCTGGAGCAATTTTTCCCTGGGTCAAAGTGCCTATAGGAGGATATAATCCAACAACATTCCCTTCAAAACACAAAACACAACACTGACAAAACAAAAAGGAGAAACAAATTTATAATCATAGTGAAAATCTTTAATATACCTTGTTCAACAGCTAGCAGTACAAGCAGAGAAAAAAATCCGAACAGGACAATCAACAAACTTAACCTGACATATTGAACAGTATGACCAACAATGACAGAATTCAAACTTTACATATGCATGCAGAACACACACCTAAATTGACCATATTCTGGGCCAAGAAACTTCAAATTACTCAAGAGTATGTTCTCTGATTTCAGATAACATGTTAATTCATCTATAAATAAAAAGTAGAAAGAGAATTTAAATACCCTCCACAGGGCCTGGGGGTGTTTTAGTGGTACTGTGGTAGAGTATTTGCCTAACATGCATGTGGCCCTGGGTTCAATCCTAGGGGAAGGAAGGAAGGGAGGGAGAGAGGGAGGGAGGGAGGGAGGAAGAAACTTCTAAATAACTCATAAGGCAAAAGAAGCAATCAAAATTAAATATTTTTATCTGAATGACAACAAAGACACAATACACTAAAACTTGTGGAGTGCAGTTTTTGTACTCTCATGGTAGATAAAAAGGTCATCTATGACATTCATTATAAAAACTGTGAGTGCCAGAACTACACTAACCTGAACGGTCTGATAGGTCAGATTGTGTCTTCCATCGCTACTTCCCTCGGATTTCACAGAACCCTAAATGGTGATCTGACAATTCTAGACCAACCTGGTGTCCTAATCCTGCATCCCCTTCCCTCTGGCCACATATGCCACTGTGATCTCTGTTGGAAAAGTCACAAACAACTTTCTATAGTAGAATATACTAATGCTTGCTTGGAGCCAGCCAACCAGATGGTGAAATGTGACTCTTGCCATGGTAAATACATTATTCACTACCTATTGTACCATGGCAATGTCACTCTCAAAGATGTAAATGCTGTCATTGCCATCCACGAGACCAAAATACCATGTAGTTTGTGGACTGGTGCCCCACTAATAATAGGGTTGCGATTAATTATCAGCCTCCAACTGCAGTAAATGGCAGAGGCCTGGCTAAGGCAGAGCAAGCCGTGTGCATGCTGAGCAACACCACAGCCATTGCTAAGGCTTGGACTTACCTGGACCACAAGTTTCACCTTATTTATGCCAAGCATTCCTTTAGTCACTGGTATGTGGGTGAGGGGATGAAGGAAGATTCATGGACACATGATTACCATTGAGAAAAATTATGAAGACATTGGTGTGGCTTCTCTTGAAGAGAGGGTAAAGAAGGAGAAGACTAAAGTCAAAATATCACAAAAGTGGTGCTTTTATAGGGAAGTTTATGCTATTTTAAACATTGAAGTTGTGGTCTAATAAGTTAATTGTATGTATATGATTAAACAGTATATTACACTATATTTAGCAGTGTATTCTTACACACTATTACTGACCTATGCTTTAAAATACAAAGAGTTTGTTATAGATCCAATGTGTCCATCTCTGTGGTGGGTTTTGGATTAAGTATTCAGTGTCTTAAAATACATATATAAAGATTAAAAGTAAAAAGGAAATATTACAGATCTTTTTATTTATTTATTCATTCATTCTAATGATAGCAGAATATTACTATAGATCTTATAATCACCAAAAATAACACAAAGATGTCATGAGTAACTTTAGGATAAAAAATTGGTCATATAAAGCCAGGCATGGTGGTGCATGCTTGTAATCCCAGCACTTAGGGAGGCTGAGACAGGAGAATTGCTAGTTCAAAGCCAGCCTCAGCAAAAGCGAGGCACTGAGCAACTCAGTGAGACCCTGTCTCTAAATAAAACACAAAATGGGGCTAGGGATGTGGCTCAGTGGTCGAGTACCCCTGAGTTCAATCCCTGGTACTAAAAAAAAAAAAAATGGCCATATAAATAATATAAATACATTTATAAATAAAAATTTTTAAATCTAAAATTCATAAAGAAAAATTTAAACCCATAAAAGAACTTAAATCTGTTACTAAAAGCCTTATCAGAACTATACACCTCATTCTCACTTCCCCAAATAAAGATTTCACCAGTGAACACTTCCAACACAAGTAAGTTCCACTGGACACCACAATTCTCAGCTATCCTGTCTTAAGAATACTAAAGCTATATGTACTGATCTTTGTAGAATGAAAAAGAATAGGAAGGGACCCAAACCAGGGTTAATTTATGGTAATGTGCTTATGAAACAGATCTTTAAGCAGCGCCTTATAGCACTATGTTCAGTGCTCTTTACATAACTGAGTCACTGGTCCAACTGGGGTCTAGGATTAAAATAAATCTAAAGGATAGAAACTGTATGCTCCAGATTGTTTCACTCTCTTCTTTCAACAAAGGCTATAAATGAACCACGCTCATTATACTTGACTCATTCTTCCCTTAAAATAAATTATCTACTAAAGAAATATTTCAAATAATTCCTCATATGCCTAACCCATTATTTCAGCAAGTATACATACAAAACATGTCATATTTGAGATTCAAGCTGTCCCCACATGCAAAAGCTACATGTACAAACCTATATTTACAATAGGACCTGATCAAAAGGAAAACAAATAAAATAACTGTTTTATCTTCCAAGGGTTAGTTTTCAATAGGAATATTTTTCTGATCTACCTTAATAAGTAACCTTAACCAAATAAGCTCCTTCAGCAAGTAGATATAGAAATTCTCTCATTCTTACTTGCCTGGGAAATTTAATTTGGTTTATCGCAACAAAAATGGAACCAAGGTAGTTGAGTATGCCGTAACACAGGAGAGGAGGATCACTGTTTTTTGGAGAGAGTTGATTGATCCAAGACCGATTCTCGAATCTCCAAGTACCACCTCAAGTACACAAGTCAAGTATGACCTTGCCATCTCATGTATTTTTTGTGAAAGTGACTATAACCTGAATTTTTTTTAAAGAACATTTGATAATGTGGATTTTTTGTTATCTTCACTTGACTGCAGAGGGGAAAAATATCTACTTCATTATTTAAAATAATACAGGTGTTGGTTTGTAGACCTTCCCTGTTTTTTCAAGTTAATCTCAGTTAACAAAAGTTAAAACTTAGAAATTCCCTATAGACATTGTAATATACCAACAGTCTGGTTTCTTCTCTTTTTCTTTTCTTTTCTTTTATTCTTTTTTTTTTTTTTTTTTGACCATTAAGTAGCAATAGTCAGGGGCTGGGGCTATAGCTCAGTGGCAGAGCGCTTGCCTAGCATGTGTGAGGCACGGGGTTCCATCCTCAGCACCACATAAAAAAATAAATAAATAAAGGCATTCTATCCATACACAACTACAAAAAAATTTTTTTAAAAAAGTAACAATAGTAGGAGTTTATAATACCAAGTACAAGAACATGCTGCATATCTTGTTTCAATAAGTTTCATTAAGTAGCATTTTAAAATATTAAAGCATTTTGCTTGACCTAATTTTTTAACATCTGAATTGTTCCATTAAAGGTGGAACACCTTTCAAATTTCAAGTATGCTAAACTTGAAATTGCCAAGAGTAAACAGATAGTGGGGTTTGCTGCAGGCAATAGTATCCTTTCATATTTCCTAATTTAAAAATTAAGGACTCTCAGGACCCTGTGTAAGAGCAATGTGCCTAGAGAACTGTGTTGCCTGTGGGTAAGGCCTTTGCTGTGGGGCTTAAGACCACAGAATGTGTTGTTATCTTGCTACAAGATGCCAAGCATCTGGCTCAGTGTGTTGGAGTGAGGATCTTGAACAGAAACTTCCTTTTCCATTATTATTCAACACAAAGCAAGAATGGCTAAATATATACTGTGAAAAAGGCTTTCTCCTAACAAAAGATCAGATCCCTCCTTCAGCTTTGTAAATTTTTAAATAAAATCATATTGAACACTGGGCATGGCAGCACACGCCTGTAATCCCAGCAGCTCAGGAGGCTGAGGCAGGAGGATGGCAAGTTCAAAGCCAGCCTCAGCAAAAGCAAGGCGCTAAGCAACTCAGTGAGACCCTGTCTCTGAATAAAATACAAAATAGGGCTGGGGATGTGGCTCAGTGGTTGGGTGCCCCTGAGTTCATTCACTGGTAACCCCCCTTAAAAAAATCATATTGAACATTTTTTAAAAATTCCCAAGGGGCTAGGGATGCACCTCAGTGGTACAGTACTTGCCTAGTATGTGTGAAGCCCCAAGTTCAGTGCCTAGCACCACAAAAACTTTTTTAAAAATTTTTTTAAAAACCAAGCAACAAGTCGGGCATGGTGGTGCAAGGCTGTAATACCAGTACTTGGTTGAGACAGGAGAATCATGAGTTCAAAGCCAACCTCAGCAATGGCGAGGTGCTAAGCAACTCAGTGAGACCCTGTCTCTACACAAAACAGGGCTCAGGATGTGGCTCAGTGGTTGGGTGCCCCTGAGTTCAATCTCCAGTACCAAAATAAATAAATAAATAAAAATAATAGTAATAATAATAACAATAATAATTCCCAAGACTGTATGTAAAAGATAAGTCTGTATCTGTCTTTCTGCCTTCATTTCCTTCATTACTTTTGACTCAATCACCACAGTTTATCAATACTCATCATTTTAAGTGTTCAAATAGGCCAAGTTTCAAATCTAATATATAGCTGCACTCCTGTTCAAGCTAACTGAAAATCCATTCTCAGATGTTCATGAAACTAACTCCTTATTTAAGTCTCTGCTCAAATGTCATCTTCTTACAAAGAGCCCCAAACCACACAATCTAAAAATTCCATTCTAGGCACATACTATTCCACCTCATTCTTTTCTTCTCAGCACTTATCATCTGAAATTAGCTTGTTCATTTATATGTTGCCATTGAATGAACAAAATTTATATGTTACCTATAAAGTAAAAAAAAATTCACTTTAGATTTGACCGTGATGATGAGAGGCAAACATTGAATAGTTACTATGCGCCAGCATTTTTCATACGTGAGTGCATTTAATCTTTTTTTTTTACAAGATATTCTCATTAGTTTTTTTTTTTTTTTAGTTGTAGATGGACACAATATCCTTTATTTTATTTATTTTTATGTGGTGCTGAGGATCGAACCCAGTGCCTCATGCATGCGAGGCAAGCGCTCTACCACTGAGCCACAATCCCAGCCCAGTGCATTTAATCTTTACAACAGCAATTGGAACTGTAACCATATTATTATTGCAACTTTACAAGTAAAAAAACTAAGAATGGAGAGCTTGAAAATGAATGCAACGTCCCCCAACAAACTGCAAACTGAAATCTCAATTTCAGTCTATCTTCTTGGGTTATAGATAAGAAAATCTGACACTTTAAAAGAAAAATCCATTTAATTAGTCTTTTAGTTTCAGGTACTGTGTAACGGACTCTAAATAAAACAATAGTTTTACATTTTCCTTGTATGTTCAATTCAATTATTTTTATATTTACACAAGTCTGAACTTAAATCAGTATGCAAATTCAACTTGCAAGGAAAGGGAGGGAGGAAGGAAAGAAGGTTCTTGCTTGGTTGTTTAGTGCTAATAAGTATGATGGAAATTGTTTAGAACAACAGCCAAAGTCTCATAGTGCATCACTTAGCACATTCTTATCTGTTTACATTCACAAGAACAACCTAACAATGTAGTCATTGCATTCTATTTTGTTCAGCAGTTAATTTAACATATACAAAACAGTTTTTGGGGTTTAACAGGTGCACATGAAAAATATGAAATACCTAATCTCAACATACTTTTGTAATTATATACAGTTTTTTCACCCTTTTTCTATATAAGTTATGAAAGCCATTCTCAGCAATATACCATAGAAAGTAACTGTAACATACACTTAACATTCATGCTACACCAATGTTCAAGTAAAGTTTAAAATAATCTATTCATAAATGAGCTAAGGAGATATCTATATATATGCATATGTACATATACATATATGTATGTGAGTATTACTTTCTCCATAGTAAATATCTACATGCAAGCATAAGCACTGTAGTGCTTACCCACTATCCTGAATTTGAAGTCACAAAACTTCAACATAAAGACATAATTCCATTCCTAAAATTGTCTTTGCAAGCTTTATTCTGTATTATGTAAAATAAAGCTACAATTCCCCATTTGTTGGATTTGGGAGAGAGGTCCTATAGTTAAGACTACACACATACACAAAGTTAAAAAGAACAGTTACAATCTTTCTTGAAATGTAATTTTGATTCTAGAACTGAGTTTTATTATAATACAACTAAACTGTCAGTATATAATCCATAATGTTATAGTAAAAAGTTCAAGCTTATAGAAAGGACACAAATTATATACCAGTTAGACAAGAACATAAGTGTGTCCAATCCAGTGTTTTGTGTTCTTAAAATCAAATTCATTAACATAAAATTTATATATATCCATTTAAAAGGATCAGACGATTATGGACAAATGTTATACAACTCTGTAAACATCACCACAATTAAAAATGAAAACATTTTTATCACCAACAAAGGCTCCTTTCTGTTCCTCTGCAGTTACTTCTAACTACTACTAACCACAATCATACTGTGGTATACTGTAGTCTTCATTTTCTATAATCTTACATAAGTTAAATTATAGTGTAGTTCATTACATGTGGCGTCTTCCATTTAGTATGTTTTTGTTAATGTTTTAAGATTCGACCATGTTGTTGGTGTTCACAGTTCAATTCCTTTTACTGTTAAGGATGAATACAATTTGCTTATATATTCACCTGCATTCAAAATCTGAGTGGTTCTCAAGTTAGAGCTATTTTGAATAAAACTGCCATAAACATGCATGAACAAATTTTTGTGCAGACATGTGTTTTCATTTCTCTTGGGTAAAATATTTAGGGGAAGATTCCAGCATCACAGGCTAAATTGCCCAATTATTTTCCAAGAAAATGTAACATTTTACATTCCTATCAACAGTGTTCAAATTTTCAGCCTACTTTTAATTGGTCATTTGTTTTCTTTTTATTGAATTGTAACAGTCTTTTACATAGGCTAAATACAACTCTTTTCTTGGATATATGTATGTGAATTTTTCCTCATGCTGAGGATCAGCTTTTCATTTTCTTACTGATAGATTTCAAAAAAACCCAAAAGTTTTAATTTTGATGAAATCCAATTAATTTTTTTCTTCTGTGGGTTGTTTTTTGTGTTCTGTTTTCCTCCGAATGTTTTATGTAGTTTCTTTATTTTTAAGTTTAAGTCTATAACCCATTTCAAGTTCAATTTTTGTATATGATATAAGGTAAGAGTCAGTGTTAATTTTATTTTTCCATATAGATTATTCAGTCGTTTTCAGCACATCTGTTAGAAAGACTTACTTTCTTCATTGAATTTCCCTGGCACCTCTGCCAAATCGCAATGATCAGAAATGTGTGGGTCTACTCCTAGACACTGTCTACTCTACCACTCCATAATGACTATCCTGTTACTAATTCCATACACTGTTTTTAATTCATCTTGAAAAGCCCAACTAGGTATTTTTTAATTATTTTGATTATTATATAACTATCATGTCTCAGGAACATGATTTCCTCTCCCTACCCCCCCTCAGGTACTAGGGACTGAACCAGGCCTTCATGCATGCCAGGCAAGCTTTCTACCTCTGAGCTATATCCTCAGTTCACCACTAAAATTAGGTCAATTTCTTAGAGAAGAGGAGTTGAGGGAAGAAAAAGACTGCTGGCATTTGTATTAGGATTTCACTGAATCTACAGATCAATTTGTAACTGTGTTTCTTAATCTCTGGCTAAACATTAGAATTATCTGGGCACATTAAAAGACAACTCAAGACCGGATCCCAAAATCAACAGGTTTTTATTATTAGCCATGATTCAGAAATGCTGTTTTAACCTTGTAAAATAATTATAGCCATTAAAAGACATCCGAGACTAAATGTTGTTTTTGCCATAAATACTGCTGTTACCTAACAGGAAACTGGGATATCCATTATAAAATCAGTTTAACTTAGATCTATGACCTAATATTTAAATAACAGTCAGTCTAAATGGCAAGCTACTGGGTCATCATAGAACTTAAAAAGAAGAAATTTGAAAAAATTTCAATGTTTGAGGAAAAAAAAATCCAGGACAAAAAATACACATATATTGTCACTCTAGAATTCTATACCCAGTTAAACTATCAATCATTCAAGAGTGAAAGTTAAATAAACTTTCAGAAACACAAAAAGAACTTACCACTAGCAGACCCTAGATGAAAGGAGACTATCTTAAAATGCATTTTAGGAAGAAAAATATCAAATCTGAAAGTAAGGTGATACATAAAAAACAAAAATTGGGTAGTTCCATCAGGCATTTAAACAACTAACTACAATTTTGTACACGATATTCTAGATACCAGAAAAGGAGACAACACTTTTTTTTTTCTAGTATTAGTCTAGTATTACCTTGACTTCAAAACAAAATGAGGATAGATGTTACAAATAAAAAATAAGTACTGGCCAAAATCCTACTCAAATGGACATAAAGTTCTCAATAACATTAGTAAACTAAATACAGTGAAGTGGAAGACAAAAGACAATACAGCCTTGATATCAAGGACTAGTGGCAAGTCTCCTAAAATTTCATCAAATTAAAAAATACTTAATATTTTTTAAAAGACAACATCAGCCTACACAAACTGCAGTATTTTTTTATGCTTTTTTATATGTGTGAAACACTATACAACATAATTCTACTTAAACTATGAGGGGCAGTAATTTGCAAAAAAAAGAAAACTAAAAACAAAATGCTTGTGGCAGGAAATAAGAATAAGAAGTCAACGTACTCAACATATCCTCCAAAGACTTAATATTTGACAATATTAGTTGCATGGGATGTTGGCGTAAGGTCTCCCCTTAAAACCTTGGAGTGTGGTTAAAAATCTGCATATTTATACCTATAAAAGACTATCCTCCTCTACCATACTCATTAAGTGACTACTTTCCTCAACCTAACAGAAGATCAGAATTTTGGTTTCTAGAATAAGCGAACTACAGAAATTCAGCATCTGATGTTCCCAGATATCAAGGAGAAAATGGGAATGGTAGCAAAATGAAAGCCCCTATAGGGCAGGCCAAAAGTGTCAAACAGTTAACTTCAGAAGCAACCCCTAACTAATTAAGGACAGACACTGGTAGACAAGTAACCCAGTTTTCCTGGTCAATGGGACAACTCTGAGGTATGTTCTAAACCAAGATGGAAATGTTTTATATCTGCACTGTTCCCATCTAGTAGTGACTAGACACATGTGGCTATGGAGTACTGGACATGTGTCTATAGCTACGACTGGAGACTGAATTTCTAAATTTATTGTATTAATTTTAATTTAAATAACTACATGGAGTTAGTAATTAACTCTATAGTTAATTCTGTATATAATACTGTATCCAGCATAGCTCTATACAGTATCTATGAGTATCTCCAAGCAGTACTGAGCAGCTGCCAAACACAATAACCCACTCAACCAATACACTCCCTATTGGCTTTCCTTTCTTCCCTGTTTTACTTCCTTACTATCTCATTATGATTCTTACATTCAGCTGCCAAATAAACCAAAGATGGAATAGAGTGTGCTTTTAGGAGAAATAAGACTCCAATAATTTGATAAAATTTTCCAATAGAAAGGCAAAGACAAACATGATCCAAAAGAAATTAGGAACTGAGCTGAACTGAAAGGAAGAAACAGAAGAAAATTTCAATAAATAATTATTAATAATATTAGAAAGACAAGAATGTATATCACATACATGAAACAAAAACAATATTAAAATGAGAATAGGAAGCCAGGCGTGGTGGCGCACATCTGTAATCCCAGCACTTTGGGAGGCTGAGACAGGAGAACCGTGAGTTCAAAGCCAGCCTTAGCAATAGCAAGGCACTAAGCAACACAGTGAAATCCTTTCTCTAAATAAAGTACGAAATAGGGGTGGGGATGTGGCTCAGTGGTCAAGTACCCCTGAATTCAATCCCTGCACCCAAAAAAAAAAAAAAATGAGAACAGGACTAGGAATGTAGTTCAGTAGTACAGAACTTGCCTAACGTAAACGAAGTCCTGGGTTCCATCCCCAGCAACACAAAAACAAACAACAAAGAAATGGGAAGAAGAATAAGAAAGTCCTCTGAGAAATTAAAACCAGGGTAAAAATTTTTTATAATTCAGTACAAAGATAAGGAAAAGCAGCAAAGGGCAACTAGAAAACTAAGAAAAAAAGCCTAAGAGATGAACAGACTATGGAGAAAGAAAAAAAACAAGATTTGAAAACTATACAATTAATATAGGAGATACAATATCCAACTAATAGAAAGTCTGGAAATAATAAAAAAAAAAAAAAAAAAAAAAGGAAAGGAAGGCAATTACCAAAAAACAAAACAAAACAAAAAAAAAAAACAGGAAATTTTCCCAAAATTAAAGGATATAAATCTCCTAAATAAAACCTACCATATATTAGCACTAAGACTAAAAATCATCACATTACCAAGGCTCAGCATCACAAAATTTGTAAATGTCAAGGGTCAAGGAAGTCTTAAAGCTTCTAGAGAGAAATCCAAATGGCTTTCAAATTTTAATAGTAACACCAATCCTAAAAAAGTAAAAATAGACTATTTATCTCACAAGTAAATAGTATTTCCATAATCAAAGAATACAAATGCCTAAAATGTATTTTAAAATTATGATTATAATTACAGTAAGAGAATAGAAGAGTGGAAGAAAGGTAAGAGAATTCTATTCTCAATTATCATTGAGAAAATTGCTTAAACCAAGAACTGGTAGAAGAGCCATATTATTTTAAATTATATGGGTAAATCTCTTAAGTAGGAACAAGAATCAGGAGTGACTCCCTTTGGTAAGCAGGACTGGA
Source organism: Xerus rutilus (assembly GCA_028644305.1). NCBI lineage: Eukaryota > Metazoa > Chordata > Mammalia > Rodentia > Sciuridae > Xerus > Xerus rutilus. Next base: position 43,144,678 of record CM053399.1, read on the forward strand.
GAGTGGGGAAGAACTAGAAAGTTGACTGCTATTTTTCATGTTAAACTCTTCATACCATTTGATTTTTAACTATATGCATGTATTGCCCTGAAAGCAATTTTTAAATTCTAAAAATTGAGCCCAAATGTCTTCAAAATTTTTCACACTTTTCAAACTATGTTTCATTATCAGTTACAAAAAGATGGTGTAAGTAATTAAAATTCAAACATAATCACAATACAGATAATAGCTCCTCATTTTAGGCATCACAATAAAACTTAAGAAAATGTATAAAAGAATAACAGTTAAACCTACTCATTTATGCCAATATAGGGAGCAATATGAATAACCTTATTTATTTTGCCATTAAAATACAAAAAATAAAATTTGTGAAGTTGTTTAAGCTCCATATGTGAGAAAGATTAAGTTCTATGTTTTTCAAAATCAGCATTAAAAGATTTATTGTCACTTAAGCACAATCAATGGACTGGGTGGACACAAATGTTATGCACATAATAATAGGTACTCAGATCTTTAACTAAAATGACAAAAACTGGAAATTCAAGCAGGGATTCTAAAAAACAAACAAAAAAGTCAGTGCAAATTTAAAATTTACCTTGGATAACAGACAACAACAGATAACTGACTAGTGTATATTTAACCACTTTTAGTTTCAGTTTCATCTCATTTCTCTTCCAGCTGACCTTTTGCCCTTTCACTGTCAGGTTCCCATAAATAACTAAACCATGGTAAAACACAGAATAGGAAAATAACAACATCCAGACATCTACAATAAGAGAACAAACTTACTCTTAGAAGATCTTGCCAGCAACAGCTTCCCACACTTAACTGTCTGAATGTTAGAAGTGAGAACACCGAGAAGAAAATAGAAAACCTCATTTGGAGGACAAACTTCATTTGGAATTTTAGTAATCATTTTTTAATCAAAAATGTTTTAAGAAATACTACTCTAAAAATGGGGAAAACTGGCAAGCCTTTTCTATGCTAGTTTTTAAAGCATGAAACTATGATTTTATTTTTAACCAAATAATTCAATTTCTAAGTAACTTAACATTCAACCATTTCTTTCCAAATATTTATTGTTGACAGTTTATGTTGATACTTTATTTTTCCTGTTTCACAGCATTATCACAATGAAATTAATCAATTTTTTATATCTTAGAATTTTAAAGCAACTTTGAGAGCAATTGTTTCTAATTCCATTCATATACTGAATCTCCAAAAATTAACCTTCTATTATTCCACACAAATAATTTACTACAAGTCTGTTCATATACAGTATTTTATAAAAAACAAAATGAAATTCTTAATTTTCATACTAATTAACTTTTACTACACATTAGAATGTACATGTTAGCCAATTAAACCTATAAAATAGCAAGAGAATAAAGATCTACTACTACTAGCAGAACCAAGGAGAAGAAAAAAGACCAGTAAGCTAACACGTTAACTCCAATTTTTAACTCCATGGCTAAAAATAATACCTAATCCTTTAAGCAAAACTTGTATCTTTTTTGGAGTGAGACTGATCATTAAAAAGGATTTTTAAAGCATGAAATACTACTGTTTGTAAATAAAATAATCCTACTGAGATAGCAATATTGCAACTACTACAAAGGCTAAATAATCTATAAGGTTCCTAGCTCTCAAATCCTGAGATTTTTAACACAGGACTTTTTTTCCAACTAAAAAGCACTACCTTCTCTAACATTATTCTTCTGTAGACTTCACTAAATAACACTTAGAACTTTAAAAAGGAGTAGCTGTTTCAAAGACAGCCAGACTTTCTAATTAAGTTAACTGGAAATGAGACAAACTTATTGAGGTTTTCATATGAAGCAAATAAAATAATACCATTGGTACAGTATAAATTTTAGTGACTAAACAACATTAAAATTTGCTGGAAAGTCATAATGGAGCCAATCATTCTAACTCAAGTCCTCAAGAAAAAAAATACTTAATAGCTATAGAAAGAAAAGTCATTAATAAAGAATTATTTGAAAATCTTAATTCTTTAATAATCAGTAAGAAACAGCTTTTCAAGTACTGTGTATCAGGAGGAAAAGGTATTTCCACAAGAAATAAAACTTAAACTTCTTTTCCAAAAAAGGTTCTCTGATGAGAATGACTGAAAAAATAAGGTGCTAGCTAAGTCTTTAAAATCACTTTATAAATACATGTATGCATATTGTATGTTTTTCCCCTTATCATTGGGCCTGTTAGTACGGGATGAACCGATTAAGCTATCATGCTGGAAAGGGATAAGGTTGGACATAACTTCTACAAAGCCAAAGAACTTTTGTCAAGCTTATGTGGATTTGGAAAAAGAGGAATTCCAGTAAATTCCAAGTAACCATTTGTTCCCACAGAAAAATAAAACTGATTTGTTCAGTTTGGGAATAGACAGACTCTCACTTGACAGACCCAACAGAACTATAAAGCTTTGCTACTTTAAGCCACAAACAGCTAAAAAGCATTCATCAAAAGTGAATGCTTCTTTAGACTGGCAGAAAGTAAATTTTCAAAAGAACAATTTCTAGTATTCCTTAAGCCCCTCTCAATATGACCACATAGTCAGTCATTTTCTTCCACATGCACTGTACAACATGGGCTCTGAAGTAGACAGCATTGGTTTTGTATTCAGATCTGTAATCCCCAGCTATCTAATGGTGCTTAGTTTAAGCTTTAATTTCCTTAACTGTAAAAATGGTTGACCATACCCTATTTTTTGATAACTACTTCACAAATTGTAAAAAAGAGAAAAAGAAAAAGAGATGATCATACAAATTACAAGTAACAGAAACCAATCTTACACAATTTTTTTTCAGTAAATAGTGAAATAGGAAACATTTTTTAAATCATTGTATGAGGCCAACACAATCACAAATGCCTGATACAGACATTACAAGAAAATAAATTTATAGACCTATGTCTCTCACGAACACAGATGACAATTTTAAAAACCTAAAAATAATAATTGAGCAAGGAAAATCCAGCAATATATAAAAAATGTACACATAATCAACTAGGGTTTATTCCAAAACTTATGTTAACTCAGCAGTCAAAAATAAAACAAAGTAAAACATCACATTAACAAAACAGAGAAATTCCAGGATCATAATAGATGTAGATGAAGAATTTGATAAAAGTTAACACTCATTCATCAGTTAAAAGAAAAAAACACCCTAGGAACAGAAGGGATAACCTTACCTTAACCTGATAAAAGTTGTCTATCACTATGTTAGACCACTGTTTCAGAGGTCTCAGCCCATGGTTGGCTGGCTCCATTTCTCTGGGCCTGAGTTGAGGCAAAACATCAGGGTGGAAAGGCCTGGCAGAGGAAAACTGCTCAGTTCATGGCAGCTAGGAAGCAGAAAGAATGCAGGAGGAGCCAGGGATAAAATACATAATCCCCAAGGCACACCACCCCAGTGACCCACTTCTTCCAGCCACACCCCACTTGTCCACAGTTATCATCCAGTAATCCACATTATTAATCCATCAAGTGGATTAATTCACTAATTAGGTATGGCTCTCATAATCTAATCATTTCATACCCTGCATTAACACAGTGCTTTTTTTTTTGCTGGGGGGTGGGGGGGTTGGTTTACCAGAGACTGAACTCAGGGGCACTCAACCACTGAGCCCCATCCCCAGCCTTATTTTGTATTTTATTTAGGGACAGGGTCTCACTGAATTGCTTAGCACCTCACTTTTGCTGAGGTTGGCTTTGAATTTGTGATCCTCCTGCCTCAGCCTCCCAACCTGCTGGAATTAGAGGCATGTGCCACCCACAGTGCTTTTGTGGGACACATCATATTTAGTATCCAATATTCAATACCATAAAATTACCAACAACAATAATACACAAACACACACACACACAAACCACCCACGGCTAACATCAACCTAAATGGTAAAATACTGAACATTTTCGCCTGAGGTTAGGAAGAAATGAAGACTGTTCACTATCATCACATCTGTTCAACATTATATTGGGAGTTCTAGCCAGAAAAATAGGCAATAAAATTACGGGAAATTATAACAATTAGAAAGAAACAAAATAGTTTTTATTCAAACATTACATGATTATAATAAACAGAAAATGCAAAGCAACCTACCAATAACCAACACAATGAATAAGTTAATTTAGTAAGTTTTTTTTTAATTTTTTTTTTAGTTGTTGATTGACCTTTATTTATTCATTTATTTATATGCAGTGCTGAGGATCGAACCCAGTGCCCCCCGCATGTGAGGCAAGCGCTCTACCACTGAGCCACAGCCCCTAGTAAGATTATTTTGATACAAGCTCAAGACTTATCTATTATATTTCTATATGGTAATATATACAAAATAAAATTTTTGATACCACTTATTATACAGTAACATAGGAAAATAAATTGTCAATGAATATATCTTAAATTAAATGGGTCAGATTTCTACATTGAAAACTCAAAAATTATGTTTTGGGGTTTTGTTTATTTGTTTTTGGTGCTGGGGGTTAAATCCAGGACCTCATACATGAAAAAAAAAATGTTTCCGGAGATATAAACAAATGGGAAAATACACCATGTTCATTGTTTGAAAGACTCAAGATTGTAGTGATGTCAGTTCTTTCCAAATTAATCTACAGATACCAAGAAAACCAAATTTAAAAATCTCATTAAGCTTTTTCAGTGGAAATTGAAAAGCTGATCCTAAAATTTATAGAAAAATTAATATGTTTAAGAACAACAAAGTTGAAGGACTTACAGTAATAGATTTGAACAAATAGAGAAAAGAGACAGTCTAAAAACAGATCCACACATACCTAATCACTTGGTTATGAAAAAGGCATCAATGCAAATCTGAGGGGAAAAGATAGTTTTTCAATTAATGATCCTAGAACACTGGAAACTATATGAAAAAACTATGGAGCCAGTTTTCAAAAAACTATGAAACTATGAAAAAACTTGGGGCCAGTTTCATAGCATGTACAAGAACTAATTAATTCAAGATAGACCACATATCCAAAAGGTAAAATTTTAAAGCTTCTAAAAGAAAATTTAGGAACCTATCATGTAGGCAAAGATTTTTTAAGTTAATATTCAAAAAGCACTAAACTACTACTTATAGCCCTACTGTAAATATTGTAAATTATTAAAATTCAAAACTTTTTTTCCAAAAAAAATTAAGAGTGAAAAGACTATTCAAGAGGCTGAGGCAAGAGGATTGCACGTTCAAGGCCAGACTGAGCAACTTGGCAAGACTCTGTCTCAAAAAAAAAAAAGGAGTGTAGGGGGCACCTTGCTGGGAATTTAAGTCAGTAGCAGAGTGCTTGTCTAGCATATGCCAGGCACTGGGTTCAATCCCTAGGACCACAGACAAACAAAAAAGAATAAAAAGATAACCCACAGACCAGGAAAAGATATTCCATAATTATAGATTATATAGATTATATAGATTATATTATCCAGCAAAGGTTTTTTTTTTTTAAGAAGAAAAATGTCCTTTAGTAACACATTTCTGCAGGCATATCTCACAGTCCAGCAAAGATTTTGTATCTAGAATACATAAAGAATATGAAGTACTGCAAATCAATAATAAAGATAAATAATCCAACTTTTTAAATAGGCAAATATCTAAAAAGGAATGCACAGAATATCCAAACGGCCAGGTGACATATATAAAAATTATTAGCATCAAAGAAATGCAAATTAAAACAAATGAGAGGCACAACTACAAACCTCCCAGAAAGGCTGACCACTTTACTCATTCAAAGTGTCAATGAGAATGTAGAACAACTAGAACTCTCACTTACTGCCACTGAGTAAATAAACTGGTACAACTTTGGGAAACTGCTTGAAAATTTCTACTGAGGTCAATCATATACCTATCCTATGACTCAGTAAATCCACTCCTAGGGTCAAAAAAATTAATATACACGTCTACCAAAAGGTATATAAAAATGTTCGCTACAGTTTTAATGATAATTGACCCCCAAAATGGAAATAACCCAAATGTCCATAAACTAGAGAATGAATAAATATGTGCTACGTTTATACCATGGAATACTACACAAAACTAATAAAGAACAAATTGGTGATACATATTACAACATACATGAATTTTGCAGACATATATTCAGCAAGTGAAAGCAGATATAAAAGATAACATACCATGTAATTCAATTTATATGAAATTCAAAATCAGGCAAAATAAAAACATAGATATAGAAGTCAGAATGATGCTTACCTATAGGGGCAGTAATGACTCAAAAAGGAAACGATTTCTTCTGCTATGCTGAAAATGTATATTTGGATCTGGCTAGAGCAGTATTATTTAAGATTAATGTACTTTGTTATAAATTCACAAGCCTTAATTTTAATTTTAAAAAAATCTCCCAATTAAAAAAAAAAACGACATTCAGTCTAGAATGTGGAGGTATTCACAATAAAAGAAAGTGGTGTTTTACTAAAGAAGGTTTTCTAAACCATTTGGTTTACATAAAGGCATACATAAAAAATAGTAGACAATACAGTCATGCTAAAAAGAAAAGGTAACATTTATTTAGAGTTGGGAGTATCTCACAATTGTGTCAAGGCTATACCTACATATACAACCACACATAATCTTATTTAAATCATGCAACAAACCTATGGGGTAAGTACTATTATTAATCAATAGCATTAGAGATTAGAACGTTGAGATAAGTCAATGTTGCTCCTATTAAATTAGAAATGATTTTATCTTAGTAAACACATTTTAATTTGCATAAAATAGTTTCTAAATATACTGACAACAAGTGATATTTAATGTCCTTTCTGGCTTTCTTACCCGCCTATCTAAAATACTATTCTCTAAATTCTCTGTCCCTTTTTTTTTTTTTGGTACTAGGGATTGAACTCAGGGGCACTCGACCACTGAGCCACTTCCCCAGCCCTATTTTGTGTTTTATGTAGAGACAGGGTCTTGCTGAGTTGCTTAGTGCCTCGCCATTGCTGAGGCTGGCTTTGAACTCGCGATCCTCCTGTCTCAGCCTCCCTAAGTGCTGGGATTACAGGCTTGAGCCACCGCGCCCGGCTCTCTGTCTCTTTTTTTATAGTACATATTACTATCCAATAACATATATTTATGTGCTTACTATTTATTTTCTATCTCCCTCACTGGAACATAAGTTTCATAAAGGCAGAGAACATGTCCACGTTGTTCAACACTCTATCTCCAGCACCTAGACCCATGCCTAAAATATAAAAAAAATTCAACAGATATTGATGAATTGAATGAAAAAAGTAATAATAATCACCCTATTATCCCACCTGAAAATTCCTTACATACCCTTTTCTGCCTAGCATCTAACAAACATTCAAAAATTCTGATGAGAAAAATGGGAAAAGTAATAATAATTATCCTATTATCCTACATGATAATTCTGTATATACTCTTTTTCATATCAATCTATAAAAATAAGAGAACATAACGTTATTCCACATTACTTTATAGAAATCAGTTTTATAACCTTACCATCAAAAGACTTGAGAGTTGTGTGTGTGCACACGTGCACACAAGTGTATGTGTATGTGTGTATAGTCTTTAAACTTATTTGGGGAAACCACTTCAGATAGTCTATGAAAAACTTGGAAGCCTGAGTTTAAGATATTAAACTAATGCAGATAATTATCTTCCATTTATGTCATGATAAAGCACTTTGTTTTAACCAACCATCCAAATGTAAATATTTTACAACTGTATTATATTAGAGCATAAAAAATGTTATGGTCAGCATAAAATATGTTGGGGTCAGCATTATGAAAACCAGTTACAGCACTTAGTGTTAGTACAGTGCTAGTATGGTGATGACTAAATCAACTTCACTAAATTCCACTGTTTAGTGCACTCATGTCTTTTCCCCCTTATATCTGGATCCCATTTCCTTTATCTCCCTGCTTTAGCTACTAGCTCTGCTCTGATTTAACCTCCCTTGCTATTATCTTTAATTTTTCCTTCTATAACATTTGTATCTTTTCCTTTTCTTAAGAATATTTAGATGTTTATAAATCTTTGAAGTAGACACACCCAAAGAAATTTTCACTAGATTTGCATTCCCCAAAAACTACTGCTCCTGGGACTCCACAGCTACTTTCCTTTTAAAGTACAAAACCTCCACTTCTCTCTCTTCAATTCATTCATTCCTAAAAGTCATCAATAATCCCTACTCACCAATCCAACTGCCCTCCTTAGTCACTTAAAACAGAACATATCTTTTATCTATAAACTGCCTCCTCTTAATTTCCATGATTTTATGCTTCTCAGGGTTTGCTGGGCTTGAATTTTACAAAATTTAGTGGCCTTCTTTAAGAGAAATAAAAATAACACAAAATTACAAATGTAAACTTAGGTGCAAAGGTAAATACCTACCTAGAATGAGGGTAAAAAGTCACAGCATCACAAAAATCCACAAAAATAACAATTTTATCAACAAACTCTCTGACACACTTCTAAAATAGTTTTTTTCTGTATTTTTATTGCATACCTTCACACCTTCAGATGGCAAGAATATGAACGGTTTTCTATAAAGACAGATTAAAATTTTTCAAAAGAGTAAATTATAATACATATATATACATATATATTAGGTTCATAAAATTACTGGTAATGTCATGTAAAACTTTAGTATTATTGTCAAATTTAGAGAAACTTCTATTGTTTCATTTGTAAAATACTAGATTTGGAAGAAGTTTTCCCAGATTAGCTTCTGGCTCTGTATATTTCAATTTTGCTTCCCTTACCCTCCCACATATTTCTAGTGTCAGGCAATGCAGGACCATAAGACTACGATAAGATCTCTGGCCTTGCATCATTGTGCCATCATAACTCTATGAGTCACTACATGTGGGTAACAAGAGTATTCCCAGATGTCACTCATATGAAGAACAGCTAGCAAAATTTTAACTGTACAGATAGATAGTCCTTGATTTACAATGATTTGACTTATAATTTTTCAACTTTAAAATAGTACAAAAGTGATAAACACATTCAGTAGAAACCTTGCTTCAAAGCCTGCATTTTTATCTTTTCCTGAGGTTGCTAAATACAATAAGATACACTCTCACAACTCAGGCAGCAGCAGCAAGCCACATCATCCAATTACCACAGGAACACAAACATAAAACAACTAGTACTCTATAGTGTACTGTGTTACCAGCATTTTTTGGATATTTTATTTTGTGTTTGTACATTCTATTGTGTCCACAAAATGTCCATCTGTGTACCCATATAACCAACCTATTTTTCACATTCAGTGCAATATTCAATACTTTGTGTGAGATTCTGAACTCTTCATTATAAAACAGGCTTTATGTTCTGATTTTGCCTGACTATAGGCTAATGTAAGGGTTCTTTAAACATGTTTAAAACAGACTAAGCTAAGCCATGTTTGGTAGGTTAAGTATGTCAAATGCATTTTCAACTTAGAATATTTTCAGCTTACCATGAGTTTATTGGGACATAACTTGATATAAGTCAAGAAGCATGTGTACTTTGAAGTAACATAAATTGCATAAATATAAGCCACCTATAATGGTTTGGATATGAGGTGTCCCCCAAAAGCTCTTGTGTTAATGCCATTATATTCAGAGGTGAAATAATAAGAATATGAGAACTGTAACCCAATGAGTCCATCCTAGTTTAAATGGACTAACTGGGTAGTAACTAGAGGCAGGTGAAGCATGGCTAGAAGAGGTGGGTCAGTGGAGGTGTGCCTTGGAAAGATTCATTGTCCCTGCAGCCCCTTCCCTCTCTCTGTTTGCTGACCACCATGGGCACAGCAGTGTTCCTCTTCCACCAGATGTTGTGCCTCACCTTGGGCCCAGAGCAATGGAGTCAGCCAACCATGGACTGAACCTCTGAAACCATGAGCCCAAAATGAACTTTTCCTCCTAAGTTGTTCTTTTTGGGTATTTTAATCATGACAATGAAAAACTGAAACACACAACCTAAACTAAAGATAAACCCAAATTCAACTTCCCCTTAGCTGGATCACAAATTTAGCTTCAGCCACTCCAATGTCACATGACAAGAAGGTAAGTCAAGAATGGAAAGAAGTTAACAATCTTAAAACCTTACTTTTGGAAATCTCACAGAAACATATGGCCAAGTGAACACCTTCTTACAAAGTCTTGGAAGGAATTTTTGCAAATAGAGATCTTGAAGCTTCAATTTAATTCCCTTCATGGTAAATCTCTCACATCTTGCCATTCTTGCTTCACTAACTCCTCTCTGTCATGCCGACCACAAAACATAGGTACTTCCTATATTCCTTACCTTTCTCCTAAAAACCTACACAATATAGATATTTCCCTAAGTCATTCTGTCCTTAATTTTTTTATCCAATACTTACTTCTTTTCTTTTAATCTCATCCATTCTCAAACTTCAGCTATTATCTTCTAAGCAAAAATTCTTCCCTCTAGAATCTAGTAAGATTATCAACTCCACAGGAAAAGTAGCTGCCAGTCTTGCAACCTACATGAATTCTAGGGCCTGAATCCTCAGACATATATAGTAAGCCTTGGATAAAACATACTGAATATCTTCTAAAGTATATCTCTGGCCTAATTCCAAGCTCCAAACTTGCCATTTCTAAATGCCTACTGGCCTTTTCCACTTGGATAAAAAATAAAAAAAGAAATAAAAATCCCATAATACTTGGAATACACTGAACTTCATTTTAATGTTCAATGGTATACTTTAGACTTTTAAATAAATTTCATAGTAACTGTTAAGGAAATTAAGGCACAATGAAATTAGGTCTTAATCAAGACAAGTCCAGATTATTCCACCTCCAAAAGCTTGAACTTCCCTTTTCAAAACAAATTATATGGCTCATCAGCCACACAGATCTAATTTAGTAACTTACAGGGAATCACACTCAGTGCCCTATACAAAAATATCCTAATTAGAAACAAAGTCAATTGTTTCGCTAATTAACAGAGAAACAAAACATTTTTAAAAAAGAAAATAAATACAATAAATAAGAGTAAATGTCAATAACAAGTAGTAATAAATATGCCAAGGTTTGTATACAAAATGTACTCAGACAATACAGAGTACCTATTCAGTCATGTAGCCCTGCTCCACTGAAAGACCTCATTGTAAACACACTACTGAACAAGAGTTCCCGGGTAAACAGGACAAACTGCTGACATAAGTGTCAGCACTTATACACAAATACTGACGTATGTCTATTTGCTTTCAGTTGCTAAGATTCAAGTGTCCATTTTTCTCTAAGATTGAAAACATACAACTCTTTGATATTCTGAAGATTCCATGGTTGAAAGATTGATGAACTTCTTGATATATGAAAAATACTGCAAATTAAAATCTCGAATTTCTTGAATACACTCATGTTTCCCCTATAGTAAAAAGATAAATAAAAGTGAAACTTTAATTTCTTTACTCAAAACATCACAATTCCAAAAAATGAAATGAACTATATACTTTTAAGTCACTAGCAGAGAAATAAAATTCTGAATGCAGATTTAGGAAAAAATATCTCCTTTCTATTCAGATCTTACCCCTCACCTCACCACCAGCAGTAATGGGGACTGAACCCAGGGCCTCCTACCACTGATCTGCATCCCCACTCCTTTTTTTTTTTTTTTAAATTTTGAGACAGGATCTTCTTGCTAAATTGCCAAGGATCAACTGGAACTTACAATCCTTCTTCCTCACCCTCCCAAATCTCTGGGATTACAGGTATATACCACTGTATGCAGCTATTCAGATCCATTTTAATTTAATGCATTTACATTAAAATATAAATAACTAAAGAGTACATATTTTGTATCATCAAAAAGAAATTAAAGCCGGGTGCGGTCAAAATTTTTAAAATAATAACACTACTTTGGAACACAAGAAAATGATATGAAACTCAAATTTCAGTTTCCATGAAGTTTCAGAATAGGCAAAACTGATTAGGAAAAGATGAGAACTTTGGACATCTTGGGGTACAAGCTATCAATGGGGAGAGAACATGAGAGAATCAATGAGGGTGCTGGCAATGATCTGTTTTTATTTGAGTAGTAATTATATAGATATATATATATGAAAAGTTTCATTAAATGGTTTGTTCACTTTACAGTATATATGGTACACTTTACTAAAAAGGGAAAGAAAAAAATCTATTTTAGCTGCTTGTGTTGAAACAATATTGTTAATTACCTCATTTATTCAGGGGTTCTTTACCAAAACAAGCAAAGAAGGTATCTGTGCAGTCAAAATAGATATTACAAAGTCCTTATACTGCATCCATGAGAAAGACTCTCAGAACTTTTCACTCTTATTTTTACAGCCAATTCTAATTAGCTTGGTTAACTAACTTCCTGACCTACCACTGATAATCAGTAACAAGTTGAGAAAAAAGAGAGGTCTGTTAAAGATTGATAACAGTAGGAAATGACAGCTAACAAACAGCAAAGAGCAAGTAAAATAACTATTAATGAGCAGGTAAAAATTTAAGATACATTATTTAGCATATCAAAAAGAGACTTAAAGTCACTTGTATCATGGACAAAGCAACACTGTTGAAAACAACAACCCTTATTTATCAGGGAAATAAATTATTTTCATTTAGATCTGCTCATTAAACAGAAAATTTGGTAAATTTGAAAAGCAGGCACAGCAAAAAAATATTTAAAATGGTAATGCTTGTAAAAAATTGTCAGAAATTTGGCAAGAATGTATTTAATTTAAAATAATCACATTTCTAGAATTTGCTAATTATGACTGATAATTTACTATTGTCTTTCTCCTTAAACTATAATAATTAGTAAATTTATATTAAGAATTCAAATTCCTCCTTAGAAATAAAGAGTACAAAGCACTGAAAATGTTCTATAAACACTTGTTAACTGAGAAACATTCTAGGAGTTTTTAACCAATTCTTAAGCATTTTTTGGTAAGCCACATATCCAACAAAGTAATGTCAAAATTGTTAATACTACTATTTCATCACTATGGTTTCACTTTAAATCCTCATTTTTATACTCCTTCCATTTCTTTAAAAGAGGCAACTCCTGCCCACAATATCCTGCATTATTACTCTCAACTTTCAACATTCTTCCAAGCTTCACCTATAAAGTTGGATATTCATCTAAAGGAAGCTTCCCTGCTAAAGAAGATTATTGCTGAGTTTTGTGATTTCAAGAAATTATTCCTTAGGCATCCTCTTCCTCAAATTATTGAGGAATTAATTACATAGGTATATACAGAATGACAGAATTATGACTATTATATAGCAACTAGGAAAATATGCCATGTAAAGTGATTAAGAGAATGATAATTAATGCAATATCGTAATTCAACATACTATTTATGTTCAGCATTAGAAAGCAAAACTATTTCCATATATATAAACCATGTCCTCCAATACCAGCTTTACCAGGAATAAAGGGAATATTCTGATTTCTCATCAGTCACTTTTTTCTCAGTTTGTCACAATCTGGGCAGAAAATATGGTTATTATTTATTGAGACCCCTCAAGCACAATATTATATTGTCCTTTTCTCTAAATTAAAATAAAATCTTCACTTGCATCTTATATTAAACTCCTGAAGGCAGTATGATAGTAGGGTAGTATCCTTATGATTCTTCATAGTCTCATGTGCTTTTCTTTTTATGATTTTTTTTTTTAAGCTGGGAGTCTCACTATGTTACCCAGGCTAGCTGACCTTGAACTCCTGAGCCCAAGTAATCCTCCTGTCTTAGTCTCCCAAGTAGCTGGGACTACAGGCAAGCACCTGTGCTCAGCTATATATTGCTTATTTTTACAATAAAAACAAACAACTTACATAATGATAAATACTGCTGTTTTCTAATGTGTATGTATTTTGCCCTCACAGAAGAATATATCCCCATTTATTTGTAAAGTTTCATTTCCATTCATATGGTCTATTTTAAACCATTATCATTTAAGTGGTAGAAGCTCTTCGGGCACTGTATCTGAAAAGTGGAACAAAGCATTAAATTGAAGAAGCACTAAGGTAAGGTGACTAATATTGACTGGAGTGAGCAAGAGGGCTGGATGAGCCATTTTTTGCATACTGTTTCTCTTCCTCTGTTTCTTTATCTATTGTCTCCTCCTTCTTACCATCCCTGGGGTGGGGCTGCATAGCTATCATAAACATGTTTAACAGAGTAAACTGAAGGAGGCCTTATAGGTACTTATCTATGGGTAGCTGCTTCTATATGTGCCTATTTTTACAACAAAAACAATAACAAAAAAGACTTACATAATGATAAATATTTCTGGGTACTACTGGATCTGTAGATGCTGTCCCCTAAAGAAATACTTCTACGGGCTGGGATTGTAGCTCAGCGGTAGAGCGCTTGCCTCGCATGCGTGAGGCCCTGGGTTCGATCCTCAGCACCACATACAAAGCAATAGAATAAAGACATTATGTCCATCTACAACTAAAAAAAAATATTAAAAAAAAAAAAAAAAAGAAATACTTCTACACATGTTCTTATTTATTTTTACATTTCTTTGAGTGTACCTCCAACTCCAAAGTGACAAATTGAAACAAAAAGCTAATGGGACAGCAAATTATGATTACAGTAGCCAACAAATTTTTCTTCTGAAAGACCAAAGGTTCTTAACTTTTTTGGGGGGCCGAGGGGAGTACAAGGGATTTAACCCAGGGGCACTTGACCACTGAGCTACAGCCCCAACTCTTTTTATTTTTTATTTTGAGACAGGGTCTCACTAAGTTGTTTACAGCCTCGCTAAATTGTTGAGGCTGGCTTTGAACTTGCAATCCTCCTGCCTCAGCCTCTGGGACCACTGGGATTATAGGCATGCATCATTGTGCCCAGCCAAAGATTCTTAACATTTAACTTTGACACTTGAAAAATAAGAAATCCAGGTTACCCCTTTTAATCCCTTCTGTAATGATCACTTGTATTTTTTTCTGTTACCCTAAATAGAACTGCTACAAGAATTTCCCTCATATAATCCCTTATGGAAGGAATTTGTCTTTTTATTCAATACCAATTCCAAGAGAAATATCAGGATAATAAAAAGGGATTGTTCAAAAGATATAAATTGCAATTAACATTACCACTGATTTTAGAGTACTTTTGCATAAGTTACTGAGTAATTTGAAGATGAAAATTTTAACTATTAATAAAACAGCTAACCAGTTGAGAACTAGTCAGGTGCCAGACACTATCCCAAGAACTTAGCTTATTAATTTGTTTAACCTTTTCAATGACATCTCATTATCACCTCTATCTCACATTAGTATCTGCTAACATCCCCAATCTAAACAAAAGGAAACAGGTACAGAGAAGTTTAACAACTTTTCCAATATTCTATAAATGACAGAAATTTATCTAAACATAAGCAATCTGGTTTCACCATCGTGCAACATTGTTTATTGCTAATGAGAATACCAAAGATAGAAAGAAACTGGGAATCATCTCCACCAAAGCTCTTTGCTGCACTCAAGTTTAAAATGGAAATTTTTTTTTGGTATCGGGGATTGAACTCAGGGGTGCTCGACCACTGAGCCACATTCCCAGCCCTATTTTGTGTTTTACGTAGACACAGGGTCTCACTGAGTTGCTTAGTGCCTCGCCGCTGCTGAGGCTGGCTTTGAACTCACGATTCTCCTGTCTCAGCCTCCCTAAGTGCAGGGATTACAGGTGTGAGCCACTGCGCCCAGCTTAAAATGGAAATATTTTTTTAAATGACAATAATATTTAAAAATATGACAATAAAAATAATAAGCCGGGTGCGGTAGAGTGCTTGCCTAGCATGCATGAGGCACTGGGTTTGATTCTCAGCACCACATATAAAATAAATGAATAAAATAAAGGTATTGTGTCCATTTACAACTAAAAAAATATTGAAAAATAATAATTGCTCTTTTGCATTCTGCTATAAAGTAAAAGTACAGCATGAATATAACTTTTTCTTGTACTGAGCTAGATTACACATCTTTTTGGACTAGATATAAACTCCCTAAAGACAAAACTATCTTATTCATCTTTTTATTTCCCTCACAGCATCTAGAACACTGCAGTGCTCAAAACAGTGATTCATTAATTGTGAAAGTAGACAGTATAAATCAAGTATAACATAGTAGCTACCCCTTATTCACAGGGGAAATGTTCCAAGATCCCAGTGTCTGCCTAAAACTGTGGAAAGTACTATATATAGTACCCTATCCTACTTACACTGTTTTTTTCTGTTCATACCCATGACAAAATTTAATTTATAAATTTGGCACAATAAGAGATTTCTCAATAATAATTTAAAACAGAATAATTTTACTTTAATAAAACTTATGTGAATAAAGTCTCTCTTTCCCAAAATATCATTTTTTTTATGTTAAAGCACTTTATATAATATTGAAGTAGGGGGCGCTATCAATAATTCTAATTTTATTTACATAATATTTCATTAATACATGTATATACAAATTTGCACTCATTGGACAATATTAGGAAAAGAGAAAAATGGAAAGAAGGAATGAAAATTGTCTCAGTGCTATCACTTTGAGTACATCACTATAAACATTTTCAAAACATCTTAATATCCTATATTCATCCTTCTTGCGATATGATACAAAGTCTACACGATGAGATGAAATGAACTGAAAAACACAATTACTATAATGCAGCATTAGGATACTGTGTAAGGGTTACTTAACTACAAGTATCCCTTGGGATACCACATCAGTCAATGTGATAGTCAAGACATATACCAAGTGACTAACAGGAGGTTAGTGTACATAGTATGCATACCCTGGTCAAAGGGATGGCTCACATCCTGAGTAGAATGAATACAAGATTTCACAACAGTAGGCAGAATAGTGTGCAATTTAAAGGTTATGAACTTTTTATTCAATATTTCCCATTTAATATTTCTGGGACACAGTTGACCATGGGTAATTGAAACTGTGCAAAGTAAAATTACAGATGACAGGAAACTACTGTATACTCCATGTTGAGAATGAACTAAAGATGTACGTAGTACACACAAGGAATACTTTCTATTGTAGCTGAATTTGGAAACAGCTGATTATTTGTGTGTGTGCATGCAAGCATGTGTATAAACACAGTTATATATGTTATTAAGTACCTACAACCTTAGAATTTTGTCTCCTTGGTGAGATGTATCTTTTATAATTATATAATGATCAGCTTTTTCTCTAATAAAGGTTTTTCCTAGTTTGGTGCTAATATTTTATACAATTTTCTTAAAGAATCTGTTTTGTATCCTTTCTCCAATCTTTAATTTACAACTTTTATATATCCTTATGTGTGTAAAGAGTACATGGACAAATATTTTAACCCAAGTAGATGATCTTATTTTTAACTACAGCTTTCCCTCAGTGTTGGTTATGATTAGTGATATACAGTATTTGTATTTATTTCTATCATCTTTTCATATGCCTTCTATATTTGTCCGTGTCATTTTCTCCACCACCATTCCTTTTTCCCCATTGTATTAATTTTTTTTTTTTTTTTAATTTTTTTTTTTTGTAGATGGACACAATGTCTTTATTTTATTGCTCTGTATGTGGTGCTGAGGATCGAACCCAGGGCCTCACGCATGCGAGGCAAGCGCTCTACCGCTGAGCCACAGCCCCAGCCCCCCATTGTATTAATTTTTGCTCCTCCTTTATCTCCCATTTCTTTTTTCCACTCAAAATCTATTCTTTCAGCAGTTGCACTAGCTATCTAAATACATAACAAGATCTAAACTCAGACTCTTCACCCTCCTTTTGAACAATATCTTTTAAGCACATTTTTCCATCTAGTTCTCATTTTTTTCCATCTATTCTCATTTTTCCATCTAGTGAAAACACTATTATGTTCTGGCATTTAGTTCTAGCTTGTTTCCCCTGGCAAACTGGGCATTGTTAATGTTTTACAACATGAATGTTTGCTTAGTTTTACCTATATATTTATCACTAGCCTCTCTTCTTGATCTCACTTCTTCCTTCTGCCTAAGTATTTACTTTTGGTGATAAAAACTCTCAATTTTTGCTTGTCTGAAACAGTTTTAGTTTGCCCTCTTTTGGGAGAGAGAATTTTACCTGATGTTTCTTAGTCTACGTATGCAGCATTAATTTGGATCACTTGTTGAACACCCTAAAGATTTCACACACAAAATCCCCATTTGATAGGGATTAATCAAAATTCAATGACAACTATACCAAGCAAAATAAACCATTGACAGCAAGATAGATACTGTATAATTCCACTTACATGACTACTTTAAGTAGTCAAATTCATAGAAACAGAAGTAGAATGGTAGTTACTGAAGCTAGAGGGAGAGGGAAAAGAAAGGCTGTTTAATAGATATGGTTTTAGTTCCACATGATGAAAAAAATCTGAAGGTCTATTTCAAAAGAATATTCAAAAATGTGAATATTCTTACACTACTGAACTGTGTATATTAAAAAACGGTTAAAACTACATAGTAAGGGTAAGGGAGGGAAGAATAGAGTTTATTGGATTAGACAAAGGAAATGAAGGAAAAGAAGGAAGTTTTGGAAATAAGAAAGACAGTGGAATGAATCGGACATTACTTTCCTATGTTCATACACGAATGCACAACCAGTGAAATTCCACATCATGTACAACCACAAGAATGAGATCCTAATTAGAGTAAGTTATACTCCATGTATGTATACTATGTCCAAATATACTCTACTGTCATGTATACCTAAAAAGAAAAAAAAGTGTTTTAAATATAAGAATGGAATAAACAATATTTTTAAACTAATTATTTTATGCATTGTTAGAACAAGTAACCTTGTTATTACTACTAAAATTGTGTCACTGTGATTTTGAAGGCATGTTTTTTGGTTCAGCTTACTTCAAGATGAGATTAGAGTAGCCAACATATCAGCTACCTCCCACAATACAGAGATTTTTTTTTTTTTTTTTTTTTGGTACTGAGGATGGAATCAGGGTAGTCGAGCACTGAGCTACATCCCCAGCCTTATTTGGTGTTTTACTTAGAGACAGGGTCTCATCGAGTTGCTTAGCACCTCACTGTTGCTGAGGCTGGCTTTGAACTTGCGATTCTCCTGTCTCAGCCTCCCAAAGTGCTGGGATTATAGGCATGTGCCACTGCACCCAGCTGCAGAACACAGGGATCTTTAAACAAGGTATGGAGAGAAGGAGAGCATGACTGTATTAGCAAGTAACTTTTAATATGCATTTACCAATTGCAAGGGTTCACTTGGTATTCTAGAAATACTGTTTTTTTAAGTATCTTGTTAAGGGCGATGATTTCACAGACGCTTTCATCAGTACCTCAAGGCAAAATAAACACAATATGGTATAGAAATAAATACATATGGTTAAAACTATAAATTGTTATGTGTTTTTTACCACAATAATACTAAAAATAAACTCAAATGATTTTTTTTTTCAGAAACAGAACACTTCATCCTAAAATTCCTGTGGAATCTCCAAGAACCTGTTAAAGAGCCAAAGCAATTTTGAAAAAGAACAAAATTGGAGATATCATATTTCCTGATTTCAAAACTTACTATACAAAACTACAATAATTAAGACAGTACAATACTGACATAAAAACAGACATAAAGACCAAGAAGAGCTGGGGATGTAGAGCAGTGGTAGAGCCCTTGCCTAGTATGAGCAAGGTCCTAGGTTCAATCCCCAGTACCATCAAAAAATAAGAAAAGATTAATGGAATAGAACAGAGAGCCCAGAAAATAAACTCTCACATAATATGGTTAATTTATTTCCAATAGGGAAGCCAACACTATCCAATAGGAAAGGACAGTTTTTCAACAAATGGTTTTAGGAAAATTGGATATACACAAGCAAAAGAATCAGTTTGGACCATTTCCTTATACCATATACAAAAATCAATTCAACATGGACCAAAGCCCTAAATATAAGAGCTAAAACTTTTATGAAACTCTTAGAACATAAGGAGAAAGCTTCATAACACTAAATTTGGCAATGATTCCTCTGACACCAAAAATATAACCAACAAGCCGGGCGCGGTGGCTCAAGCCTGTAATCCCAGCACTTAGGGAGGCTGAGACAGGAGAATCGCGAGTTCAAAGCCAGCCTCAGCAATGGCGAGGTGGTAAGCAACTCAGTGAGACCCTGCCTCTACATAAAACACAAAATGGGGCTGGGGGTGTGGCTCAGTGGTCGAGTGCCCCTGAGTTCAATCCCCAGTACCAAAAAAAAATATATATATATATATAACCAACAAATAAAACACAGATAAACTTCATCAGTTAAAACCTTTTCAGTCAGGCGTGGTGGCACACACCTGTAATCCCAGCACTTTGGGAGGCTGAGACAGGAGAATCGCAAGTTCAAAGCCAGCCTCAGCAGTAGTGAGGCGTTAAGCAACTCAGTGAGACCCTGTCTCTACATAAAACACAAAATAGGGCTGGGGATGTGGCTCAGTGGTCAAGTGCCCCTGAGTTCAATCCCTGGTACCAAAAAAAAAAAAAAAATTAAAACCTTTTGCCTATCAAAAGACACTATCAATAGAATGAAAGACAACCATATAATAGAAAAAAATATTTACAAATTATGTATCTGATAAGGAGTTAATATCCACAATAAAGAATGCCTAAAAATCAACAAGGAAGAAAACAAACTCAATTTAAAAATAGGCAAAAGAAAAGAAACAATCAATGAAGTAAATAGCCTACATGCTGCAAGCAAATTTTTGCCACACATACATCAGATAGAGCACTAATCTCCAGGATATATAAAGAACTCAAAAAACTTAACACCAAAAAAACAAACAACCCAATCAATAAATGGGCTAAGGAACTGAACAGACACTTCTCAGAAGATATACAATCAATCAACAAATATATGAAAAAATGTTCAACATCTCTAGCCACTAGAGAAAAGCAGATCAAAACTACTCTAAGATTTCATCTCACTCCAGTCAGAATGGCAGCTATCAAGAATACAAACAACAATAAGTATTGACAAGGCTGTAGGGGAAAAGGAACACTCATACATCGCTGGTGGGACAGCAGATTGGTACAGCCAATCTGGAAAAGCAGTATGGAGATACCTTAGAAAACTTGGAATATATCCACCATTGGACCCAGCTATCCCACTCCTCAGTCTATAAATAAAGGACTTAAAAAGCAGCATACTACAGTGATACAGCCACTTCAATGTTTATAGCAGCTCAATTCACAACAGCTAAAGTGGAACCAACCTAGATGCCCTTCAACAGTGAATGGATAAAGAAACTGTGGTATACATACACAATGGAATATTACCCAGCATTAAAAGAGAACAAAATTATGGCATTTGCAAGTAAATGGATGGAGTTGGAGAACATCATGCTAAGCACAGTAAGCCAATTCCCAAAAACCAAAGGGTGAATGTTCTTTCTGATAAGTGGATGCTGATCCATAATGGAGGAGGGGACATGGGAAGAATGAAGGAACTTTGGTCAAAGGGGGGAAGGGGAGGGGATATGGGAGCAGGAAAGATGATGGAATGCGATGGACATCACTGCCCTCGGTTCATGTATGACTGCACATATGGTGTGATTCTGTATCATGTACAAGCAGAGAAATGAAAAGTTGTACTCCATTTGTATACCATGAATCAAAATGCATTCTGCTGTCATGTATATCTAAGTAGAATAAATATTTTTTTTAAAAAATAGGCAAAAGACTTGAATAGACTTTCTCCAAAGACATGCAAATAGCCAAATACATGAAAACGTATTCAACATCAATAATCATTAAGGAAATGCAAATCAACACCACACTGAGATACCATTTCACACTCACTAGGATGGCTACAATAAAAAACAGCAAATGTTGATGTGGAAAATGGAAGCCTTGTGCATTGCTGGTGAGGATATTTAAAAAAAGCAGCCAAACACAGTATGGTGTTTCCTCAGAATATTCAAAATAGAATTACCATATTTTTCAACCATTTCATTTCTGGATATATACCCTAAAGAACTGAAAGCAGGAACTCAAACACTCATATTTATAACAGCATATTATTCACAACAGCCAAAAGGTGGAAGCAATCCAAGTATACATGAACAAACTGATAAATAAAGAAAATGTGGTATATACTTATGATGGAATAGTTTCAACAGCATAAAGGAAATTTTGAGACATGCTACAACATACATAAGCCTTGAAAACATTATGTTAAGTGAAATAAACTAGTCACAAAAGGACAAATACTGTTTGATTTCATTTGTATGAAGTTCCTAGAGCAGTGAAATTCATAGAGTAAAATGATACTTTTATTTATGTACTTTATTTATGGCTTATGGTCACCTTATAATATCAAAGCTAGCAAAAGCAAGCTAAGTGATTCATCCTCACATTGCGTTGCTCCAAACCTACTTTCATTGTCCCATCTCCTTCACTAACCTCTTTTGCCTCTCTTTTCCACTTTTTAAGGATGCTTGTGATTACACTGAGCCCACTCGATAATCCTGGATGATCTCCCCATCTCAAAATACTTAACCGCATCTGCAAAATCCCATTTACTATGTGAAGTAACATTTACAAATTTAAGGAATTAGAATGTGAACATCTTTGAGGTACCATTATTCTGTCTGCCATACACAGCAAGAGTTTAATATGAGCATACCTTGCAACCAATTTTACTTCTACACATCCATATGCGTTGGGTGACATTTACAAGAATTTTCACAATAGCATGATATATAATAACAAACAACTGGAAAACACCCATAGGTCCATAAACAGTGAAATGGATCCATAGAAATACTATAAAACATTGAAAAAATGAACTACAACTATCCACATCAACATGGATGAATTTCAGAAACGGTCAAGAAAAAAGTTACAGAAGAATGCATACAGTAGGATTCTCTTTACCTAAAACTCAAGCAGGCACAATAAAAACAGTATTAGGAATACAATCATGGAGCGCTATAATAATTATAAAAATAAGCAAGGGACTAAATGGCGGCAGGGGGAACCCCACCACCTCAGGAGAGAACAGTTATCTCTAGGGCAGAACAGGATAAAAGAGAGGTTGATGGAATGGGAGGCAAACAAACAGTAGGTTATTTTTTTTTCTTATTTTACTTTGTTTTTTCTTAAACCATATAAAAAATGTGTGTACAGACTTTTACATATGATATTTCTCATTAAAAATTTAAATTGTAACTAAACAAATTAAAAATCTGCTAAATGCAAGTTGCATGTAAAGGAGGAAGTAGTAGCCAAAAAATTATACTGTAGCTGATAGAGGAGGAAAATCTTTAAGTTAAGAAACCTCAATGCTGGAGAGAAAGTTCTAGGTCATAAAAGAAACACACACACACACACTCAGAGATACATTCCTCTGTCCCAAGTTCTAAGAACGGGCTTCTAAGGACCACCTAAATAAGCATGGATGTGCCAGTAAATAACAAGGTGAACACGAACTCAATGTTATAAATTATCAGGAACTACCCACAGACAGAACCAAATCTAAAGTTTTGTTTGGTTAACACAAATTTTCAGTTTCTTTTGTTTAAACAGAACAATGCCTTTAGGCAAAGCAGATAACAGTTCGCTTCTGTTCTTTTTTTTTAATCTCCTCTTCTTCCTCAATATGCTATATGGCTAGGCCCTGATGGCACTTGAGTTTGAGACTAGCTACAATCCTAACAAGTCACCCTAAAGAACCCATCCATCTTCAAGGTCATTATTATGAATTATGTGAGTTCAAGTCCCTCCTAACACTTTCCCTGCTCTCTCCCTTTATTCCCCCCACCTCCTTTAATCAAGGATATTGCCTCTTATCAAACAATTGGCCATATCTCAAGAAATTAAGTACAACCCTGAAAAATTATGACTGCATATACAGATGCTCTTTATGGAAAATATAGGTTCTAGGTTCAAGATCTAGGTTCTAGGCCTTGTCTTCATAATATCTCACAGCATAAACCTTAACCAAAATTTTTATTCTCTAGGGTTCAATTTCTTTCTTTTTTATGTAATAAGTGATTTCAATCAAATTGTAAATCTCTTCAATATCCTCTATACAAATATTTACATTAAAATAAGCTTTTCAGAAGTATAGATTCTACCTGCTTTGGATGGGGTTATGGAAAGGCAGGAGAGTGTGTCAGAAAAACAGGCTGACCTGGTTATTAAAATGGGAAGTGGAAAGAGAACAAGAACCTGCCACTGAGAAACACAGTACCTAAGGACCATGAAAACAAAAACTTCCCAGTTTTACTTATGGCTGCCATTCACTCAGTGAATGAAAACATAAATTACAAAATGTTACTATCTCATCTAATATAATTAAAGTATTCTATCACACATCAACATTGCTTCTCATAATTTGTCAACTTTTATTCTCAAATACGGCCAACTCTCCTATAATGAAGTTTTGTGCTCCAATTACATATTAATTTCAGTGTCAGTTAACTGTCTAAAGACATCTTTTTTTTTTAAATATTTTTTCTAGTTGTAGATGGACACAATATCTTTATTTTTTTTAATGTGGTGCTGAGGATCGAACCCAGTGCTTGCTCTACCACTGAGCCACAATCCCAGCTCCTAAAGACATCTTAATCTTATTTGTTCCTTAAAGATTTCAACTTGTAGGAATGGTAAAAGCAAAAGAAAAAAGTTCACAAGCTCAAGAACAATAAGCAGTCCTCAAATAGCTAGAACCAAAGATGGAAGAAGGGGATGGAGCAGCCCCTAAGTTCTAAAATGCTTTGTAAAACACAAAACTAAAAAGGCTAAAATCAGGTCATAAAGGACTTTGCAAGCGATGGTCAAGGGCATGAACTTTTTCTTGTGAACAAGGAAAAGCCATGAAGCATTCTTTTTTTTTTTTTTTGGTACCAGGGATTGAACTCAGGGGTACTCGACCACTGAGCCACATCCCCAATCCTATTTTGTATTTTTTATTTAGAGACAGGGTCTCACTGAATTGCTTAGTGCCTCACCATTGCTGAGGCTGGCTTTGAACTTGCAATTCTCCTGTCTCGGCCTCCCAAAGTGCTGAGATTACAGGCGTGCGCCACCGCACCCAGCCATGAAGCATTCTTAAACTGGGGCGAGTGACTTAGTCAAATTTGTGTTTTGAAAGATAAAGGATGGCAGAATACATACAATAATGACAAAATAGGGTATAAAATTATTATGTAAACTGCCATTACTACAAAATGTTAACATAAATTAGAATAAAATACTGATCATTGAAGCCATAAAATAATTTCAAAAATACAATATTATTTTTAAAATTCAAAGTCAGAGCCAAGCATAATGGCACACACCGTAATCCCAGCTTCTTAGGAGGCAGAGGAAGGATGACAAATGTGAAGTCAATCTGGGCAACCTAGCCAGACCCTGCCTCAAAATAAAATTCAAAAAGGGCTGAAAATATAACTAAGTGATACACAGCTTGCCTTGCATGTTTGAGGCCCTAGGTCCAATTCCCAATACAGGAAGGAAGGAAGGGAGGGAAGGAGGCAGAGAGGAAAAATTAATTAATTCACAGTGGGGAATTGCAGATTCCTCAGAGGGGTTAAATAATCATGTACACTTTAAAATCCCTCTCTTTTTAAGTCTTCATACTACATATGTACACTTTTTTCAAATAAAATTAACACTTTAAATAGTATTTATGGGCATTAAGACCACAGAATTTTAAAATATTTACCAAGCCATTTAAAAAGCACTTGCCATTTTAGGTATAGAAAAGTATCTCACTCACCAACTTGCCTTTCAAAACCCCATAATTATCTAATCTCACACACAAATGGTCTTGTTGAAAAGCTGAAAACTACATTGTAGAATACACAATTAAAATGGCATGAAAATGTACTTGTTAATTCTGATTAAAGCTTTCACTAGACAACTGATTTTTTAAAAACTTCCTCTTAGTTTCAGTTGACTCCTTGAAGACAGATTACAAACTCAGTGCTTCTTTCTATTAACTCGCCAAAGCAGAACACAGTCAGCAGTACTTAGATTTAAATTTTAAATCTCTAAATACTTTGGGGGGGGGGAGCCTTAAGTTAGGAATACTATACATGTCACTTCTTAACTAGGAAGTGTATAGTATTTAAATCAACTATTATAGATCTAATTAAGTTAAATGTTTTACAAATATGTGCCATTATTTTTCAACAGTACTTAACATCCCAAAAATTTTAAAAATACTTTAAATCCATTCTTACACAATTAAAAACATTTATATTAACATGCATTTTCGAGTTTAACATGCATTTAAACTTTCAAGTGATTTCTAAGACGTTAATAAAAACATTTAAATTCTTTTTTTTTTTTTTAAATTTTTATTTTTTTGGTACCAGGGATTGAACTCAGGGGCACTTGACCACTGAGCCACATCCTCAGCCCTATTTTGTGTTTTTTTTTTATGTAGAGACAGGGTCTCACTGAGTTGCTTAGCGCCTCGCCATTGCTGAGGCTGCTTTGAACAATTCTCCTGTCTCAGCCTCCCTAAGTGCTGGGATTACAGGCTTGAGCCACCGTGCCGGCTAACATTTAAATTCTTAAGGAAATGAAAGTATAATGATTTTGTTATCACAAAAAAATGAACACACATACACTTTTTTAAAAAAGTTCTCTCTAGCCAAAAAATATACAATATTTATCTTTTCCAAGCATCTGAAAAAATGTAGGTTAGCAATATCAACATTCAATGCTGAAAATAAAACTTCAAGAATTACTAATTTGTGATCCCTTATACTTTTACTTATACTTTACCAAAAGAATAAACTAACTGAACACAAATAATTTTAGACTAAGAAAATATTATAGAATTCATCTACTGGTATTCCCCTGGTTTGACAGGATCCCTGAAGCTCAGAAAGGTTTACTGATATTTGAAGGTTAAACAGGAGAGCCAAGACTTGACCCTCAATCCTCTGCCTAAGAATCCTGGACATTTTTCCCTATGTCAAGTTTCACTCAAATACTGTTCTTCTTTCTTCACCTCTGAAACAACAAAGTATTTTTACAATTGTCATATACAACATTGAAAATTACAAAATCTCTCATCTTTTACTTGGTTTCCTCTTAAATTCATTAACATAATAAACATGTGGAGCGTACGCACACACAGGAATCCTGTTAAACTTCAAGAACAGCATAAATAAAAATTCTTGTTATTACAATCTCTCCTAGATTAAAAATATCCCTTTCTAGAAACACCCAAATAGTATCACTTTCTGACACTAAACATAAAGCAACCACATACAAACCCCTGAACTATTAGCATGTATTTTAAGACGCCCCCAAATTTTTCTACTCAGTAGAATATTATAAGGATTTTCTGCACCAAGAAAATATGTCCTTTTTAGAAGCACAAATTGTATTTTCCTCTAATACAAATAAAAAACGAAACTACCCAACATAGCACTGCACCTAAAGGCTGATAAAAGCTGCTATGAGGGAAAGAGCACCACACTGGATTATGAGAACTAGAAGTTGACTACACCCAACAAATTGCAATGAAAATATATTAAACTGTAATGTTGTTAAGTTCAGCAAAATTGTCTACAAATGTTATGAAACTATGCTAAAAGACATTCCCAGTGTTAACAATGCAATCTATTCACATATAATTAAAAGGCAAGTTATTCCATTCTATAAAAGTAATGGTTACTACTTTGCTGTACAATGAATCCTCCTAAAACAACTTTTCCCCTGATATACATTTCTAAGCAATGTCTATTATCGTTGGGAGTAAACCTAGAAAACAAAAGGCATAATATTATTTTCAAGCATTTAACCAAAAATTACAGACCATAAGAGTGGCATCTGAAGCCATATCAAAAAGCAAAGTGTTCTCTCACTGGAACACTACAGGTCAGTGTTTAACATGCCATAAAATCAACATGGTTATCTAGATTATTCTGCAGAGTACACATGATAGGAAAAAGAAAAGAAATAGTATCTCAGATGTAGTACAGACAAGAAAATGTTGTTTCCAAAATGCTAGGTCAAAGTATAAAAGATATCACTAATCAATTAAGCCTGAAAACCAATGATAAAAACTCTTATTTAACTCTTACTTGAAACGTCTACACTTACCAGTTAAGTTGCACAGAGCACAGCACCAAGAACTGAAAAAAATCTAATCAAATCCTAACACTGCCGCTTTCTAGATCTATGAAGTTGGGTCACCTCAATAAGCCTCAATTTGCTCTTCTCTAAACTGAGGTTAATGTCACCTACCAAACAGGGTCCTTGGGAGGATTTGAGACAACACATGTAAGGCATTTTGCCCTTAATAAAGGCTCAATGAACAGTAGCTCTACTGACTGAGTTTCCTGCTTATGCACACCAAGTAGATTTCTCAATGTATATAAAGATGTAAGTCCATTCCCTGATGATTTCAATTCCTTTAAAAAACACAATTATGAAAGCCTACAAGAAAAATGGAAATGTGCTGGCATCTTTCCAGACATTACTAGGTTTAAAGGTTAAATTGTTAAAACATTCCCCTAATTATGCAACAAATACACACCACCACGAGTTAGTCTGTATAAATTTGTATTAGCCCACACTCCTCTTTTTCATCTAAGTAAGTCTCAGTTCCAAAACTCATTTCTATCTTTTACTTATAAGATCTGTAAGTCATCCTGTTATTATCAACAACAAAATCCCGTTTAAAATTCAGATATGTTGTCTCATTTGAAGGTGGAATGCTGTTTTCGCGCACTTACCATCATTATTAACAGCAACAGAAAAATGGCACTAAAGAGATTGACATCAAAGTACGCCAAAAGTGGAGTACACAACCTATTAAACAACCCATAATTTGCCTTACTGCACAGTCTTCAAAAACTGCAATATGAACAGCGGTCCCATTTCTACTCAAAGAGAAAAAGTACCTGCTTCTGTGTTTTTAAAAAGCTTTCTATATTTTAGGAAACCTTTCCAGAAGAAAACATGATTTCCTCCCCTTTTGTTTCCACTCCAAGTTAGCGTGCCTTGCAATACGCTAATCCACCGGCGCACTGAAGCGATGAAGCCGCCCTCGCCTCCTCGCCAGACTTTGCTTTCTGCTTCACCTACCTGTTCTCTCGAAATACAAGGCAACGACGGTCTCCTGAACATTTTGCCACTGCCATAGTGACCGGCTGCCGTTTCTCCTAGCGACGCGCAGCTGGACCTCCTCCGGGGTCTGATCACAGGCACTTTTTCTTCCACGGTACTGGACAACCGGGGATGATGAGGAGCTTCCCTGATGTGAAAGAAGTGATCCAACCCCAGGGCCAGCAGGCATCCGGCGGCCCCGACCAGGCAGGAGAGCAGAGGCCTGAGGGCAGAGGGCAGCGCCCCGAGGCTGGCGAAGGAGACCCACCAGACCAAGCTGGCGAAGAGCAGCACCAGGATGCTGTGCCCGAGCCGCACCGGGTGCGCGAGCGTCAGTAACCCCACGCAGCTCAGCACCACCAACAACCTGCCCGCCGCCGGCGCCGGGGGCGTGTGCGGGGCCGCCGCCGCGTCCCCCCCAGGCCAGGACCACCACTGCCACACCAATAAGTCCCCCAGGTAGCAGCAGGCGGGCAGCGCCAGCAGCCACCAGGAGCCGCCACTCCGGCTGGGGCCGGGGCCCCGCTTGGTCCGCGTGAGGAAGCAGGTGAGGAAGAAGAAGGCACAGGCGATGCTGAAGAGGGGGCTGAGGCTGTGCGAGCACACGCTCAGCAGCGTCCGCAGCCGGGCGCCCCCGGCAACCCAGCTCCCGGGCCCCGCGCCGAGCAGCAGCGCGAGGACAAAGGCGGCCAGGGCGCCCAGCGAGAGGCGCGCTGGGGAGAAGGGGGAGCCGCGCCGCGGCTGCGTGGGGGAGGCCAGCGGCAGCGGTGGCTCCACGTTGCAGAAGCGGCAGAGGTGAAAGAAGAAGCCGCGCGGAGGGTCCTGCCGCAGCGGGCTCACGCAGCTCTTCACGTAGCCGTTTCTCAGACTCTCAAGGGGCGAGCCAACCCCGTCCGGCGGCTGCGGGTACCTCATGGCTTTGGCGTCTCGCTCGTCCCTCATGGCCGGGGCGGCGGGTGGCCCCGGGACTCAGCGCGCCCGGGTCCGACCTCAGCGGCCGCTCGCGCTCCCCGACCCCCGTCCCCCGCGTTCGGGGCGCCCCCAGGCTCGCAACGCGTCAGGGCTGCGCCAGCCGTCGCCACCCGGGGTCCTCGCCGCGCGGGCTCTGGAGCGGCGGAGTCCGCGACATGCTGGCTGAGCAGCGGCGCGGCAGGGGCTTCTCTCCGGGACCGCTGCGGCCGCCTCTTCTTTTTCCCTCAGGCACCTCTCGGGACTGGAGACTCGGAGTCGCCTCCCAGCTCCCGCTGGCTGCAACAGTTACCTCACCGCCGCAGCCTGGTCCGTTGGGCGCGCGAGCGGCGGGCTGGCGCTCCTCCCCCAGGCTGCCCCTACCGGGCGCGCGCCCCGCTCGCCGCTCGCGCGCGCCCGCGTCCCGTCCCACAGCCGCCGGCGCCGCAGCCGCTCGTCGGGGACGCGAGCCGGGTACCCCGCTGGCTAAGCGCCGTTCGGGCCAAGTGCGGCCGCAGCAATCCCAAGACCGACCCGGACTGGTAGGAGCGGATTGGGTTGTCTGTGGATGAAAGAGGCAGGTCGCCATCCTGGGACTCCAGGCGCGCAGGCTCTCTTTGGGAGTAAGTCACAGGCTTTGACAGATCTTGGGAGAAAAAAGTGTTTGTGGTCCCCAAGGAGAGGGCTTAGTAGGGATACTGAGCTAAGGGTGGGAGGAGCGGGACTGGCCGCCTCTAACCTCAGCCCGGCTCAGGGTGGGCAGAGCTGTGACCCGGTGAGGGCCAGCCAACGCAAGGCCAGGATGAAAATCCTAATCCTAGGTCTGGCCCCAACAGCAACGTGGATTCTTGGGCCACGGAAGTCCCTGTGATGTACTCTCTGGGAGCATCCATGGCCTGCTGAAGAACAGTTTTCAGTTAGGCAAGGAACTCGGAGTCAATGTTCCACTTTACACCATTGCCAGACATACACTGCTTCCCCTCTCCAGTGCAGCATAGAGGTGCGGTCTCATATGTTCTTTCAGCGTTTTCGCTGTAACAGCATATTCTAGAGAGGGAGACATGGGTCTGGAATCCCAGTAGTCCTCTTCCAGACCACCCCCCAGTTTGGACAGGTTGGCCTTGAAAGAAGCCAAATGAGATGCTGTGAAGTACTGGTGAAACTAGTCCATTAGGAAACATGGACTTGCAAGTGGAAAGAAAAGAACTTTCCTGTACCAAAGGGATTGCTCTGGAATCTAACCAATCATAACTGCCTTAGAGAACTCCACCGAAATTCCCTTCGACCTCATGGCCTGCATTTCTCAAAGAGCTAATTCCACATTTTCCAGGGAGATGAGAAACCTTACTGTGTGGTAAAGCCCACAAACAGGCCTATTTTTCACCAATTAATCTCTGCCCACAGCCATGACCTAAAGCAGACCATTTTCGTATATGATCATAGTTCACATACACAACAGAAATGACAGGAATTAGCACAAGAGTTTGACCAAGATGAAAAAAGACTAGAATTCCTTTTCCTTTTCTGTTGAATAAAGAAAAAATATTTAGTGGAGTTTTCTAATTGACTATCCAAATGCTTTTCCTAGAAGATAAAAACCCATCAGATCTTTTTTCCACCAGACATGTAAATGAAAAGTTCATTTCAATAAAACTCAGCAAATACATTTTTTTAATCTTATCCATAGAACTTATCACCACCACCTAAAGTTTAAAGTAGGGTTCCTCCTACACTTAAGGGATGCATTTGGAGGATGTAAGAAAGCATGACAAAACTAGCACCAACATTACTGAAATGCCCATTGTAGATTCTCTTAGGAAATAATCGATTAGAAATTAGAACAAATTAGAACAAACAAATTTTGTGTTTTCTTTTTTAAATCTGAGGTTGTCATCCAGGATAGGATAGGCATGTTAATGGAAACAGTAATGGACTAGAAATCCAGTTTCTTGAGTTTTGGTTCCAGCCCAGTAATTCATGCCGGGCAGTAAGCAAGTCACACAACTTTTATAGGCCTCATTCTTCTCAGCTGTGAAATGAAATAATTTAATTTAGATGACTTTTGAAAGCTTTAATATCTGTATCCAAAAAACATGTAGACATCCTAAGGATTCACATTTCAGACTGTAAGAGCAACCTTTGAATAATTGTACTACCTCACTAAACTGAACTCTCAGTGTTGAAGGTAAAAATAAAGAGGTTTATACTAAAGGACTGTTTTCTGGAAAATAAAATTCAAAGCCATCTTCATAAAATTGTTTTAGTTCCCAATTCTTTAGCCTTCTTTCAGCTATCATCAAGATGTTTATAGAGCTAAAAGCCCAACTCTCTCAGTAACCCCTGGTTGGAGTGCATTCCTCTGAACACCAACCCAGCACCTGAGAGAATTCTAAAATTAAATGTAAGAACATGACCAAAGACAATTAGAAGTTTACTTAACTAAAAATATGCACAAAAAGAATGAGCTATTTATGTATATAGCAACTCCCTTCTCTCTTCACAATCTTTGTCAAAAATTATTACTAGGCCGCATTTCTTAGAGTCAAATTATTTAATTATTCTTCTGCCAAACTTGCACAACCAACAGATTTACTCAGCTCTTGTCTTTAGGTTCAAGAACTTATGACCACTATCCATTGTGACAAAGATCTCATATTGGCTTTTCTTGACACTCTTTACTCCAGTCTCATTTTATCTGACTTGATCTTCCCTCTCATCTTGATCCATGATCTCCCCACTTCTAGTGAATATTTTCATTCTTCTACCTTGATGATCCATGACATGGAATCCCAGTGCTTACTACCCATCTTCCAAGTTATTCTGGGGCAATGCAACTCCTGTGTATTCCTTTTTTTAATAAGGGCATCCTTGCACTCAAGCTCCATAGATCCAAAGTTCCTGCATGTGGCCCAGGCTTGTAGGGTGAGAATTTTATTGTTTTGCTGTTCTCCTACATAAGTATCCATACCAGTAAGCCACCAATGCCACCAATTACATATGGAAGAACTCCACCTAGATCTTTTCAGTCTCAGGACCTAACACTGCCTCTAAACCCCAGTTTAATGCTTAAGGTCCCCATTACCATTGACAGAAATTATAGATGCCACCTGTCTTCCACCTGTCTAACTTTACAAGTACCAGTTGGGACATACCATTAGTAGGTTTGACCCAACTGTTAGGATGCCTACTTCACCTGGGATCTCTGCGGCTAACCATTGCTGCATTGGAAATTGCCCTGCCTCCCTGTAAATTCACTGTCTTCTTCTGGAACCCTCATCCTCAAAGAAACAACTGGGTCTCATGTTAGGTCTCAGCCCCTCTTCCCCTCCTGCCCTGTTTTCTAGTAAGTGTAACTCCCGTATGCATACCTTGGGCCTTCAACCTTTGTTTTGTTTTATTTTTTGTTTTTGTTGTTTTTAATGTTTTTTAGTTGTAAATGGGTCTTTTATTTAATTTATTTATTTATATGTGGTGCTGAGGAATAGAACCCAGGGCTTCACACATGCCAGGCAAGTGCTCTGCCTCTGAGCCACAAGCCCAGCCCCTCAGCCTTTATTTTAAGACAGTATTATGTCCTAACTAAAATTCAGATGTAAATAAAATCCATTTCTAGAGCAATACTCCTCAAAATGCCCAAATTAAATATTTTGAAATGGATCTATAGTGACCTTATTTATAATGGAATATAAGTTGGAAGGGGTAGGATAGGAAGTTAAATGAAATATAGGATTCTGGCCATTACTGCTTGTCAGACAAAAGACCCACAATTGGGCAGCTCCTTGGGATCTGACTCTCAGGACGATTTATGGAACAACCTCTAAAGATTTGCTAAGAGCAGTTGGAAAAAGAGGAATAATAGTTGCCAGCACTTTAACAGCCTTCTGTTATTGTTATGTTCTACCCTGTCACCTTTCAGGTATGGTTTTCAAACATTTTTCAAAAGAAATGTTATACAAATAAAAGCAGACTGCTCTTGTGTAGGTGGAGTTGTCCAGGCCCAGAGCCTGAATTTTACTCAGTAGATCTCTGGCACCTTCTATTCTGAATTACTCCATCTTTGGAACCCCTAGGTTCAAAATACAGAACAAAAAACATGGACTTAAACTGGATTTGGGAAAATGCCTAGAAGAACTGGGTGCATTTTCTAAATACAACTTTCCAGATTTCAGTGATAAAACAGTCCTAATTTCTCAGAGATAAACATACAAAGTGATCTGATAAATTTTAAATATCAATGAAATTTTCAGGAATAGGCAGTAAATTAACCAGTATCACTGAAATTCCAAATTTCTAAAACCAGAGTCGCTCCTTCAGTTACATGAAAATCTTGTAAAATTTTAAAATAATTGACATTCACAAACTTAGATTGGAAAATAAAACAGACTATCTTTTCCCCAGTATAGAAAGAATCTTTCTGTTTTCAATGTACAATGGCAACTCTGTTGCACAAGTATGTTGACAATACCTGTCAGCTAATACCCATCTTAGAATTTGAGCCTCCCTTTCACTCTTTTAGTTTATCTTAAGTATTTATTGAGTGCCCACTATTTGCAGAGCATCATGCTAGATGATTCTTAGAATGTTAAAAACTGTAAAAGTTCCTTCACAGCTTTATCAGTTTCTTAATATTTTTTCTTAATATTTTCATAATAACATAACAATAACAGAAGGCTGTTAAAGTGCTGGTAACTATTATTCCTCTTTTTCCAACTGCTCTTAGCAAATCTTTAGAGGTTGTTCCAAATATTTTTCCTTAATATTTTCTCATAGATTTACAAAAAGCATTATACATGTTTATGTTTGATTTATTTTCCAACATAAAATAACTGTTTCAGAGATATGTGGGTGATTTTTTGTTTTAATTCAAGTGATGGTACCAAGATGTCTTTTGCTATGAAAGAGTATATTCTAGTACTTTAATAAGAGTTTTTCTTGTCCAATTTCTAGTTTTCAGGGCAACGATTA
Organism: Xerus rutilus; assembly: GCA_028644305.1. Lineage (NCBI taxonomy): Eukaryota > Metazoa > Chordata > Mammalia > Rodentia > Sciuridae > Xerus > Xerus rutilus. The sequence goes on from CM053399.1 coordinate 43,179,685, forward strand.
TATCTATGCTACAAATTTATTGTTATACTTTTAAAATATAACAACTGGTAAATATCTTAAATTTGTAACTATTAATCTTAAATTTTCTAGACTTTTGTTTTAAACCTAAAACTTGAACCTTGAACAATAAACAGCAATGCAGACTCTTTCCAAGTTTTCCTGTTCCCTCCTTAGACAAGCAGTAGTTTCTTCAGCTCTGGCTATCCCAGCAGATCTGAAGGATCACAGCCACTACGGTGGCAGCCTACCGTTGACACTGAACTTGTGGTTAATTGTGGAGTTCTGCCACAAAACCACCTCACTACCACAAGCTGGATAATTGCCCAGAAGAGTGACAAACTGCCAGGCCAAGCAATCTACAGGAGGCAGCAAGAGCAAACTGCCTTTCACCCCAGACAGCAGTCATTTCTGGATTCCAAATGGAGCCAGCAGCGGGGCACACCAAAGAAAAACTTAGAAGTATGCTTTCTCCACCAGACCTACTTAAAGTGTATTCATGCTGTTTTGCAAGCAAAACTCAAGGGAATTCATCCAATTCATTATCTAGCATCATCAATAAATGGGAGACTATTCATTAATGTTTTTTAAGCGGGATGAGATTGGAAATAAAAACATAGTTATATTACTCTCAACTGCTGTGTGAACCAGATACATATGATCATTGCAAATAGAAGCAAATAATGTGTCTTTGTGTGTGTCACTAAGCTGCACACAGCAGCACAGCAGCTCCGGGAATTTTTATTGGAAAGGCAAAGTGGCATGATGTGAAAGAAAAAAACTTCAGGATCAGTCTGATCTAGTGACCACTTTGTAGCTTCATGACCTTGGTGGTTACTTAATGTGTCATGTTACCTCCCTTATCTATGTATTGGGGATAACAACACCCCACTCTTGGGGTTATTATTATGAATAAGTAAATGACATATGTACTATAACTAACAATGAGTGGATACTCACTGAATGTAAATAAGTTTATTTTTTTATATCTACTCCCTTCTTACCCTCTTCCATCTCTTTAGAACTGCTCATTTCTATTTTTTTTTTAATTAAATCTTTTTTTCAAACCTTTATTTTATTTATGTTATTTTGTATGTGGTGCTGAGGATCGAACCCGGTACCTCATGCTTGCAAGGCAAGCACTGTACCACTGAGCCACAACCCCAGCCCTGCCCATTTCTATTAATTCTGAGTTTTCCAAAAAGATCTCCAGATTATACCATCTGTTCAACTCTTTCTTAAAGCTTACTTTCAATGTTATTTCATTCCACTAAATCTTTATCTTAACTTCTCAATCAAACATACACATCAGTAACTCTTTTTCATCACGAAGGAAATGACACAGGCGTGCTAATGCCTCTGTTTTAATACTATAAATGCAGATATTTTTAATACATTAATTTTTAAGGAATGACTACTTATTATCATCTCTTATGGGTCTTCATATCTTAGCTCTCATTCTGCAGGAAAAGAATGTCGATTTGGTTTCTGTTGAGCCTGTATGCGATAAAGTAAAAAACAACAAAAAAAAATCACACCTTAGCAACTGATTTTATTCCTAACAGCATTAAACATAGTAAGGGCAACTTAGCAACTTAGCAAAACCCCTAAGCAACTTAGAGAGACCCTGTCTCTAAATAAAAATTTTTTAAAAGGGCTGGGAATATGGCTCTGTGGTAAAGTACCCACGGGTTTAATCCCTAGTACCCCCCGCCAAAATGTGATTTGCAAAAGTTTGTTCGTTCATTATGTACCAGTAGCTACTGACATACTAATGCTACAAGTATGAATAAGATAATAGTTGTTGTCCTCAGTTTGGTAGAAGAGAAAACATATAAATGAGTGAAGCACAGAGAGAAATGCTTAGAGTATATTGGTAGGACAAAGAGGAGTTCACAGAGGAAGAGATGTTAGCCTGGTATTGACAAATAAATAGGGACTTTCTGGGTGGACAAGAAAGCAAAGCATCTAGACAGCAGTACATGCAAAGCCATGAAAGCATGAAACATCATGAGCACTTCTGGAACTGTAACCAGGTTGGTGTTTTCAGGTGGAGGGAGGATGGGTATAGAAAAATGAATGATTCAATATGTAGAAGCCAAGTCATGGGATGCCCTATAGGTTATTCTGAGTGGTCTGGACTTTATTTTTCGTGAGTAATAAAGAACCACTAAAGATTTTAAAAGCAGGGGAGAGGAATGATCCATTTTAATTGCGTTTCAAAAATCAAGGCTGGTACTGCATAAAGAATAGTTTGGAAGAATGTGAGGCCAAGCTAAGAAAATCATTTAAGAAAACATTAGAATAGGCCAAATGAAAGATAATGCTCTGTAAGGCAATGGCAGATTTGGAAAAGAGGGATTAAATAAATGGATAGCTACAGACCTTTCTGATTCATTCCAAAGAATTAAAATGGAGAAAATGAGTATGAAGAAAATTCCCCAGGTCTAGCCTAGGCAACTAGAATATCTTGAAGTCATTAATGAGAATAAGAAGTACTAAAGGATACAGGTACAGTGGTACATGCCTATAATCCCAACTACTCAGGAGACTGAGACAGGAAGATCCTAATTCAAGATTAGCTGGGCAATTTAGCAAGATGCTATCTCAAAATGAAAATAAAACGGGTTGGGGATATAGCTCAGTTGTAGAGCATTTGTTTAGCATTCATAAGGCCCTGGATTCCATTCCTAGTAACACACACAGACACACACACACAGGGTGGGCAGAGAACTAGATGAGTAGTTGAGAGTTAAGATTAAGACTTTCATTTTGAAGAGGTTGAATCCAAGTGGAAATATTTCTTGCCATTGGATATATGAGTCTGAAGCTCAAGTGGGCAATCTGGGATAGAGACATATATTGGAAGCCTATAATATATAGGTAGAAGTGGAACCCTGAGAGAAAAATGGGTATCCCTGAGGAGAGTATATAGTGTGAGAAGCGAAGAGGATCGATTTTTTAACTCTGAGAAATATCTACATGTAAGGGACAAAGAGCAAAAGAATCGCTCAAAAGGATGACTGTAAAGGAAGCAACAAAGCTAGAAAGAGAACCAGGCAAGAGTGGTGTCACAAATCAAAATGAGACTACCATTTGACCCGATTATCCTACTCCTTGGCATATATCCAAAGGACTTAAAATCAGCATACTATAGTGATGTGGCTACATCAATGTTCATAGCAGCTCAATTCACAATAGCTAAGCTATGGAACTAACCTAGATACCCTTGAATAGATGAATGGATAAAGAAAATAAAAAATTAAAAGAAAATAGATGAATGGTACATATACACGATGGAATATTAGTCAGCCATAAAAAAAAAGAATGAAATTATGGCATTTGCTGGTACATAGATGGAACTGGAGACTATCATGCTAAGTGAAATAAGCCAATCCCAATAAACCAAAGGCCAATATTCGCATATTGACTCACATTGGGGTGGGTGTGTGTGGAGGTTCATTGGATTGGGAATGGGGAGGGAGGATGGGAATGGGAAAGACAGAATGAATCTGACATAACATATCTATGTCCATATATGAATATGCAACCATTGTAACTCCCCATCATGTACAACCACAAAAATGGGAAGTTATACTCCATGTATGTATGATATATCAAAATACACTCTTCTGTCATGTATAACTAAAAAGAACAAATACAAACAAATTAAAGACCAAAAAAAAATCAAATGAGGAAGGTTTCAGAACAGGGGACAGAAAACATAAAGCACCATACTCTAAAAACATAAGGAGAGGGGCTGGGGTTATGGCACAGTGGTAGCGTGCTCGCCTAGCACGCGTGAGACACTGGGTTCGATCCTCAGCACCACATAAAAATAAAATAAAGATATTCTGTCCACCTACAACTAAAAAAATAAATAAATATTAAAAAAAAAAAAAACATAAGGAGAGAGCTGAGCACCATAGCACATACCTGTAATTCCAGTGACTCAGAGGATGAGGCAAGAGGATCACAAATTTGAGTACAGCCTTAGCAATTTTGCAAGGCCCTAAGCAATTTAGTGAGACCCTGTCTCAAAATTAAAAATAAAAAAGGGCTGGGAATGTAACTTAGTGGTAAAGTGCCCTTGGGTTCAATCCCCAGCACCAAAAAAAAAGTCTTTGGTGACCTTATATGGAAAAGTTGCCATAGTGAAAAAACCAAAAAAAACCAAACTGAGAAAACCAAACTGCAGTGGATAGAGAAATGAATTAATACTTATGTTGGCATTAACAAAAATTTTTATTCTAGAAAGCCAGGAAAAAGCTGTACCTTTAGTTTTATTATTATTTTGGCAAATTTTAGCCTTTAAAATAAACATAATTTGGATAGCTACTAGTAGAATAGTAAATCCACATGCCCATTTTTTCTCCTATATTAGACAAATTAAAACAACAGTTTCCCTGTATTGGAATATCTACAATTTTTCCTACATTTTTACAAATAAGTTTTATAAGTTAGCATTTACTCTGTATTCATTGTGAATTCATAGGAATACAGAATATGACAGTGAGATTACAGAGTCTGTATGTTATAGAAACATCTAACATAACTCTAAAGGCTTTTTATTCTTTTAATGAACAATTATCCAGCTCTAAAGAGTAGTATAATCTGAGTATGGTTTTTTTCCTTGTACCCTTTTGAAGTCAATGAGAAGTCTCCATTTTTTAAAAGACTCATATGACAAAAATGATTTAAATGGTCTTGTCCAATATTCTTTGCTTAAAATCACTATATTTTAGCCAGACGTGGTGGGCTGAGACAGGAGAATCCCAAGTTCAAAGCCAGCCTCAGCAACAACGGCGAGGCGCTAATCAACTTAGTGAGACCCTGTCTCTATATAAAACACAAAATAGAACTGGGGATGTGGCTCAGTGGTCGAGTGCCCCTGAGTTCAATCTCCAGTACCAAAAAAAAAAATCACTATATTTTCACCAGCTCTGAAAATAGTAAACAACCAACTAAATGTACTAATTAAAAGCAAAATATAGACTTGTACATTTAAAGAATTTTTAATGTTTGGTCAAATAATTCAGATAAAACCAAGAGTTTATGTTCTTTTCCTGCTAAATAACCAGGATTAACTGCAGTGCTTCAGTTCTTAACCTAACATCAATCTTCACTAGAATTATGCTTGGACTGTTCCCAGTGACAACTCTCTAGCATATTTGGTGCTATATTAAATGTAAGTGCAAACTGTGAAAAATAACAAGAACCCTTATATAAATTCAAGGTTTTAATACTGTATTTTGGGGATATGTAATCAGGTTTGAAGGGAGGACTAACATCCACTCTAATATGAACAAGATTTTAAACAAACCAAACTATGACTTTTAACCAATAAATCTCAGGAGTATGACTGATTTTATTCCTTAGTGACTCTCCTTTTTACAGGTGAAAAGGTTTACATCAGACTTCCCCTCATTATAACCTCTCAAATGTTGTCTGGACCAGCAACCCACTCTCTTTAAACAAATACCAGCCAACCAGGAAACCATGAGGTTTTATTGTGCTATAAAATAGACCAGACATTTCCAAACCTTCATAGGAATGAACCTGACTAAATCTTTACTAAAAATAGTTTGAAAATAAACTGTGGGCTCCAAGTTTCTCTAACAATCAAAATTCCTTCAGCCTTCATCAGTCTTGCTCTCAAACTCTTTCTTCTTCCAGAGATATGTTGCAGGAAGTGTCTTGGGGCACATATTCACAATAAGAACTAAAGGCTCCACTTCTATTTGCATATAGGGGCATAAGAATGAAGACAAATACTAGTTTAATTTCTTGCATACATTCACATTTTTCAAAATTTGTTTTCCAATTTTCCTGGACACTACTGTCGACTATGCTTCTTGTATCATAAGCATAGAAAGCCTGAATTTTGCAAAAAGGATCTGAAAAATCAGATCCCCTTTGATTCCAATCAGCAAATATTCACTAATAAGCCCTGTTTTAGACAACCTCAAGGAATGTGTGTTACTTGTATTTGTGTTTTGTGCTGTGTGTATTTTGTATGTGTGTGTATCTGTTGGGATAGGATCAACTATAAATGGTCAGTGGGGTACAAAACATACACAAATAACTAGACTACAAAATGGAATGTCCTAAGAGATAGCCAGATTACAATGGAGATTGAGAAAGATAACAAGCAGATAGAATTTAAAATATATCTTAAATAATGGGTAAGATTTAGAGATTAAGAAGATGGCATTGCCATGAAGAAAAAATACTTTAAATTGAAGGAAATGTTCATGGAGTCATTGTTTCATCAGAACATGAAGAATAATAAAAATTAAAATATGAAGCAACAAGAGCACATGAGTCCTCTAATCCTCTAACTCTAATTCTCACCAAAATAGTATGCAGGTCATAATAATAATCCTTATTTTACATAAGGGGAAATTAAAGCACAGAGAGATTAAGTAATTTGGCAAAGATTACACATCTAGTAATTGGTGGATCCAGGATGTGAACATAGACCTTGTGGCTCCAGAACTCCTATGAACGTTCCACTGTATCAGTAATTTTTTTTTTTTTTCAGTACTGGGGATTGAACCGAGAGGCACTCTATCACTGAGCTACATCTCTGTCCCTTTTTGTTTTTTATTTTGAGACAGGGTCTCACTAAGTTGCTGAGGTTGGCCTCAAACTTGCAATCCTCCTGCCTCAGCCTCCTGAGTCACTGTGATTACAGGCATGCACCACCACACCCAGCTTGTATCAGTAATTATTAAACTTTGGTACACAAGAATCATGCAGATATGTTTTACCCAGATGATCAAAATGCAGATCATTGAACTGAACCACAAGCCCAAAGATTCCAACTCAGCAATCCCAAAATAAGACTATAGAATCTGCCAAGCATCTCAAGTAACCCTGATGCAGGAAGTCTAGGAGCCATTATCGTAAAACAGACCAGCACAGTTTTGAATAGGACCCAGAATGGGGTGGAGCATACTTAATGATGTTATGGACTAAATTTTGTTCCTCCAAAATTCATATGTTGAAGCCCCAACCCCCAATGTGGGTGTATTTGGAAATAGGGTATTTAAAGAAGTAATTAAGTTTAAATGAGGTAATAAGTGTAAGACCCCAATCCACTATAACTGATACCCTTATAAGTGGAAGAGACACCAAGGATGTACATACCCAGAGAAAAAGGGGATGCAGTGAAAAGGCAGATATCCTCAAACCATGGAGGAGAGGGCTCATAAGAACCCAAATCTGCTGACACCCTGATCTTGGACCTCCAGCCTCCCGACTGTGGGAAAATTAATTTCTGTTGTTTAAGCCACCTGATTTTGTGGTATTTTGTTATGGTATCCCAGTAGTCTAACACAGTGAGCTAAATTAAATTAACTCCGTGCCTCTCCTAAATCATATACATCTATCATATATCAAGAGCTGTCCTAAAGAAGATCCTTAATTAATATCTCTACCATAAAAGTTCACATTTATATTGTGTTTTATAATTTACAAAGTTTTTCACATGCTTTGTTGCACTTGAATTTTGTAACAACCTATGAGGTAACCAAAATTCAATAAGGCAATCATCAATAGGACTTGCCTAGGTTGCTTACACGTTTAGAACTGAGTTCAGGGCTTCTGACCCCAGGTCTTAAGCTTATTTTTCCTGCATCACACATGCACTCATGTATGTTAAAAGACTCATCTGAGGAAATACCTTTCTTTAGCTCTAGGGAGTAAATAGTTTTACTTCTCAAGAGACATGCCCAAATGTCAATAGCATACATGAGTTCAGAATACTGTGCAAGATTCCTAAAGTTCAGCGTCTAGGCAGTAACAAAATTCTCCCATTTATAAGGGTTAATGTTATGCTTTTGGTTCTTTAGGACACAAACTTTTGAGTGGTTTTCTAATAATGAAAATAGTTTTGTTCAAATTCCAAGTGACACAAACATGTAGAATGCCAGACTGTTAAATGGAGCTCATCTTAAGTAGTAATAAACACTGTAAATATCGGGGAGGGGGTAAAAGAGCAGTTAAACTCCAATCATATAGGTACAGGCACCAACTTTCTCAACAAGAACCCTAAAGCTCAAGAAATAAAACTAAGAATCAATAAGTGGGATGCCATGAAATTAAAAAGCTTCTGCACAGCAAAGGAAACAGTTAAGAGCATGTAGAGAGAGTCTACAGAATGGGAGAAAATCTTTTCCAGCTGCTCCTCTGACAGGGGATATCCAGAATATATACAGAACTCAAAAAACTTAACACCAAAAAAATAACCCTATCAATTAATGGGCAAAAGAACTAAAATGGGCATTTCTTAAAAGAAGAAACACAAATGGCTAAAAAAATATGTGCAAAAATGTTCAACATTTCTAGCAATCAGGGAAATGCAAATCAAAACTACACTAAGATTATATCTCACTCTGGTCAGAATGGCAATTATCAAGAACACAAATAATAAATGCTGGGAAGGATGTGGGGGAACACATGGTTGGTAGGACTGAAAATGAGTGCAATCACTCTGAAAAGCAGTGTGGACATTCCTCAAAAAACCAGAAATGGTATGACCAAGTTATCCCACTCCTTGGTATGTGTCCAAAAGAACTAAAATCAACACACTATAGCAATGCAATCACTTCAATGTTTATAGCAGCACAATTCACAATAGCCAAATTATGGAATCAGCCCAAATGCCCATCAATAGATGGATGGATCAAGAAATGTATATATACACAATGGAGTTCTACTCAGCCAAAAAAAACAAAAAACAAAAAACTGAATGAAATTATGGCATTTGCTTGTAAATGGAATGGAAATGGAGAACATTGTGCTAAGTAAAATAAGCCAGACTCAGAAAATCAAGGGTTGAATGTTTTCACTCATATGTGGAAAATAGAGCAAAATAAGGGAAAAAAAGATGTGAAATGATTAGATATCATAGAGATATAGGGAAGATCAAAGGAGTAGAAGGAGATAGGGAGAGGGAGGGATGGGAAAAGGCAGGAAGTATGGAATAAGTTTAACAAAATCACAATCCATACATAAACATATTTAGGAAATTTCACCTTTATGTTAAAAAGAATTACCAAAATTAAAGTTATTTAATAATAATTTCATTAAATTATTTAATTAATAAAATTGTTTGTTTAAAAATAAATAAATAAGGGCCAACCTTGTCAGGTCCCTTTCAGCCTGCAGGAATACTGTTTCTGTACACACTTGAATAAATCCTATCCTTATGAAAAACAAATGAATGAATAAATAAGCAAAAGGAAGATCAGTAGAACAGGAAGGAGAACAGGGGAAGGGGAGAAGGTAGGGAACAGGGATTGAAATCAAATTCCATGTATGCATGCTTTTGTCAAGATCAAACCCAACAACTATGTATAACTAGAATGCTCTAATTTTAAAAAGGCATAATAAAAAAAACAGCAATTAAGTTCCTTTAGTTTCATTTTCTCTCCTTTTGCCTGTACTTCCTTTTTTCTTTTTTAGATTAGCAAAAATAACAAAGAATTTTTAAATTGGTATTCACAAAAAAACAATGTCAGCAAGGTGTAAGAAATTTCTAGAGATCCAGTACAGGAAGGCAGATTCTAACTGTGTCTTCTTTTCACCCTTCTTATTAGCTAAAGTCTCATTTCCCTAGTGGCCTGTGTTAGTTTGTGCCCTCTGAGAAGCAGATGTTAAGACAGAATTAGACATGCAAGAAATGTAGTGGGAGAAATGCCTGTGAAGGATAAAGGGCAATTAACCAAAGAAAGTAGGGAGAGACTTCAGACTGTGGTGCAAGTCTGACACTAGTGAAAGAGGGAGAAAGGAGGAGAACTAGGTAGAAAGAGCCTGAAACTACAGCATAGTTTTTTGTTTTGTTTTGTTTTGTTTTTTTAGTACCAGGGATTGAACTCAGGGGCACTCGACCACTGAGCCACACACCCAGCCCTATTTTGTGTTTTATTTAGAGACAGGGTCTCACTGAGTTGCTTAGCGCCTCGCCATTGCTGAGGCTGGCTTTGGACTTGGGATTCTCCTGTCTCAGCCTCCCAAAGTGCTGGGATTATAGGCGCATGCCGCTGCGCCTGACTGAAACTATAGTATAGTTTTAAGGAAGTTTCAACCAGGCCAATGTGGTGTCCTTGGGCCAAATTCATCTAGTAAAGGAATCCTCTGTCAAACAGTAATGGGCCTAATGTACTCCTGCTTCCATTGGGTAAGCGAAGCCCAAGGGAAAGGTTACCTCAGCATAAAAAAACAGAGAGATCCAGAAAGGTGAGGGCCCAATAGTCAATTTTGCTTCCCACAGCAGAAGATCTAAGCAGCATGTTTTCATGGTTGCCATAGTCCATCCTTTGCTCTGGAACATATGCTTCAGTACACAGATGTAGGGTATAGATCTTTCTATGAGCCTCTCCTCCTGAAGGAAACAGAATAAAGAGGTTAATGAGATGAATCAGAAACCCAAATGCTGCATGCAGATGTACTTGAGACTGGTAACTGATATTCATCCTCTCCCACCTTTATCATCCATTCTAATTCCCCTGAACCTTCAGCTAGTACCTTGGCAGCGTACCTTGTAATATGACCCAAATCTTCATTCCTAGGGCCTGAGCCTTTGGCAATCGTACCCTTTTTAAGTCAGGTTTGTTGCATGTGTCCATTCACAGTTACAGTGGGCCAAGGTATTGCCAGGAGTCTTCTGATTAGATCACTTAAGTACCAAACATATTTCTGTCTCTGTTATCTGAAACGAACACATCTCCTGATGATCTGGGTATATTACCCCAGCCAAGATATGATTACTCTTCTTGCCTGCTGGTCTCCGAACACAGGAGTCTAAAGTGCTCTAATGCTATCCAAATCTTAGCTTCATGAGACACTTGTATGTCTTCTGGCAAGAGTATACTCCTGGGGAACCTCCAGCCTTGTAGACCCCAGAGTTGTGAATATAGAAAGTGCAAAATCCCCCAGTGGGAGTTCTTAGGAACAGTAGTAAGAAGAGCAATTCCTGATTCCACCACAGGTGGCCATTATGTTCTTCCTATACCGAACACGGTACCATTACAGCAGCCTTTGATAGCCCATATCATCTACCACAATTGCAGCAGCACCTGTCTCCCAGCTTGTGATTATAGCTAAAACAGGGCTTAGGTAAAAGGGTTCCCATATAGCCAGCTGAAGAAAGAAGAAAAACCCTGAGCTTTTCACTACAAAGCAGTATCCTTTCAGAATGCTGCTTCTGAGCTGTTTCAGATGTGCTTTTAGATGGCTGATCCAATGTTCTATGAAATTGGTTGTATTTAAAGGATGTTATACATGATACAGCTAGTGTGATTCCTTCACTTGTGAAGTGGGTCACTAGTTCAGATGTTCTATTGTGTGGGATTCTACACCCATGGATCAGGCATTCCATAACTCTGGGATTTTGGTGCTAGCTGAGGTATTGCAATCAGGAAAGATAAGCCTGTACCCAGAATAGGTATCTATCCCTGTGAGGACAAACCCCTAGCCCTTGTAGCTGTCTTACCATCAAGTGGCCAATGGGTCTTATAAAGAAATAGTACTATCTTAAGCCAGGAGCAGTGGCACATGCCTGTAATCCCAGCATTTAGGAATTTAGGAAGGCTGAGACAGGAGAATTGTGAGTTCAAAGCCAGCCTCAGCAAGGGTGATGCACTAAGCAACTCAGTGAGACCTTGTCTCTAAATAAAACACAAAATAGGGCTGGGGATGTGGCTCAGTGGTTGAGTACCCCTGAGTTCAATCCCTGGTACCAAAAAAAAAAAAAAAGAAAAGAAATAGTATGTTAGCGTTGGTCTCTGCTGCTAATAGGTTGGACATTGAGAAGCAACAAAAGACAGTTCAACCGGTAATTGTATTTCATGCTACTGGCTCTACTCATAGCCTGTCTCTGGCACCATGACCACTTTGTTCATGTGGCCATAGTGCAGTTCCAGGATGGTTGATGAGAAAGAATAGCTTATGTCAGCTGGTCTAGTTATTATATCCCGTAGGAGCACTCTCCATACCTTCAACTCCTCCCTTCCATCTTTCCCCATTCTATGCTAATGGACTGTGTGCTTGACAGAGAGCACCCCTTTGTTTGTAACTTTGGACCTTGATTGGTCCAGGAATGTATATAAGCTTCTGTACTTTCTGGAATAAACCGTGGTTCTGCGTCTTGCTCCAGCAGAACTGTTCACCTACCCCGGAGTCTCAGTGGAGTGACTCTGTGGACCGCCACCTCAAAACTTCGTCCTGAGAGACCCCACTTCGTTCCCCGAGGACCCCTCTTCATCTCTCAGGACCCCAACTCGTCGAGCAGACCCACACAGCATGATTTAAAACAATAATATCCTTGGGGCTGTGGTTGTGACTCAATGGTAGAGCGCTCACCTAGCAAGCGTGAGGCACTGGGTTTGATTCTCAGCACCACATAAAAATAAAATATTGTGTCCACCTACAACTAAAAATATATATATTTTTTAAAAAAACAATAATATCCTTTGTTCACTACCTCTTTCATGGTGGATACTTTTTGTTGGGCCATACTATTAACACAAAACTGTTTGTGTTCATCTATGTACTTCTATCTCAGAATTTCTTATCTCTAATCTTCCAATTATTTTCACTCCAGGCCCCTGAGAAGACAGGCCATTGGCCATTTCTCAGGTCTGTATATACTGGGCTACTTCTCATTCCATAAAAAGTTGATGACTAGTTGTATTGTTCATAGCTCCACTCATGGGAAAGATTTTCCCTGTCCACTTTCGTTTTCCATAAATGTGGTTGTAATATAGCCATGGTCCATTTTTAGCCTTTATCCACATACAGAAGAGATTCACTCAAAAAACAACTGTAGGCTTTCCTTCTTGTTCCACTGGTCATATAGGACCTCCGTAAGACCAAAGAATCAAGCTGGGGAAGGGTGCTTTGCAATATGCTATGGCTTGGATATGAGGTGTCCCTTGAAAGTTAATGTGAGTCAATGCAGTAATGTTCATAAGTGAAATGATTAGGTTATAAGAGCAATAACCTAGTCAGTGGATTAATCCATTTGATGGATTAATAATCTGAATGGATTAATGGGTAGATGGTAACTGTAGCAGATAGGGTATAACTGGAGAAAGTAGGACACTGGGGGCATGCCCTTGGGGAGTATATTATCCCTAGCATCTTCCACTCAAGCACTCTCTCTGCTTCCTGTCTGTCACAAACTCAGCAACCTTCCTCTGCCACACTCTTCCACCATGATGTTCTGCCTCACCTTAAGCCCAGAGCAATGGAATTGCTGATCCTCTGAAGCCATGAGCCAAAATAAACTAAACTATTCCTCCTTTAAGTTGTTCTTGTCGAGTATATTAGTCACAGAGACACAAAGCTGGCTAACACATATTGTTGTCAGGGATATGCCAGTTTGGGCTACTTGCTACGCAATTTACTATGTATCCTCTGTCCTGCTCAGGCTCCATTCCAGATGTATCATTTCCATATTACAATAGACTAGTGCTGAGCCTATACAACTTTGTGCTTTGACATGCCCAACAGGACCCATTTATAATATGCAGTTCTATACACTTGGTCACTCGGTGCCCCATGGAGGGAACAACCTGTCTCTAACAGACCAAATAACTCACCAAGAGTTTTTCCTCAAAATGCACATAACCCTGTGCTGAAAATGGCATGGCCTTGCCTCAGAATATCAGGGGCCTGCATAGTTATTCACCCAATGGGATTTGTCATAAAACATTCTCTCTTTTCCAATCACTGAGACCTCTAACACCATAAGATCTGAGGGATTGTATGGCCCCAGTGGCAGGGCTGTTTGTACTGTAGCCTGGACCTCCTCACTCAAAGCTGCCAGCTTTCAATGTCACTCAATATATGTCACTCAGTATATGCAGCAAAATTTGTATGTTTAGAATGTGTTGCCTCCAGGCCTACCACATAATTTATTCCCTTCTTTGTGATAGTGAATGCAAGATTCATCAATTTTACTTTGCTTTGAAGGTGGTATCTAGGGACCATGGAATCCCTAAAATCTTCATTGAAGTGTCAAATCCCTGAATTGTTACAGGATTTATTGCTAACCCTCTGGAAAACCATGTCTTATTAAGGTCTATAGCATATTAGCTCCTTCTTGATCATCCTACACAATCAATACGATGCTATCAATGCAATGTATCAGTAGACTGTTCAGGAGTCCAGATCTCTTCAGAGAAGAGTATGACAGAGAACAGGAGAGTTAATATACTCATAAAGCAAAACTGTAAATGAATATAATTGTCTGACCTTTGGAATGTAAACTATTTCTGATCCTCACTATTTTTTGGTGTTTTGTTTTGTTTGGGGGGATTGAGGTGTGGGTTTAGTTGGTTTGGCTGTGCTGGGGATTGAACTCAGGGCCTCACACATGGTAGGCAAGTGTTTTACCACTGAACTACATCCCCAGCCGTCTTGAACCTCACTTCTAATTGGAATACAAAAGAATGCACTCACCATACTGATTACCACATTGTACCTAAAGCCTTATTAATGTGTTCTATCAGTTACACAATGTCCAGCAAAGCAGCTGCAACTGGGAATACTCACTCCTTGACCATGAACTTCTAAAAATCATGAAGGTACTTGGTTTTATATATATTACTCTAGAGCATCTATAACAACAGCTAGAACTTAGCAGACATTCTTAAAGTATTTGGTCAGTGAATTAATAAATTATGAGTTTTAAGAGGATGTCTAGACACAGAGACAAACCCAAATAAACACAGTTATCTCATGCTAGACAAAGGCACCAAAAACATACATTGGAGAAAAGATAGCCTCTTCAACAGACGGTGCTGGGAAAATTGCAAATCCACATGCAACAAAATGAAATTAAACCTCTATCTAGCAATATGCACAAAATTCAACTCTAAGTGGATCAAGGACCTAGGAATTAGACCAGAGACCCTGCACCTACTAGAGGAAAAAGTAGGCCCAAACCTTCATCATGTCGGATTAGGCCCTCGACTTCCTTAACAAGACTCCTAAAGTTCAAGAAATAAAAGCAAGAATCAATAAATGGGGTGGGTTCAAACTATAAAGCTTCTTCTCAGCAAAAGAAACAATCAATGAGGTGAACAGAGAGTCTACATTCTGGGAGCAAATTTTTGCCACACGCATATCAGATAGAGCATTGATCTCCAGGATATATAAAGAATGCAAAAAACTTAACACCCAAAAAACAAACAACCCAATCAATAAATGGGCTAAGGAGCTGAACAGATACTTCTCAGAAGAAGATATACAATCAATCAACAACTCTATGAAAAAATGTTCGACATCTCTAGCAATTAGAGAAAATCAAATCAAAACTACTCTAAGATTTCATCTCACTCCAGTCAGAATGGCAGTTATCAAGAATACAAACAACAACTGTTGGTGAGGATGTGGAGAAAAAGGCACATTCATGTATTGCTGGTGAGACTACAAATTGGTGCAACCTATCTGGAAAGCAGTATGGAGATTCCTTAGAAAACTTGGAAAGGAACCACCATTTGACCCAGCCATCCCACTCCTTGGTCTATACACAAAGGACTTAAAAACAGTGACGCAGCCACTTCAATGTTTAGAGCAGCTCAATTCACAATAGCTAAACTGTGGAAGCAACCTAGATGCCCTTTAATAGATGAATGGATAAAGAAACTGTGGTATATATACAATGGAATATTACTCAGTAACAAAAGAGAATAAAATTATGGCATTTGCAAAGTAAATGGATGGAGTTGGAGAAGATCGTGCTAAGCTAAGTAAGCCAATCACAAAAACCAAAGGCCAAATGTTCTCTCTGATAAGTGGATGCTGATCCATAATGGGGGAGGGGGCATGGGAAGAATGGAGAAACTTTGGTCAAAGTGGGGGAGGAGCAAGGAGGGGGAATGGGAGCAGGAAAGATGGTGGAATGAGATGGACATCAATGACCTAGGTACATGACTGCACATATAGTGTGACTCTATATTGTGTACAACCAGAGAAATGAAAAGTTGTACTCCATTTGTGTACAATGAATCAAAATGCATTCTGTTGTCATGTATACCAAATTAGAATAAATAAAGATAAATAAATAAATAAATAGCATGTGTAATATTCCACACCAAAAAAAAAAAGATGCCTAACAATGTAGGTTGATTTAGATGACCTGGCCCCTAAGCTCATAGGATCATTATGTAAATGAGTTACTAAATGTAAAGTGTTTACAATCGTAGTTTGCACATAAAAAAAAGCACTCAGTAAATCTTATCATTTTTCCAGGTCATAAAGACCCATCAGATATGATAGAGAAATATGGCCTTAGGCTAACTCTCTGACCAAAGGTTTAAAGTATGAGAGATGTGTGTTGTTCTTTATGTATATGTAGATGGACACAATACCTTTATTTTATTTATTTATTTTTATGTGGTGATGAGGATTGAACCCAGTGCTAGGCAAGCACTATACCACTGATCTACAAGCCGAGCCATTATGTGTTTTTCCTTAAAGTGAAAGTGCCTGGGATATTTTTCCTGAGGGTGTGAGGTTTCCAAGGAAAACTCAAAAGAAAAATGATTAAAAAGCTAGAACACAACTGCCTATAGAAACAGACATTTACTCTAATGGGGCAGGGAAGATCATTGCCATGGACTAATTCATTACCAGCACTGTTATTTTTAAAACAATTTCACAAAATCTCAAGGTTGAAATTCTTTTTTTTTAATTTTTTTTTAGTTGTTGATTGACCTTTATTTATTCATTTATTTATATGCAGTGCTGAAGATTGAACCCAGTGCCTCCCACATGAGAGGCAAGCACTCTACCACTGAGCCACAATCCCAGCCCTCAAGGTTGAAATTCTTGACATATGCTTCTCACTAGTAATAATGTAAAACATGATCTTTAAAATGAATGCACTTGTGCCCACTAGCCATCTCACCAAACCATTTTCCGTGACCTAAATGTCCGTTTCTATATAAAAATAAATACATAAAAAGTACATACATGTTTTTCATTTCTGACATAGGTTGGTATAAATAAGAGCAGCTACAGGAGAATATGAAGGTACAATGATAGGACACATATATCACTAATCTTCATCAGGGTGTATCATTTTCTTGTATAGTACTATGACTCAAGAAGACTTGAATCTGCTATCTCCTGGCATTAA
This sequence comes from Xerus rutilus, assembly GCA_028644305.1. Taxonomy (NCBI): domain Eukaryota; kingdom Metazoa; phylum Chordata; class Mammalia; order Rodentia; family Sciuridae; genus Xerus; species Xerus rutilus. The sequence continues at coordinate 43,196,837 of CM053399.1, forward strand.
CCTAGTGGTCAAATTTTAAATGATCTTGATAACTCTTGGGGAACAGCCAAGTGTCATAAAATTTTCCCAATAATCGTCACAGAGCTGTGAAACAATTCCAAGGTCCCTTACTTACTACTTTTTAAAGAGCTAGGAATGGGGCTGGGATTGTAGCTCAGCGGTAGAGCGCTTGCCTCGCATGCGTGAGGCCCTGGGTTCGATCCTCAGCACCACATACAGAGCAATAAAAAAATAAAGACATGGTGTCCATCTACAAAAAAAATAAAATAAAAAAAAAAAAAGAGCTAGGAATGGGATTGTTGGATAAGAACTAAACATGGTTTCTTTCATCTACAAAGACAAAAAGCCAAGTCACGCTAACAAGTTTTCAGTGCCCACTCTGTTATCAATGTACCATCTCATGGGCTTAGATGAGCTCAAAACTTAGAAAATTGCCCTGCTGCTTTATTGCCAGTATCTCTTTCATTATAGAGTCTTCCAGAATAGTCACCAGATTGAATTTATCCCACCAGTGAATCAGTTGCTTATTAGCACTTTTGACATCCGGATGGTTTGAGACAAAGGGGAAACCAGGAATAACTCTCAAGTGCAACCAGTGGAAACTCTATTTTGTTACGGGACTCTAGTCTACTAGGCTGTGTGCCAGGCCATGGGTTTCTTTCATAACATCCCAGCACTGCTGTGGCCTTTTCTATAACCCTTATAAGTCAAGTCACCTGAGAGACCAAGAATTAAACTAGCTGTACAGTCTGAACTGTGAAGGCTGGAAGTGAATCCAAACAAACCAATAGCCTGCGTATGTTTCATGAATAAATAGAGGTGTTCAGGCTTGGGACTCTAAAAAATGAAGTCAATATTAATTATAGAGGAAATTCCGTTTGTTCTTTTTTACTGTTGTCATTGCTTTTTAAGAAGAACTCAAGAAGTTTTTAGTACATTATAATGTTAAAAACACCCTTTACCAGCCGGGCTCGGTGGCTCAAGCCTGTAATCCCAGCACTTAGGGAGGCTGAGACAGGAGAATCGCGAGTTCAAAGCCAGCCTCAGCAATGGCGAGG
>CM053399.1:43197994-43273019 GCA_028644305.1 Xerus rutilus
GATGCCACATAATCACCTTATGATTATTAAGATAAAGATAAGGAAGTGATAGCTATTAAAATCATTTGTTCTGATTTTTGGCATAAGTCTATCCCAATACTCATTACCTAGAATTTACACATAACAATGTCTGAGTAACCCAGTGTGTAAGCTTCTGGAGTACTAGGATAATGATTTCCAACCTCTTTGAAGTTATGACACCCTATTTTTTTTGTTAGATTTCGCAACTATCCCTGCTGTTATATCATCCCCACATGCCCAAAGAAAAAAATGAATCTATTTTATGTTATTTAAAAACACATTTAAATGAATTTAAGTTAATCTTATTTTGCTTCAGAGTTATATTTATTGGTTTCTTTGTTCTTTATAATGACCTCTTGTTTGAAGCCTGAGTCACCATAAAGCTTAGGCCATAATTAACCTCTCCTCTTGCTATATTATTTTAGCTCCTTATACAAATCTATATTACAGTATTTTAATACCATTCTTTTGCTGGAATATTTTAAATCTTCCTCACTACTTAAATGCAAGGACCATGTCATATTAATTTTTTTTCCAGAATTTCTAGCACAGTGCTTAATATGCAGGGAGAGTCAATAAATATTAGTTGAAGTAACTGATAAATGAACAATGACTTAGAGGCAGAAACATACCAGGATGTCAAAAGTACCAACCAGAGAATCATTATTCTAGAAGTTTAAAGATGTACTCATGTAAGATCCTCTGGTCTAGAACTCAAATCCAGTGAGAGAATAGATTAAAAAACACTTTTAAAACTGTGAAATCCTGCATAAATTTGAGCAAATGTTACTCTTGCTTAGTACTTGGTAGACTTCAGGGAATAGTTTCTGAATTTGTGAATCAACAGCCTATGAAAACAAGAGTGAACTTGACTCACTGGAATACGAGGCCCATGGAAGGATTAGTAAATGGAAGCAAGTTGACAGCAAGTTGTCCACTAATATAGTGGAAGTCTAGTTTTGGAAATTAAACCTTACTGAGAACTTTTTAAATATTCATTTCTGTGTCCCAGTTTATAAATGACCATTTGTTCAGATGCTTATGATCTGGGTAATTCCACATAGCATTCCCAGAAATAAGTGTTACCAGGTATAAAACATACAGGCTTGATTGGTCAAGGCAATGTGTGTTACATTTGGGTAACTCTATCGAGAGACTAAAATAACTGACGCATTTTGAAGTGATCATTGGTAGTAAGCTTCAGTGGTTCTGGAAGAGGCAATAAAAATATCAGGGCAATTTGACAAGCTACTGTGGTTCGAATAGATGTTAGAGGTAGCCAAAGTTCACCAATTATGTCAATGATGCTGGATTCCATTAAGTCAATCAGTAACTAAGGAAATACTTAATTGAGATACAATCTCAAACTAGAAAAACAGGACAAATTAAAGAAGAAGAATAATCACATTTCTCGATAGTCACATGCTATCAGACAGCACAATCTGATGTCTGAAAGATAAAGCAGGAAAATTTCAAAAATGGAAAAGGAGACCATGGGCTAGGGCATGAGTAGTTCCATAAAAGCAGTCAAATGGGAATCTTTCTGAAAAGCAGAGGATGTCCTCATAGAAGGGAAATGCCTAAAAACAACTAGCACATAGTTCCTATGCTGCAAACATAATCTGCCCAAAGTTACACAGCTAATAAGTTGCAAAGTGGATTTCCAAAACCAGGCTGACATCAAAATCCATGTCCTCTACACTGTACATTTTTCTGCCAGACAAGGTATAATCAAGGTACATGCCAAACTGCCAGGCTGTATTGTTCTTCATATCCTTTCTGAGTCCAGTTTCAGGAAAGCCATAAATCACAGCAGCACCAACAGTAGGAATCTTTCTGTTCATTCGGCTCACTTGTTGAGCCCATAAACATGTATATATGTATGCCAGGCAATAAAAAGTCTGAAGATGAACTCTAACCAAGTAGTCGGGTTTCTGAATTCAAACCAAGTAGCTGAAGTTTTGAAGTAACCAATCTATTTCTAAGCTAACAACTAACCTCAGTTATGTGTGTTAAATTCTTCCGTATTTCCTGAGAATTTTAGAGAAATATATATTTATTCATTCTTTTGTTTAACAAGAAAGTATTGAGTGCTTACCATATACCAGTCATTGTAGACAGAAACTAATAGAAAAACATTTCTGCTATTAAGAAGCACAAACCTGAGGGCTGGGATTGTAGCTCAGCAGTAGAGCACTTGCCTCGCATGCGTGAGGCCCTGGGTTCGATCCTCAGCACCACATACAAAGCAATAAAATAAAGACATTGTGTCCATCAACAACTAAAAAAATATTAAAAAAAAAAAAAAAAAAAAGAAGCACAAACCTGAGGAAGGAAGGGGGAAGTAGAGACAGACAAGCAAATAATTAGAGCTGGGCGCAGTGGCGCAAGCCTGAAATCCCAGCACTTAGGGAGGCTGAGACAGGAGAATTGCAAATTCAAAGCCAGCCTCAGCAACTGTGAGGCACTAAGCAACTCAGTGAGACCCTGTCTCTACATAAAACACAAAGTAGGGCTGGGAATATGGCTCAGTGGTCGAATACCCCTGACTTCAATTCCTGGTACCAAAAAACAAAACAAAACAAATAATTAGAGTACAATGTGACATTGATACTGAGAACTAAAAATGCAATAAATATAGAGCTGCGACATTGGGGGGAAATCCTCTTTCCTAATTCTTAATGTTTCCTTGAAGGTGCAGAGGATTCCACTAGTGTAGTCAGTATTCATAAACTTCCTCCACCCCTCAACTCTTTCCTTCCCAGAGGAGAGATGAATTAATATGATCTAAGTATGAAAAAAGAAAGTGGGTATGCAACACAAGCCCCTTGTTTCCTCCCTGATATCTCTTCTTTACTCCCTGCTCCTCTCCTCTCTTCTCCACTTTCTCCTCCTTCTCCTCTTCCTCCTCCTTCTCTCTCTCTCAACAGACAGCTTGTCTGCAAAGATAACTTCTCTTCTGTTCTTTCATGCCCTAAGTTTTCTAGAGGCAGAGCCCATGTAAGGAAGGCTACAGAAGTCCAGAACTGTGACTAGGGGTTCACTTTTAAGAATCCCTCTTGTTCATAGATACAAACCACATCCTCCAACATCTGTTTCATCTGTAATAAATGAGTTAGTCTCAAGAGGCAGTAGAGTGTAGTGGTTAGGTAAGTAGATTTCTTCGAAGCCAAACTGTTTTTATCACTGAATTTGCCACTCAGTAGCTGTGTGACTTTGGGTAATTTACCTAACCTCTCTATGCTTCAATTTTTCATGCACAAACAGAGCTAATAGTATCTATACACTATTGTGAAGAGTTAATACATATGAGGCCCTTAGAACAGTGCCTTGAGTACTTTGGAAGTTAGAGCTACCATTACTATTATTATTTTAGTGTTTGTCTGATTTAATCTTTTATTTGTTAAAATCTTGGGCAGGAAGGAGAAGTGCTATTTATTGGAATCCTCCAACAGTTATGGAAGTTTAAGAAATCTTACACAATTTTTAGTCACTACCCTTTCATTTATAGTTCTTAGCTCCATACTGGATGAAATTAGGGAGATTTTGTCAGTGGTTGACAAATGCCAGGCCAAGCATTTGGCCCAAGTAGGATGAAGTTGACTCCTATGATCTACAAAGACTGGAAGATAGCTTTTATCTTGATTTTCAGAGATTATTCCCAGGTCCTTTGGGTTACCTGCATATTCCAGGGGTCCCTCCTTGCTCTGGTCTCTGCAGGGCCTGCAATGGGTTTTGCAAAGTCCTCCTGGGAAAGGAAGGCTTTTTCCTACCTAGTCACAATGATTCTTATCCTGAGTTCAGATCTCAAGTAAGCCACAGTATTTGGAATACAATGTGTAAAGTACAGTTAAAGAGATATCTACATGGTACCACAGGAATAGAGGAGTCCAGACAGGAAACAGATGGATTACTCCAAAAGAGTGATTAGAGGGTTTAATAAAACATTTATTTACGAAGGTATAGGTATAGTTAGGGATAACGAGGCATTAACAATGAGAAACTGCTCCCACCCATAGACCTGAAGGGGCAAAGAGTAGGAGTTATTACCAAAATTCAGAAAGAAAACCATAGAAGACTATCTGACAGGAACTCTGTTTATGCAATCCCTGCCAGTCCAAAGCCTGGAAGAGAGCAAACTAGGGAAATATTGCTATATTATCACTTTCTTTTGTCTTCCAATCTTCTTCCAGAGGCTCTCAATCATTGGGATCCACCGGAAAGTCAGAGGGCAAGGAAACCTGATTGATGTTGTACAAAGATGTCAGGCTTTGAGGACGTAGGGCAAGTAAAAAATGGTGGAGAGATCTCAAAGCAAGCCAGCAGTCCAGCACAGATAGCATAAGGACTGGCCCTCCTTGAGGATTTCAAAGACCTTTTAGAAGAGGTAATATCTGAGTTAGGCACATAAATGTAAGTAGCGTTTATCAAGTAGAGAAGTGAATAATGACATTCCAGGCAAAGGGACAGCATATTCAATAACTCATAGACATAAAAAGAGTATGCACGGTATATTTAGAAAGTATTCCACTTGGCAGAAGCACATGATACCTGTGGAGAAATGAGCCTGAAAAGAATAGTCAGGACCAGATTATAAAGGCTCTTAAATGCAATGCTAAAGTAATTAGATTCAATCTTGTAATGAATGGGGATCCATTCAAAAATTTTCAGAGAGAGATCATAACATGGGTATAGTTAAGTTAGAAAAAGATAACTGCAATGGCAACCTATAGGCTGGACTAGAGCACTGTCATCCAACATCATTTTGGAGATCTTTGTAATACGCAGGCAAGATGAAGGTGAGTGGCACTAAAACAGTAACAGTAATGATGAAAAGAAGATTCTAGACCTGTTTTGAGGACAGAATTAATGGAACTTGGTGCCTCAAAAAAACTATGAGGAGTGCCATAAAAGGCAGGCTTTAGATGAGTGTCCAAATTCTAGTTTGAGAAACTAGGTATATGATGGTACTATTAATCAGAAAAGTGAATTCAAAAAGGCTAGTTTTGTGGGGGACTACCCTGATTTTGGCTTTATACATACAAATTTTGCTGTGCCTATGGAACACTAACTGAGGAATGTCTAGTTAGCAATGGATAATGGATTCTCATGAGGACTCTGGAGAGAAACCTAGGAGCCAGATAAATGGTCTAGAGAATTTATTTTTTGTAGCCTATGTAAAACATATCCACCAGAATTTTCTCAACTCCTGTAACTAACAAGGAAAAATATGTGATTCATCATATAATGAAATAAACCATAGTAAAAGTCAGATACAAATCCACTGCTGATGCTCCTTGCCATGGGAAGGGTTTTTCATTCGTTAGTAAAAGAAACCTATAACTCAGAATTGCATGGTAGTTTAGGAGTATTCTTTAAAAAACAAACATTACTGTTTTTAAAACTTTGCTCTTTAAATTTTTGAGGGCTGTTTGCTCTTTAAATTTTAAACTCATTCATTTTGTAAATAAAAGCCAAGTTTCCCACAGCAGTTTCATTTTATTACATAAACCCGTATCCCAGTGACATGCAATTATTCTTCAACTGAGGCATGTGCTAATACTCTGATCAGCAAAATTACATAATATTTACTGAAGGAATGGAGGCATCGGTAGGCAAATGAATAAATGAGAGCAAAATTTGTGTTAAAGCAATGTTGATTTTGTTATAAACTTGACATATACCTAACAGTGTGTAGGAAATACAATCAAGAAAGAATTAGAAACTGTCTAGTTCTGCTTCATCAGCAGAAGAAAGCCAAAACTATTTAGATGACAGCAAGTTTTTTGTTTCCAGTTGCCTCAACCACTTTACATAACAAGAACTGAAATACTTTTCTTCAAGTTCCTTGCTAGATTCAATCATCATAGGTACAGGGTCTTACAACTTGACTTCTTTTATGTAGCTCCCATCACAAGTATTTTTAAATCTTAGAAATATGGTTCTGATTACCTAAAACCAATGGAAATCTGCCACTAATAGCACATAATTAAGCACAACCGATTTTTTTTTCTCCCAACTTTACACATGACCATTATGTGGCTTAATATGCCTACTAAAATTATATGGGTCTGAGGATGTGACTTAGTGGTATAATGTGAAGTATTGTGTATAGTGTATAGTGTATAGTGGTATAATGTGTGAGGCCCTGGATGCTATCACCAGAATCACAAAATAATAAATAAATAAAATTATTGACTACACTTTTGTTAAAATCCTCTTTTTAAATTTTTATTAAAAATATCTTTCCCTACCTTCATCTTGATATAGTTTCTTTGTCTTTAGTGGGCAACATCAACACTACACCTATTACCACTCATTTGCCCAGCCCTCCCAACCTATGTAACAAGTGGAAAGATTTTTTCCTAACTTCTGCTTCTCCAAGGGAGGGAGAGTAACTGCTTGGGATCTAAAGAAGACTAGACCTCAAGTTTAGTCATGATTAGGCATTTGATCTCTGGGTAAACAGAGCTTACCTCTAGATGACTGAGTTAAAGGTAAGAGGAAGATATGGGGAAACTGAAAATGCTTGACAAATTTTTAACTTTTGTTGAACGTTTAAAACAAATGTGTTTTATTTGTCTCTCTCCTACAGGGTATAGTCCATGTCTTAGTCATCTATGTATTTCTCTAAGCACCTAGTACAATACTGGTTGCCAGTACAACGAATTAAGTAATTGCCCACACATGATTTTTTTCTTCTTTTTAATTTTTTGTATTATCCATTTTTTCTTTAATAAATATAAGCTGCTTATATAATAAAAAGTCCCAACATTTTGTTTTTTTAATTAAATATTTTATATAGACATATGATATTGTACAAAGTACAAAGCAGCCTTCCTTAACTATGGGTTCTGCATCTCTGGATTCAACCAACAACAGATCAAAAATATTTGAAAAAAAATTGCATCTATACTGAGCATGTACAGACTTCTTTCTTGTCACCACTACCTAAACAATATAGCATAACAATTATTTACCGAGCATTTGCCTTGTATTAACTATTATAAGAGATGATTTAAAGTATATGGGAGGATTTGTATAGGTTATAAGCAAATACTATGCCATTTTATTTTATATAAGACACCTAACCATCCATAGATTTGGTATCCAAGTAAGATCCTAGAACCAATCCTGCATGGATATCAAGGGACAACTGTATATACATATGTAATCATACTTGGAATTGAAGGAAAGTAAGGAAATAGTTTTGAACTGACATGAATAAGTACATAATTTAATTTCAACATCTTAGAATAAATTGTTAGTTACAATACAGAATATTTAAATAGTAACGCTGGTGTTATTCTAAACAGATGGTTAGCAAAAACTGAAATGAATATTTTGGTTGTTTTCCTATGACACAACTGGGTGAAAAGCAGAACTACGCAGAAGTTTCACAATGAAACTTCAAACCGCATCAGACTCGTCTATTGTCAGGTTTTGTTACATTCCCTCTAACTCAACCCAGACTCCCTGAGGTTGGCTAACAGGGCAAAGTTTGAGTCAAAACCACGCCCTTCCTTTGAGCTTTAGGGATGTACTTAGAATTTTTGAGGAAACAAACAAAAAAAAAAGACAGTTTTTTTTTCCTCCAGATATGGCAAATCTGTCCCTTTCAGTATTTATTCAAATTCCAAATTCAGTAAAACAAAGACAATTGCCTGGGTAAGGGTTGAGGAATCCCAAAATTCTATTTTACTCAAAATAGGTGCTGACGTTTAAGACTTCTTACAAGAAGGAGTACATTAGAAACATTAGAAAGGAGTTGGCAGAGAAGAGGAGGAAAGAGAGAAAGCAAGGACAGAGAAAAAAGGTAAGAAACCAAAGAGAAAAGTGGGTCTTACCAATGATTAGGATTAATCAATTTTATAGTCCTGAGATCTAAGAAAAAAAAATTCACATCTGACCTATGTTCATTTGTCTGGAGACTAACTGTTTGAGGTTGATTTATTAGTAGAGGGTCATTACAAGGGCAATTTAAAGGCTGGGGTAATAGCTCAGTTGGTAAAGTGCTTGCCTTGCATGTACAAGGTTCAATCCCCACCACCACCACCGCAACAACAAAAGAGGACAATATAAGGCATAGAGATGACTGAAAAACAGAGGGAGGGAAAAACTCTAATGAATTTAGCATGTGTTTGGTTGCTATCTCTACCATTTGCACTTTTCTACTTCAGCTATACCTGAAAACAACAAACTTGAAAATAATTTTCATCTCAATTGCTCAGTTCTTTTGTTTATATAATAGTAAACATTTATTGAGTACTAACCTCATTTTAGGCACCATGCTAAGTATTTTACATATTTTTACGGGGAAACACTTATGCTTCGCACCTGATATTTCCTTCTATGGGATTGCATCTACCACTGTACTTACTACTTGCCAAAAGAGGAGAGACTTTGATGAGTTTGAGAGGAGGAACAAGGCACATGACCAAGATCTAATGTAACTAATGTTCTTTCCCCTTCTCCATTATCTTTTAAATACCCCAGCCTGCAAAAAGCATGTCTTCTGGTCTGCTCTCAGCATGACCATTAGCAGAGTGGTAAAGACCCTGCCTTGCAAGGCTGGGAAAAAAAAATAACAAGTCAAGTCAGATGTTGATCTACAAGAAGACTATCTCGTGATACTATTTTATGCAGTTCAGAAAGGTAAAGGTGAAAATTTCTTTGCTTTCAGTAAAGCATGGTGGCACATGCCTATAATCCCAGCTACTTAAGTGACAGAGGGAGGAGAATTTCAAGTTTGAGACAAGCCTGAGTAACTTAGCAAGACCACAGTACAAAATAAAAAAGTCTGGGGACCCAAAAAGAATTCAAGTCAGCATACTGTAGAGAAATGCACATACCCATGTTTACAGTGATACAGTTCACAATAGCCCAGCTATGGACCCTCTCAACAGATGAATAGGTATTTGCATACATAATGAATTTTTTAAAAAATATTTTATTTAGTTGTTGATTGACCTTTATTTATTCATTTATTTATATGCGGTGCTGAGGATCGAACCCAGTGCCTCGCACATGCGAGACAAGAGCTCTACCACTGAGCCACAATCCCAGCCCCATAATGAATATTTATTCGGCCATAAAGAGTGAAATGATGTCATTTGCAGGCAAATGGATAGAATTAGAAAGTATCATATTGAGCAAAATAAGCCAGACTCAGAAAGTCAATGTCATATGTTCTCTCTCATATGTGAAAACTAGAGAGAAAGATATATTTTTTAAAGTAACCTCATGAAAGTAGAAGGAAGGCTAGTGAAGTTGAGAAAGAGAATCAAGAGGAGGGAGGAGAGGCTAGAAAGGGGGAGATACAGAGAATGAAATTAATTAAATTATGTGCATATCTGATATGTCATAATGTATCTTGCTATGTGTATAATCATAATATATCAATTTTTTTTTTAAAAAGGAGCTGTAGCTGGGATGTAGCTAAGTGATATAGCACTTGGCCTAGCGTGTGTGAGCCCCTGGGTTCAATCCTCAATACTGCAAATAAACAACAACAACAACAAAAAAAAAACCTTCATCTATTTCATGTCTGGACTATAGGAGACCCCCACAAGGAAAAACCTAGAGGAGTATGTAAGAAAAATGCATGTCTTAGCCAGAAAACAAAAAGGAAAAAGAAAAATATCTGTGTAAGAAAGCAAAACAAAGACCATGCTCAAATCCAGCAAACAGTACTAGCCTTACCATATGTACAGAAAATTACAGACTACATTACAGATTGAATTGTTATAAATTCAGATGAACCTTTCTAAAATATTTGTGAAACAAAGGAGGGAAATATAATACTAGAGCAATACTCCTCTGCTGAAAAAAAAAACAATGTAGCCAAAAAAAATAGTATTTAAGATTTATGACATTCAAAGTGAAGAAGGGACAAAGTCTTGAGTAGTACATGCCATAGGTCCAAAGGAGCACAGATTTCAAAAACAGGCTTAATTCAGGTTTTTGCTGAATTAAATTATAGTATTAAATTACACTTGCAGGAGGTAGGTATCTTAGACCATAGCAAGAGGCAAAGCCAATAGCCCTGTGGCACAGGATTGAAGCATTGTTAATAAGAATATCAATGAGGCCATCTCACTAGAGATAGCCCCACTATCTTTAGCATAGGGTTCCAGGAATATAGGGCTTAATATGAAGATGGAAATTAAGAGATTTTGAGTATGGTAGATAGGAGGGAAAGATACTTTAAGTAAAATCTACTGGCTAGGACTACCATCGTGTGAAGATTTTAAAACTTTCAGGCATTTGTTTTTTGGTTTTTTTTTGGATTGAGGATTCAACTCAAGGGCACTCAACCACTGAGCCACATTCCCAGCCCTATGTTGTGTTATATTTAGAGACAGGATCTCACTGAGTTGCTTAGCACCTCATTTTTGCTGAGACTGGCTTTGAACTCATGATCCTCTTGCCTCAGCCTCCCAAACTGCTAGGGTTACAGGCACGCACCACTTCACCCAGCCAGGTGTATTTTTGTTGTCATTTTTTTTTTTTTTTTTTTGGTACCGGGGATTGAACTCAGAGGCACTCAACCACTGAGCCACATCCCCAGCCCTACTCTGTACTTTATTTAGAGACAGGGTCTCACTTGGCAACTCACCATTGCTGAGGCTGGCTTTGAACTTGTGATTCTCCTGTCTCAGCCTCCCAAAGTGCTGGGATTACAGGTGTGCACCACTGAGCCCGACTGTCATTTTTGTTTTTGTTTTTAAGACAGGATCCCACTAAGTTGCTGAGGCTGGCCTAGAACTTGCAATCCTTCTGCCTCAGCCTCCTGAGTCACGGGAATTACAAATACGTGACACTATGCCTGGTAGATTTGAAAACTTTTAGACGTCAAAACTATCATAAGTGCCACCCTCCACCTCAAGAAAGAAGATAGTCATAAAGACAATGGAATATTATTCAGCAACAAAAGAGAATAAAATTATGGCATTTGCAGGCAAATGGATGGAATTGGAGAACATTATGGTTAGTGAAGTAAGCCAATCCCAAAAAACCAAATGCCGAATGTTCTTTCTGATTAGTGGATGAGGATACATAAGGCGGGTGGGAATGGGGAACATAAGAGAAATGGAGGAACTCTGGATGCGGCAGGGGGGAGGTGGGAGGAAGGAAAGGGGAATGGGTATAGTAATGATGGTTGAATGAGATTGTCATCACTACTTTTGGTGCATGTATGAAGACACAAATGGTGTGACTATGTGGTTTGCAACCAGAGAAATGGAAAAATTGAGCTCTGTATATGTACTATGACTTGAAACGCATTTAAATAAAAAAATTAAATTTAAAAAAAATGAAGATAATATACAGAGTTGATTTCCTCCAAGACTAGAAGAGATTTTCTTCTATTATTATTTTTATTATTATTATTATTATTATTATTATTATTATTATTTTAGTTGTAGATGGACAGCATGCCTTTATTTTGTTTATTTATTTTTATGTGGTGCTCAGGATCGAACCCAGTGCCTCATACATACTAGGCAAGTGCTCTACTACTGAGCCACAACCCCAGCCCAAGATTAGCTTTTTTTTTTTTTTTTTGGTACTGGGGATTGAATTCAGGGGTACTGGACCACTGAGCCACATCCCCAGCCCTATTTTGTGTTTTATGTAGAGACAGGGTCTCACTGAGTTGCTTAGCACCTCGCCCTTGCTGAGGCTGGCTTTGAACTCACGATTCTCCTGTCTCAGCCTCCCAAAGTGCTGGGATTATAAGTGTGAGCCACGGCGAGATTAGTTTCTTGATGGGTGATTTCTCTCAATTGACTTTGAGCTTACAATTTCTTGACTCTAGAAAACTGAACGTGACTGACATGAAACTATGCACAGGACTGACCATTTGTCACACCACTGCTCTCACCTTCATCCAAGTCACAGTCATCTCTTTCCTACATTATTGCAATAGCTTCTCAAATGATCCTCTGCTTCTGCCCCTTAGAGTCTTTTCTCAGCAGATTATTAGGGGTAATCATGCCCCACATTTTACAAGTGCAGTCTCTTACATGGGAAAACCAACAGGCTCAACACTAGTTGATGAAAGACTGGGGTTTCATATTAGTAAGCCTATTGCTGCTATGCATCTAAGCCAAATCCTCAATTTTAGCCTTTAGCAACTTAGCAGTTGAAATTTTGATGACCATCTGAAACTCTCCTTCAATATCTCTTATACCACCTTTTCTACGTCCAAATTGGGATTTTCAAACATTTGTTAATGAATAAAATTTTTGTAATAGTGTCAGCAGTCATTAACTGGATTATCTGTAAAGTGTTATTAGTTTATGCAATAACTTGAACATTTTATTTGAAATTATTTTATAAAAATGAATGGAAAACAGAAAAGTAGAGTACTAATACTTGTAATCATTCAAGTAAGGCAAAGATGGAAATTATTAAACACGCTAAAAGCAGCAAATATTCAGCCCCAAATTATTTTTAGACTTAAGCTTGTCAAGGGTTTAATTGCAAATTCAAGAAACAACTTTAAAGTATTTGTACAAAATGCAGCAATGTTGTGACAGACAAAAAAGACCTATAAAATTGTGAATTGGAAACCAGTCTCAAGAAATAGTCCAGGAATTCAAATGCAAAGAGAAGTTTAACTTCCATATCTATATTGACAGGATTGCAATATATGGCTTGATTCCTTTCCAAGAAGAAAAAGACTGATGTTTATCTTTCTCTTGAAAAAGTCAGCAATGTCCTGTTTGAGTTCCTTCAAAATTGCCTGAAAAAGTCATTCTCAATAAACCCTTGCCAATGTTAAAATGTATTTGTTCTGACTATCAAATGTCCTTTCCACTACACTGAGAGAGCTAGAATTTGAAGATATTATATATATATATATACACACACACACACACAACACACACACACATACATACACACACACATATATATATAATGCATTATATATATAATGTTTCATATATGCACAGAATATTTAGTATGGTATTAGAACCTTTTGTAAATAACATGAAAATACAACTTAAAATACTATGAGAGGCACTTGGGCACTGAGTCAGTGGACTCAAAGGGTACAGTGAAAACCAACTTTCTTTTTGTCCTCATTGCTCATTCTGAGGAGCTAGTCCTTCCCTTGAAAGAAATCCAGAGCAGGTTACTCTTGAGTAATATACATCTTCTGATTTATATTGAGTCATATGAATAGTCCTACTTTGTTACTCAAAATGTTCAATAATTTAAGTGTAAAAGGCAATATTCCAAATTTCATTTAAAGTTTCTCCCCTTGACAAAGTGTTTACAGTTAGAGAGGCTATTTAGTTAGCTATATCTTTATTTCCCTACCTGATGCCTCTACACTTTCTTCCGTACTGACCCTAAAGCTGCCCCTGGGTTTTCCAGGGTTAAAAGAGGAAGAGGAATATGATGGGGCAGGAAATGTCCTACCTGACTGGCACCACTATGATCTGGTTACACCTAGCAGTGGCACATGTTCCAAGTCAGCTCTTTCTAAATGGTGTTCAAAGCTGACTATGCTTTTCACGGTGCCTTCATGGGTACTGCCTGTGCTGTGGGTGAAGCATTTGCTTTCTGCTGGTCACTTGCAGCATGGAAACCAGGAAAACCACTTTTCTGTTAAGGTCACTTCACTTTGCTGAGCAGAATTCTGGGGTGAAATCGAAGTGGCTCCAGACTATCTCAGTTCCGCTGAGTCCACACCTAATTCACAAGAAACACAATCTTCGTCCCTGCTTTCACTATAAATGCAACTATCACTTGATATAAACTGAGTTTTGTCTTCCTTTATTTCTCTGCACTTCAGACTTACAGCTATAGTCTCTAGTGGTGCCCATCTAAGTTAATTTATTTAAACTTCATCACCATCTCATCCACCACATCACTAATAGCATTTTTAGTGCAGTCTAAATATGGCTATTCCAACATTATGAGCATGACTTCTCTTTATTCTCTCCAAATGAAACATCAAAATTCCATGCCTTTTTTTTTTAAACATTTTTTTTAGTTATAGGTGGACACAATGTCTTTATTTTATTGCTTTGTATGTGGTGCCGAGGATCAAACCCAGGGCCTCACGCATGCGAGGCAAGCGCTCTACCGCTGAGCTACAATCCCAGCCCCAAAATTCCATGCCTTTTGTAGATCATTAATTTACAAGACTATTATATTAGAGAGAGAGAAAGAGAGAGAGAAAGTTTTTATAACTATCATTCTTTCATACCTTTAAAGGTCTAAAGGCAACAGGAAGGCCTGGCACAAAGCTCTCTGCCCAACAAATAAATTCATATCTAGGAAGAAAATATAAAACAAAGTCCACTCTTTTCTCTCAAACAAATGTCCCAGAGAGGTGGTAATGAATAGGACAACTTCCAAATATTTTACTGATACTCCCAAATATTTTAGTGATAGTCAGCTTTTTCATTCCCCACAGAGTTTTGGCCCAGATGCCCAGTTATGGGTAACTGAGAACACCTCCCCACTCTTAGTTTAGCAGTTCATGGGTTTAGCAGTTCATCTGGCTGGACTCTCTTCTTCTAATGGGAGGAATCTAAATAATAGATGTGCCCTCATACGTGGTCCCATTGAGCCTCAGCTAGGACACATTTACCTATATCTGCTATGCTGGGTGTGACGCATGAAGGCCTGCATATAGAGTGAGGAACCAGTGAGTGTTCCATACTGAGAGGAAGAAGATTGATAATTTGAGGTAGAAATGAAAACCGGGGAAATGGCAAAGGGTGGTGGTGGGCATCAGTTTCCTTATCTTTTTCTGTCAGTTAGGCTTTCACAGGGTTTTCCCATGCATGAAGTTACTTGGCATGAATTTTGACAGAAATCTCATTTAGCCTAATGGTTATATGCACAGGTGTTGGGATTTAGACAACTTGGATTATAATTTTCCCTCTTTGATTTACTAGATGTGTGGCCTTACACAAGTTACCTGAGGAAGTTCATGGGGTTGCGGGTAGGAGTCCTCACTTTTGCTCCTGAGGACATTTACATATCTGTTGAACTCAGATTCTTAAGGCCATGGCAATATGATTTTCCCTAAAGTGAGCATGTAAACAGTATTAGCTGGTCAAAGAGAACCCCTGTTCAATTTTTACAAAGCTTCCATTCCCCCAGAGTTACCAACAACATAAGAGACTAGTCCAACCAGGTCAAGGTCATATCTAGAGGCTCCCAGACAAGAGTGGAAGCAGCCAGCTTTGTGTTTTGAAGTGGAAGGACAGCAGCCCTTGCAAATTTCAAGTGAGAATTTCACAATGCACAGGGACATGCATGAGCCAGGGCCTTAGCAGGTTAAGATCCAGTTCAGGAACAGGAAGAATCCCTAAAATCCTCAGTTATAGAAGTTTAGGGATCTTTACTCTAGTATTACACCACTGACCTGACAGCTACTTCCTTTATGTCTGTTTTCAACATAAGTCCCACTCCCACAAATTTAGGCAGCACCCTCAAACTGGCACTGACTCATTTGTGTTGCACAACCTTGTGCAAGCTGCAAGCGTAACAGAGATCCAGACACTCAGTCCTGTGACAGTCACCTGAAATAGGGAGTCAGAGCTGAAATTCTGAATCCAAATAATGAATAATATAATGTTATTCACTGGAAATGAGTGATTTATTTCCCCATCTAAAATTTAATTCATTGAATATTCCTTCCAAGATATCTATTTTAGAAAATCAGCACAGAAAAAAAACTAAGGAGAGAATAAGAATGACACAAAAGTGGGAAGGAATGGTGGAAATTAAGTATACATTTTTGAACCTATAATCATTATACTCATGTAAGTTATCTTTAACCTAACCAATTTGAATAATAACTTAGAATCCAGCTTCATACTGTGGAAAAACAATTCCAAATAAGTTAAAATATTATAGTTAACATATGTGATAAATCTCTTAAACACAAAGAATGAAGTCTACAATCTGAATTAGATGATCAGATATTCTCATTTCTACGAAATAATATCAAACAAATATATTACTGAATTTGGGTTAAAGAAATATTAAATTATCCTTTTATTGGGCACTTACATGTCTTGGACTAGGCATGACTGAAATATAAAGCTGCAGCTGGGTGCAGTGGCACACGCCTATAATCCTAGAACTTTGGGAGGCTGAGACAGGAGAATCGCGAGTTCAAAGATAGCCTCAGTAAATAGTGAGGCACTAAGCAACTCAGTGAGACCCTCTCTCTACATAAAACACAAAATAGGGCTGGGGATGTGGCTCAGTGGGCAAGTGCCCCTGAATGCAATCCCTGGTACCAAAAAAACCCCCCAAAAAACAAAAAGAAAGAAATATAAAGCTGAAACCAAACCCTGTGTCATCAATTTTTCAAGCTCATTAGTATCTCCACCATAGAAGTATATAGCTTTATTTGGACTTCCTCATTGCTGTAGTGCTTCTTTCAAATGCTTACATTCTGACCTGTGTGAACACATGAAGGGGATGTGAGAAGCCAGGCAAGGTGGTGCATGCTTGTAGTCACTGTAATCTCAGTGGCTCAGGAGGTTGAGACAGGAGGAGAAAAAGTTGGAGGCCAGACAGGGCAACTCAGCAAAACCCTGTCTCAAATAAATATAGAAAGGGCCGGGATAGCTCACGGGTAAAGTTTCCCTGGGATCAGTCCCTAGTACTGGGGGTGAGGGGCAAAGAGGGGGAATTCTAGGCAGGGATGTGAGGGATTCTAGTTCCTCTCTATATCACTTGAGATGCTTTGGCCACAAGTAACAGAAAACCTAAGGAAAAAGCTTTAATAAGAAGAAACTTATTATTTCACATAAGAAGTCCAGATGAGCATGTGGGTTGTTTAAGTAATGTCACCATGCATCTAAGTCCTTTCAAATTTTTCTGCTCTGCCCTTCTCCAAGTGCTACATGCAGATACAACATTGTCTTTTCCTGTGGATCTTTTTTCCATGAAAAAACAAACCATTTCCGAAGTCCCCAGGAAGTCTTGCCTTTATGTCTCACTGACCAGAATTTCATAAGGTGACCTATTCATTTCTATACCATTCACTGGTGAGGAAGTGATTGGTGTGAAGAAGCACAAGTCTGAGGGAAGGAGGGTGGATTACAGGGGGAGACGTGATGTCTTGTAGAAAAGAGAAGGGAAGAGAATGGATGTTGAGCAAACAACACCAGTGTCTGTTCATACACTGTGGATCTGTGGGCCTCTGTGTTACAGCCAAAATTAACTTTATGCTGCCTTGCTCAGGACCACACACTAAACAGTAACAGATTTTGCTAAAAGAAATATATCTTTGCATCTTTCTTACTAGGACTACTTCTGTCTGTCCCTCTCCTTACCCCCTCCCACACATAGATACTTCTCTATTTTTTTAAATATTTTTTTTAGTTGTAGATGGACACAATACCTTTATTTTTTATTTATTTTTTTAATGTGGTTGCTGAGGATTGAACCCAGCACCTCACAAGTGCTAGGCAAGTGCTCCACTACTGAGCCACAACCTCAGTCCCTATTTTTTTTTTTCTTGACAGTAACCCTGGGCTGTCTTTGCTTTCCATTGAAGCAGACCTCCATTCCTTCCTCCCATCATTTCTCTTAGGCACGTTAGACCACATGGGATTACAACACAGTTACAGTCTTAACTTATAAATAAAGCTCTACCAAATCCCTATTCAAATGGGGTGGAAACCTTATAGTAGTGTTCCCTGAAGTAGATCTATAAAACTTTAGGAACATACCATAAAAACAGGATCCTGTAGTTAAGTAAGTTTGGGCAATATTGCATATTCTTTCTTTCTCTTCTAGACTGTAGATTCAGAAGATTGTAGATTCATAAACTAACTCAGAATGAATTCTGGAACCAAACTGCATGTATTCAAATCTGGTCTATCTCTTTCCAGCTGTGTAAGCTCAGTAATCCTCTTATTTTCTCTTGCTAGGCAAGCACTCTACCACCGAGCCACAATCCCAGCCCCTGAACATTCATATTTATTGAATACCCACTATATGTCAAGGTGCCAGGTCTTATGGAACCTCCATTCTAAAGGAAAATGGAAGGGACAGATGACAAGTAAACAGGATAATTTCTGACAATGATGAGTACTATGAGAAAAATATAATGATATTATAAAGCATAACGAGGGTGTGAATGGTTGTTTCAGATGGGAGTCAGGAAAGGTGTTTCTGAGGAAGGCATTTTATCTGATACCTGAGATATGAGGAGTCTAGAGTCATTTTTCTCTTCATTCAGACATTCATTCAATAAACGTTCATTAAGTGCTTACCAGAGACTGTTTTAAGCACTAGGAAAAGAGCAATAAAGAAAATTAGACCAGGGCTGGGATTGTAGCTCGCATAGGTAAGGCAATGGGTTCAATCCTCAGCACCACATAAAAATAAATAAAATAAAGATATTGTGTCCATCTACAACTAAAAAAAATATTTAAAAAAAATAAAATTAGACCAGAATACCTGTGCTAATGGAACACACATTTCAGTAGGGGAAAACAAAAATAAAATGGAAAGTATAGAGTATGCCAAGTAGTTAAATGCTGTGGGGAAAAAGCAGAAAACAGGGAAAGCGTTATGGTTTGGATATGAGATGTCCCCCAGAAGTTCATGTGTGAAACAATGCAAGAATGTTCAGAGGTGAGTAAACTGGGGGATGTGACTCGGGTAGACAACTTGCCTAGTAAGGCCCTGCATTTGATTCCCAACACACACACACACACACACACACACACACACACATACACACACACAAAGTTCAGAGGTGAAACAATTAGATCGTGAG
Source organism: Xerus rutilus (assembly GCA_028644305.1). Taxonomy (NCBI): domain Eukaryota; kingdom Metazoa; phylum Chordata; class Mammalia; order Rodentia; family Sciuridae; genus Xerus; species Xerus rutilus. Next base: position 43,216,791 of record CM053399.1, read on the forward strand.
AGCTATAACCTGATTCATGGATTGATCCCCTTAAATGGATTAACTCAGTGGTAACTGTAGGCCGGTAGTGTATAGCTGGAGCTAATAGGTCACTGAGATCATCATGCCTTTGGGGTTTAGATTCTCATTCTCTCTCTCTCTCTGTTTCCTGGCTGTCAAAATGAGTACCTTTCCTCTGCCACACCCTTTCACCATGATGTTCTGCCTCATCTCAGGCCCAAAACTAAGGAGTTGGCTGACTATGGACTGAATCTCTGAAACCATGAGCCAAAATATACTTTTCCTTCTCTAAATTGTTCTTGTTGGATTTTTTAGTCACAGTGACGAAAAACTAAAACAGAAAGACTATTTAATTTTAACTTGAAAATTTTAAATGGAGTTGCAGGGATCCTTTGCTGAAAGGATGATGCCCAAACAAAGAGATCTGAAAGGCGAAAGAGAATAAGCCACGCAAAAATCTAGGGGAAGAAAGTGCGGTTATAGGGGCTGGGGTTATGGCACAGTGGTAGCGTGCTCACCTAGCACGTGAGAGGCACTGGGTTCAATTCTCAGCACCACATAAAAATAAAATAAAGATATTCTGTCCACCTACAACTAAAAAATAAATATTTAAAAAAAAAAAAAAGAAAGAAAGAAAGTGCGGTTATAGTTTAGTGTTAGAGTGCATGGCTAGCATACCTCAGGCCCCTGGGTTCAATCCCTAGGACAGAAAGGAAGGAAAAGAAAGAAAAGAGAAGAAAAGGGAAAAGAAAAGAAAAAAAGGAAAAGAAAAAAAAGGAAAAAAGGGCAGTGGGAATTCTAGGCAGAAATAAACAGCAGATACAAAGGCTGTGGGGCAAGAGTATGGTTGGTGCATTTAAGGAAGAACAAGGAGGCTTATCAAAAGGATATTAAGTAAAAGGGAGGGTGGTAACAAAGAAGGTGCCAGATTATGTAAGGATAAGCAAAAGCCTAGAGTAAAATTCCTCCAGGCAGAAAAAGCAGTAAATGCAAAGGTCCTGAATCAGAACCAAGGTTGGCCTATTCAATCAACAGAAAACGGCTGATAGAGCTGGAGCATACTAAGCAAGGGGAAGAGTAGAGATGAGGTCGAAGAAGTCATCTGGATCCAATCATGTAGGGCCTTATTTTGTGATTATAGTCCAGTGTAAGGAATGTAGGAGTGTGTGTGTGTGTGTGTGTGTTTCTAAGTATATTGAAAAATAATTAGCTATAACTGCTTGTGTTTTTATTCTTGAGACACTACTCTGTTGAACAGATTAAGAAATGCTGTCATAGAGACAATTTTAACTCTCTTGCTCCTCCTTTATGTCAATCAATCCCCAAGTATTGTGAATTATGTCACAGGAACTTGCTAATGGATCTCCAGACTCTCTCTCTGTTGTTTTTTTTTTTTTTTTTAGTATCAGTGATTGAACTCAGGGGTACTTGACCACTGAGCCACATCCTCAGCCCTATTCTGTGATTTATGTAGAGACAGCATCCCACTGAGTTGCTTCGCGCCTCCCTATTGCTAAGGCTGGCTTTGAACTCACTATTCTCCTGTCTCAGCCTCTCAAAGTGCTGGGATTATAGGCGCACGCCACCGCACCAGGCTCAGATTCTCTCTTCTTTATTTAAGTTACAATTTGTCAAATCCTCTCAAAAATTTCTATTGATTTTTTTCAGTTGTAGAATCAACTCTGTACCCAGTAGCTGGCAAGGATTTCCATCTTCCACATACTCCTGTTAGAGGTGCTGAAATTGTGGTCTAAATATACACACATGATCATAGCTCTAGTACCATTCCTTCAATACGAATTTTCCCTCCCTTCATTCCTTTATTGTTGGAAGTTCTGTCCACTCAAAGCCAGTAGAGTGCCACTCTTCTCTAATGTTGTGCATGATATTCCTAGGCAGAGTCACTTATTCTTTCAGGATGTACTCATCAATGTCACTTATGCCTCAGTTTGGTGTGTTTGTCAGATTGTCTTTCTGCAGCCTGAGTTGCCACATCTCTCACACCCATTATAGTATAAGCACTTGGAAAGCAAAGAATATATCTTCATCACATTTTCTAGAAGTAGTGCCTAACAATTGCTAGCAAATATCAGTTGCTGAAGAAATGAAATTTAAGCTACAGTAATGTATTAAACACCTCTAAGAGGTGCACTGGGACACAGAAAGAAGAACGTAGTCATTTTGTGAGGGAGTTTATAAATCAACAGTGGCTTCTATTTACTGAGTCCTAACTATGGTTCAGGCACTTTCCATATAGTATCCCATTTAACATTTATAGCCAGCCAGTGAGCTAGGTGCTGTAACTTCCAATTTATAAAATAAGATTAAGTAACATGCCCAAGTGCATAGAATAAAGAACAGGATTCAAATTTAGGTCCCTTCAGCTTCCAAGCCTGTGTTTTTTCCACTGTACATGGTATTGATCAGGACCTAGCAAAGCAAAGCAGTCCATCAAAGAAAGGGAAAGGTTTTTGGTTTCTTTTTTAACAAATGAATGGAAGAGTGAAGATGCTAAATACAGAATGGCAAAACAATACACAGATTAGCAAAATCAGGAAGCCATTCCCTTCGTTGCATGGGTGACACTAAAAGAAGAGGGTGTTACAGCCTGGGCTGTTGGGCAGAGAAGGGAACTGCCCAAGTAGAACTGGGATCAGGAAGGGAGGAGTTGTCTAGTGGATGACTGCCAGACTCCACAGGAAGCAGGAAAACAGAGAGTAAGAAATACACGGGCTTCTCCCTTCCCTTGCTACTAGTCTCTGAAGATGCTTCTCATTGCTTTAATCCATCAAGGGCCAAAGAACAAAACAGCCTGTGAAAAGCAATAACAAGAGAGCAGGGGAGGGGTGAGGACGCATCCCAGAGACATGGCAGCATGCTACTTCTCTTCTTGAAATGAAAGTGACTATGAAATAAAGTAGTATTTAATTTGGGACTAAGATGAATGGCAGAGATATTAAGTAAATTCAAAAGAAAGGGATAATGGTGGTGGCTACAATAGCAAGACTCTTCAGGAGGTATTAAGTTATACCCTGATTCCTACAAAAAGGTAGACCTTCTATAAGTGAAGAAAAGGGAAGAGAAAGGGAGTAGGTGTTCCTGACAGGAACTGATAAGCATTTTCCTGTGGGCAAAGAATACTATTCATTTGTCTTAGAATTGTTGTTGCTCAGTAGATAAGATGGAATATATGTAGTTTAGGTGTACAGTATAAAGAATAATGAAGCCAGGCGTGATGGCGCACGCCTGTAATCCCAGCACTCAGGGAGGTTGAGACAGGAGAACCGTGAGTTCAAAGCCAGCCTCAGCAACGGCAAGGCGCTAAGCACCTCAGTGAGATCTTGTCTCTACATAAAACACAAAATAGGGCTGGAGATGTGGCTCAGTGGTTGAGTGCCTCTGAGTTCAATCCCCACTACCAAAAAAAAAAAGAATAATGAAAAAGTTTTTTATAAATTAAAACTATATGATAAAACTTATCACTATAACCATAAGTTATAAATTTAAGTGGCATTGATTATATTTACAATTTTGTGCAACCATCCATTACTTCCAAACCTTTTTCATCATCCCAAACAGAAATTCTGTAAAAAGTGAACCCTAACTCCTCATTCCCTTTCTCTTCACTGAAGGTAATCAACCTACTTTTAAATGTATCAAAAAATAACATGGATTAGTGAATAGTTAGAAGATTGTTAATAAATATAGATAGACCATAGATGGTAATAAAATGTTACTAGATGGGTAGATGTATGATAAAATGCTAATGGTAGAATTTAGGTAGTGTGTATATATGGTGCCCTCTAAATTTCTTCAACTTATGTTTAAACATGTTCCTAATAAAATATTGGGAGGAGAAAATTCTATGCTTAGGCCCAGTCCCAGAAAATCTGATTCAGTTGACTGTGCTTGTATCTGGACATCATATTTTTAAAAAAATTGTCTGGATGAATTGAGAATCACTACATTAAAGGACACCATGTGAGCACAGAGTCAGAATGAGCAAAACAGGGCATAGGGTAAACAGAAGGGTTGGAAAGAAGGAGAAAATTTCTGCATGCTAGGTTTGTATGTGCATTCTGTGTCAGGATGGGTGGATGGGTCTCCACGTAAAAGAGGAACATAGTGGGCTGCAAGAACATAGGACTGAATTGTCAGGTATGTTAGCTTTTTATCACGGTAACAAATACCTGAGAAAAATAACTTAAGGAGGAAAGATGTATTTTGGTTCATGGTGCCAGAGCTTTCAGTTTAGGGTTGGCTGGCTCCATTGCTGTAAGCCTGTAGTAAAGCAGAGCATCATGGTGGAGAGGATGTGGCAGAGCAGAGCTGCTCACCTCATGGCAGCCAGGAAAAAGCAAGAGAAACAGAGAAAAGGACAGGAAGGAAGGGGCTGGAGACAAGATATACCTTTTCAGGACACTCTCCCAGGGGCCTACTTCCTCCAGCTAGGTCCCTTCTATCATGGTTTAAACCACGTCCCAATAGTACCATCACTTTATTAATCCATCAATGGATTAAGCCATTGATAAAAGTCTGAGCCCATGATCCAATCACTATCTCAAAGCCCCACCTATGAACACTACTTAATTGAGGACCAAGCTACTTAATTAGACCAAACACTACTCAATTGAGGACTCAACACATGAGTCTTTGGGGGACATTCCAGATCCAAACCATAACATCAGGGTTCTCTGAAGTTCTTAAAATGGGGCTGAAACAGTTACACTTAATTTAAACTTATAATTTGACATGACTTGTCCTTTGCAATGTTTCCTATAGTTTTAAACAAGGGCATCCATTCATTCAGAATGATGCTTACAGCATGCTAGCTCCCCTTAAGATGCACTTTCAACATGTATATAGAGATATTTTCATATTTTACTATCTTTACACCATTTTTACGGAGATGAAGAGATGGCCCTGTTGAAGCAGAAAGAAAATGTAAAATCAGGAGTCACAGATTCATGGGTCCGCAGCGAGGACGCAAGAGAAAGTGAGGCCTGAGCAGGATAGGGGCCAGCAGTGAGTCTAGCTGTGCGGCTTGGAAATTTGACAGTTCCAAGATGCATTTGTAATTCAATCAATTAATAAAAGTATAATTGACACTCCCTAGAGAACTGATTTCCATACTGCCTAATTATAGTATATCTTCTGCAGTAGGACTTCTACTGTCTTCCATAATCCTTCCCCTCATCCCATCTATTTTAAATCTTACTCTGGGAGTTATTGTAGTGAATAAGGTTGTTTGTCCTTGCAATAAATGATCCCAGTCCATTTAACCATGTGAAAGGAGTCAGAAACACTAGCATCTGATCTCTTGTCATGGGACCCCAGCCTGGCTGAGTACAGTTGCCAGCTGGAGGCAAAACAGGGCCCAAGGGCAAAAGCAGAACGGCATATGAAGAAGAGGACCAAAGGTCAGTCACAGAGCGGCTGTATCACAGGTGAGATCTAAAGGGAAACTGCTGAACTAGAAGTAGGAAGCAAACAGAAGTTCAGGAACTAGAGGAATGCAAAACACACCAGGAAGGGGGATACAAGACAGGAAGAAAACCAAGGATTTGGCCATGAATGAGGCCTAACTCAAGCAGGCAGGAGTTAGGAAGTGTAGGCTGGGACAGTCTTTAAAAAAGACTTTATCACACAGCCTATTAATTGATGTTTATTTTGATGACCCTGGCCATCTAGAGGAGGTTAAATATGGTATCATTCATTTTTAAAGTATGGGAAGTATGTGAAATACTTTAGAAAAGTTTGCAGATGACATAGTTTTAAAAAACAAAACAAAAGTTCCTTTTACCCTTGAAAGAATTCACATATGTATAATCCCACATTGCCTCCATAAATCTAGGTAGTTGTGGCAGTGATTCAGAGAAGTAGAGGCATGGCTTTTTTATTTTGGACGTCTCTGTTTCTTCCAGCTAGTGTAACAGCTGTTTTCCTTTCTTTCTTATTTTGCAGTTGTAAGGTATGTTAGCATTCCTATAAAGCTTTGATTCAATATGGAAAATGTGGAAACTTTCAAGGAAGGACAATAATGGACTAGCATGAACCATGTGCTTTATTCACTATATTCCAGTGCTGTGACACTGAAAGTGACCTCACTGGGTACAATCTCTGAGGGGTATGAGGGAGAAAGGGTTGGGGTAGGACGACAGAGCCCTGAGGCCATAGGAATTAGGAATGAAGTACTCTTAAGGAAAGAGGTTGCTATTTTCAGAGGTATGGGAAAGAACCATTGGGCAGATATCACCACACTCTGTCAATTCACACAGGTAATGAAATAGCAGGGGCCTGAGCCCACATTTGTCTCTCTTTAAGTGTTTTTTTCCCTTCTTCTATTGTGTCTCCTTTGCTGGTGAAAATGTTTATAATTGCTGCCAAACTCCTGGTGTTCCACTCTGTCTGCCCTCTCTCTTACCCTGCTTTTACCCCCTGCCTGGAGTCCACTTGGGTGGAAATGCAACCTATAATGGACCCAGGGTTAATCATCTGCAGGTTTCCCCTGATAAGTCACAGTACGTTTGCTGCGTTCCTTCCAAGAGTCAACATCAACTGTGGGGATGTGCCGACAGTGGCCTATGGCATTCCGAGTGCTGGCCTAGATGGAAAGCAGTGTGCTGGGGAGTCTTTCTGAACACAGCCATCTGGAATGCCTCTGTTACCCTGAAGGCACTTGTGTGTCTCAAATGGACACAGTTTAGGGATGCCAAAAATTGAGCCAAATTCACTGGATGTACAAATGGCTTGACGTCAATGGAATTTGCTCATAATTTAGGCCTCATGTGTGATGTACTGTCTGAACTCAATGATCTGTCAAAACAATCAGAGAGGAAGAAAAGAAGAAGGAAGAAAAGATGATCTGTCAAAACAATCAGGGAGGAAGAAGGAAGAAAAGATGGAGGAAAACAGGAGGAAGAAGGTAATTAAACAGTGGAAGAAAAGGCAGAGGGAAAAAAGAAATAGCACATGGCCCAAAGCTGTGGCAGGACAGGTTCAGCTTTTGGCTTCTGGGGCCAACAGTCCCTGTAAGTTTGTTGAAAGCAACAGTGCCAAATAAAACATGGCCTTTAAAAACACTGAATTACGTGAGTGCAGAACTGTTAAAATCAGTATAGCAAAAATCCAGCTGGGTTTGGCCAGTGCCACAAAGTACAAATTGATGATCACTTGTACTGCCAAGACCCAAGGTTCCCCAGATGTGGTGGCCTGAACAGAGTTACTTGGATATATATCCAGATCTCCATTCTTTAAAACAAGGAATCTGCTATTAAGAAATGGACATCTGCTCTTTTTGTTTGCCTTGTGTCCAGAGGAGGATTTACTGAGAAGTTGAGAAAGCTTAAGCTTCAGAACCCTTCTGTTGCATGTGTCCCTGTAAATGCTGGGAATGAGGTGCACAAAAGATCAAATGTGTTCGAAAGTGGGTGGGCAAGGCAAACCTTTACTTCTGCCAGAAGGGGGTGCTACTGGAACCTGGCTATCAAGCGGGCCTGGGTGAGCAGTCCACTTGCTTAGATCTCCAACCTAACACATCGCCCCCATTCACTCTGATTAGAAGACTTTAGGGTTATAAACTACCCGACTGGCTAATTTTAAAAGAGGGGCAGGCAGGGGCTGGGGTTGTAGCTCAGTGGCAAAGTGCTTGCCTAGCACGCATGAGGCACTGGGTTTGATCCTCAGCACCATATAAAAATAAACAAGCAAAATAAAGGCATGTTGTCCATCTACAACTACCAAAAAAAAAAAAAAAAAAAGAAGGGCAGGCAAAGGGAAGGGCTGTAATTAAAATGGCTACAATTGAATCCAATTAAGGCTGAATAGTATATTCTGAAAGTGGACCACCAGACTTTCTATTTCTCATGTAGGTGTGGAGAGGAAGCCAGATCATAATCAACAAGCATTCTAGAATAGCATTTTTGGTAAATTGCCTCACTAGATCTTAGAAGAAAATAATCTAAACTTCAAAGATTCCAATAATTTGTGATTTACTTTGTCATTCTAAATAAAACTCACTTTTATACGTGTTTTTATTTTATTTCTTATTGTTATTTTTATTAAAGAGAGGCCCAAATTATAGTTTCAAGTTCCCTGAAACCTGATTCTATCCCTTTGTGCCTCCATTGCCTTGCTCTAGATCTATCTTCGTGGAAAGGCGCTACTACTCACTCAATGGTAGGCACATGATCTAGGTTCAGCAAATCAAGCAGACAATAACTGGTACAGGAATAAGCCTGTGATCAAATCTGGGCTAATGAGAAAAAGGGCCAGTGTTTTTGCTGGATCTTTTACCAGGTTTAGAAGATACCTATGTTGTGGAAATGCAAGTCTGGCACTACCAAACAGCCATCTTGCTTCTATGAGAGACATCTTCCTGAGAATAAAATTAGCATAGAAGAAAGCAGAGTTGAAAGATAAAAAGAAGCCAAGACCTGCTGTCACTTTGCACCGCTGAAACCAGCTGCACTGAAACTGGTATAGATAACCCTAAGCTTTTCAGATAGACAATAAAGCCCTCTGTTTTTTTGTAAGCTGGCTTGAGTTGTTTCTGTCACTTGCAAATGAGAGTCTTGACTAATACAGGTCCCATTATGCTAGAAAAAGATGACTATTATTCCTTTAGTTCAGAAAGTAGTACTTAAGCATATTTGTCTCTTACTAGTTATAATAATAGATGATGCTTACTTTTGTAAATTTATTCTTTTTTATTTATTTATTTATTTATTTATTTATTTTGTGGTACTAGGGCCTGAACCTGGGCCTCTTGCATACTTGGCAAGTGCTCTAACACTAAGCTATAGCCCCAGCATTTATTGATCCCTTATGAAGAACTTTCCTCATAATAACACATTGTATTTGGCGGGGGGGCGGGGGGGGGTGTTACTGGGGATTGAACCCAAAGGCGCTATACCACTGAAATACATTGTCATACATTGTTATTTTGAAGGTCTTGCTAAAAATTGCCAAAGCTGACCTATAACTTGCAATCCTTGTGTTTCAATCTCCTGAGTAGCTGAGATTCCTGGCCCATGCCACTGCATCTGGCTTCCATTGTACCTTAAAAGCAAACTTATGAAGTATGTATCGTTATTATCATGCCCATTTTACTAGTGAGGAAATTGAAGGTACATGAAAGTTAAGAAACTTGTCTAATTGGTGTGTACTTTTGTTTTAAACCTTGTATTCCTATTATACTGTACTGTGTGATCCAACTGATTTGGAGGATACAACATCATTTTGTAAAAAGCTCTTTTTTTTTTTTTTTTGTTACCAGAGATTTAACTCAGGGACACTGCACCACTGAGCCACATCCCAGCCCTATTTTAGTATTTTATTTAGAGACAGGGTCTCACCGAGTTGCTTAGTGCCTCGCCCTTGCTGAGGATGCTTTGAACTCGTGCTCCTCCTGTCTCAGTCTCCCGAGCCACTGGGATTACAAGCATGTGCCACCACGCCTGGTGAAAAGCTCTGTTTTTGAGATGCAGTCTCACTATTGGCCTCAAACTCACAACTCTCCTTCATCAGCCTCCCAAGTAGCTGGAATTACAGGTATTCACCATCACATCCAACTAAAAACAGCTCTTATGCCAAGACCCACTAGCTGTTGCCAGCCTATGGATCATATTTCCTTAGAACAAATGCTAGGGATGGGCAAAATGGTCCATTTCCCTTGAAATTAGCTAAGAGTAGCAGGTACCGAGAACACAGTAGACTCTTTACCAACATATGTGTATCAATACATGGGGATCAATATCAAATTCCTCTTCTCTCTTGCATGTGCTTCCCTTTGTCCTCTTATCCTCGATTCATCCCAGAACCATATACCCCCTTGGTGTCAGTGCTGACACTCTAGATGTAGTTCATCTGTCATCATTGCCCCCCTTTCTAATGTAATACTGAAGGGGAAACCCAACGAATTCCACTTTAGTAGTTTTTGTGCTGCAGGTAGGAGAATGGATTGAAGGCCACTAATCTGTCTCAAAACACTCACATTATGTCTCTAAACTAAATAACCTCACTCTCAGTTTCATGTAATTCCTTCTTGAGCCTCCTTCATATTTACTTCCAAGATTGCCTCTGTATTCTTCTCTGCCTATGCCTCCATCCTGACAGGTTTTTTGTTTTTTAAATAATACCCTGAATGTCGTTGTCACCAAACTGAGCACTTCAAACTTGAAACAATGAGGGCTCGATATTTTCACTTTTGGCAAGCATTTATTGAGCACCTACAAGGCACTAGAAATTCAGGGATTAGTATGACATAGTTCTGTTCTTCTAAAGGCTTTTAAAGTATTGAGGATAGGTAGATAGATCACAAGGCAAACAGCCTTGATATTTGGAACAGAGATATTTGGAATCATAGCAGAGGGAGATGTCAATTCAATGAAGGGAACACAGAGGTTTATTAATACAGGATCACAGATGGGATACTAGGAAAAGTAGTCTGGATGGGTCAATAAGAATTGTGAGGCAAAGAGAGAACATTCCAAGCATATGGAACAACATGATCAAGGCTAGAAAGCAACAGAGGACATGACTTATTTGGGATATAGTGAGCATTTGGATATGGCAGGAACAGTCTTTGAGACAAAGTGGTAAGAGATGAACCAAAAAGAGTAAAAAAAAAAAAATTGTTTGCTGTAGTAAGGAATCTGAAATTCATCCAGTATTCATAGGGAGCCAGTGAAAGATCTCAAGCAGAGAGTGATGTGATTACATTTGTATTTCAGAGAGATCACACAGACAACAGTGTTACTCTCTTCTAATAATAAGACCCTTCTTTTCAGTTCTTATCTTTGGATTGAGGCTTTTCAGACCCATCTAATTTTTAGCCTCCTTGATCACTACTGGTAGATTTTTCTCTCTTTCCGAAATGCACAATACCATCTACTTTATGCATCAGCCTGGGTTATGGCATTTCCTCCAAGCAATTCTCAACTATGTGTGGATGTGTGCATTATAAGAGGGATATAACATTTTCACTTGGAGGGCATGTTCAAAATGGACATGTATTTGTGTCACACTTCCCTCTTGTTCTGGGATTCTGATAAGCTTAAGGTTTAGAAGGTTGAATAGGGGAAGTAAATGGGATGGCATTTTGGAAAAGTTTCTCCTTTTAAAGAATAGAGATCTGGAAATGAGAACTCTAATCAAGATTATGTCCCTCTCAATTCTGTGGTTGTTTTAAAAATATTACAAAATTAGCATTTATATTTTAATAATGATACCCCTTATAGTTAAATGTTGGCTCCAAAAAAGATATGTCCATATCCTAATACCCAGCCTCTGTGAATGTTACCTTATTTGGACAACAGGTCTTTGTAGCTGTAATTAAGTTAAGGATCTTGAAATGAGATCATCTGGGTGGGCCTTAAATTCAACAATGAGTATCCTTATAAGAGAGAGAAAAGGAGAATACATGCATAGGGAGGAAAAGCCATGTGAAGATGGAGGCAAAGACTGGAGTTATAAAGCCACAAGCCAAAGAATGCCTGGAGTCACCTGAAGCTGAACAAGACAAGGAAGTGTTCTCTACTAGAGCCTTCAGAAGCGTGGCCCTGCTGACACCTTGATTTCAGACTTCTGGCCTTCAGAACAGTGAGAGAACAGATTTCTGTTGTTTTAAACCACTAGGTTTATGAAAATTTGCTTTGGCAACCCTAGAAATCTAATAAATCATCATTTAATAGGTTATGCTTAACATTTTCTTTTCAGAAAGGAGACAGTTTTCCAAAATGCTGTATAGTGGCATGAAATAAATAAATCTGGGCAAAGTAAATTAATCCCTTTGAGCCAGTTTTATTTTTCCCCACCTAATCCCATCCCCACAGAATGTTGAGATAACTAAATAAGATAAAATAAAACTACTTAGCAGACAACTGGGAAAAGGCAGGTGCTCAAACGTATTTATCCATTTGAAAATAGGACTGAACACATCTGCACAGACACCTTGGTGAAGCAAGGCCTCCCATAAGACCTAGGGTAATTAACATGCAAAGCCTCAGTCCTGTATCAGAATCTCTTTTGCATGTAACCACCTAACACCATCTGGTGTCAGCTCTTGTTTCTCACCAGCTAACCACTGCCCTCTCCCCCAACCTTGTCTACTTCCTGTTTACGTAGATTGCTGCTTCCTGACTGAGGGAACTGAACAGTTTCAACCAGACTGCCTTTCCCCTGGACCTATGCCAAGAACACCTTCCTTGTTCTCCTCTCATTCTGCTGTACTTCTTAGAGTAAAAGGCATCATATTAATGAGAAGTAAACTGCCTTCCTGAACTAACCCCAGCTAAGCAGCAGGTCTTTTTCCTGGCAATTGGATTGAATCAAATGGACATAATTAATAACATCTCATGTATTATGTGTGAAGAAATCTTTCCATCCTTGAGTGTCTTAGCCCCTTCTGTAATGCCCAGACTCAAGACCACCAGAGACCACCAGGAGTCCGATTCTGATGTAATCACAAAAGGGTCTTTAATTCAAGTTCGAGCTGGGTCCGCCAACCTTCACCAACGCAGCGGGTTAGGAAGCGCGGCGCAGAGTCTAGGGGAGCAGGGATTTTTATGGATTACAATCGCAAGCAGGGGAGTACATGCCTTGGCGTTACATGATTGGGTAAGGGAAAACGCGCACAGGGGGAACAGCAGTAGGATTGGATGGGGATGGGTGAAGTCACTGGGTGGTCAGTGGACCTTTAGACTGATAGGTCTGGCTACAATGGGCCCAGTTGACCTTTAGGTTATTGATAGGTCTGGCTACAGTGAGCTCATTGCCTGGCCTTCTGATTAGCTGACTCAAGTTGCAGAACCACTTTTTGGCACCAGGGAGGGGTGCTGTTGATTGTGTTGCAACTTCCAGTAACTGGGTGGGGGACCTAGGGCTCTGGACAAGAAGCCTAGAGTCACAAAATGGCTTTAGTCTGGTCCTTTCACTTCAAACTATTGGTACTGGTGCTTTTTCATTTAAATGTGCTCCTTATGATGCTTTCATTCTCAGGCCCAGTCTTGTCCTGTTTGTGTAAAGTCATCCAGACCAAGAGTAGCAGGACAACAGATTAAACTAAGCCAGAAAACAAGTTACGGGGTTGTTGAAATGAAATGGTTCTTGCTATGAAGCAAATATCCACATAATCCGAGAGGCTTTCAATCAAATATTTAAACACAAGGGTAGGCATGGGTATTTTGAAAAAAATTCCTAGGTGATATAATTTTTTCCATTGTATTAGACTCAGACTGATCATCCTTTTTTTTTTTTTTTTTTTTTTTTTTGGTACTGGGGATTGAACTCAGGGGCACTCGACCACTGAGCCACATCCCCAGCCCTATTTTGTGTTTTATGTAGAGACAGGGTCTCACCAAGTTGCTTAGCACCTCGCCATTGGTGAGGCTGGCTTTGAACTTGTGATTCTCCTGTCTCAGCCTCCCGAAGTGCTGGGATTAAAGGCGTGTGCCACTGTGCCCAGCTCTCATCAGCCTTAACATAATAGATAAGAATGTGGACTCTGGAGTCTGGGTTCAAATACTGGCTTTGCCACCCATGAGGCATGTAAGCCATGCCAATTAACCTCATAATGTCTCAATTTTCTCATCTGTAAAACAGTAGTAATAATAGTTACCTTCTCAATAGAATTATTGTGAGGAATAAGATAACATTAAAAAGCACTTAATAGTAATATGCTATTATTATTACTTTTATTGTTGTTTTTATTGCCCTGCTGAAGGGAAAAGAAGTTGGTCTGTCTAGGCACCATGGTACATGCCTATAATATCAGATACTCAGGAGACTGAGGCAGGGGGATCTCAAGTTCAAGCCGATTCTCCTGTCTCAGCCTCCCAAAGTGCTAGATTACAGGCTTGAGCCACCGCGCCGGCTCAGCCTGTGTAACTTAGTGAGACCCTATCTCAAAAAATAAAATGTCTGGGGATGCAGCTTAGTGGTAGAGCCCTTGCCCAGTCTGTGTAAGACCCTGAGTTCAATCCCTAGTACTGCAAAAACAATAACAAAAAAAGTTGGTCAGAAGGTGGGATGCCTGAATTAGTGGCTTGAAATCATGTAGGTAGTGGTGATGGTAGGGTTTGTGGTACAACAGAAGTGAGTAAACAAGTGGAATGGAAGAAAGACCATCCATCATTGGAAGAAGAAAATGTGTAGTAAGGAAGCAGGTGCTGTCTGGGACTAGCACAACTGAATTTAGATCTTGCCTTTACTACTTTATGGTACCACGAGAAGATTACTTGTTTCCTGATCTGTAAAGTGAAAGTGAAAATAGTGGCTCTGTTGTATAGGGCTGCTATGGAATCAAATGAATTAATACATAACAAATGGATATCTTAGAACAGTAACTGGCATGTAACACGTGTTAACTCTTACTTTTGTTGGAGATGAAAAGGTCAAGGAACTGAGGGCTAATTGCTGGATATTTACATTATCTGGGACGACAGCAAGGTTGGAGGCACAGGGGAACACTATAAGTTAAGTGTGAAAGTCTTCGCTGAATGAGGAATAGTAAAGCAATAAGAAGGGGAGCAAGATAATAGCCAAATGGCCTGAGCCTTCAAGTGACAGTCTCTCTCACAAGAGTGTGGAAGCACTTACCAGAAGCAAAGAGAACACCAATACCACATCCTGGCCCTGAGCTGAGGAAATGAATTGAGGCCAAGAAGCAACAGGAAAGGTCAAAGAAGATGCCAAGGCTATAGGGGAATTTTCTGGCTAGGCACTAAGAATCCAGGTGGCATGGTAAGAATCTGGAAGGTGGAGGAAGGATGAGGTATTTGTTAAATATCACAGAAAATGTTTTGTACAGCAAATAGTCAAGACCAGACTATTCTTTAGGATTTTCAGCAGTGATGGAAATGTTCTATAACTGTACTGTCTTATGTGGTAGCCAGTAGCATCATGGGTCTATTGAGTTCTTAAAAATGAAGACAATATGATCAATATTCCTTGATAAGCACAGGAAATTTTGTTAAGATGCAGAATCCAGCTGGGCATGGTGGTGCATGCCTGTAATCCCTGCACTTTGGGAGACCGAGACAGGAGAATTGTGAGTTCAAAGCCAGCCTCAGCAACAGTGAGGTGGTAAGCAACTCAAGTGAGACCCTATCTCTACATAAAACACAAAATAGGGCTAGGGATGTGGCTCAGTGGTCGAGTTCCCCTGAGTTCAATCCCCAGTACCAAAAAAAAAAAAATGCAGAATCCTAGGTTCCACCCTCATTTACTGTTAGTGTCTCTGTAATTTGGTCCAGGAATGTCCTTAGGTAGATATACAACCAGATTTAGGAACTGCTGCAGGATCTGAGGAGGAGAAAGAAGGTTTCTGTTTGGGTTAAATATGGAAGGTCTATCTTACAAGGTCAATTTTTAAGGGTTTGAACTTTTTATTTTATTCAAGTGACATGGAACATATTGATATTTTTATTTTGAAAATGTTTGGCTTAGTTGATAGAAGAAAAATGTAAATTTAAAGAGTATAACAGTGGGGCTGGGGCTATAGCTCAGTGGTAGAGCGCTTGCCTAGCATGCGTGAGGTACTGGTTCGATCCTTAGCACCACGTATAAGTAATAAATGAATAAAATAAAGATCCATCAACAACTAAAAAAAATTAAAAAAAAAAGAGTATAACAGTAAAGAGAATTGTATTACCTTGAAGTTTGGTAGTACCAGTGTTCCTATTAAGGTGAGAAATACTGCTTTAATCCAAAAGTGAAAATTCTCTCTGAATAAAAAGAAAAGTTTTAAATTTTGAGGGTACTCTGGAATGGAGAAAGGAAGGGAAAGGGAAATTATGCAAGATGGTAATGGGCTAAGCACTAAACACACACACACACACACACACACACACACAGCTTGTCTGATCAAGTCTGTCAAATTACAAGTGTTGTAAATTTTTTGGTTGATGGAGGAGTACCTCATAAAAGGCCTGAGTTTTCCTTTTTTGTGGCCAGAACAAAACAGGGCCAGCACAACTTAAAGCAGATGCCTAGAGGCAGAGAAGGTCAGAGAGCATAAACTTCTAGAAACTCCCAGAAAGCTATGAAAATCTGTGTGTTATTCCAGACTGTGGAATTGGGTACTGAGGCAATCTCATCTAGAGCTCATTCTCAGGGAGGCCTCAGCTTTCACCCAGACGGGAAAGAAAGCAAAATAAAATGACCTGTGGGTCCTGAACTGCCTGGCCCTTAGGCTGGCTACATGAGCCACCACCCACTTATAGGCCTCTGAGTCTGATCTGCCTGATGTCCTGTCCTTTCATCCCAGAATGGCTTGTTCAGCTCTGGCCTCAGTCTTATCACACCACAAGGAGTGTCTCAAGGAGGTGTGTAGACAATATGTGCTCTAGATCCTAGAGTCTAGGGGCTTAGAGGGGTGAGATATTCATATGGGCTTCAGCTATTAGGTATCTGTCTGGCCCTTCCTCTAACTGCACACAGGAGGGCCAGAGATAAAAGTGAGACTCAGGAGGTGGGAATCATTTGGGGGAGCAGGGGTGCCAAGTTGCACAGAGCAGCTGAGATATAATACTGAACATGGATCCTAGGAATATATATCAGCAACTGAGCCTTAGATGCCAAATCTTCATTAAGTCTAAGGAACAAGGAGTTCAAAAATGGAATATGAAACCCAATGATTAGGTAAGTTGAACAACAGAGCAGAAGAGTCAAGGCAGGAATCAGCAAAAGGTACAGGACTTTTCAGTGTGGTACTGGGTTATTTGAGGTGCCTTTCCTCAGGGGGAGGTACAGATTTGGGGGAAAACGTATGCCCTGCATATTAAAACGTGTGTGCATGTGTGCTAGAAGATACATAACATAAAATTTACTATTTTAACTTTTTTTTAGTATGGTACATTGAACCCAGGGGTACTCTACAACTAAGCTACATCTTCAGTTCTTTAGTTTTTATTTTGATTTTGATACAGAGTCTAAGTTGCCCAGGCTAGCTTTGAACTTGCAATCCTCCTGCCTCAGCTTCCCAAGTCACTGGGATTGCAGGCATGCATCATCATGCCCAACTTTTAATTATTTTTTTTAAAGATTTTTTAAAGATGAACACAGTACCTTTATTTTATCTATCTTTATGTGGTGCTAAGGATTGAACCCAGTGCCTCACACATGTGAGGCAAGCACTCAACCACTGAGCCACAATCCCAGCCCACTTTTAGTTATTTTTAAGTGTATATTTTCAATTACATTAAGTATATTCACATTGTTGTACAACTATTATCACCACCATGTCCAGAACTTTTTCATCCTTCCAAATTGAAATTCTGTACCCATTAAACAATAACTCCCATCTTCTGTCTCCCAAGAACATACTAGCCATTGTTTTTCTGTCTATGGATTCAACTATTCTAGGTACATCAGGTAAGTGGAATCATACAATATTTGCCCTCTCATGTTTGACTAATGAAACATACTTTTTAATACCCCATCAAAGTTCCAAAGGAACATATTGTTATCAGATGTGCCCCAGGGTGTGCCTCTGTCAGGTCTTCCAATAAAGCAACCATGTGCCCTTATCCACCACTAGTTCTGATTCTCCTCTTGATGTAGTCATGAAGAAGGGGGTCTACTTTCTCCCTTTGCATTGTTTCTTCTGGTGCTGCCAATTTGACTCCTTTATTCTCCAACCTTGATCACAAATGTCAATTTTATCTCTATTCAATACACCAAAGCCCTTTCTAACCCCCGAATGGAAAGAAATTGCTCCTGTAAAGAGTGAAGACTTTTTCAGCAAAGCTTAGATAGTCTGGCATCTAAACAAGTGTGTTTGGACTTGCATAGCTTCATGAAGATCCTTTAATCATCTAAGGTCTAGGCTTGGACTTACTCTGTGATACCACCTACCTCAGCCTCCCTCACATTTCTTATTGTGCCCCACAGTAAGATTGACAGGCCCTTCCACTGCCCACCATGATCCCTTTCCAGTACCAGCTCTCTGCTGTCCCCCTAGGATGAAGGCCTATTTCATCCTATCTCTGTTGAAGGCCATCAGCTATCTCTCTCGGGTTCTAATCATTAGTTCTCTATACACTTTTTACCTTTTCTCCTAGAAGGCATGGGAATCTTCATGCAAATCAGACCTCTGGTGGTGGCAGAGATATTCCAGAATTCTCAAGGCAATATGCAATTGAGTCTCACCAGGACCCTAGGGCACATGACTTTCAATTTTGAAACAGATGATGGAAAGGCAACTTGGAGACTGTAGTCTCATGACCATATACTTTCAGCTTTGTAAAAGTCTTCTTTCCAGCCACAGAAGTACTCTTCTCATGATCTGAAAGTAAGCACCGAGAAGTAGGAAAGTCCATGGGCTTTGGCCAAAATCAGGGTTCTGATCCTGACTCCTCCATCTACTGGATGTGCAACACTGGCAAATGATTTCATCTGACTAAGTCATAATTTCCTCATATACAAAACTGATATATTACAGTACCTAATGTATAGGGTGTGTCAGTTTGGATTAGTATTAGAAACAGAAACATTTATAGCTTAAACAATATCATTTATTTTTCTTTTAGAAATCCCGAGGCAGAAAGTGCAGAGCTACTCCACCAAGTCCTGAGGAGTCCAGGCTCAATTTCTGTACTTCATTCCTCAGCTGTGGCCCTTGCCCTAATGATCCAAGATGGTGGTTAGAGTGGCAGTCATCACATCTGTGTTCCAGGAAGCAGGATGGAGGAAGAGATGAAGAAGAGAGAAAGGGCATGTACCATCTGTCTTTGACAGAAAACTGTCAGGAGCTTCCATGCATCACTTCTACTTGTATCTCATTGTCAAGAACCTAGTCATGTGGTCACACTTAGCTGCAAGGAAGGATGGGAAATTCCAAGCAGTTTTGTGCACAGCTGAAATTTAGGAATCTTGTTACTATGGAAGAGGGGTAGATTTGAGAGGCAATTTGAGACTCTGTTACATAGGTCACTTATTGTAAAAATGAAAGCACTCCACCAATAAATGTTGGCTATTTTTAACATTCTTCCTTGATGGATTACTAAGGAATAACTTGGGAAAGCAGAGATAAGATTGGTCTTATAAACTAGGTGTAGAGGCAAATGTCTATCATCCCAGCTACTTGGGAAGCTAAGGCAGAAGTTGTCCTTCAATGGTAGAATGAGACAGACATTACTACCCTATATACATGTATGATTACACTACTGGTATGACTCAGCACCATGTATAGCCAGAGGAATGAGAAGTTATGCTCCATTTGTGTACAATGTATCAAAATGCCTTCTACTGTCATTTATAACTAATTAGAACAAATAAAAAATTTTAAAAAGTTGTCTTGCAAGTGAAGAGCAGATGTGACTTTATTTTATCCTTCATCTTTATTAAAATAGTGACTCACCTAGACATTATACCTCTTGAGATACTGACTTAATTTTTCAAAATTATTATCTCCTTCACAGATTTAAATAAGTGATACTTAATGAGACTGCTTTAAGGGTATCACATTGACTCACTGTGAGTTAGTCAGTGATGCAGCAAAGCAGACTCTCAGAAGATATCCTAATTAGATATTGTCTCTGGAAGCAATGATTCTCAAAAGATCTATGCACCGCCTTATACCCCATTCAGCATTATGAGGGTTTCCGTTTCTGTAACAACTTCCATTGCCTAGGGCTATGTAAACATCATCTCCTACATTATTCTGACTTCCCCTCTGCTCACTCTGTCTGCAGTAAAAACAAATGCCTGGAGAATCTTGTTTCTTCTGTCTTAAATTCTGCATTACCTGCTATCTGAGATGCAGCACATGATCTTTTTCATTCTAGGGAACATCATCTGTCCCCCTGCCCCTGTTGCATGTGCAGTGAATAACCAAGACACTGGAAGAACTGAATAATTTCCTGGGACAACTAGGCATTATTCAAGGAAGATAAAGATTTCATCTTAGATGCCAACTCTGATCCACTGGGAGAAGTTATGTTGAGAACTGTGAAGCCTCATCTGGGCTCAGCAGTAAAAGGAGCTGTGATAGATTGGCAATGTCTTGCACACATGTTTAAGAGAAGAGTGAGGAGAAATGCGCCTCCCATTATTATCCCAACCCTAAAGTAGAAAATTGGCAATTTTTACAATTGTTTCATATTCATTCATTTCTCAACTAGGCAACAAGTTCTTGGGAAGGCAGCGCTATGCAGAGGAGGAAGCACTGCAAGCTGAGCCCAAGAGCTTTTCTTTCTCTTCTAAAAGGTAGCATGGTGGGATGGAATGAGCACAAACTGCCCAGAATCAAGAATGTAGACAAATTGTCTGATCCTGGACACGATACAGTCAATTCTCATTCTTCACAGCAATTATGTTCTATAAAGCCTTTGTGAATTCTGAATTAGCACTGGCTAATGGACTATTACTCCTAAGGGAAATACAAAGTTACATTCCTGGAAATACAATGTTTTCATCAACCAATCAATATACAAGCTCATTTTATGTGGATTTCTGTTTAAAGATATCTTATTTAATATATGGTGTAGTGTATGGCCATACCAATCTGAATGTGCCTGATATGTGTTGTTGATTCCTTAACATTGAACTCATGGATAAAGCACTATAACTCATGCCTGAATGATGCTCATATAACACGTATTTTCTCTGGAAGGCACATCACAACTTTCTGGTGCTGAGGGACACCAGACAGCACTTCAGCACTATAACTGGGGGCATGTTAAATGGCAAAACCAGCAACAAAAACACAAAAATGAAATGAAATAATAAAAATATAGCACTAAATAGACTTGTTTACAGTGTAAGAGCTGAAATAAGACCAGGTATTGACTTGTTCAACCTCAGTTTGGAATGTGCACATTGAAAAACTCTTATTTTTTACTGTTCTACACATGTTTGTGAAGGACCATTAAAGTTCCAGTAATATTGATTTGAGTTCACAAATAAATTTTAGTAAGGAGATGGATTTGCAATTTAAAATCCATGAATAGTAAGGATGGACTGTACTAAGCCTCTGTGAGCCTTAGTAATGGAACCCTATACATACTACAGATTAAATGAGAGAAAGTATGCAAAATGCGTCCCATGATTCCAGTTAACTCTTTAGACCAAAATAATTGCATTTTCACACTCTATACCTTATCTGCCATTGTCCATCCTAGGAAGTAAGTTGATATTGAGAAATTTCCAGCTAAAATATCATCTTCACCACCTGGAACATGAACCAAAAACTACTTAGATTAGCTCAAATAGAAAAGAAAGTGATTTGAATGGACACAAGAGGCAACCTCTTGGGATGCTAACGTGTAGGGATCAGTATAGCCAGGCCACTCTGGAATGGGGCTAAAAACAGATCAGGTCACATGGCTACATTCTCTGCCATCTGTGCCTCTCTCTGAGTATCTGCTGCACCTTTCTGCTTCTTTCAGCAGATGATAGGTTTCTCTGCTTTTCTGGCTTCCTTGCACCCTCATAATTTTGGTTCTTATGTGGTTCTGGCTTTCATAGCAGACTCAAGCCTGGCTGTACATGGGTGATGACACCTATCATTTTTGCCTGTCTAGCACCAGTTTCATACTTCTAGTAAGAGGCACTGCCTCTGGCTTCAGTGTTGGCCTGTGAGCCAGGCCTGACCTTTGACTCTTCTGAGAATTTGATCTGTCTTGGTTATTTTCTATCATATCTGTCATTATTCTGAATATCTTTTTGCTGCCTCATGGCTTTTGTTTGTTCAGAGCTCTTGTTTATTCATGGTTTCTGCTTACTCATGAGGTCTCAATACTGCCTTTTCTCCATTTCTTTCAGCTTCTACTCTCACTGATTTTTTTTTTTTTTTTGGTCTGTGCAGTTCTGATTCTTGACAGAAAAAATATTATTGGCACAGTTAATCTACATATACTTAGGTAAAACTTTCAAACCAGAACACTCTCAAAGCTAACTTCTAGTCTACAGATCAGCTGACTCTAGGTAAGGGCCTCTCCTTGTTCATCAAGCAGTGGGTAGATTTGGAGGGGATGGAGCGTGCATATGGTATTGAATATAGTTACCTGTGTTCAAAGATTTACATTGAACTGGTTATTCAGACCCCTCTCTTCTTCTAACATTTCATGTCCTATCCATGAAGATATCCTGTTAGCTCTACCTTCAAAATATATTTAGAATGTAATCACTTCTCCCTGTTACTACCACTACCGCTCTTCTCCAAGCAGCACTACCTCTCACCCATATTTCTCTAGTAACCCAATACAAAGTAACCCCCTTCCACACTGTTATGGTTTGGATGTGAGATGTCCCTAAATGTTCATGTGTGAGACAATGAAAGAAGGTTCAGAGGAGAAATGATTGGGTTATGAGAGTCTTAACCCAATCAATGAATTAATCCATTGATGGGATTAACTGAGTGGTAGTGGTAGGTGGTTAAGGTATGGCTGGAGGAGGTGGGTCATGGGGGGGGTGCATACTTTTGGGGTATATATTTTGTGTATGGCAGGTGGTGTCTATCTCTGCTTGCTGATCATCATGTGAGTTGTTTCCCTCTACCAAACTCTTCCACCACGATGTTCTGCCTCACCTCCAGCCCCAAGGAGTGGAGCTGGCTATCTACCGATTGAGACCTCTGAAACTGTGAGCCTTCAAATAAACTTTGCCTCCCCTACAGTTATTCTGGTTGGGTCTTTTAGTCACACCAAAAAAAAAAAAAAAAAGCTGATTAAAACACATCCATAATCTAGAACCAATACAGCAGTCAGAAAAATCTTTTAAAACTTGAGTCATGGAGCTGGGCACAGTGGCATTGCCTATAGTCCCAGCTACCAGGGAGACTGAGGAGAATCATTTGAGCCCAGGAGTTTAAGACCAGCCTGGGCAACATAGCTAGACCTGAGATAGAAAAAAAGCAACCAGTGCCCCCACAAAGGTATTTAAAAGTTTTACTTCTATCTTTTACAGCCATGGCTGTCCCTAAATGCCTTGTAGCCAGCCATAGCTATATCAGATGGCTCCTAGCCACTTGGCTACTCAGAGACTTTTGCTTTGGCTGCAGCAAGCTTCAGTTGTGGATCCATCCCAGAGTACTCCTCTACAGCCTCTCTGAATGACTCCGCCCTTCTGTGGCTGCTTCACCTCCCCCCAATCTGATTTGCAAGGAGCCTCTCCTCTGCCCATAACTAAATAGAAAGTCTATGGTTGGCTAACAGAACACTGCACATGTATGAGCCCACCTTGTCTGCATAAGCAACCATCCCCATATCCTTATTAGAACTGTCTGCGTACTGCTTCCCCTGCAGCACACGTCCTAATAAAGCCCTTTAGGATAGTTTTATTTTGCCTATTCATGATTTCTATCTCAAGAAGAGCAGGCTGAACAGGTTACACTAAGAGTTAGAAACAGTGAGCCAAAGAAACAGTGAGCTAAAAGAAGTCAGTAGCCAGGGCTGGTAACACTGAGGACAGTTAGCAGCCAGAGAATGGCAGGGAGCAAGGAAGAGCTTCTGGAAGCTGCTAGCTCTGGTTCTGAAAGAGCTCCAGAGAGCTCCCAGTAGCTGCTAGCTTTCACTGCGAGGAAAACAACAGGGAGAGCTGCAAACACAAGGAGCTCAGAATCACTGGTATTCAAAGTTCAAGTCTGCTAACACTAAATGCTGAGAGCTGCTGGCCATCAAAGCTCAGAGCTAACACTAAGGAAACTGCACTTTGCCTATTCATGATTTCAATCCAAATTGAGCAACAAAACTTTCAGCTGATTGGTAACAGATCCTTTCTCAAAAACAAACAAAAAAAAATCTAAGTCATTTCATGTCATTCATTTGTTTCACATATGTCAATGACTTCCCATTTCACTGAGTCAAAAACCATGTACTAGCCGGGCGCGGTGGTGCAAGCCTGTAATCCCAGCACTTAGGGAGGCTGAGACAGGAGAGTCCAAAGCCAGCCTCACCAATGGCGAGGCACTAAGGAACTCAGTGAGACCCTGTCTCTACATAAAACACAAAATAGGGCTGGGGATGTGGCTCAGTGGTTGAGTGCCCCTGAGTTCAATCTCCAGTACCAAAAAAAACCATGTACTAGCCCTCATTGTCTCTGATCTCATCTTTACTACCCTCCCCTTTACTTGCTCTACTCCAGCTTCACTGGTCTTGCTCTTCCTCAGATATTCCAGGCATGCTCCCACCATAGGGGCTTTCCTTTAGCTGCCTCATCTGCCTGAAATACACTGCTGTTAGGTCTTTGTTTGATTAACTCTTATCTCCTTTGGATCTTTATTCATATCTTGCTGTCTCCAAAAGGCCTGCCCTATCAACTTATTTCATTTTACAACTAGAGTAATAAACATGTTATTCAGGTTAGAATATGAGCTCCACAAAGATAAAGATCTTTGCCTATTTTGTTCCTTGATATATTCTCAGGATTTAGAACATCGCATGGCCCAATGCAGACACTGTTTTGTTGGATTGTTCAATTCGTTGAAATTAATTATATTCCTTTGTAGAAAGTGAAAAAACATGGCAGGTATACTAAGGCTTTCCCTATGCAATATAAAATATGTCTTTTAGGGAAATTTAGAGCGCTAAATGCATATATTAGAAACAGGAAAAGCTTAAGACTTTAGAAGGCTCTAAGTCTGGTCCTCAGTACTGGAAAATAAAAAAGAAGGAAATAAAAGGAAGTAAAAAAGAAGGAAATAATAAAGGGAAGAACCCAGAAATCAATGAAACTGAAAACAGAACATTAGGGAAAAAATCAGGGTTGAAAAGATAAACAGAACTGATAAAATTCTAGCAAGACTGATAACAAAAAGAGAAGATACAAATTAGTAATATTAGGAATTATATCATTTCAGAGTCTGACATGAAAATAATAATAAAGGAATTATACTAACAACTCTATATGTATGAATCTGACAATTTAGATTAAATGGGACAATCCTTTGAAAAACTACCACAACCACAATTCACTCAATATGATATAAATAATTTGAATAGCATTATAGCCACTAAAGAAATTTACCTACCTATCAGAAAGGCTGAAATAAAAAATAACGTCAACTAACAGTAAAGATGGAGAGAACCAAGATCACTCATACATTGTTGGTGGGAAGTAAAACAGTATAGCCACTCTGAAAATCAGTTTGGCAGTTTCTTTAAAAACTAAGCATGCAACTATCATACAAATCAGAAATTTCATCCTCACACATTTATCCCAGAGGAAAAAAAGTCATATTCACACAAAAATTCATACATGAATGTTTATAGCAGCTTTATTTGTAATACCCAAAATCATAAAAAATTCAGATATACTTCAATGAGTGAAGAGTTAAACAAATTGGGTACATCCATACCATGGAATATTATTCAATAAAAAAGAACACATTATCAATACATGCAAAACCTGGATGAGTTTCCAGAGAATTATGATGAGTTAAAAAAAACCCAAATTTACATATTGTATGATTCCATTTATGGAGAACAAATTGATGGCTACCAGGGATAACAGGGAGGGGTAGTGGGAGGAAGGTGGGCATGGTTATAAAAGGGCAACATGGAGGATTCCTGTGGTGATGAAAATATGCTATGTCAATGTAATATGCTAGCTGTGATACTGTATTATAATTTTGCAAGATGTTACCATTGGAGGGAACTAGGTAAAGAATCTAAGAGCTCTTTCTGTATTATTTCTCTTTCCTTTCTTTCTCTCTCTCTCTCTCTCTTTCTTTCTTTCTTTGTACCAGGGATTGAAGTCAGGAGTACTCAACCACTGAGCCACATCCCCAGCCTTATTTTGTGTTTTATGTAGAGACAGGGTCTCATTGAGTTGCTTAGCACCTCACTGTTGCTGAGGCTGGCTTTGAACTCTCAATTCTCCTGTCTCAGCCTCCCAGCCTCTCTCTTCTCCCTCACACCTGGGCTCTTTCTGTATTATTTCTTACAATTACATGTGAATTTATAACTCTCTGAAAACAAAAAGTTCAATTAAAATTCTCTTTGTTGAACTGAGGATTTGGCTCAGTGGTAGAGTGCTTGCCAAGCCTGCATGGGGCCCTAGATTCAATCCCTATACCTCAGAAAACCCCACAAAAACCAAAAATCTCCCTCAATTTTAAAATGCCATAGACTATACTTAATTATAGCTATTTTCGGGAAGAAGAGAAAAACTGTTAATCATTGATTGTAAAATTGTATTTCAATTTCGGAAATGGTAAAATATAGAAAAGTACATCTTACAAACAACTAGGAAATAAATTAAGTATGCACATTTATTTATACACTCCAGATAGAAAAACATTGGAAGAAAAGACTACAAAGTCTTAGCTATGGTCATCTCTAAGTGAGTGTTCTTTTTTTTTTTTAAATTTATCTGCATCTTCTCATTTTTCTACAGCAAACATACACTAGTTATGTTATTTCAAAGGCATACCACATTTTAAGACATTATTTAGAAAAACCCTAATCCATTGTTTAAAAATGCAACCAATTCTCAAATAGTTGGTCATTTTAGTCTTTAATATCGTGGAAACCAATATCTCCCAAAGCAACTCAGGCAGCTCTAATTGTTTGAAACAAGAGCTGTTAAAAGCAAAGGTCTGTACAGCATGGGCCTTTAGAGGGTTTAAGGACATGGGTTTAGTTCCAGCATAAGTCAATTAACTTGGCTTATTCATAGAGAAAAATGGTAAAGGTACACTGCCTGCCGGGCTCACAAGGGCCAGGCCCTACTCAAACATTGTCCACAAGAGACACAAACATGTGAAAGTAAACAGGCAGTGAAAATCCATCTCTGCTAAGCACCCCTTCTCACACTGGACAATTCCTCATGTCCTCAAGTGTTCAGGAGGAAACAAATTTTAAAATTGTTGTTAGTCAATAGCCAGCAATGAAAATGTAAAAAAAATCCCATTTATAATAAAGACTCCAAATCCCCATTAAACACTTTGATGTCAGCCAGGTTTGGTAGCACACACCTGTAATTCCAGCTACTAGAAATGGTAAGGCAGGAGGCTGGGAAGTTTGAGGCCAGCTTGGGCAACCTAGTGAAACCCGGTCTCAAAATAGGAAATTTTTAAAAAAGAGGCTAGGGATGTAGCTTGGTGGTAGTGTGCCCCTGGATTCAATCCTCAGTACCAAATAAATCAAAACTTTAATGTCAACTTATCAAGAACTAGTAAGAAAACTCCAAAACAATAATGACACTATGGATAGCTATCTGTTCTCATAAAGACTAAACAAATCACATGATGACACTTCCCATATTAATTCACAATTTAATGTGACACTAATTAATGAGGCATTAAGAGTTTTATAAAATAGAACTTGACAACATAATTGTAAAATGTACATAAATAGAAGCATATTTGTGAGGGTTCTGGGAGAAAGTAATAGTGTTGCAGAACTTTTTCATGGATTGGAAAAATAATGTTATGTTATAAAGCAGCAGTGTTCAAAAGACAATTCAATTGGAATTGAAGGAACTATTGTAAATTAGCATGGTAAAGAAAAGCGGAGTGGAAGAAGTCTAGACTAAAACACACTAAAGGATAATGAGTGTTTTGGAAGGTTTTTTGCTTTTCAAGACACGAAGACCTCCTTCAAGGCAGTTTGAGTATAAGAGCTTATTTTAAGGCTATCTCATCTGACAGAAATTAACAACAGCTAGACCTCACTACTCTGAAACTCTTTCCGTATCTCAAGAAACCCTCCTAATGCCCCCTCTGAGGTCTGAGAAATAACTGAGTGACACCTCACCCTACCTCCTACCACTCTCTGCAGTCTCAGCCCCTGAAGCAGAGGCAGCTTTGGAGAATGTTCAGAGCACCTCTTCACTTCAGTTCTCCCAGTCTTAGAGGTAGTAACAGCCCCTAAAATATAAATCTCTGGTTTTCCTAATTTTTTTTTTTGGTACCAGGGATTGAACTCAGGGGTGCTCGACCACTGAGCCACATCTCCACCTATTTTATGTTTTATGTAGAGACAGGGTCTCACTGAGTTGCTTAGTGCCTCACCTTTGCTGAGGCTGGCTTTGAACTCACGCTTCTCCTGTCTCAGCCTCCCAAAGTGCTGGGATTACAGGCTTGCGCCACCGTGCCCGGCTCCCTTTTCCTTTGTAATTGCCTTTTATCCAGTTAATATCTCTATTTTTTTCATTTTATTTAAAGAATTTATCCTTTCCTAAGCCATGAAATGATATGTGTGAATTGTAATGTAATATATATTGTGATATACAGATAAATGAAAAGCAAAGTATTAAATTCAACTGTAAAAATGAGTTCAAAAGTAAAAATGAGAAAAATGCAATGTTAGCATAATCCAACCATCCAAGCTACCACTGTTAAAATTTTCCTTCCATATTTTTTATGCTTGCATACTCATGTGTAAATGCCTATGGTCATATACAATACATTTTAAAAATCAGAATTATTCCACTTCTTTAGGTAGAAATAAGAGGGAAGATATATGACCACACTTTACTATATACCACAAGAAATCAAGAGGAGTTACATAATAAGCCAAAATCTATTTTTATTTGAAGATAAAAATTAATTTTATTATAAAATACAGAAGACAATACAATAATCTAATTTTCTTAATAGAAAATAAGACATCAATTTTAAGATGTAAAAACATTTTAAAAATCATTAATGGCATGATAAATGCATTTTTTTTAAATATTTTTTTAGTTGTAGATGGACACAATAGCTTTATTTTTTTATTGCTTTGTATGTGGTGCTGAGGATCGAACCCAGGGCCCCACGCATGCAAGGCAAGCGCTCTACCGCTGAGCTACAATCCCAGCCCCTGATAAATGCATTTTATGCTATAACACAAACAAAAAAAACCCCCCAACTACTTAATAAAAAAGTAAATTCTAAATAAAGAGCAGAAACCACTGATAACAAATTGACAAAGTTGACTATCTACAATACATAAGGGAATGATAAAAATATGAATGATCAGTTCTCTTTTACAGAGATACAAATAGTCAAAAGACAAATAACAAAAATATAAAAAGCAGAAAAAAAATTGTCAGCCTCACTGAAGGAAACTGAATTCAAAACAATTAGGTGGTAACAATTCACTCTACTATCAAAAGTAAAGATGAGAAAAATTTGATGTTAGCATAATCATAAGTAAACAGGCACTTAAATATTCCTTATACTACTATAAGTTAGGATAACCTTTCTTTCGTTTTGGTATCAGGGATTGAACTCAGGGGTACTCAACCACTGAGCCACAACCCCAGCCCTATTTTGTGTTTTACATAGAGACAGGGTCTCTCTGAGTTGCTTAGTGCCTTGCTGTTGCTGAGGCTGACTTTGAACTTGCGATTCTCCTGTCTCAGCCTCCCAAAATGCTGGGATTACAGGCGTGCATCACCACGTCTGGCTAGGTTAGGATAACCTTTCGAAAAAGCAAAAACCCATTACTGCCACTTTAGGAAGGAAAAAAAAGAAAATTTTAAAAAATTATTTTTTATAGTTCTACTATGTAGTATTGTGAAAAACTGGATGTAAGTCAAATGTCCTAAAGAGAAGGAATTAAAATTCTGAAAATATTGATATATTAATATGGTAGGATATTTACTTGCTAATAAAAATTTTAAAATCTATGGAGTGTGTATTGATGGAAAGTGAAAACAGAAATTAAAATAGTATAAAAACACCTCTTGATTAAGACTATGTAGGGGCTGGGATTATGGCGCAGTGGTAGCGTGCTCGCCTAGCACGCATAAGGCACTGGGTTCGATCCTCAGCATCACATAAAAATAAAGATATTCTGTCACCTACAACTAAAAAAATAAAAATTAAAAAAAAAAGACTATGTAAACATAATGTCTGTACAATAAAGATTTAAAAAGAAGCAAACAGAATCTTGTAAATGGTGAATATTTTATGATAAAGGCATTCTTCATACTTTTCCTTGATCATTTTAGAATTTTTTTCAACTCTAGGTTTGATTAAATACACATAATATATGCAGTGTTCAATGAATTTTTCCACATGATCAGCTATGAAATTTGGCAGCTAGCATATCTTAGAATTCTCCATCCTCTTCCAAGCCAAACCCATTCCAAAATTCTTAGGAATTGCTAAATTGAAAACAGAAATTCCAACCATTAAGTTATTATAGTGGATTCTGTGATATGCTTCCTAGTTTCCTCCTTCAGAATCAAGGCACTCAGTCTCCCATCTACTGGGAGAATTGGCAGCCAGCTCTCTTCTGATTGTCTTTCCAAGAATTACCCTACATTAAAGAAAGCTGTCTTGCCCAATGTCATGCCTTTCTCTTTGGGTACAACCACTTCCAATGACTAGCCCATGATGGTGAACAAGGTACAAAGCCACCTCAAGGACAATTCTAAAGGGTCATCCCTTGGGAGCTTTTTTTTTTTTTTTGGCTGGGAGTGACTGCATCACAGCAGTGATAGTATCACTATTTACTCCTCCTTTTGTCCAAGCTGCCATCAAGATAGACCAACACTGAGTCCTCAATAAGGCACCGTTCTTCAAGTGCTTCCAGGAGACCAAACCAGTCATTTGATGGCAAGTTGGTTATACTGAAAGGAGTAGTGATTCATTTTGATTGGAATAAATACATATTCTGGGTATGTGTTAGTCTTTTATGCCCTTGAGACCTCAGCTAACATAGTGTCTGAGCACATAGAGTATTTGATTCACCAACACAGAATCTTGCACTGTAATTTTATTGGATCCAGGAACCTACATCACAACAGAAGAGTTCCACACTGGCATGTGATTATGGAATCCACTGTTTCTATTTCATACCACACCACTTCTATTGACAGACGCTATCAGCTTGACAGAATAATGAGATGACCTTTTGAAGATACAACCAAAGTGCCATTTGTAGGTGATATCCTGTAAAGATGGAATAATGTTTTACTTAGTTCTTGTATTTCTGTGACCAAAATACCTGACAAGAACAATTTAGAGGAGGGAAAGTTTATTTTGGTTCATGGTTTCAGAGCTTCAGTCCATAGTCAGCTTACTCCATAGCTCTAGACCCACGGTGAGGCAGAACATCATGGAAGAAGGCCATGCAGAGGAAAGCAGCTCACAACATGGCAATCAGAAAGCAGAGCAAGAGTTCCACTCACCAGGGGGAAAATATATACCCCAAAGGCATGCCCCTGGTGACCCACCTTCTCTAGTTACACCCTACCTGCTTATAGTTACCACCCAGTTAATCTGTATCAGTGGATTAATCCACTATTTAGGTTATAGCTCTCATATTTTAATCATTTCATCTCTGAATGTTCTTGCATTGTCTCACACATGAGCTTTTGGGGGATATCACATATCTAAACAATAACAAGTGATATCTTCTAGGATGCAGCATATACCCTAAATATACAATTATTATATGGGCCTGTGTTCTCAATAGGTCTAACACATAGTTCTAATATCCAAGGAAAGAAAGCAGGAGTGGCCCCAGGCCCTACTTACCATAAATCACAATGACCCACTTGTGGTATTAGTGCTTCTTATCCCTAAAACTCTAGGTTCTGTGGGTTTAGAGGTCCTGACAATTGACTGGTGCATCTCTTACTATTCTTTTGCTGAATGAAGATAAGATCAGTTATAGCATCAGGAGGACGTGGTAATCAAAAGACCACCAAATAAGCCACTCAGACAGATGGGCTGAAAGAAACTAAAATGCTTGAAAGAAACACAATGAGTATCAGTTGCAACCTGAGTTGTCGTTTGTCCCACTAACTTTCCTCTTGTAAGTTTCACCAGGACATTAGAGGAGCTGTTCCCAGAATTTATTATACAAAGTAAATAGATACAGCACAAAGGGTTGGCTGTAACTGATGCATGGTGTGCCACTCAGATTGCCTTTTTGGATTGAAGTAATTATTCCCTTGATTGCTAGGAATATTGGCAGCTTGACTCTATGATGATGAGTCTCTCTCCTGCTTTTGTCCTCAGATGGAAAGAATCCCCTCAGCCAAGTTCACAAGCAGCCTATACCTAATGACAAGTCCATACCTAGTTTTGAAGGTCCAGTCTTCTTGGCTCCAAAGCAAGACAACTCCAGAGTTCCCTGTAGGATTGGCTGAGAGACCTTTGTTGTGATTCCATTGCAGTTCAACTCCTACCCAATGCTACTTCCTTCACTCCTCTGGTATTGAATCCCTGGTCACTTCCCAATAAATTCTCTGCATACACATATCCACCTCAGAGTACGTGTTTGAGGAACTGAAAATGCAACAATTGTATTTGTTTTTTTTGGTGTTTTTTTTTTTTAAAAAAACAGAAAATACTATCTGTTAGGCCGGGTCAGGGTCCAGGACGTCCAATTAGGGGGACCGGTCAGCAGCTGTGGGAGCTGCCAGCCAGACGCTGAGGGCACCAGTAGACATGCCTCCTGTCAATCAGCGGGTTTTCCTGACCTATCCAGGAAGGACTCTGGCCTTCTCTTCCTGCCCCCAAGCCCTCCCCTTCCTGACTGGGCTTTCTTGAAATTCTTTGTGCACCGGAGCCCCAGCGCCATTCCTCCTGGACACACTCTGATGGACGAGAGGATTCGGCCAAGAGCGTGTATTCCAATAGTCTTGCCGAGTGGCTTAATTCATCTCCTCCTGGTCATCCAGTCTTTACACTATCTGACACACAAAGCATTAAGTGTATAACTGTACACAGCTATTAAGAATCCCTGGGTGATTTATTTCCAGAAAGCTCATTAACCTCACCAACAACATTAATACTCTTTCCTCTCCTTTTGGAGACCTTGCTTTCCTGGGACTGTGTGCCATGTGCTTAATGCCAGAAGCAGCCAAGAAGCCTTTCAGTTTTGTTTCTATGTAATGGTCATTTCCTTTCTCCTTCAGCTCCCTGACTGGGTCAGGCCCTGAGCTTTTCCATCCCAACTTTCCAGAAAGCCACTGGTTCCACTAGCTGTCACTTGTCTACAGTCAAATAAGTTCCAGATGCTGAGAGATTTGTGGGAATCTTTCCAGCGTTGCCAGGAGGAAGGGGACTTAAATTCCTCTGGCAGGCAGTTACTATCTTTTCTTTGTTTCTTTCCTTTGCCCTATTCTCTCATGATCAGAATTATTTCCACACCTACTGCATCTTCAACTTCCTTTAGCCACTGGAATTAACATCTTTTTAGAACAAAGCCCTAGACTTGAAACTCATTACACTTTCAAATTTCTGAATGACAAAGCTATACTTGGGAACTAACTTCTTTCCTTCCTTTTTTTTTTTTTCTTCTTCTTTCCTTCCTTTCTTCAGCAATTTCTTGCTCATCAGTTCTGAGTCATTTTTTATATGAAGGAAGGCTATACCTATGCTTATTTAACATTATTAAATGTGATATTAGGGACACCAGTCCCTCTCAAAACTTCCCTAGGGGCCGGTGTTGGCAGCAGATTGTTGGTCTGGCTGATTCTTGCGACATATCCCACTGCAACAACAACCCAGAGCTCATGCCCTTGGATGGAGAATTTATTAACAACATTCTCTTTGTATAGGAAGAGTTCCAACTTTTGTAAAAAGCCCATTATATTTAGTAAAGTAGAATGTCCCTAACCAGTAGATTTCTATCACCAACCAGTCTTCTAAGGCCAACTAGATAGAGAGGATAGAAGCCACAACCCAGCCCCTTCCCAGTGGTTCCTTTAAGACATTAGGTCTTCCTATGTATTTTTAAATTAAAAAGCCACATAAAGTTGAATGTTCTCCATTTTTGATTGTTGTTGACCTTGGTCCTGAAGCCAGGATACATTTCTCAACCTTTCCCCAGACCCTAGGTTTCTGATCTTGCAATTCATTCTGCCATTTATAGCCTTGCCTCTCCCTCCAGGCATGGCTTGGGGTCAGCACGGGGAACTACTACTCTTCTCTAGCACATTATCTCAAAGTAGAGTTTTCCAAATGAAGAAATGTATAGGGAAGGTAGACAAAGATGGTGATTTTTTTCATTAAATTTTCTTTTATAAATAGTACTTTTCATCACTATTAAAAATCTGAATTTTAAACAGATTCTTGGAGTGGTGATTCATATCCATCATCTCATTTAACTATAGCACCTGACTCACCCCCAGAAGCTTTTCCAGAACTACTCCTTCACTATGACGCCCCATGAGTTTCCCCATTTAAACTTGGGGTTCTTCTATCTTTCTAATGAAAGCCTCATAAAAAGTATAAATAGATTGGTGAGCCTTTTCTTTTTTTTTTTAATTTTTTTTTCAGTTGTTGATGGATCTTTATTTTATTCATTTATTATTTATATGTGGTGCTGAGGATCGAACCCAGTGCTTCACACATGCCAGGCAAGTGCGCTACCACCGAGCTACAGCCCCAGCCCATTGGTGAGCCTTTTCTATGTGTTTCCCAATGCTGTTGGGAATCAGTTTGCTCTTATGAGTCATTTGCCTGCACCTCTCAGGTCATGATTTCAATCATCTTCTTCTGGAGTTGGTAGACCTGTTGGTGCTGAGAATAAGAGGCCTGCTGTATCTGATTATTGCATTTTTTAGTAAAACCAACATAGAACAGATAAAGCAAATAACCATCAGTAGTCTTGATATCAACATAAAAGTTTCAATGGTGATCTGCCATTTTTTGACCATGGAATATATTTTGTCATTGGTAAGATCCATACCATGGAAGTTAGGCAGTTTTTGTCCTCATAATCCTCATTAGTTAACTTGAAGTTTATATATGTAGCTTCATCATTCTGCAGATCAGAAAGGCTGTCTTCACACACATGACCTCTGAGGCCATCAGATGCAATTTTGGTTCCTTTAATCCCCACGACTGGTATTTCCCCAATATTTCTTGTATTGAACATAACCAGTGCTTTCATATCATATCAAACTTTCTTAGAGAACATGTCAAACACTTTCTTCTTGTTTGCCTTTTTATACCTTTTGTAAGGCTTTTGTTCTTTTTTTTTTTAATTTTTTTTTTAGTTGTTGATTGATCTTTATTATTTGTTCATTTATTATTTATATGTGGTGCTGAGGATCGAACCCAGTGCCTCACGCATGCTAGGCAAGTGTTCTACCACTGAGCTACAGCCCCAGCCCCCAAGGCTTTTGTTCTTACCAGCAGTCATGGTATTGCTCCAAAGATTGTGGGTTTTTTTATGATTACTTTCTCACTTGAAGAAGGTTTCTTGGTTTTGCTCATCTTTTGTATTTGACTATGGGCAGCATTTCTCTAACTTGGATATCAAACTTCTGTTTTGTGCCTTCTCTCAGTTCATTTTCAGTTGGTATAACAGAATACCTGAGACTGGGTGATTTATAAAAAATAGAGATTTATTTTGGTTCATGGTTTTGGAAGCTGGGAAATTCAAGGGCTTGTAGTAGCTTGACACTTAACAGTGGTCAGTGTCTGGCCAGAGTATCATAATGGCAGAACATGAAAGGGGAAATAAGCACATACAAAATAGATAAAGTACAAGGAACAGACTTGCTTTATAACAGGACACGCGTCTGAAAACAAATGCATTCTTTGGAGAAAGTCATTAATCCCTTCTAATGACCTAATCCCAGGTGTTGCCTCCTAACTGCCATTAATGGCAATCAAATTTCAACATGGTTTTGGAAAGGACAAACCATATTAAAACTATGGCACTCCTGAATCAGGATTCAGGCTCACTTATACTTGGAAAATCAGAAAGCTAAAGGAAGGAGGATAAATAGCACTTTGGAACTCTGGAAAACTCTAAATGGAAGCTCTAGGTATATGTGAAGGGGGAATGTGGGGTGTGGGGTGGAAGGAGAAGATTGTTTGAAAGTCTTTATCATGGTAGTTAGATCCCCAAATCTTACTTCCAACGTAGCTTAGCCAAATAACTATGGAAGAATCCTGTATATTTATTCTCTTGAGAGGCTGGATCAAACATTCTGGACTTGGTGCACCAGGCACAACCAAAGTCAGGGGGGTTAAATAAAAGTCTGCATATTGAATGATGAGCTTCCCTACCCCTTGAGACCCTTTATCCTGATGATGTTTCAGTCTTCAGAAAGATGGCAGCTGGGTTTATAAAGTCCTATTCAAAAAGATTTCTCCTGATGGGGAAACTGACCAGTCTAAGTAAAGAGATCTTCAAATAATGACATTTGTAGGTTCTTCCTCCCCCATAAAAGCACTGTGATGCTGTTGCGAAGCCTAACAGCCAATATGCTCTGCTTGTGCACAGTGAGTACTTAAGTTCTTTACTCTTACATATGAATAGACAAATTTTTGTGAAGTCTCTAGTATGAACTACAAACAAAAATTCAAAGGGAGATGACAATGTAGGAAATAAAATTTCAAAAATGATAATTAATATCCTTAGAGAAAATATTGCAACCATTAAAGAAGAACAGGATGTCATTTAAATCAAAACAAAACAAAATCAGAGTTGAGAGTAGAGGGACACTCAGAGAATCAGAAAGAGTTTTTTAGAAAATACAAGCATGATCACAGAAAATTCAATAGAAAAATTTTAAGATAAAAATAAGACAATTGTGGGGCTGGGATTGTAGCTCAGCGGTAGAGCACTTGCCTCGCATGCGTGAGGCCCTGGGTTCGCTCCTCAGCACCACATACAAAGCAATAAAATAAAGACATTGTGTCCATCTACAACTAAAAAAAATTTTAAAAAAAAAGAGTCTTAAAAAAAAATAAGACAATTGTGACTTTATCTGGTTTGCAACCAGGGAAATGGAAAAACTGAGCTCTATATATGTACTATGACTTGAAATGCAATTAAATAAACTAATAAAAAAATTTTTTTAAAAATCCAAGTACTTGAGGATATGCAGGTATTTCTGTATGATGTCCAAAATGAATTAATGAAATTGTCAAAAAAAAAAAAAAAACCTAAAAAAAAAAAAATAAGACAATTGCCTAGAAAAAGAAAAAGGAAAGATAAGGAATGAGAAGCTCAGTTTAGTGATCAAATAACTGAATCAGGAATTCTGGAAAAAACGAGCAGAGAAAATGGAGAAGGCATTACCAAAATAAGAATATACATAGTAATTCCTCAAAACTAAAGAAAATGCATTCTCAGATTGGAAGGGCCCATTGTGTTGAGGTTCATTCTTCATGGTGGATTAAAAAAGACATCCTATTATAAAGTTCATCATCATGAAATTTCAGAAAAAGATCCCCAAACTTTGTAGAGATAAGAAGGAAAAAAACATTCAAGTTTCATAGGAGGTATTAATGTCAAACTACTCACCAACAACATAAAAAGCTAGAAGACAATGAAGAATTCATAGAAAAAAATTATTTCCAATCTAGATGTGTGATATACATTAAAGACATTTTCAGACATGCTAGGTTTGAAAAATTTTACTTTCCATAAACTTTTTCTGAGGAAGCTATTTCAGGATGAGCTGCACCAAACCCAGTGAATGAACCAAGAGGAAAATATGAGATCTTGGACAACAGGAGATCCAATAAAAGAGAGATGGAGAAAGAATTCCTAAAATGATGAAAAATCTCAGACGGCCGAAATCTCAGATAATTGAGTAGCTGGCCTCGAAAGCAACCATTCCAAACCAGAACTTACCATGAAGAGAAGGGCTCCATCCTGACATCCAAGAGAGATGTCTGTGAGAAAAGAAAACTGATAGAGCAAGAGATTTATAATGCTGTCAGATGGCTTGAGGAGAAATTAGTGCTTACTGCATGGAAATTTCATAGACTCAATAATGTAAACACTGAAAACAGATTTAACCCAAACTGTGATATAATGGATAAGGAGACATATAGGACATATATTGTAGAGGATGGTATAAGAAAACTAAATTTTGGGCTGGGGTTGTGGCTCAGGTGGTAGAGCACTTGCCTAGCATGTGTGAGGCACTGGGTTCGATTCTCAGAACCACATATAAATAAATAAAATAAAATAAAGGTCCATTGACAATTAAAAAATATTTAAAAAAAAAGAAAACTAAATCTTAATCTCCATTCTAAGAAGTCAAGAAATAATATCTAATACTGGAAAGTGAAGGGAGTAAAAATATAAGCACCAGAAGAAACAACTAAAGATTTGACAATAGTTGGCTGTGTGGAGCATAAATCAGAGGTGAGGAGTGCTGGGCAAAGGGACTGTCATTTTGTTTTATTGTTTAAAGTATTTGACTTTTTAACTATGCACTTTGTATATTTTGATTTTTAAAAACTAAAGCCAAAAAAAGTTAGTTGAGAGGAAATAAGGGTGAAGAAAAATGAGGGTAGAAAAAACTAAGATAAAGTCAGAAGTAATATTAGGTCCAGTGCATATCATTGCTAAAGATAGGCTGAAAATAGAGTTCTGAGCAACCATCACAAAGTGGGAAATGTCATCATTTCTAGTTTCACAATGTCCAAGAGATAAAAACAAACCACTTACTCAGGAGAAATATATCTACTTCTGGTACTGAAATGAAAGATAATTTTCCATCTGTCCATCTAAAGAGGACACCATGTGACATAGTAAACCATATTCTCATCAACTTGCCTATAGTAAATGCAACAATAAGTTTCATAGAGCTGTTTCTTATCATGTCTTTGAATGTAGGTAGATGGCAAAATGCCAATAGAGAGTCCAGTAAAAGGACTATGAGGAAATCAACATCTGCTCACTTAAGAGGCAATAAAGCACAGTGATTAGGTGGTTGAACTGGGTTCCAAATCTCTCTCAAGCAAGTTACTCTGTACTCTATAGTCAGTTTTCTCATCTATACAATGGGCCTAAACTTTACCATTTTATAGGATTTTGTGAAGATTAAATGAGTTTACATATGGGAAGCACATAGAATAACACCTGGCACATATAAGCACTTAAAAAAAGAGAGAGATCCATTATTCAAATCACGCGTGGTGGCCCACACATATTTTCTCAGTACTGAGGAGGCTGAGGCAGGAGGATTGCTCAAGCCCTGAAATTCAAGACTAATCAGAATAACATGGCAATATCCGGTCTCAAACAAAACAAAACAAAAAGATAAAAGATATTATTCATTTATGTATTTTTTAAATGGACCTTATATGTTAACACTACAATAAAGAAAACAGTGTGGCATTGGTGGAAGAATAGACACATAGACCACTGAAATAGAATAGAGAAACAGATGTATATAGGAATGGCCAATTATTTTCAACAATAGTGCAAAAACAATTCAATGGGGGAAAAACAGTCTCTCAACTAATTGTGCTAGAACATTGGAATATCATTATGCAAAGAAATTATCTTCAACTTAAACCTCATCATACCTTATACAAAGATTAACTCAAAGTGCATAATAGGTTTAGCCAGGTGTGTTGGCACACACCTATAATCCCAGTGGCTGGGGAGGCTGAGGCAGGAGGATCACGAGTTCAAAACCAGCCTCAGCAACGGCGAGGCGCTAAGCAACTCAGTGAGACCCTGTCTCTAAATAAAATACAAAATAAGGCTGGGGATGTGGCTCACTGGTCAAGTGCCCTTG
The DNA here is from genome assembly GCA_028644305.1 of Xerus rutilus. NCBI lineage: Eukaryota > Metazoa > Chordata > Mammalia > Rodentia > Sciuridae > Xerus > Xerus rutilus. The sequence goes on from CM053399.1 coordinate 43,256,184, forward strand.
AGTTCAATCCCTGTCACCTCCCCTCAAAGAAAAGTGCATGATAGATTTAAATATAATATATCAAATTATAAAAATTTTAGGTGAAAACAAAGGAGAAAATCTTTTGCACCTAGAGCTAGATGAACAGTTCTAAGATATGATACCCAAAGATGATCCATGAGAGAAAAATTGATAAATTCAGTTTTTTAGAGCTTAAATTTTTGCTTTGCTTGTTAATAAGATTAAAAGACAAGACAGACTGGGACAAAGTATCTGCAAATCAAAAAGCATCACATAAAGTATTGTAAACCAAGCATCTGACAAAGGATCATAAAGAACTGGAAAAATCATCAGTAAAAAAACAAACACTCCAAATCATCAGAAAAAAAAAAACAAAGAGAAAAGAAAAAAGAAAATGATCCAATTAGAAAATGAACAAAAGACATGAAGAAACACTTCTGCAAAGAGAATTAAAAAGATGGTAAATAAGCAAACAAATAGATTTAACATCATTAACTATTAGGAAAATGCAAATTAAAACTACTGTGAGATAACACGAGCCTATTAGAAGAGCTAAAATAGTGACTTGTAGAAAAAACTAACTCTCTCATATGTTGCTAAAGGTAACAAAATGATATAACCCTCTGCATAAGACTTTGGCAATTTCTTTTAAAAAAAATAAAATTAAACTCACACTGCATATGACTCAGTTAGAAATGCAAATAAAAATCACATTGAAATTTCATCTCACTCCAGTCAGAATGGCAATTATCAAGAATACAAATAATAATAAGTGTTGGCAAAAATGTAGAGAAAAGGTACATTCATCCATTGCAAGTGCAAATGCAAATTAGTGCAACCACTCTGGAAAGCAGTATGGAAATTATTCAAAAAACTAGGAATAAAATCACCATATGACCCAGCTATCCCACCCAGTATATATCCAAAAGATCTAAAAGCAGCATACTATATGGATGTATCAACGTTTTTAGTAGCACAATTCATTATTGTCAAGCTATGGAAACAACCTAGGTGGCCTTCCACAGATGAATAGATAAAGAAAATGTGTGTGTATATATATAATATGCATATTATATATATGTGATGAAACTGCATAGAACTACATTCACATATACACAAAAACATAAACACACATAAGTGCATATAAAAATGACAAAATCTGGCCGCTGGGGATATAGTTCACTGGTAGAGCACTTGCTTAGAATGTCAGGCATTGGTTTGATACCCAACACTGAAAATCTGATTAAGGTGATATCTGAATAAAATCTGTAGTTTACATCAGTATCGATTTCCTGAATTTGACATAATAGCCTCAAAACAGTATCTATGAAAAATATAACCAAGGAGATGAAAGATGTCTACAATAAAAACTATATAACATTGAAGAAAGAAATTGAATAAGACCTCAGAAGATGGAAAGACCTCCCATATTCATGGATAGGCAGAATTACTATAATTAAAATGGTTGTACTACCAAAAGCAATATAGAGATTCAATGCAGTTCCCATCAAAATACCAATAACATTTTTCACAGAACTAGAAAAAAGTCCTAAAATTTGTTTAGGAAGAATAAAAGACCCAGAATACCCAAAGTAATTCTATGCCAGAATACTCCCGGGAATAGTTGAGGCTTTTGTGATGCTTGGGACTTGGTAGCCTAGTATCAAGGATTTAGCCTCCCTAGATACTCTATGCAGTAATTCCCTGAGATCTTGCTACATCCATGCTCTGACATCTCACCTCTCCAACCTCAGAAAAGAGCCTAGAGAAGCCACTTAACTTTTCTAAGATCCTTTCTCTCTCAGTCATGCAGGACACCCAGCATCATCCTATCAGTTTAGCTTTTCCAGATGAGGGAAAGGACACCAAAATTCCCATGGTTAGGAATTATAAACTCTCACTAACTTAGGGAATATGAAGAAAAAAATATAGGGAGCACAAAATTAAAACTAGATCAAATTAGAAAAGCCATCTTATTAATTGGCAAACAATGTGGCAGCAACAGGTTACATCCACATGGCTAGACCCTTCTTCCCTCTTGAAAATATAAATTCGAAATCCTAAGTAGAATGTTGCTTGGTAAGCATGGAATTAGAACTAGGGGCAAAAGAAAAATTCAGCATTTAAAGGGGCCAAGTTATCATAGCCTGATATATTAATCCCACAGTGGAATTCTTGGAAACACTGGAAATTCATTGGCTGTGGTTTCAATCCCTTGAAACCACATTCACTTTGAGAATGTCCTTTCCAGTGAAGCTGCAATATTCAGGGACATCTGGCTAGTTCTCTCTCTCTCTCCCTGGAGGGCACTTGAATGAACATTACCAACATTTGTCCTACAGACTATTCCTTTCCTATGCTTCCACAACTGAATACCCTTTCCATCAAATAACAGACCAATTCTGCTGGCCTATGACTCATACCTCTTCAGGATGCTTTTGTATGGATTTGTTTCCATCAGTTTCCTGGGGACTTTAAATATGAAGTCTCAAAGACCCACATAATTTCTTTGTTCTCAAGTTAGCCTTCATATATACCTACCACATCCTGATAATGATTGTTAGTCAGTTTTGCATCACTATGACCAAAATACCTGACAAGAACAATTGAGAAGAGTTAAAATTTATTTGGGGCTCACAGTTTCAGAGGTCGCACTCAGTCCAGGTCAATCAACTTCATTACTTTGGGCCTGAGATGAGGCAGAACATTATGGTAGAAGGGTGTGGTGGAGAAAAGCTGCTCTTCCTGGTAGCCAGGAAACAGAATCGGGGGAGGGGGTAGCCAGAAGGATAAAATAATCCCCAAGGGCACTGCATTTCCAGTGACCTACCTCCTCCAACCACAACCCATTTGACTACAGTTACCACTCAGTCCATTCAAACTAGGTTGGTCTGATTAGGTTACAACTCTTCTAGTCTAATAATTTCATCTCAATATTCCGGCATTAACAAAGGAGTCTGGGAAGGCGTATCTCATATCCAAACCATGACAATGGTTCATATGAAACAACCTATATTAGAAGATCTTTAATCTGGGCTTCTAAATACCAGAAGCATCCAAACAAAAAAACTTAAATAATTTAAAAATAATTATATGTTTTAAAAACTACATCAAGGTGATCACTGAAAATTAGCTTATTACAGCATGCATAATGACAGTGGAATATGCTAGATGTAAATGATTCAATAGTAATATCACTGACATCAGATTCTTAAGTGTTGAATGAATGGCATCATTTAAAATTATTTAGACTGTTTTATGCAAATCTATTAACAGCTTAGTATAAGTTAATTATTTGTAATGACAAATATTTTAATACAATATCCCAAATTTACAAAATGTTTAAATACAATCTCTGTGGCAATCTCTCACTTATATAGCATGTATATATGCTATATAAGTGTATGTATACATTGAGAATTATTATCCTATATTTTAGTTTATAGAAGAATAAGAAAATGTAATTAATATAATGATAGATTACAAGGCTACTTTTCCCATAAAAGGCATGACAATTTTATCTCTCTGGGCAGCAAGTATAAAACTCAGACTTAGCCCCCATCCTTAGATTGTTAGTTTCCTTATATTCTCTTAGTATCTTTTTGCTTGCTTTACATCTCTTTTCAATCATTTCTTTTTTCTTCTCTAATTTTCTTATTATGGCACAATTAGGATACCTATCATTACTAATGAGATCTTCCCAATCTTAATTTATTATGTCCATTATAGGCAGAAAAACCACCACCCAACTGGCCTCATGAGTGATTTTGTAATAGCTTCATGTATGAAGATAAATGAAGCATGTAGCATGTTAAGGCTTCTAAAGTAATTCCATTACAGTTGTAGGATTCTAACGAAAGCATATAAGAAAATGAACTTTTTAAAGTTCATTTTAACTGGTTTGGGGGTAAAACAGCATAATATTTCTATCAAGTTGTGCTATTTTATTTTCATTTGATTGTTTATTTATGAAACACAGGAATGTTTATCAAACACATAAATATATTCACTTTGAGCTGTTTGCTTCTAACTCATACATAATAACCATTTTATTTATATAAACTTGAAATAATAATAATGAGCTAGTTTTGTTCAGCTCTGTCCTTTGAGATAGAATTATAGTAATAGCCCCACAGGCAGTCTATGGTCTCCACTGCCTCTCAGCATGATTACAAATAATGACTGCTCAGAATCTGTTCAGATGACCATTTCACCCAAGATACATTTTGTTAAATACAGGACACAAAGCATTGGGAGAAGAAAAGGCTGAGAAAGGTATATTACCTGCTGACTCCATTCTCTTGCAGACTGAGTATCAGGATAGAATCTGTTCATATTCTCATGGCCCCAGCCAGAGCTCTGCTCTTGAGCACACTCTGTGACCCTTATTTGGCCAGGAGGATCTAAAAGGCACAAGAAGAGCCGCCTACTATTGCCATGTAATATGAGGTGGCAAAAATATCTCTTTAGATTTGGTTTACATTACAGGAAACAGCAAAATCAGATTCCTAAAGATAATGGGGCCCACTCCATGAGAGTGGCTTTCAATCCACTTACCAAAATGCTTACAATTCCCATTTCAAATACTGATAAAACAATAATAAATATTGAGCAAAGGAAATTAATCCACATCTGGTAGATTTTATTAAGTTAAACAAAAAAATTTGTGCAGACCCCAGGCAATAAGTTTCATATTAAAATTCATAACAACCCATAGGCATATCTAATCAAAAGCCATAGATATTGTAATATATCTTTTTCACTAATGATTCTATCATGATTCTGAATGAAAAACAAATAGTAATAGCAAATATCAAGCTTGTTTTTTAACCAGTTATTTTTCATTTAGCAACATAGCAGATTTAGGACTCATGGGGACCTTCCATGAGGTGTCCAGAGAGTAGTGTCATTTTTTTCTGTACTGAAATTTAGTTTACCATTTTATAACAAATATTTTCTAGGGTGGTTTTTTAATTTGATCTTTTGTTCAGTATACACGTGGTGTGAGAGAAATTTGGTCAAAATAAAGTTATTATGCAGTCAAGAAAATTTATTTCTTGTGTTTAGTTTTTAAAAATTGTTTTATGTTGAGAGTTTTAAAAGTTTGTTATTTATATTGTGAATTAATTTGTTTTATTAAATATATCTATCCATATGATGTATCTATGTGAAATGTATACCCAGTAAGGTACTGAGAGTCAGTCCTTCAAAAAAATTAAACCCTAATTTATTGCTTTTGCCCTTTTCCATGCTGCAATTATCCCTCACATGGCCAAATTCAATCTATCAATATGATGCTACTGAATGTTGAGCTGCGAATGTATGTCCACATTTGACTTTTGTGTGCCACCGCAAGCAGGCTTCAGCACACCACTGTATCTGTATACATATGTTATGTGTGTGTGGGTATGAGTATGTATACAACACATACAGATCCACATATATCCCAAGAAACCTGTGGAGTAGCGATAAAGAATGAAGTCAGTCCCACCTAAACATTCCACCTCTACCACTCACTAGTTGCATGAACTTGGACAAATCACTTAACTTTTCCACACCTCAATTTCCACTTCTACATAATTAACATAATGATACTCCTGGGTTGGTGTGTGATAAAGATTAAATAAATAGACATAAAGTACTAACCACAGTAACATAAGAGCAATTCAAACATCAGCCGTCATTGTTGTTGCTGTGTTACCTGAATATACTACTCTATGTATATGTATATCAATTAGTCAGAATTTGGCCCACCAGAAGCAGTTGATGATCCATCTCTCTCTCTTCCTCTATTCCTCCACCTCTGACCCAGATCTCCCTCTTCCCATCTGCAGGTTCAGATTAGCCTTGTAGAAACTAATTTCTGTCCAATCAGAATTACAGCAAATCTTTAGACCTAAGGCAGGAGCTGTTTTCTTACCAACCCTCATATCTGTCCCTCTCTGTCAATCCCTGGAGAACTATTGGTACTGAAGTATGACCCTGAGTATTTGGTACCTTCCTTTTTCCCTAATCAGTGTCTCTGAACTCATCTGATTGCCTCTTTTCTATTGATTTCTGATTGGTGGCTTGCCATAATTCCTGTTCAGAGTATGCATCTGGATCTCTGGAGATTGACCCCTAGGTTCTGATCTCCTGGCCCTGCTTCATCTTGGAATCCTGACTGATAATCTGTTCTGGACCTTCCCTAATTCCTAGCAATTTTTACTCTACTACCCATTCTCTTCATCTGGGATACTTGCCCTAAAATGACCAGTGAATCTGGGTTTTCCAGAGAGGGTCAATTTTAAATATTCTATCCTTCTGACTACTCTTTCAGTACCTAAAATATATTTCCCAGAGAATTTTTGAGAAGAGAGATTACAGAATTCCAAAATTAAGCCACGCGCAGTGGCACACACCTGTAATCCCATCACTTTGGGAGGCTAAGACAGGAGAATCGCGAGTTCAAAGCCAGTCACAGCAACAGCAGAGTGTTAAGCAACTCAGTGAGACCCTGTCTCTAAATAAAACAACACACACACACACACACACACACACACACAAAATAGGGATGGGGATGTGGCTCAGTGGTCCAGTACCCCTAAGTTCAATCCCTGGTACCAAAAAAAAAAAAAAAAAAAATCCCACAGTTAGAACGTCTATTTTGTGTTTTATGTAGAGACAGGGTCTCACTGAGTTGCTTAGCGCCTCGCCATTGCTGAGGCTGGCTTTGAACTCGCGATTCTCCTGTCTCAGCCTCCCAAAGTGCTGGGATTACAAGCGTGAGCCACCGCGCCCGGCTTTTATTTAACCTTTTAAGTGTCAGTTCTGAAATGACCACCAGTCTTACTGCTGGATTCTAAACCACTGTCCAGTTTCTACTGCTCTAACAAGCAGTACCGTATTACATGGTGGAGATGATTTGGAAAGAAGGCAAAGTTCAGAGGAAGACCCAGAGACCTTCCTGCTCCTGCTTTCAAGTAATGGCCAGAATGTCACTTCCTTTACTCTAACCTGATTGCAGTGGTGTATGCCTATAATCCCTGAAGCGGAGGCAGGGTTCCAAGTTTGAGCCCAGCTTCAACAACTTAGACCCTGTCTCAAAAATTTTAAAGGCGATGGGTTGTAGGTCTGTGGTAGAGTGCCACTGGGTTCAATCTCCTGTACCAAAAAGTTTTAAAATTATTTTATTCTATTTGTGTGTGCCTAAGGCAATTATCTGATATTTGTTGTCCCTTGAATATTATGTAGGCAAATAACTTGATTGCCTGTGTTTGTCTCCATTTCACCACTTAGTGACTACAAGTGTATTAGCACCTGTTAATATGAATTTTTATCACGTGGCATGCTCTGGTAAACTACCCTCTAAATCAAAGGGATTGAATTTCCACATAATCCAAAATAAGTGTTTGAGCTTGGTTAGCTCACTCTTTCCCCAACTGACTCAATTTCCAGTGGCAGCTTTTCTGCCTTGCCAACCATTCAAAGGCAAATTGTAGAAAACATTTCATCTGAGGAAACTTCCAAAATCCACATATCTGCTAAAGCTCTAAACAACAATTATTTCTCTAATGTCTTCTGCTGATGGGAAAAACAACATCATTTGATGCTATATATGGGTTGGATTTTAGTCAGCTTTTTCTTTGCTGTGACCAAAAGATCTGACAAGAACAATTTTAAGGAGGAAAAGTTTATTTTGGGACTTACAGTTTCAGAGGTCTCAGTCCATAGATGGCTGACTCCATTCCTTAGGTCCCAAGATGAGGCAGAACATCATGGCATAAGAGTGTGGTGAAGGAAAAGTGTCTCAAGGCATTGCACCAAGAAGCACAGAGAGAGAGGGAGAGCTCTCCTCACCACCTGACAAAATATAAACTCCCGAAGCACATCTTCAATGACTCACCTTTCAGCCACACTCTGTTTTTAGTTACCACTCCTTTAATCTTTTTTTTTTGGTACCAGAGATTGAACTCGGGGGTACTCGACCACTGAGCCACATCTTCAGCCCTATTTTGTGTTTTTTATTTAGAGACAATATCTCATTGAGTTGTTTAGCACCTTGCAGTTGCTGAGGCTGGCTTTGAACTCATGATTCTCCCCTCTCAGCCTCCCAAAGTGCTGGGATTACAGGTGTACACCACCACGCCCAGCTCCTTTTAATCTCTATCAGGGAATCTGATCACTGATCAGGTTAAAGCTGTTATAACCCACTCATTTCATCTCTACACTTTATTGTATTGTCTCACACATGAGCTTTTGGAGGACATTTCACATCTAAACCATAACAGGTTGTATGGATAGTACTCCTAATCACAAATCCTCTTTTCTGTGGAAATTCCCACCCAAACAACCCCTCCTGCCTTCTCTTTTTAGAATCGACTCATTTTAGCATGTTTTTGTTTGTTTTGTTTTGTTTTTGAGATGAGAGTTTCACAATGTTGCCCAGGCTGATCTCGAATTCCTGTATTCAAATGATCTTCCTGCGCTGGTCTCCCAAGTAGCCACAGTCATGCACCACCATGCCTAGCTCAGTCTAGCAGTTTCAATAAAATTCATTCTCTTCCACCTAATCCGCTTTATTAAAAGAGAGGGGGTGAAAAGGTATAATTAGGTAGAAAGAGCACTGGACTAAGAGTCAAGAAGCTGGAACTTTCTGCTGAGGTTTTTAAACCTGGGATTCATGCACCCTCAAGGGGTCAAAGAAGTCAGGGAACTTGGAAGAAAAACAAAATCACATAATTGTTTTCACTGACATCTAATTGAAACTCAGCATTTCATTCATAATCTCCCCAACTTCTGCCCTATCTTTCCCCTCCTCTCACCTGTAGGCTTAGATTGACACATAATTCTTCAATTATTAATGCAGACAAGAAACCACAGTGTACTAGTTCTTATGACTTTCACCAATAGAAATCACAAACATTTTCTCACTGCTTCTACATTTGTTGCAGGTATCTCAAAATATTATTCTAATCACTATGTCAAAATCATGGTAATTAGTAGATGCACTGCTACATCTTAAAATTTAATGTGTTAATAGAGAAACAATTTCCACAGATTTGTTTAATATTCTGATAATGGTATTTCAATAGAATATCTTTTTCTTTAGATTCTTTTTTTTTAGTTGTAGATGGACTCAATACCTTTATTTACTTATTTTTATGTGGTGCTGAGGATTGAACCCAGTGCCTCACGATGCTAGGCAAGTGGTCTAGCTCTGAGCTACAGCCCCAGCCCCTTTCCTTTGGATTCTTAGGGGGATTTTTTGTTTGTTTGTTTTGGTACCAGGGATTGAACCCAGGGGCACTTTACCATTGAGCCACATCCTCAGCCCTTTTTATTTGGAGAAAGGGTCTTGCTAAGTTGCTTAGGGCCTCACTGAGCTCCTGAGACTGGTCTCGAACTTGCAATCCTCCTGGTTCAGCCTCCCAAGTCACTGGGATTACAGATGTGTGCCACCATGCCTGGACTTAGGTATTTTTTTAATATTTTTTTTTTAGTTGTAGATGGACATGATACTTTTATTTATTTATTTTTATGTGGTGCTGAGGATCGAACCCAGTGCCTCATACAAAAGTGCTCTACCACTGAGCCACAACCCCAACCCACTTATTTTTTAAAAACATCTTTATTAAGATGATTAATTTGAATTTCACCCAAAGTGTACAAGTCAATGGCCATAACATATCCTCAGAATTATACAACCTTCACTGAATCTAAGTTTAGAACGTTTTTATCACAACAAAAAGAAACCTGTATCTATTAGCAAAATTTCTCACTCTCTTTCCCTTCACCCTCCAGCTCTTTAGGACTTCAGTTCTTTTTATTGTCAAGTGATATTCCATTATAAGGAATATCATAGTATATCCAATATAGTATATCCTTATAATGGAATATTGATGGACATTTAGATTGTGTCCACTTTTTAGCTATTATAATGCTGTCACAAACATTCGCACACAAGTCTTTGTGTGGATGTATGCTTTCTCTTGGGTTTATACTTAGGAGTAGAATTGAAGAGTCATATGGTGACTGTTTAAACCTTTGAGGAACTGCCAGACTATCAAAATGGTTGCATTATTTCACATTACCACCAATAGTGTTTAAAGGTTCCAATTTCTCAACATCCTTTCCATCTTACTTAGAATGAAGTAGTATCTCATGTTGGTTTTGGTTTGCATTTCCCTAATGGCTAATGATGTTTCGCATTTTTCCATGTGCTCATGTCTTCTTTGGAGAAAGCTATTCAAATCCTTTGATTTTTTTTTTTTTTCTTGTAATGGAGGTTGAATCCAAGTACTGGTGCACAGTAGGTGCATGCTCTACCCCTCACTGATCTACATCCCCAGCCCTTTTATTTTTTTAGACAGGGTCTTGCTAAATTGCGGCCTTGAACTTAAAATTCTGCAGCCTCAGCCTGCCGAGTAGTTGGGATTATAGGTATGTGCCACCCATCCAGACCTTCACCCATTCTTTGTGTTCTTATTATTCAGCTGTAAGCTGAGGATTGAACCCAGTGCCTCAAACATGTGAGGCAAGCGCTCAACTGCTGAGCTACAACCCCAGCCCCTCTAAAAGTTCTCTATATATTCTGGATACAAATTCGTTATCAGGTATATGGTTTGCAAATATTTTCTTTCATTCTGTGGACTGCCTTTCCACTTTCCTGGTGGTATTACTTGCAGCATAAATTTTGGAGGTCATACAATTTATTTTTTTTCATTGCTTGAGGTTTTGATATCACATCTAAGAAGTTATTGCCTGGGTGATGGTTGTACAATTCCGTAAATATACTGAGAACTACTGAATAGTACACAGTAAACAGGTGAATTGTAAAGTATGTGATCGCATCTTTATAAAGCTGAGTTTTTGAGGTTTTTTTTTAAGTGAAAATGCCAGAGAGAGAAATCCAGATCTTGGTGTCTTTGATTGACTCTCTCTGTACATGAGCCAATAAATCCTTATTGTTTTAAAAAAATATCAATTTCTAAAATTAGATCCTGGTGCTGACTGCAGAACTCTGTAAATATTACTAAGAACAACTGAATTGTATATACTTCAAATGGATGAATTTTAAGTTGTCTTTAATAAGGCAAAAGAAACTTGCCTAATCTACAATCATGAGATTTACTCCTATGTTTTCTTTGAAGAATTGCATAGTTTTAGCTTTTATACTTAGGTCTAAGATGCATTTTGAGTTGATTTTTGTATGTGTTTTTAAAGAGGTCCAGCTTCATGTGCTTTTTTTATGCTCTTAGACAAACATTATTCTGAGAGGGAATAATACATAGGCTTCTCTAGCCTACCAAGGCAATCCACCACAGAGAAAAAGTGAAGAACTCTTGCTCTAGAACCTGGAATACAGGTTATTTCTTTGGACCTCACTTTCCTTGTGTAAAATATATGAGATTGAGTTGGGAAATCCCTTCCAGCCCTGTGGTGACATTTACTGGGCAGATATGGTGGGTGGAGAGCAATGACTCTTAAGGAAACACCTCAAGTCTGTGACACCAGTTGCTTCTAAGGTATTTTCCCCCTCAAAGGAAGCCATTGTCTGAGGATCATAGAAGGGCTCAACCAGAACTTTGAGAAATATCTCAGGGGTAGAGGTGACACAATAGGGGAAGGAAATGTTTTCTCTTAAAAAGCAGTCAATTGCCTTCAACAAGTTCCCAACAAACTGCTAAGTTTGTGTTGTTGGTATAGCCTAATGCCAGCTCTTAGACAGTAAATAAGAAGAGGTAAAATGAATGGATAACAGACACTCTCATATGAGGAAGGGGATTGTTTGTATAAAACTAGCAGAAGTGATACTAAGTATGAAACCGAGTTATTATCACTGAAATCATCTAAGGGGAACAAAAATCTGGAAAATACAATCAAATCCTTATTTTTACAACTGTAAAAGTACTTCAATTTCAAAATTGTTACTCTGAGTTATTTTCATTTTTTTTTTAATATTTTTTTAGCTGTAGATGGACATAATGTCTTTATTTTATTGCTTTGTATGTGGTGCTGAGGATCGAACCCAGGGCCTCACGCATGCGAGGCAAGCGCTCTACCGCTGAGCTACAATCCCAGTCCCAGTTATTTTCATTTTTAAAGAAAATGTCATGAAGGTTTTTAAATATAGATTGGTTAAGTCTCTTTCAAAATTAAATGATCATGAGATAATTTACATTTTTAAAATGCAATGCATTTTAAAAGCTTTAGCACCAAGTTCTATAAGCCATTCGATCATTGTCTGTTGCACTGCAATTCTTCCTAGGATCTATTTCTACACAGTAGAATACTGATAATAATTATAAAAAGGCAAAATGTATGTTTTCAAAAGTTCCCTTAAATATGGAGTTTTTAAAAGAACATGGGGAGGCTGGGGCGGTGGCTCAGAGGTAGAGCGCTTGCCTCGCACGCGTAGGTCACTGGGTTCAATCCTCAGCACCACATAAAAATAAATAATAAAGATATTGCGTCCATCTACAACTGGGAAAAAAAAAAAAAAAAAAGAACATGGGATATTTCCAGAAAAGATAGCTTGGTCTCCCGAGGTTTATGAATTAGCTACTCTGATAAATAGATCATGCTAACTTCTCCATGTGTTCACAAATTTTCCATGCCATGTGTTGACATCCTTTTAAATGAATAGTCCGCTCTTTTATGAAGTGGAGATGTAGGGGGTAGATTCTAAGAGAACCCACAGTCAGGAGTCTCACTTTTCTCTCCCTTGCACTTATTTCTCAGGATACTCCCTGTTCCAAGAGGTACCAGCACTGTGGGGAAGAAGAGAAGCAAGAGCAGTGAGGAAGCAGTCAGAGCTCATATGCCCTGCCAATTAGTTAAAGGTCAGCTCGGAAGGAACTGCTAGTGAAAGGACAAGGAAGCTGAACTGCTCTCAAGCCAGCTGAGCTGGATGGCAGCCAGTATCTATCTCCTTGGGCCAGAGAGGAGCTCTCCACAGTTCTGTGTATCCCTGCACCAGTGCAGGAATGTTCTGTAGAAACAAGTTCATTTTACCTTGTTAGGTGAAAAGACTGAGCCAGGTTTCAGCAAGGGATTGAGGGACAGGGGACAGAAAGGACCAAACTAGTATGTGCTGTGTCAGAAGTTTATTTGGAATGACTGAAACTAAATAGTCTTCTAATTAATATAGGACTAGAGTTGTAAAATGTGGTCAAAGGGTTTTATGCAAGGATGCCATATATATATCATCTCATGGTGATGGAAAAAGTAGAGAAAAGTTTTTTTAAATTTGGTATCAGGGATTGAGCCCAAGGGCACTTAGCCACCAAGCCACATCCCCAGCCCCTTTTAAAAGTTTTGAAAAAAATTTTTAATTTGAGACAAGTCTTACTAGGTTGCTTACAGACTTGCTAAGTTGCTGAGACTGGATTTGAACCTGTGGTCCTCCTGCCTCAGCCTTCTCAGTAAGAAAATTTGTTATATACTAAATCATAAACTTTCTTATATCAGTAATTTTTCTCTTTTACACTAGAACAAGGGAATGATATATTCCTGTTTTTGCACCCTTTCCCCCAATGCGGGAAAAAAAGTAAATTTCTTTTCACAGAAATAAAGTGTACTTTAAAAAAAAGATAAGAAAAATATCAGTAAACCAACATTGGACTACTTATTCTAAAACAGTTTTCCTCTTTAACTGGGATTTTTTTCAGATTTTCTAAGAGGAAAAGTTGACGTCTAACTCCATATATTAGTTCCTTTTTTGCTTTTGTGAATTTTTTTTCTCACATTTCCTTTCTGGTGGGGATAGTATTTTATTGTTGTGTGAAAATCCAATAGCAATCCATCGGTTATCAGTAATTAGTTAGAAAGTATGTGTCAAACTGAAAAACATTTACATCCAGAAATGACGAACTTTTTCGCTCTTTCTGCATTTGGGTGACCTCAGCTTATTTTCTGGATATTTGCATTGAACAGTTAAGTGATATCATATCTCTCCTGAGGACATAATCATTCCTAAATGCCTGTCTTGTTCATTGTTTTTTAGAGGAAAGACTCCTGAGGACCGGGTACAATTGAGAGGAATGCTACCCGAGGTGGCCTGAGATACAATGTCTGGATGCACGGTCCCAATTTTCATGATCTTAACTCCAAGTTTACAGCACAGAAGGTAACTTTGCACTTGTGAATGAGGGGAAAGCAGAGAAACACATAAGGAGGCTGAAAACAAGGGAGTAAAGATTTGATCAGAGCTGGGTGGGTAGAGAGGGTCAAGGAAAACACTTCAGTTCTAAAGCCACAAATGAAGCCTGCACCAGAGTGCCCCTTTACCGTTGGCTGTTGGGAGAGGTTCAGCTGCTTAGCCTAGACACGCATCAATGACCCCAGGCTAAATGGTACAAGTCCATACATAGATCAGATCTATTTTTATTTTCCTGTATGTATTTCCTTTTTTTAATCTTAGTGCTATGTTTTAATCCTTTAATTCTTCCCTCAATGGGTCCTGTTTTTAAGCTCTTCCTCACAGCTTTAGCTTTCTTTGGATTTTTCTTTTTCTCTTTTTCTTCCAGACCTTTCTAAAAGCTAGCACTTCGTAGGGTTTTCCTCTCTTTGTTCATGTAGTCTATAAAGCAGGACTTTACGTTGGCCTGGATTTCTTAGGTCTCTAATCAACTCTGTAGAACACAGAACAGCTTGGCAATAGAAACAATAGTAGTAGTAATAATAATAATAATAAAATAACAGTGGCAAAATAATTTTATTATTGATAATAATAAATAACAGAAAAGGAAGAGGGAAAGTGACATGAAGTCATAGGCTTTCATTTGGAAATATCTATTCTGCTCAACTGAAATGCATCCTTGGAGATCAGTTACAAACATCTGTCTGGGTGAAGAAAAGCAAAGCTAGAAGGAAATTCTACCTTCAAATGTTAAGTTTGCTTTTGTGGATAATCTTCTGTTGAAATTCCTACATACAAACAAACCTTTGAAAACAAAACTGAAAACAATGGCTGCCACTAATAATATTTCCAAGGGTACCTTTTAAACAGAGCAGATTTGTTCTTCTATCACAGCTGCTTCAGAGCAGTTTCCATTTAAATACATATATACCTATTTTATATCTGCCATTATGCATTTTTGTTTGCATAACCTAAGTCTTGTCAACCAGTTATTTTAAAAAATACTTTTTGAAATTACCCACACCTCGAACAGCAGAAATGCTCTGTGTATATAAATGCTCTGGAAAGGCAAAGCTAGGTACTGGGTGTAGGCACAGGACAAACCGCATGGTCTGCCTTGGCAGCCCTATCCTCACCTGCAAGCTGCCCACACACACTCTCTTCCAAACGGTGCTTCTCTGATGCCAACTGGCTGAGCTACTGAGAGGAAGCCAATGGTGGGTGGGGGAGGTGACATGGATAAATATTTCATAAACTTAACTTCAAGCTTAAAACTTGATTTACCATTTCAACCAAATTCACATTCGAAGTTCCACCTCTTAAAAGTCTAGGACATTCAAGAGTTAAAGGGGTATGGAAGCTGGTGTAGCCAGGGGCTGTCATCCAAGGCCAGCTGAACATGCAGCAGGAAGGGTTTGGTTCTGGCTAGGCTACAGACAAGACATCTGGATGCAGGAAAGGTCTAGAATGCCAGAAGCAGCTTTGCTTTTTGGTGTTAGGCTTCATTGAGTCCAACCTGGGAGAATATTTGGTTTAAGACCCAAACTAAGATTCTTCTCTGAAGAGGGATTTGATATTTTGAATTTTATATAAAACAAACATCCACTATATTTATATATATATTCTTCTTGGTAAAGAAGGTTACAGGAAGCAATATATACACAATTAAATATATTTAGAAAAGACTGCAGACCAGATTCGTTAGATTTATAAATACACAAAAACTGCTGTTGTCTTTAAATAATTTTGCTAGGAATCTTGATAAGTTTTGTGAAAAAAAAAAGATTTTGGTTTTTATATTGTACTTCTCTTGTTACTCTTATGAAGAATTATTTTATTTTTTTTCTTACAGGTCACTTGAAAAAGCAATTTTGCCACAATGAAATTACTTTCAGGTCTTTAAAATTATTTTCCTTCTTCATTTTTATTTTATATTTAGTTATATTTATAATTAATTGCATTAGGCATAATGTTGGGCCAATTGTCATGCCTTTCACAGAAAATTTTTCTTTACTAAAACTAGAAAAAATTCAGGGAAATTATAGCAACTTCCTACTCTATATCACTCCTGAACATACACTCTGGAAACCACTCACTTTAAAAGATATGATCTATTCTTTTTTAGCTATAGCAGTCTATTTTTTATTTATACATGTAATTCTTAACAATTAAAGGAAAAGGCAAATGTAAATTCACTTAGACAAAACAAAGTAGGAAAAAAAGAATATTATCCTCAAGAGAATTCCTACCTTAAAGAAAAGAAAATGCATATATCTTCCTGGGTGTGAAAATCATCGGTAAGGGAAGTGTTGTTTGGTTGTGTCCCAGCCCCCTGCCCCCGCCTCTCTCCAAGGCATTAATTGCCACCTAGCAGCAGAGAGAGGAATTGCATGCTTAACTTTGGACAGACATTCTAGAAAACATTAGCTGTAAAAAGGCACATTACTTTTAATGTGAACAATGTCTTAGAAATTATTAGCCTACTGGTAGACTAGGGATAAATTTTTTTCTCTCATCTTGAGAAGAAAAAAGGAAATAAAACAAATGAAAGTGTTTGCTTATATGTAAAAATACTTTCCATCATAAAATGCCTGCTACTTTTGCCACCTCAGCAACAGGGCAATAAAAGAAATTCTGAAATCACCCCTGATACTAAAAAAATGCTGGTTGTGGCCCATTATAGGAATAAATACTTGTTTTTTTTTTTTTTTTTT
>CM053399.1:43273119-43313057 GCA_028644305.1 Xerus rutilus
AATACTTGTTTTTATTACAGAAAGCAGTGTTCCAAATAATCTCACAATAGATTTCTATAAAAATGAAAGCAAAATATATTTTGTTGTGTGAGTATAGTAAGAGGTTTATTTTTTAAATGAGAAGGTATTTTATAAAGAACAAAATAATTTCCAGATAAAATTATTATTCAGATTTATTGAAGAAAGGTATCCTTGTATTAAACTCCACCAACCATATTTTTTCATTTCTGTAGCAGTTAGCCACCTTGAATGTTAATACTTTAAAGGGTATCTTCTATTATTACGCTTCATAGATTGTGGCAGCTCACTAAAAGTAAATAAAAATTGTCAAAAAATATTAAATCAAAATCAAACATATAGGAAGACTTCAAAAGGCAGCAAGATTAAAAAGGTGGGTTTGACTAAAAGTGTAGCATTTACCAGATGAAATTTGAGGGGGGAGAATGCCTTCCAGTTTGTCACCCTTTATCTAAATAGGCATTGCTGCTATTGTGATTGTAGGAGGATGTATTACCACTGAGGCAACCAGCAACATTTTAGAAGATAAATGCTTATTTTAAAAGCAGCAACGATAACAGCTAATATTTATGGAGTACTTACCACATGCCAGGTAGTATACTAAGCACTATGAATGAGAAATTCTCCCAATCATCACAATAATCATAGAACATACTAACAAATGTTATTTCCATTTTACAGGTTTCATCAACACCACTACCACAAAGAATCAAAAAGGTGAAATAAGTCATCAAAGGTCTCGGAGCTTGTAAGTAAGTAAGCTCAAATATAAACCAAATTCTTCTTTAATATTGGAGTATCCCAGCAATCAATCCTTGAAACTGTTTTCTATCTATTCGCTCTCCAGTCTCAGGGCTCTAAATAACTTCTCTTCTGGATCTCTAGCTTAGATCACTCCACCAAACTCCAATTCATATGCCAATCAACTATCTCCACCTGGATGTCTAATAGACATCGCAAACTTGAAATATAAAAGCCATATTCATCATCTTTTCTCCCAAAAAATCTATTCCTCCTGTCACTTCAGTTACTGCAAATTCTATTCTTCCATTTGCTCAGGCCAAAACACTGGAATTTGAACTCTCTTTCTCTAATGCAATCTATTATCAAAAAAAAACTATTGGCCTTCAAAATATATCCAGAATCCAACTACTTTCTACCACCTCACCATTACAACTCTGATCCAGAATTTAGCCAACTTTCACTTGGATTGTGATAAGAGCCTTAATCTTGTTAGCAGGCCTGACCCCTATAGTCTGTTCTCAACACAGTATTAGGATCTTTTAAAAGTGTCAGGCATGACATTCCTCTGTTCAAAATCCTCTGTTGACTTTATATCTCAAAGTCTTTACTAGAGCCTAAAGGTCTACAATATCTGTAATATGTAACTTATATAACTCCTCCTTGATTTCATCTTTTCTCTCAGAAATATTTGTTTTGTTTACACAGATATTCTTGGCATCTTGCTAGTAATGCTTAGCATACAGTAAAGTGATCAACAAGTATTTGTTTGGTAAATGAGAAATATCTGATTTCAAATCCTACCCTTTTTAATACTTCTTATGCATATTTTGGAGGCACTGTGAGGAGAAGGCAGTGGGCTGGACTTTTTTCAGAGTGTCTCTTACATAAAAGCCTCACTTAGGGACCAGCAGAAGAGTCATTTGGTCTCTTGGGGTTTTATTGGCTTTCAACTATTCTAAGCATGACTTAGGGATTTTGGCTCAAGATACACCCTGCTTCCTAACCAGTAGTTGCAAAATTGATCAATTAAGAGTATTCTGTAGGAAGAATAATCCAGAAAAACACACTACTGTTCTAAATTAGACCACTATTAGTTATTTCAGGATTTTTTAGAATTAAAAAAAAATCCTAATAAGAGCCAAGCTGAAAATCTCCCATGGACATGTTTTATTGTTACTCAACTATCAAGATGACATTCTGTAAAAATTGCTTAATTTCTGGAAAAAAATTTTTTCTAAACAACTCAAGTATGCCAATGGCTTTTGTACAGGCCTCCCTTGGTCACAAACAGAGGGAGGAAAATTATACAACTTAGATACAACTCTAAATTATTATTCTTCCTAAGTATGTCTATTAATTCTGATTTGCCCTGTTCCAAATGTTGCCTCCTACCAGAAGAGACCTTTAGCATCTAAATAGCCAGGAAAAACGAAGGTAGGAGTGGATACAGACAAGGCTAGTTTAGAGTGGGCTATGTAAAAGCTATCAAAGATTGGCCAAATAAATTATGAAAGTCATATGATGGACATTAGAGTTAGACATTTAATTAAGTATGGGACATGAAGAAATGTTTGTGGTACAATGTTGTTAAATAAATTTGGCCATAAGCTGTTTTCATACATATTTTAAGTTTGGCCTAATGGTTTCTGATGTATACAGTGAATTGTTATTTAACCTGTAAACAGACTATAGCCTAACATGAAACTATATTTTTTTAAGCAGCAGCCAAGTCTCAACTAATCATAGCTGTTAAATTTCAAACCAATTAGAGGCTGAAAGCTGCCAAAAATCATGACCACATAAAGCAAATGCCAACTACAACCAATCAGGTTGCTTTTTGTCTAGCTATAAATATAACCTGTGTACGTGGTGACTTGGAGCATTGTGAACCATTTTTGATCCAGACTGCTGCCCAATTCATGAATTCTTTGCTTAGTTAAACTCTGCTAAATTTAAAGTTTTCCTTTAAAGATGTAAAAGTAATTTAAGAAATAATCATATGTCACTCGATAACAAGATTTTTTTGTGGCAGTTTTTTTATTGAAATATTAATTCTGTTTATCCTAGATAGTTGCCATTTTGGCCGATTCAAGCAGGTATCCGGGCTTCAGATTTTTGTAAGACAAAGAGCAAAATCTGGGGCCCAGGATTGTGGCTCAGTGGTAGAGCGCTTGCCTCACATGGGTGAGGCACTAGGTTCAATCCTTAGCACCACATAAAAATAAATAAATAAATAAAATGAAGATATTGTGTCCATCTTTAAAAAAAAAAAAAGCTAAATCTGCTTAGAGGTAGGCTCTCCTCAGTTTTTGAAATGAAAAGGGTAAAGTGGAAGAATGATTTCTCAAAGTTTAGAATTCTGAAGCCTATAGGTTGAGCAAACAGCTAAAATTCCCATCATGCTCTGTGACAGAGCCCATGATGGCAGCAAAATCCTTGGAAAGCTACACCTACCTATATGCAGAGGCTGCCAGATTCACTTGATTCCTGATGCCTGCCCGCCTCTGTTTTGTAATTCCTAATTCTTAAGTGCCAGAAGTAATAAAGAAAAATCAGTCACAAGATCTGAGGGGAAGATGTCACAGAAAGTAAATCCAGGCGTAAATCAATGTGGACAGATAATCAAATAAGTTGAGGTAATTACTGGTATTTCCACAATAATTAAGACCTTAGACACTTTGTACAACCCTGAATGGTAAGGAATGTTCAATGATAATTGAGATTGAATTCCCTACCTGCATGGCAAAATAGGAGCTCAAAGTTAGATTCAAGTTAATCCAAAGAAATGAAATATAGCCGGGCGCAGTGGCTCACGCTTGTTATCCCAGCACTTAGGGAGGCTGAGACAAGAGAATCGCTAGTTCAAAGCCAGCCTCAGCAACGGGGAGGCGCTAAGCAACTCAGTGAGACCTTGTCTCTACATAAAACACAAAATAGGGCTGGGGATGTGGCTCAGTGGTCGAGTACCCCTGAGTTCAATCCCCAGTACCAAAAAAAAAAAAAAAAAAGAAATGAAATATTTCCATGGAATGAGAATCACACCCACAATAAGTACATGAGCATGCATATAAACATACACACAAATAGAAAATATATTCTCAGGATAATTTTCCTCCCTTCTTAAGATTGATATTGGAGGGGGAGGAAATCACTAATATTTTTACAATGATTTTTCTCTACCACGTAGATTACAGAGATATTTCACATTGTCTTTATTTGAAAAAAATTAAATATTTGATATTTTTAATCTGAAAAAATATAAAGCCAACTGTAAGCTGACGTTTTTTTCCTTCTGAATATTTGAACAGGTAGAAAACGTGGAAGGACATATACCATTAACTTAGGCTGTTTTCCACCTATTTCAAACCTACCCACATTTTTTCCTAAAAATATAATAAATATAATAAAGATATAATACAAATTCAGCTATAAGAGAAGATTAAGTTTTCTTAACATAAAAAAGTCTTATATACCTTCCGTATCCTGAGAAAATAAATAATACTATCAGTCCTTGTCCAAGAAAGAAATAGATAGTATACTCAAAAGGGGAGCCTGAAGAGAGTATAATAAAAATGTGGGCAGGCAAACAAGAAATGGCAATACCACCACCAACCTGTGGCCAACACAGAGGGAGGAAGGGTAAATAAATACTGATCTCTCTCTCCAATTGTTTTCTGATTTCCCGCTGGTGCCTTCATTAGCTAAGCTTAACTGAAAGCCAGAGTAGAAGGGACTCTACTGATGCAATCCCTAAAGAATGAAATAGATCTACAGGGATAAGCAGGAATATCAAGTACAATAAGTTTAAAGTACAAGCAACTGCGTAATTTTGCTATAAATATTTCCCAATTTAAAAAAATCTGCTGGAAGATGACTAGAAACAAAGTTTTGCACTTCAATCTTTGGTACTATGTAATGTATTTGGAATTATTACTACAAAATACCACAAAATAGCACCTCTATTCATCCACTAACTCTTTTAACTAAAATTCATTGAGCACAAAGTTTGACACATTACACATACACGCAAAGGGAAGTGTGATACAGTTCCTGTCTTCCAGGTGCAGACAACATGTATATATGGAGAAAACATGCAAACATGGAGACAACAGACAACATGTATATGTGGAAACAACATGCAAACAAATAAGCACAATTAAGTATTATATGTGTGTAGTAGTAGGATGTTAAAAATGGGACTCCGGGGGCTGGGACTGTGGCTCAGTGGTAGAGCGCTTGCCTCGCATGCGTGCACCTTCTGGGTTCAATCCTCAGCACCATATAAAAATAAATAAACAAAGATATTGTGTCCATCTACAACTAAAAAAATATTTAAAAAAAAAAAAAAAATGGGACTCCGTCTCACTCTGTCACATTCCACAGTAAAATGGAAAACCACCGAACAAAAACTGTCAATAAAGGGAAAGAGGACTTCTTTTGCAACTTTAACTGTCCACTTTTAAGTCAGAAAAAAGTTGGAGTTTAGAAGACTTTGAGTTTTTGGTGTGCTGTGAATGGTCATTGCTTTTGCCATGCTCATGGCAAAAGGGAAAAGAAGCTTTTCATGCTTAGGGAAAGAAGCTTTTTTTACCCGCTGGTGTTGAGGATTGAACCCAAGGCCTTGTACCTGCTATGCAAGTGCTATAGCACTGAAAGACACCCCCAGCCCCAGAAAGAAGCTTTTAGGCTTTAATGGAACTTTTATGGTCCCTGGAATGGGGGTTGGGGGTCACAGTAGACTAGTGGCTCATATCTGAGAAACTCATTTATTCAATACATATGAGTTCCTGCTATGTCAGGCTTTGTTCCAGATACTAAGAATACTTCAGTAAATTTTTTAAATGTAAAAAATTCCTATTTGGGGATATTTATGTGATTCCCCGTTACATATTTACAGCCACTCCCAGCTTTTACTTCACTAGGTCTCTTTCTATCTAAAGAGTTCCTCCTATAAAAGTAACAATAAGAGATTACCATCCCTATTGGCAGGGAACTCTTATAAATGATAGAATGATTAAAAAAATAAAAAATTAAGAAAAGAAAATGACAATAAATACATGAAAAAACATTTTTTACTAGTATTCAAAAAATACAAGTTAAATTAAAATTAATGGGCTTTTTCTTTTTCTATCAACTTAACAAAGGTTAAAAAGTACCTAATATCCAATATTGGTGAAGGTATAATGGAAGTAAACTGTCAGGTGCAGTTGAATATAAATTGATGTAAAATTGTTTTTGCAACTTAGCTATATTTATCACAATTACAAATATGATCCTTTTGACTCATTATTCTACTTCTATGAATTCATCAGAAGGTGGTAATCAGGAAAATACATTAAAAATGTACATGTACAAGAATAGTCATTACATTATTTTTTATATCTTTAATTTATTTATTTACTAAATAAATAAATGTGGTGCTGAGGATGAAACTCAGTGCCTTATATATGTGAGGCAAGTGCCTACCACTGAGCCACAACCCCAGCCCTACACTGTTTTTTTTTTAAATATATTTTTTAGTTTAGATGGACATAATACCTTTATTTTATTTTATTTTATTTTATTTTTTTAATATTTTGTTTAGTTGTAGATGAACACAATATCTTTATTTATTTTATGTGGTGCTGAGGATCGAACCCAGTGCCTCACGTATGCGAGGCAAGCGCTCAACCGCTGAGCCATAGCCCCAGCCCCTATTTTATTTATTTATTTTTATGTGGTGCTGAGGATTGAACCCAGTGCCTCACACATGCTAGGCAAGCGCTTTACCACTGAGCTATAGGCCCAGTCCTCTACACTGTTTTTATTACAACAAAAACTTGGAAATATTTAATTTCTCATCAATAAGTAAATTGTTGTATCTCCACACAATGAACCACTATGAAACTATTGAGAATAATACAGATCATTATTTATAAACATAAGATGGCCATAACTTTTTTAATGTATTAGTTAAGATGGTTTAGTATGATCTTATTTCTAAAACAATTTATTAAATATTTGTATGATACACATAACGAGAGAGATACATGGGAAAGGTTTGTGAAAATACTAACATTACATGACAATTTTAAAATAAGCATTTAACCATTCATTCAACATTCATTTTTCATTCATTCATCAGTATTTATTAAGCACAATGATATGTGCTAGATGTGGGACAAACAAAGGAGAAGTCTGTTTAATCTGTTAATTTAATCCACTAAATTATCAGTATTATTTTTAAATGGTAATAACCATTGTTGGTGAATTTAAAGGTAAGGGCAATTTTGTATACTATTCAAAGTCTAAACTTGTAAAAAAACATTTCTGAAAGTCAATTAAGCACTTTTTATCAAAAGCTTTAAAAATATCCATTTCCTCTGACACAGCAACTCCATTTATAGGAATTTATTCTTTAAAAAAATGAGTATGAATTACACAAAAATATAAAGTAGTTCATAAATGAGTTTTTTGGGGGAACCTAAATATTAAACAATAGGGATCTGGACAGATGTCATATATTCATAATGCAGGCTACTGTGGAGTAGTGTTTCCCCTGGAAAATGTTTAACACGGAAAAAATGTCCCAAAAATAAACAAAAAAGTTTTAAAAGATACTAATTTGCTGTGAATTTGAGCAAATCACTCAAGTGATCTATTTCACCTACAAAGCTCAGATCCTTAAGAATCCTTACCTTACCTGAGTCTAGGTTCTCTTCTTTACAAAGAAAATTAGCAGTCGGTAGACGTTTGGTCAGCAGCTGTTTGCAGAGATGTCTTAAGATAGTTCACTTAAGGATTTACCAGATGCTCCCAAAAGAGAAAATAGATAATTCATAAGAAAATGTCGGTTTTTGATTCAGTGGCCTAATCTACCAGGTATAGTGAGTGCATGGTTTTGAGGACAGACTGTGTCCCCTTGAAGTTCGAAGTCTAGCGGAAAAAAACAATAATAAAAATTAGCGATCAATGACAATAAAGCCTTGAAAGATCAGATCTCCGGGGAGTAAAGAGGCGTATTCCAAAGTAGAAAAAAAAGTACATAAACAAGATACTCGAGGAAAGATACAGTTGACGCACATAAACAGACCATTACTTTGTGGCCTTTTCTGAGCCTAGCCTAGTCCTTCTGAGTTACACAATTCACAAATTTCTGTGAACAGTGATTGAGCAGCTAAGCGGCACGTTCGTATCACCCAGAGTTGCAGCTGTCTTCCAGTTGGGTAAGAAATTGGCGGGAATCTACAACAGACCGTGGATGTCGCTGACGATCATCCACGATCCAACAAGCGCAACGTGACGGGGGCGAACTGGCAGCTCTCAATTGCTGCGGGGAATCCCAGACCAGGGTTTCCCGCCAATCTCAGTTCCTGGATCTTTTAAGGCCCCGCCCACCCGCGCCAAGCGCGCCGGAAGTTTTAAGGGCCAGGAAGCATCGAAAGCCTATCGATATCTCTGGAATAGACTGCCCTACCCTGCGCCGCTGCCGTCAAAACGCCGCAGACTTCTCTGTCGGTCGCCGAGCGGTGATTTCGGCAGCGCTCTTCGATTCGCAGGTTTTGCTGGAGCTCAGAACCAAGTCCGCGCCGGAACTATGGTGTGTTGAATCCCGGACTTTGGAAGGCTTAGGAGAGAGGTCCGGTGACTGGGGGGAGGTGATCTGACGGTCTTGTCATCCTTGGTACGGCCTGGGGCCACGAGGCATGGGAGCTTTAACCGACGGGAGGACTCCGGCCGTGATTCAGCATCTCCGGCCTGTCTGAAGGAGTGGGCGGTCGGTACTCAGTGAGGCCTTTTCGGCGAGGCTTGTTTCACTTTGCAGGGAGTCTCTAGCACTTCTTCCTCCATCAGTTAGCCGAGTTCGCCTAAAATCCTTCAGTTAAATAGATTCCGAGAGGTCGTGAATGATCCCTCGTGGTATGTTTGGGAGGAGACGAGAGGGACTTAACTTGGAGGCCTCCCAGCACTGACTTGACTCCAGGATTTGTGTTGTTGGACCACGTCCACGTTCCTGGCGTGTTCTGCTTTACCCGTCATCTAGAGCTCGATTAGAAAAGGCCCGTTTCAATCACTTTGTCCGCTCAACCTGGTTACAGATGAGGAAAGCTAGGCAGATAGGGAAGTGATGGAATCAGGGTTATAATATAGGTCTCTGAACTTCTACTGAATCTGTCATTCCTGCATTCGACCTTCCCATCCCAAGTACTGATAGATTTGCTTTAATAACATCATTGTGGGCAGTAATGGTTCTATTATTGTAGCTATTTGTATCCACTGCTAACTTCATGAGAACATTTTTGTGTTCATTCAGTGTGAATATTTAGATGTACATAGTAAGATTTCAAAGATAAATCAGACAAGTGTCTAATAATATAAAGACACTTGTAATCCCAGCACTTAGGGGAGGCTGAGACAGGAGAATTGCGAGTTAAAGCCAGCCTCAGCAATGGCGAGGCGCTAAGCAACTCGGTGAGATCCTGTCTCTATATAAAACACAAAATAGGGCTGGGGATGTGGCTCAGTGGTCGAGTGCCCCTGAGTTCAATCTGCAGTACCAAAGAAAATAATAATAATTATAAAGACAGATGTGTAAAGAACTGTGGGCCTACGTGTTGGGGGAATTTGGTGAGAAAATGGGGAAGACTTCAAGAGAGACATTTGAGCTAATTTAAAGCAAAGGAATGCTTTTTTTAATGTAAAAATTTAACTTTATTGAGGTATAAATGACATACAATAAATATTACATATTTATAACATACATTTTGATAAGTTTCAACACATATGTATACTCATAAAACCATTATGTCAGTCAAGCCAGTGAACATAACCTTTAGGATCAAAGTTTTTCATGCCCTTTTGTTGTTCCACTACTCCCTACCTGAGTCTCCCAAATCCTCACCCAGTCCCTTTTCAACTTATGCTCTGCCCTATCAATGAGTTTACATTTTATAGAATTTTATGTAAATTGAATCATGCAGTATGCTATCATATGGATCTTAAATGTCCCCCCCCAAAATCCATGTGTTGAAGACTTGGTTTCCAGGGAGTCACTATTGAGAGATGATGGAACCTTTAAGAGGTAGGGCCTAGTGGAAGGTATTTAGGTCACTGGGGGTATGGCCTTAAAGGGAACAGTGGGAACCCAACTCCTCCTTGTTCTCTAGAAAAGGACTGCCTTTGACCATTTATTAGTGCCCTATGTAAGATAACAGCATAAGCAAAGATAGAAAGAAAAATTGATGCATATGAACTTTAGCACTTACCTACCCAGAGGGAATGCTATGGAGAGTGGCAGAGTAGGAAATTGGGAAGATAGGACCTATCTAATCTTTTCTTCCCTCCTTCACCAATTAATGGTAAATGTAGAACTGGCTAGTAACAGTATAGTAATAAAGTTCCAGCCACGTTGTGTTAACAGAATTGCTTTAATGTTGAATGGAAACACATGCAAGCACATTTCTTATTGTTAAGAGTAGTGGTTTATAATGTACTTAATAGGTCTTTTTTCTTTTACTTTCAGTTTCGCAACCAGTATGACAATGATGTTACTGTTTGGAGCCCTCAGGTAAAATAATGTTTTATGCCATTTCTATGAAGAGGCTTTTCATGACTGCAGTAGGTTTAGAAACTTAGGAGACTGTAGACTGTGAGAAAGTAGAATATCAATTTGGACATTCCTGGAACTTAAATTTATAATTAAAATAACTTTCCTGGTTTTAAAAACACAATTTGAGGGGCTGGGGCTGTAGCTTAGTGGCAGAGCACTTGCTTAGCATGTGTGAGGCACGGGGATCAATCCTCAGCACCACATAAAAATAAAAGGCATGCTATCCATCTGCAACTACAAAAAAAAATTTTTTAAAAAACAATCATAAGGCCTTGGGTTTAATCCCCAGCACCACCAAAAAAATTTTTTTTAATTAAAAAAAAAACATCATTTGAAATATAACTATGCTTGCCTGAGGTTTGGGAACTCTTAATTTTTAATTTGTAAAGGATCTTCTGAGGTGACTCCATGATGTTATTTTTTCTCTTTAGGGCAGGATTCATCAAATTGAATATGCAATGGAAGCTGTGAAACAGGGTTCAGCTACAGTTGGTCTGAAATCAAAAACACATGCAGTGTTGGTTGCACTGAAGGTAAGTAAAGCCATGCATGTATTTTTCTCCTTTAGAAAACAGAACTACCAAATGTAAATTTCACTGTATAAACAGTAAAGTTGTGAATTTACTTTTACATCTTATAATGTCTCTATTTAGAGAGCACAGTCAGAGCTTGCAGCTCATCAGAAAAAAATTCTGCATGTTGACAACCATATTGGTATCTCAATTGCTGGGCTTACTGCTGATGCTAGACTGTTATGGTAAGTAGAATCATGAAAAACAAAATTATCTCTTGGGGCTGGGGTTGTGGCTCAGTGGTAGAGTGCTTGCCTAGTACATGTGAGGCACTAGATTCAATCCTCAGCACCACATAAAAATAAATAAGATATTGTGCCCATCTACAACTAAAAAATTTTTTTTTAATTTTTTTCTTGATTCATAATTGATTACTTTTCTAGAAAAATTCAGGTAAGATATACTAACACTTGAGAAGTCACTGAATAATGTGGTATTTGGTAATTTCTGAGAATGGGCGAATTACTTAATACTCACACAATGCATTGTTTGAAACCACGTATGTCTAAGAAGATCTTGACATTTTTGTTTAATGTTTTAAAGAGAGGCAAACCATCCTTACTGTCTTTAATACTTCAGTATTTATTAGACATTTGTTTTTTGCAAAGCTCAGTAGTGGATAATACAGGGTACAGAAAGGTGATTCAGACATGGATCACATCTTCAAAGAACTTCAAATCTATTTAATCTAGGGAGGAAGTGGAAAGTAACAGGTAAATTTCTGTGAGCAACAAGAGAAGATAGAGATTGTTTGTGGTTGAGAAGCAGTATATAAATGAAGAAGTGGAGCTTTGAGATCAGATACATATAATCATTTCATCACTTAATTTCTGAGAATGGGCGAATTACTTAATACTCAGCTTTTTCAGTATTTTCTTTTTCAAGGGTATCGCGAAGTAGGCATTTAAAACAGTGCCTTTCAGGTAGCATGTGAGTGTTTATATGTTGAGGGTAGGAGGTAGTTTGCCAAAGCTAAGATTTTAAATTCATTATTTTATTAAGGAAGAAAGAATATAAATAGAGTAAATGGTAGTGCCTTTTGTTTAAGAGTTTCCAGCTGGTTCCTTGCTAAGTTAATGGTATACTGACAATATTACGGGTTTCTATTTGCTCCTAAAAATGTAAAATGTGCAATGTTATCAAACATTTAACCCATTTTATCTAAAATTTTTGCTATGCCAACATATATTTAATATAGAAACTTTATTAATGAGATATTGTACATTGTTTGATGCTAAATCTTTGAAATTTGATGTGCATTGTATATATACATCTCAATAAAGCTACTTTTCAGTGGCTTAGTAGCCATTAGTGCCTGCCATATTAGAGAGTGTGGTTTTAGACCACTTTGGGAAACTGACTTTTAAAAAGTACTAAACACATAGCTTGGTTCCTCTAATAAACATTTGATTATCAGGGACTGGGTAAGTAGCTCAACGGTAGTGTACCTGCTCTAACATGCACAAGGCCCTGGGTTTGAACTTGAGCACTGCAAAAAAAAAAAAATTTGACCATCAGATGTGACATACACATACTGGATAAAGCAACATGGAAAGAATGAGCATGTCTATTTCTTGTTATTTAATCCTCTAGTAGGCATGAGTTCCTTTTTCCCAATGTTAATCTCGCTCAAACCTTCACAGGTTTAACAATGAGACTTAGCAGCCTAGTGTCTAATATCTAATGCAGCTTATGATGAGAAGTAACATTTGCAAAACATGTGAAAACATCCTCTGCTATGGATTCTATTTCTTGCCATTGCTCTATTGGAGATTTTAATCTGTTTTCAAGGAAAAACAAAAAAGAGTAGGTACTTTTTTTATTTTCTGATTCAAGACTTAGAATTAAAGACAAGCTGTTGCTGGCCGGGTACAGTGTTACATGCATGTAATCCCAGCTACTCAGGAGGCTGAGGCAGGAGGATTGTGAGTACAAGGCCAGCCTGGACAACATCCTGTCTCAAAATAAGGACAAACTGTTGCTCATAAGAATAAGAAGAGAATGCTCTTTTCTCTTCCATCAGCCTTCTATATTCTGTAAGTGCTCTGAAACATAAGATTTTTCTAGAGTTAAGGAATAGTTTAATCTAAAAGACCTCATATGGCCCTAGAGTTTAGCGCTGCGTATCTTCTTACCTTTCTGGTTTCCTTATATGAATGTGATCCATGAAAATGTTTGGAAGTGAAATCAAACTGCTTTATTTGGATTAGCTATGATTTGAAATTACTAACTTTTCTTGTTTCTTTTTTAGTAATTTTATGCGCCAGGAGTGTCTGGATTCTAGATTTGTATTTGACAGACCACTTCCTGTGTCTCGTCTTGTATCTCTAATTGGAAGCAGTATCCTTTTTATGTTAACATTTATGAATGTGAACTTTAAAGAGTTTTGGTACTTAACCCCTATGGTCTTAGGAATATGACTATAAAACATAAGTATGATTATAAAACTTTTAAGGCATTGGGCTGCTCTTTCATTAGCTATTATAAGCAATTTATATTTTCCAGACATACATAAGCCTAGTTTTATGAAAACTGTCCAAGCATCATTTTTGAGAAGATTTGAAGTTTCTTATTGATTCCAGATATACCCAAAAGTCCTGCACTCCTTATATCCAAAACAAATGAGATTCTATATGGAAAGAGATCATTTTGCTAGTATGTATTCTTGGGTTTAATGGAAAGTCAAACACATAATATTGAGTCAAAGTAGAACTGTTCTATTTTACTTTCTTCCTACAGATTATGCAGTGACTGAGGAAGAAGTTAGAGGTCTTTGTGTTAACAATGTTTAGTTTGAAAATAAAGATAGTATTTCAAGCCAGATGCAGTGCACCCATGTAATCCCAGAAGCTCAGGAGGATTGTGAGTTCAAAGCCAGCCTCAGCAACTTAGTGAGGCCCTAAGCAACTCAGCAAGACCCTGTCTCTAAGTAAAATATGAAAAGGGACTAGGGATGTGGCTCAGTGGTTAAGCTCCCCTGGGTTCAATCCCTGGTACACCCACCTCCTCACACCCCACCTCCCTCTCCTGCGAAAAAAATATAGTACTTTATTCCTTTTAGAACAAGCTCTTTAACTAAGTTAAGAGACCCAGATACCAACACAGCGGTATGGCCGGAGACCCTATGGTGTTGGGCTGCTTATTGCTGGTTATGATGTAAGTTGATACTATTACATTTTAGTGATTTTTAAAAACTGGAAATTTTTGTAATTTTCAGCTCAACCAAAGCAAGAATTATGATGTGTTTTTGTTTGTTTGTTTGTTTTGTTTTTTTTTATTTGTAGGATATGGGCCCTCACATTTTCCAAACCTGTCCATCTGCTAATTATTTTGACTGCAGAGCTATGTCCATTGGAGCCCGTTCTCAATCAGCTCGTACTTACTTGGAGAGACATATGTCTGAGTTTATGGAATGTAAGTGACAGCTTTTTTTTGGTTTGGTTTGGTTTTGCCTCCTCCAGTCTTTTAAGGAAAACTATTAGCCTTACAGCATTTTTTAAAAAATTAAGCCTACAAAGTGATTATTACATCTAGATTACTCCTGGTTACCATAGTCATTTCAATCACTAGTAGAACTCTTTCAAAATATAAATGTGTCCCTAGCCTTAAAAATTCTTGATTGATTTGGTCTGAAATATGTTGGGAAGCACTGTACAAGTTGCTATTTGTAAGTTCTGTGTTTACAACTTTCAGTTTTCTGTGATTGTGTTCCTATTTTAAGCCACTTAGACATTTCTGCATTAAGTAGTCCATAAACAAAAAGTAAAAGGCAATGTAGCAATGGCAAAGGAAGGTAAAAGATGTGAGATGATACATAGGGAAGGTTTTCAAGTGATTTTCTTCACATTGGAAGGAGAGTTTTCAGTGTTTTTAACATTTCTCTTAGTTGTCTTACAAGTTTTATTGTGGCAGTATAGTAGTCTATGAAGCAAATATTTAGAGCTCAGTGAATATAGAGAAAAATAATTAACACTCTCAAAGCAGATGATAATAGCTTTAACTTTAGGATAAAGAAGTTCTAGTGCCATATAAGCTTGGGAAGCACTGATTAAAGTTTAACATTTCAAATTATGATAATTGAGTTGGGAGTTCCCAAGATAGCCCTTAACATTTGGAGATTTGCTAGGGTTCAGAGGACTTAGTGTGTAGTTATACTCACAGCTAAGGCCTACAGCAATATGGTAAGGATATATAGCTGAATCATTAAGGAAAGAGCCCAGAGGAACCCATGAGGAGGCTTCCTTATGTTCTGTCCCTTCTCAGAAGGGGTCACAGAACATACTTGAAGAGCATGTGTGTGATATTTCTGACTAGAGAAGCTCATTAGAAACTTGGGTGTCCAAAGTTTGATTGAGATCTGGTCACATAAGCATGCTCTGCCTAACACATTCCAATCTGGATAAAAAGTTAATAAGGATTGCACTGAATCTGTAGATCGTTTTGGGGAGTACTGCTACTGTTATAATCTAGATGGTCCACCACTTAAGAATGGTTCAACTTAGGATTTGACTTTATGATGGTGTGAGAGCAATATATATTCAGTACAAAATGACTTTTCAGATTTTGAATTTTGATCTTTTTCTGGACTAGCAATATGCAGTAAGATATTCATGATAAAACATCAGTGAGCCATAGGTCTCAGTCAACCACACATTTCCAAGGGTAAACAACTGATATCTATAGTGTACTGTGTTGCTGAACTATGACATTTGGTAGGTTAGGTGGAGTAAATGAGTTGTTTCTTACATTTCAATTTACAGTGAGTTTATCAAGTTGTATTCTGATCATAGAAGATTTGCATAAATGCTTCTTGACCTCTGAATGTGGGTGTCTTTCCATTTACTTAGGTCTTTAATTTCTATGATGTTTTGTAGTTTTTAGCATATAAGTCTTGTACTCTTAAATTTATTCATATTTTATTCTTTTTTTTTTAAATTTTTTTAGTTGTAGATGGACGCAATATCTTTATTTTATTTATTTATTTTTTATGTGGTGCTGAGGATCGAACCCAGTGACTCACGCATGCGAGGCAAGCACTCTTCCACTGAGCCACAACCCCAGCCCAAGTATTTTATTCTTTTTGATTTTACTATGAACAGAATTTGTAGATTCTTAAGATCCAAGTCATGTCACCTAGGAATGGAGAGTTTTACTTCTTCCTTTCCAATGTGGATACTTTTTATTTCTTTTTATTACCTGATGTTCTTGCTAGACCCTCCAGTGCAATGATGAATAGATATGGTAAGAGCAGACACCTTTGATTTGTTCTTGATTTTAAGGGGCAAGTTTTATTTATTTATTTTGGTTCTGGGGATTGAACCCAGGGTTGCTTAACCACTGAGCCAAATCCCCAGTCCTTTTTTTTTTTTTTTTTTGAATTAGGGTCTTGCTAAGTCTAAGTCTGGCTTTGAACTTACTCCTGCCTCAGCTCCCTCAGCTGCTGGGATTACAGGTGTGTGCCACCACGTTTAGCAAGGGAAAAGTTTTATTAAGTATACTTAATAAATTAGCTGTGAGTTTTTATAAATAAACTCTTCAATTATTATTTTTATTATGCAAGCATTTGGGGTTTTATCACATGCTTTTCATGCATCTGTTGAGATGATCATGCAGGTTTTTTCCCTTCAGTCTGTAATGTAGTGTGAAATTAATTGACTTTTCAAATGTTAAACGACTTTGCATTCCTGGGGGGGGGGAATTCCTTTTAGTCATGATGTATAATCTTTTCAATATTGCTAGATTCCTTTTGGATTATTTTGTTAAGGTTTTTTTGCACCTGTGTTCATAAGAAATATTGGATTGTAGTTTTCTTTGATAACTTTGTCTGGTTTTGGTATCAGGGTAATACTGGCCACATAAAAT
The DNA here is from genome assembly GCA_028644305.1 of Xerus rutilus. Lineage (NCBI taxonomy): Eukaryota > Metazoa > Chordata > Mammalia > Rodentia > Sciuridae > Xerus > Xerus rutilus. Next base: position 43,289,905 of record CM053399.1, read on the forward strand.
GAGTTGGAGACTACTTTTATATGGAGCAAATATAGGATCTAACATTCTACAGAACACATTCTACAAAATTGAGTGACATTTTCAAATCAGGATTTTGATTTAGCCTAGCAAAATAACAGGTCAGAGTGAATAATAAAAATATTCTCATTAAATAAAATAAAAGCAATATTACTGCTATTCAAAGATTATATGACTAGAATTAAACATTTGGCTGTTACTTTTGTAATAACAATAGTGTGTAACTAACACCATAGTTTCAGATTGTAGACTTGATAAAAGAAGCCTAGTATGGTAATGAAATTAAGAAATAATGATGGGGCTGGGATTGTAGCTCAGTGGTAGAGTGCTTGCCTCGCATGCGTAAGGCACTGGGTTCGATCCTCAGCACCACATAAAAATAAATAAGTAAAGATACTGTGTCCATCTACAACTAAAAAAAATTAATAAAAAGAAATAATGGTTAATTTATTACCTACAGGCAACTTAAATGAACTGGTTAAACATGGTCTTCGTGCCTTAAGAGAGACACTTCCTGCAGAACAGGACCTAACTACAAAGGTAAATGTTATGTTTTCTAATTGTAGATAATATTATTAAAGTTTAATCTAGTATTATATAAACAGATTATTAAAGTATGTGTACATATATTTAATTTGGGAGGTAGTTGCCTTGGTTCACACTTTCCCTTTAAGCTGTTCAGAAAGTGATCTTATTTTGAAATGCTGTTTTTTAAACATTTCTTTTTGGTATAAAGCAATAAAATCAGTAAGTCTAATATAGAATGTCCTTTTTATTCTTTCAGTAAATAGTTATATCTTTGTGTTATTAATGTAGTTAACAAATGTGTATATTGTGCACTTACCATGTGCAGATACTTTCTAAGCATTCAGAATATAGAAAAGACAACAAATAGCTGGATCTTTATTGAACATTCTAGAAGGAGGAGATAAATCATATATACATATATAAATCATACAGTATATTAAAAGATGGTAAATGTTATAGAAACAAAAGCAATTTAAAAAGAGAAGGAATGATCAATTGGGTACAGGAAGGTAGTGTGATAGATGTAATTTAATGTAGGATGATCAGCTGGGCACTATGGCACAACCTGCAATCCCAGCTACTTGGGAGGCTTAGGCAGGAGGATTGTGTATTCCAGTCCAGCCTAGGCAATTTAGCAAAACTCCATCTCAAAAAATAAATAATTATCATTGGATAATTATCATTTAATATCTATGTGAAGAATTTATAGCCTGCATAATCTTTTTTAATCAGTGTTTCCAGATGACAGATCTTTAAGGTTACTCATGATAACTAGTTTTCTTTATATATAAGTAGTTTTTAAAGTCTTAAATTCAAGTGCTATATTTTTATTCTGATATTTTTCACCTAACATTTTATCATAAGCATTTTTCTGGCCTAAATTCTCTTTATTTACTTATTTATTTATTTTGTTCTCACCTTCCATCCCTGTGCCCCCAGAATGTTTCCATTGGAATTGTTGGTAAAGACTTGGAGTTTACAATCTATGATGATGATGATGTATCTCCATTCCTGGAAGGTCTTGAAGAAAGACCTCAGAGAAAGGCACAGGTATCTAATTCGTTATAACAAAGAGGCTTTCATGTTGTCATAAACTATTGTTCTTATCAACTGTGTAAATCCATGATTTTTCTCTTTAATTCTTGAGATAGGCCCCCAATTCAAATAGCAACAGAAAAATTAAGAACTAAGTGAAGTAAAATATTGAGGGGGCAGAGCTCTCTGTAAACACAAAAAGAGAAAAGAATTAATGATTTGCTTATCTATTGCTATATAATAAGTTACCCCCAAACTTACAAACTTAAAACAGCAAACATTACTTCTCACAATTTTATGGCTGACTGGGCCTCAGCATAGATGGTTCTTTTGCTTGTGTCTCTTGGGATCTCACAAGTGCTACAAGTGCTCACAAGTGCTCCAATATCTAAGATAACTTTACTTTTCTCTTCTTTAGTCACTTTCTAAGTGTGTTAAGAGGATCAGTTAGAATGCTTGGTCCTCTTCTAGAATGACTGTGCTTCTGTCCATGTAGTCTCAAGGCCTGTCCTCCATCAGGTCCTCTCTAGCAGTGTGGCAGCTTAGACTTGCTCAGCTCAAAAGTGCAAGTGGCCAGCCATTCTTAAGTCTGAGACCCAGGACTAGCATGGCATCATTTCTGTACGTTCTGTTTAAAGCAAGTCATGGGGCCAGCCCAGATTCTTTGTGAGTAGGTACTGGGAGAAGTGTTCACTGGAGATCAGCTTTGAACACTAGATTGGATTTTCATAAATAGTGACAAAACCAGATGCAGCAGCACACACCTCTATTCTCAGTGACTTGGGAGGCTGAAGTAAGAGGATTGCAAGTTTGAGGCCAGCCTGGGCAACTTAGCAAGACCCTATGTCAGAAAAAAAAAGAGTTGCTCCTGGGATGTAGCTCAGTAGTATTGTGCCTCTGGGTTCCATCCCCAGTACTACAAAAAATTAAATTAAATATAAATAAATGAGTGACAAAAGCATCAAGAAATGTTTGTGAAAAAAATTAACTAACATAGATCTTGTTACTGGATGTTTAGAATACACATTTGCATTAGTAGATGCTTCTTTGATAGCTGTGTACCTGAAGATATAGTGTCTGGTACATAAATTTCTTCAAACTTGAAAAGATACTGTTGGTAAGTTAGGGGAGCAAGATTTGCATTATGTAAGTTGCCATTAGCACTATCAGGAAGAATGCAGTGGAGTGCCATGCAGCTGGTTGGTTTTATTTTTGCTTTGCTTTGTTAGCAGTAAAGGGGATAGGGTGTCAAAAAAATGCTGATTGTATCTTAAGCTTAGTAGTGATAATATAAGAAAGGCTCTTAACTCTTTAGAAAGACAGAGTATGATAAAGTGGTGGAATTGTTCAATGATTTTTAGGTATTCAGAACTGAAATTTAATATATTTCTTGAAAAGCTTTCAGAAATTTAGTATTCAAGATATCTCAACCCTTTTTCCATTTTTTATAATGTAATGTTTGTGATTAGGAATACATGTTGATCAAATGTTCATTTTTCATCTTCTCTTTTTTTCTTCCCTATTAAGCCTGCACAACCTGCTGATGAACCTGCAGAAAAGGCTGATGAACCAATGGAACATTAAGTGATACTTACCTATATGTGTATTACTGAATATTTGAGAATGCAGAAACACATACTGATGATAGTAATCTATACTTTGAACCAAAAGATGCAGTGGTGGAATGGTATCAGTCCAAGTACTGATTTTAGGAATTAGTCCAAATGTGTTTTTTCCAAGTAACTTCCCCAAACTATATAATGGGGTACATTTTTCTTTGAGGGGGTCTATATAATCATTTTATAGAAAGTGTAGGTATACCAGTGTTTTTATATGAAGAAAATAGTGTCTTTGGGGTTTTAAAGACAACTCTGAAATAAAATTGTTTCACCTTCTGGTGTACTGGGTTTTCGTTTTTTAAGTAACTTCAACTTTGAATAGTAGTTTGGGATTGCAGTTGGCCATTTGACATGTTTGCAAGATTATATTGCCTTGTTTTGTTTTGTTGGTTTTTGGTACTGGGGATTGAATTCAGGGGCACTAGACCACTGAGCCATATCCCCAGCCCTATTTTGTATTTTATTTAGAGACTGAGTTGCTTAGTGCCTTGCCATTGCTGAGGCTGGCTTTGAACTTGTGATCCTCCTGTCTCAGCCATCCGAGCTGCTGGGATTACAGGTGTGCGCCACTGCACCTGGCTTCCTTGTTTTTAATGATATATAAAAATGCCTCTTATCTACCACAGGCTTGTAACAGTTTCTAGTGTATGGAGTGGCTGCATGAAAACCCATGGAGATTTGGCTCAGAATGCAAATTTCAGGATAGAGAGTATTCTGATTAAAATCAAAGAAACTAGCCAGGCGTGGTGGCGCACGCCTGTAATCCCAGCACTTTGGGAGGCTGAGACAGGAGAATTGCAAGTTCAAAGCCAGCTTCAGCAACTGTGAGGTGCTAAGCAACTCAGTGAGACCCTGTTTCTAAATAAAACACAAAATGGGGCTAGGGATGTCGCTCAATGGTCAAGTACCCCTGAGTTCAGTCCCCAGTACCAAAAACAAAAAACAAATCAAAGAAACTGCTGGGTGCAGTGGCACACACGTGTAATCCTAGCAGGATTATAAACTCAAGGCCAGGCTCAGCAATTTAATGATAGCCTATCTATAAATAAATAAATAAATAAATAAATAAATAAATAAAAGGGGCTGGTGCTCATTGCTAAGAGCACTCTTGGGTTCAGTCCCCATTACTGCAAAAAGAAAAGACCTGCCTAAGAAACACCACTTCCCAACAAAAGTAGTGAGATTGGACTGGGGCTATACCTCCATGGTAGAATTCAGGTTTAGCTCACTGTAGGCCCTGGGTTCAATCTCTAGCACACCAAAAAAGCAAGATTATTAATGTATGAACAGTTTTTCTATCGAACCAGCAGGTGGCAGTGGTTAGAGCTCTGGACTTTCTTGGGAATTTTTTGCAAAGACAATAAAAGATAATTTAATCTCAAACCTCTTATCCTACCCCAGACCAACTCCAGCATAATTTGTAGACTGCTTTTATTCCCATGGGTTATGTATTTAGATATTGCAGAAATTTTTAACTTAGATCATGCAAAATTCAATTAGGAAATCATAAACAAAAAATAATCCAAAATTTTTCTGCTCTAAAGCCTAGGTTTATTTTATTTTCTGAGATAGTACATGTTTCTAGAGAGGAGAGGTTTTATTTGTAGATACTAACCCAGATTTTTAGAGCTAGTTTTACTAATTAGCTGCTTTGGCTTTGGGCAAGTTACTTAGCTCTATTTCAAGGAAACCCATTGGAGAATTATTTTAAGGATAAATGGGAGAATTTAGCTTCTAAATTCATAAAATGTTAGTTTGTTTTCTTCAGGTTTCCCAAAACTTAAACACATCAGTTTAAATCTCTTTGTGACTTCTTTAGGTATAGTGGTAAAAGAAATTGGCAGCCCTGTTGAAGGAAAGATCTCTAAGCATTGGAACCTGTGAGGAGTCAGTCTCTGCTCAGGAAGTAGACTCAAGGTTCTGCCATTTAAGTTTGGTAACAGACCACAAGTACAATGTGGTTCTGAACTACAATGGAATTGCATCAAGTACAAGTAACTTTCATACATAGAAAAAACTAGAGTGAACAGAGGGACTCTAACCACCTACCTCCACACTCAATGCATGTATAGTCTGGCGAGGGAACATAGGCAATTTGATAAGCTGTTCTTTGCTTAGAAGAGTCCTTTCTTGTATTCCCCTGTGCCTTATATTGGGTGAGTTGTCTGCTGAGTGATTCTATTTAAACTGTGTGTGCTGATTTTTTTGCACCTACTCCCTAAATGGAAACTAATAGTTGACTGGAACTCAGCTGAAAAACAGAAAACAGTGGTCTTTATTTTACACTGGGGGCAATGTCAGTTTTTTCAGTGATTTTTTTTTTTTTTTTTTTTTTTTTTTAGTCTAGCACACTGACTTTAGAACTGAAAATTCTCCACAGCCCAATAAGATTTACCAAACTGTATTACAAAGTTTACCATTATGTCCTTTTGTTTTGGTCTGTTGTATTCAGTTATTCCATTTACTCTCTTTCGAATAATGACAAGCCATAAGATTCCTAATGTCTTGTAAGTCCTATCACTTTGATATAAAGATAACAGTTTACCTGGAATTTATTAAGCATCTATATGTGTAGCTCTTAATCAGCATGATAAAGGCCACAAATTAGATTATAGGATTCAGGTTCTACTCCTACTTTTTAGTGTTTGATAATTATATGATTTGGGGCAAATCTCATCTTTAGGTCTTTATTTCCTAGATTTCTAAATGTTTGATTCTTAATACATAGCAAGGGGGGCTGGGACTGTGGCTCAGTGGTACAGCCTTTGCCTCACATGCGTGTGCCGCTGGGTTCAATGCTCAGAATCACATAAAAATAAATAAACAAAGATATCGTGTCCATCTACAACTAAGAAATATTTTAAAAAAAATACATAGCAAGGTTTTTTCCTTCAAATAGGTTATTTTTAAAGCATTCAAAATTATATAACTACATGGCTTAAAAGATACAAAATTGCATTTTATAACAAGTAGAGAAGAATTGGTGGGGCCGTAAATTGTCTTTACATCTGTTCAAGAAGTTCTACATTTAAGAATACATAACTCCATCAGGGATTGTGGCTCAATGGCAGAGCAGTTGCCTTGCATGTGTGAGGCACTGGGTTCAATCGTCAGCACCACATAAAAATAAATAAAGGTATTGTGCCCATGTACAACTAAAAAAATATTTTAAAAAAAAGAATACATAACTAGATACTACCAATGACACGAGTGCAAACTAAAATGCCTTCTTTTCATGTTTTAATCGTTTCCTTAACTCAGAGTCATGATAAACCCTGAAGTTTAACACAACCTCTGGAATATTATATATATTATTATTTTTATGTGGTGCTGAGGATTGAACCCAGTGCCTCAAGCATGCTAGGCGAGCACGCTACCACTGCACCATAACCCCAGGCCCTAAAGTCTAATCTTTATACCTTCTTTGGCCTCATTTCTTGCGAACATTTCATTTTTGGTAAGCCAAGTACGCTTGGAAACCGGATAACTGTATTTGTAAAGATTCCCTGAAAAGTACAGAAAAGAAACAAACATTTATCTTGGATTGATCTTGGGGAATTAGGCTGAGTAAGAGCCAATCTTGAAGGATTCCATTATTTAATTCTACTTACATAACATCATTGAAATGACAATAAAACAGATTAGTGGTCTCCAGGGGCTAAAGAGGAAGGTGGCTATGACTTTAAAAGGACAGCATGAGGGATCCTTGCAATGGAACAGTTCTTATCTTTTTTTTTTTAGTTATGAATGAACCCTGCCTTTATTTTTATGTGGTGCTGAGAATCAAACCCAGTGCCTCACACATGCTAGGCAAGCGCTCTACCACTGAGCTATTAACTCCAGTCCCAGTTCTGTATCTTGACTCTGCTGATGATTACACACACTGTCTAGAACTAGACATAAATAATTGAAACTTGTGAAATCTGAATAAGGCTGGATGAATTGTATTTTAGTTTCCTGGATTTTATAGTATACTATAAATATGCAAGTTATTACCACTAGGAGAAACTGGATGAAGAGTATATGGGATCTCTGTTCATGTCACCACAGTTATCTTGATAAAAAGTTTTTTAAACATGAGTGCACAGGAAGAAGGCATTCTTCAAGTGCTGGAATTATGTGACTTACAATATATTTTGGGAGCTCAAGTTTTTTTGTTTGATGGTTTAAAAATAAAATCTCAAAATAGCTGGATTCTATTAGATGAAGTTCTATTTGTTATATCTCCTTAAGTGAGGTGACCCTATTAACAGCTACAGGATCTGTCAGACCTTTTTATTGTTTTTTCTGGCGGGGAACAGGGAGTGAGTTCGGGGATCTCAAACGGGCAAAACCTAAGGTGCTGATTGTAGCTGTAAACAAGTCTTCGGAGATGGGTAAAATCCTTAAGAGGGACTGTCTCCCTTTATTCATTTTTTTTTAAATATCTTTGTTTTATTTATTTATTTTTTTTATGTGGTGCTGAGGATCGAACCCAGTGACTCATGCATGCGAGGCAAGCGCTGTACCACTGAGCTACAGCCCCAGCCCCTTTATTCATTTTTTGAAAGTTTAATCTATTGGGTACTCAGAAGGATCACAAAAGAAGCCATTACTAAATAGCAGAAATTACAACAATGCAACTTTAGATATTAAAGCAACCCCAGCTCAACTGCAAAGAGGGAGATTTTAACAGAAATGGGCCTATATATAATTTAGTGGCTTTATTTAAAGAACTGAAATTACTTTCCCAGTTACTTTATCAGTGGGAGAGCAAGAAAAGAGACTCCAGCTGCCAGTTCTGGGTTCCTCCACTGGATACAGCCCAGGAATTGTTTGCCTTCTCTCCAAGCCTTTCCTCCCTTTGACGGTTTGCGTCCCTGGAAAAACAATTTCCAAGTAAATATTAAATGACTATAGAGCTTAGGTCAGCACTTGGCTTACAGGAAAAATTTCATAAATTCGTATTTCCACTCTTCTTTGCGGCCTAAACCAACCGTGGACCAGAGAGAAGGAAAAAACCGGACGTGCTTGCAGCGCGCAACAGCAGAACCCAGAAAGCTTGTCCTCTCTGAGTCGCCGTAGAAGCTAGGTGGCTGTGGCTACGGAAGTCTCCCCACCCCCTTCCACGTCAGCCAAGGATTGTGGAGCTTTCACTGCTGCCGCTGGTTGGAGCCGGGGTAGACGGCCGCGGTTGCCTCAACCGCTGCCCCTTGGAGCCAGGTAGCGGGCCACGAGCTCCTAATCGCGGAAGTGTGGTGGGCTACGCAGAGTCGGAAGAACTAGTTCTCTAGCGGGAAGACGCGGAGCGCGAGCTACTAGGCCGCCGGCGTCGGGGCCTGGCAAAGCGGAACGGTGAGGGTGGTCCTGGGAGCTCTGGGCTGAACGCCCCGTCCGGGCCTGCGTGCTGGCCAGGGGTCTTCTCTCTCGCTAGACCCCCGGCCTCGCGCTTTGAAGTCCGGGCCTGCTTGGCTGTAGGAAGGGAGGGGGCGAGTGGGTGGGGCGAGTGGGGCGGTGCAGCTCTCGGGTTGAGGGACCCAAGGCCGACCGCGGCAAAGCGCTGCGAGGTTTTGACAGTATTTATGCATAGGACCCCTTACTTGAGCAGTTTTGTGAGGAATCACTGTTCTGTAACAGGGTGGGGAGGGGTACTGTCACTGTTTTGTACATTCCCAACCCTGGGCCGGGGAAGAGGTATAGAGGAATGAGAGAGATTTTAGACCTTAGGCTGGGGCTGACAACTGTGTTTTTTATTAGAATTTACTTTTATGGGAACATAATGTGTATAGATTGAGCCTCCCCTTGTAAGATTTTAAAACTCATAGGCCAAACTGAATAAAGTTTATATAAGAACGACTACTCATTTGTGGGATTTAAAAACAAAACAAAACTTGTAATGATATCGCTGTATTTATTTTTCTAGATTTTCTGGCATCTGCATTCCTTAAATCTTGTATTGGGGTTGATTATAACCAGAAACCATGACGGCTGCTGAGAACGTGTGCTATACTTTAATTAACGTGCCAATGGATTCAGAACCACCATCTGAAATTAGCTTAAAAAATGATCTAGGTAAACTTTTATAAAGTTTAAGTTAAACTTGATTTTTAACTGATAAAAACAAATTTGCACATTAATGGAGTACCATGTGATGTTTTGATACCTGTTAACATTGTGTAATGTTTAAATCAGGTTAAATGTATTTCAGACATTAATCTTTCTTTAAGATGAAAACATTTCAAATCCTTTCATTTGCTTTTTTAAAAAATACAGTACTAAGGGCTGGGGATATGACTCAGGCCAGGGGTCCACTCCCCAGCACTGCAGTCCCTGAATCAATGAAATATACAGTACATAATTGTTATCTGTAGTCACCCTACTGTGCAATAGCATGCCTGAACTTCTTACTACTGTAAAGTAGTACCCATTGATCAACTTTTCCCAGCCCCTGGGAACCAACTTTCTACTCTCAGCTTTGTATAAACTCTGATAATATTTTGAGAATGAAATGAAAAAGAAAGAAAAACTAGAAAAACTCATTTTCATTTCATGTTCCTTTATAATCACAATTGCTTAATTTTCATCTACATATTTTTTCTATAATGTCTTCAGTAGATCTTATGAAATTGAAAACTTGTTACCTTTAGACTTCAGTACTGGTTTATGAAAATAGAATAACATCTCAGTTTAGCTTAGGAAAGCTAAATAAATGTAATCATCTAAAATATGTATATGAAATATAAATACATAAAATCATCTAGTTGTTAGATATTCTTCAAAATAAAGTAATTGCTTGTGCATTTTAATGTATTACACTTAAGTGTAGCTGACAGTTCTCCTTAGGTAGCAGGTTGAGAATATGTAGTGGAATATGTTCAGTTGACTTCATATACTCACTTAGCTTATAAAATCAAAAGAACTTTGTTCTTTGGGTTTCTATCCCAACAAATGAAGTCACCACTGGAATAAACATATATTTTCCCTCAAAGTATTTTTGCAAGAAGAAAAGAAGAACTGTATTGATGAATTTAAAAATTGTATAGTGTATCTACTTTAATAGTGTACACTTATATAAGTGATTCTGTCAAGAAGAAAACAATTTTCCCCATAGTGCTAGGGATAAAATTCAGCCTTACCGATACTAGGCAAGCACTCTACCAGCCCCACCTTCACCCCTTTTTTCAAGTAATACACTTTCCAAAGTAATGCTTTTTATTTAATTGAACTACTAAGAAAAGGATATATAATTAAATTAAATTTTTTACAAGTTTACTGTTAAATTTACTTTAAAAATTTTTTAAAGTATTGTTACAAGTGGAGTTTAGCTTACCATAGTGTTAAAAACAATTGAAATTATTCTTAAATATTATAAGTATCTTTTAGAAGGCAATTTGTAATGAGACTTAATATTTTGCTTGCCTCTTCCCACCTTTTAATTAGCATTAATGGAATACCTCCTGATCTTACGTTACTTAATATTAGACGCCTGTTGAAATCTGTTTTTATTTTTTATTTTTATTTTTTGTCAGTACCAGGATCCAACCCTCCTGCATGCCAGGTAAATGCTCTACCACTGAGCCATATCCTCTGCCTAAAGAGGTTTATTTATATTTTTATTTATTTATTTATTTATTTATTTATTTTTAATACTGGAGATTGAACACAGGGGCACTTGACCACTGAGCTACATCCCCAGCCCTATTTTGTGTTTTATGTAGAGACAGGGTCTCACTGAGTTGCTTAGCTCCTCGCCGTTGCTGAGGCTGGCTTTGAACTTGGGATTCTCCTGTCTCAGTACCCTAAGTGCTGGGATTACAGGCGTGTGCCCACTGTGCCCAGCTTAAAGAGGTTTATTTTTAGAGAAGGGAAAAGAAACCCTCTTTTATGGTATTTAACTATTAGATACAAAAGCCATGGATATTTTCCCTTTTTTGTCCATATTCACATAAGATAGTAGAATGGAATACAAATTAATAAATACACTTTTATTATTATTTTTTCATAATAAAAGTTTTTTATTATTAGATCCCCAAAACGAACTAACTCTGTCATAATTGGAACATTACCTTTATCTTAATTGCAGGTGCTTTAACTGCCCTCTAACCATAAATAAATAAATAGTCTCCAATTCTGTGTATATTTTTGCCTTTAAGAAAAGTTGAAAGGAGAAAAAAGAACTAGTTTCTAATTTTGAGTAACAACTTTTTTGTTTGGTTAAATATTGTGTTACTTCCACAATTTACTTTTTTTTTTAACCTTTAGTCACTGTATCTGAACCCTGATGACTGTACACTCCCCAGATTAGGAAGTGCTTAGTATATTGTTATGAATTGAATAGATAGCTGAAATTTTGCATGTTTTGTAGTGTTCATAGAGAGGAAAAGTTCTAGAAATTATGAAGATATGGAAAGAAACATATCCTTCTTTCACCTTAATTTGGATTGTTAGAATAAATGAAAATTGGGGTAGAAGTTCTTAAAATATAAATGGCACAGATTTTTTACAAGTTTACTGTTAAATTTACTTTAAAAATTTTTTAAAGTATTGTTACAAGTGGAGTTTAGCTTACCAAATTACATATTTAGGAATTTTCTAATTTGTGAAAAATAAAAATACTGGAGCAAAAAAACCATCAAGATTATAGTAGGAGTCTGGGGTTGTAGCTCAGTAGTGGAGTGCTTGCCTAGCACATGTGAGGCACTGGGTTCCATCCTCAGCACCACATAGAAATAAATAAATAAAATAGATGTGTCCATGTACAACTAAAAAAATATTTTTTAAAAAAGATTCTAGTGATACAATCTTAAGGCCTTTGGACTTTGTGTTTTTAATGTTATGAAACAGGGTATGAAAAAAATTTTTTTTTTTTTTTTGTACTGGGGATTGAACTCAGGGGCACTTGACCACTGAGCCACATCCCCAGCCCTATTTTGTGTTTTATGTAGAGACACTGAGTTGCTTAGCGCCTTGCCGTTGCCGAGGCTGGCTTTGAACTCACGATTCTCCTGTCTCAGCCTCCCTAAGTGCTGGGATTACAGGCTTGAGCCACGGCGCCCAGCTGAAAAAAAAAATTTTTTAAAATCAGGAATGTTTGGAACAAAGAAGATAAAACTATTTATGCCCAATGTATACAACTTCAACCACTTATAACTTTGCCAAATTAGTCCAAATACCTAAGGGTATTCTCTAGTAAGTGAAAATATACTAATCTAGTAATAGTAAATAGCTTTTAAGAGCGTAGAAAAGTCTTTGGTTCACCTAGTTCATTTCTTTTGGAGTTTGTCTTTCTTGTAACCCTACCAAGTGGTCATGTATAGTCTCTGTCTCTTTGCAACAGGAACCCTTTATTTAATAGCCACTTAACTCTAGTTGTTAGAAATTTATATCTCACCAGGCATGGTGGTACATGGCTATAATACAAGCAACTCTGGAGGGTAAGGCAGGAGAATTTCAAGTTCAAGACCACCCTGGGCAATTTAGCAAAAGTGGGGAGATGGAGCTCAGTAATAGAGCACCCTCAAGTTCAGTCCCTAGTACAACAAAAAAAAAAGGAAGAAAGAAAAGAAAAAATATTTCTTTCTTATATTTAGGCCCAAATCTGTTTCCCGGTAACTTCTGCCAGTTTCTTATTTTTTTGGTACTGAGAATTTAACCTAGGAGCACTTAACCACTGAGCCACATCCCCAGCCCTTTTTTTGTATTTTTTAGAGACAAGACCTCACTGAGTTGCTTAGGGCCTCGCTGAGTTGCTGAGGCTAGTTTTGAACTTTTTTTTTTTGGTACTGGAGATTGAATTCAGGGGCACTTGACCACTGAGCCACATCCCCAGCCCTATTTTGTGTTTTATGTAGAGACAGGTTCTCACTGAATTGCTTAGCGCCTCGCCATTGCTGAGGCTGGCTTTGAACTCACGATTCTCCTGTCTCAGCCTCCCTAAGTGCTGGGATTACAGGCTTGCACCACCACGCCCAGCATGATATCTTAAGAGTCTAAAATTGTGTCATCTATAGAAATATGATAGGATTGGAATTATTTACTCTGTTGGTTCTTCGACTTAATTTTGAGTATTCAAGAACTCTCCTCCTAATATTTAAAACAAGTCATCATATCCACCCCACTTCCCCAATAGTGGTTGTAACTGAGAAAATGTACACAAAAGGAGCTGCTTTGAATTCAGATGTACATATCTTAACAATATCTGTTTATATATAGAAAAATAGTTACACATATGTTTGAAACACACCAAGTAACCAAGTTACAGAACTCTTATATTAACTCAGTTCATTAGGGACTAGAAATCTAATCCAGTTTCTTCATATTATATGTAAAGAATCCACAATTCAGACGTAAATGATTTGTGCAAAAGTATACAGCTTGGGCTGGGGCTGTAGCTCAGTGGTAGAGCACTTGCCTAGCATGCGTGAGGCCCTGGGTTCGATTCTCAGCACCACATATAAATAATAAATGAATAAAATAAAGATTAATCAACATCTAAAAAAAATTAAAAAATATATATATATATACAGCTTGTTTGTGGTATAGCCTAGTAGAGAAACTTTGTCACTTGGATTTGTGCTTTTATTACCATTGCAGATTAATAAAGTATGTTTTATTTTGTTAATTTGTTTTTAAAATTATGCAGGAAGCCTGGCACAGTGGTGCATGCCTGATACCCCAGCGACTCTGGAGGCTGAGGCAGAAGGATCACAAATTCAAAACCAGCCTCAGCAACTTAGCAAGGCCTTAAGCAACTTAGTGAGACCTTGTCTCAAAATTAAAAATAAGGGCTGGGGATCCTTGAATAAACTGGGTTCAACCCTGGTACCAAAAAAAAAAATTACTCAAGGAATTTTCTTTTGAAATAATTGTGCTCTTTTTTTATTTTAATGACTCAGAAAAAGGAGATGTGAAGTCAAAGACTGAAGCTTTGAAGAAAGTAATCATCATGATTCTTAATGGTGAAAAGCTTCCTGGACTTCTGATGACCATCATTCGTTTTGTGCTACCTCTTCAGGATCACACCATCAAAAAATTACTTCTGGTATTTTGGGAAATTGTTCCTAAAACAACTCCAGATGGGAGACTTTTGCATGAAATGATTCTCGTATGTGATGCATACAGAAAGGTAAACCGAACCATACTTATTTCTGAATATTGCTTTGATTTTAAATAATTATAAAATTAGTGGAATGGGCCTTGTTGGTTTCTAAAATTAAATCTTTGATAAGATATAAGTTGTAGATACTTGGAATTGAAATTATGAAAGGTTACAAAAGGTTCTGTTGTTACTTTCTTAGACATTTTCCGTGCATTTTATGTGTATGTTATTAATTAAAAGTAAAATGTGTGTGTATATATATGTAAAAATTGCTCTTATCAAAAGGAATCTGATAGAAATTGTCTGATAATCTAGGTCTTTTTCCTTAAAGTTCCTTTGACTTTTTCCATTGAAAAATTTTATATTTAAAATTAATTTTTATAAAAAAGCTGAAACTCAGCACTTCATTTTTAAAATTTTTATACCAGGATCTTCAGCATCCTAATGAGTTTATTCGAGGGTCTACTCTACGTTTTCTTTGCAAACTGAAGGAAGCAGAATTGCTGGAACCTTTAATGCCAGCTATCCGTGCTTGTTTGGAACATCGACACAGCTATGTTAGAAGGAATGCTGTTTTGGCCATCTATACTATCTATAGGTAAATAAAGATACTCGTTCAACTTAGTTCTGTGATGACCTTTTAGTTTTTCAGATTGGAGTTCCCAAAGTGGTTGCTTATAGGTTATATGTAGATTTTGTGTTGACCAGCAAAATATTTTTCCTTATTAAGTTCAGCATTGGAAAGTCAAAAAGAAGGTGGCAGGGCTGGGGCTGTATCTCAGTGGCAGAGCACTTGCCTAGCATGTGTGAGGCACTGGGCTCGATCCTCAGCACCACATAAAACTAAAACAAATAAAATTAAAAAGGCATTCTGTCCATCTACAACTACAAAAAAAATTTAAATAAAAAGGAAGGTAGCAGCACTTGGCCCTAGTTTCTGCCTAACAACAATCTGCTGAAATTGAATGACACTGGCCCCTCCTTTAAAAAGATTGTAGTGTAGTTCAGTGGTAGAGTACTTGCTTAACCTAAATGAGGCCCCCCAAGTTCATTCTCCAGCACAACCAAAAAAAAATTTTTTTTTAAGTCAACAAGTTTATACACTTTCCAGTTTAAGCGAGTGCCTGTCATTCTTATAGTCCTGTAGTCCACTTTATATATATATATATATATTTTTGTTTTTTAGACGTTGATAGACCTTTATTTTATTCATTTATTTATATGCAGTGCTGAGAATTGAACCCAGTGCCTCACACACGCTAGGCATGCGCTCTACAACTGAGCCACAACCCCAAGCCTTTTGGTCCACTTTTGATTGAAATATATATTTGATTATCCCCTAAAGACTTTGAGCTTTAACTTGTTCACCACCATCACCCACCCACTGCGGAGGACTGAACCCAGGACTTTGTGTATGCTAGGCAAGTACTCTATCACTCAGCTACATCTTCATCCACCATCACCGCCCCATCTTTTTTAACTTCATTTTGAGACAGGGTTTTCACTAAGTTTCCAAGGCTGGCCTCCAGCTTGCCTCCAATCCCAGCTCGAGTTTTTAACCTTCTTTTAGAATTATCTTTTTGTGGATGTGGGTATTATCTTTTTATCCTCAAGAGGCTTTGATGAGGGAACTTTTTTAATGAGAAGGGCTGCAAGTCTTAACTGATTCCTATTGTTAGAAAGCTGAAGATGGCCGGGCACTGTGGCACTCACCTGTAATCCGAGCACTTTGGGAGGCTGAGACAGGAGAATCATGAGTTCAAAGCCAGCTCAGCAACGGCGAGAAGCTAAGCAACTCAGTGAGACCCTGTGTCTACATAAAACACAAAACAGGGCTGGGGATGTGGTTCAGTGGTCAAGCGCCCCTGAGTTCAATCTCCGGTGCCAAAAAAAAAAGAAAGCTGAAGATACTGGACTTTTTTTTTAAAAACAGTTGAAAGAAGTAGTTGGATGAGGCTACAATGCTTGGTTTTTATAATTAACTGTTGTAAATTTATTTGGAATTAGAATATAATTTTATAAACATCTTCATACTTTAATATCTTAACTTGACTGAGACATAATTTCACAGTTGCCATGTTATAGTAGACTGTATCTGCTAAGAAAAGTGGTATTCTGATTAGTAACATAATTTAATTCTTTGAATGTCAACATATAAACCATACAGAGTTCAGGATTTAAATTATAGGGCACACAAAAATGATGACATTTATAGGACAATATTGGAAATTTGAACAGTGACTGGCTCTATGATGGTATTAAGGAATTCTTGATTCTTTATAAGTATGACAATGGAATTATAATTAGCTTTAAGTTTTAGAGAAACATACCAGTGTATTTACAGAAGAAATAATAAGTTGAGATTTGCTTCAGAATAACATAGAGGTAGACAGATATATAGGTAAAATGAAACTGAGAATTAATTGTTGAAACTAGGTGGCATTTTTCTAATCTAGTGTTTATCATTCTGTGACTGCAATATTTCTAAATTTCTAAAATAAGAGGTAAGTTAGTAAATAAGTAAATACAATGCACAGCCAATAAAATTCCAGATAATATTTTTTTCTCTAGTAATTCTTTTTAATTGTTATTGTATTTTTTATATCTTTATTTTACTTGTTTGTATTTATATAGTGCTGAGGATTGAACCCAGTGCCTCATGCTTGTCAAGCAAGTGCTCTACCACTGAGCTTCCCCTAGCCCTAGCCCCTCTAGTAATTCCTTTTAAAAAAAAATAATACTTTTTTAGTTATAGATGGACACAGTATGTTTATTTATTTATTTTTATGTGGTGCTGAGGATTGAACCCAGTTCCTCACACATGCGAAGCAAGCACTCTACCACTGAGCTACAGTCCCAGCCCGCCCTCTAGTAATTTTTTTTAAAAATATTTTTAAAGTTGTTGATGGATCTTTATTTTATTTATTTATTATGTATATGTGGTGCTAAGGATCGAACCCAGTGCCTCACGTGTGCTAGGCAAGCGCTCTACCGCTGACCTACAGCCCCAGCTCCCTCTAGTAATTCTTAATGAAGGATTGTTCCTTCATTAAGGAAAGGTTTTCACTGTCTTAATATATATTTCTCAAGTATATGCAAGATAATTATTAGAGACTTCAGTTAATAGAATATATGTTGAATAAATCCACTCTTTCTATATTGAGTTAGAAAACAAAATTGGATAACTTTTTTTTTTAAATATTTTTTTAATTGTTGCTGGATCTTTATTTTATTCATTTATTATTTATATGTGGTGCTGAGGATCGAACTCAGTGCCTCATGCATGCTAGGCAAGCGCTCTACCACTGAGCTACAGCCCCAGCCCCAAAATTGGATAACTTTATAGATGAAGGTATGACCTTATGATTTCTTCCTCCACTTTTTTTAAAAAATATTTTTTAGTTATCAGTAGACCTTTATTTTATTTATTTATATGTGGTGCTGAGAATCGAACCCAGTGCCTCACTGCCTCACACATGCTAGGCAAATGCTCTACCACTGAGCCACAACCCCAACCCCTTCCCCCACTTCTAATTGATTTAAACTTTCAGAAAGCAGAAGAATCAATAGTGTTATAAAGTTTAGTTTTAATTTTGGTATTATCCAGAAATTTACTAAATAGTAAAGTATGTTTTTATTAAATATGTTACTGTTTTATTTAAAGAAATTTTGAACATCTTATTCCTGATGCTCCTGAGCTGATACATGATTTTCTGGTGAATGAGAAGGATGCAAGTTGCAAAAGGAATGCCTTTATGATGCTGATTCATGCAGATCAGGTGAAAACTTTTTTAAAAAATACTTCTATGACTGTATTTAAATGAGAATAAAAGTGTTATGTAGGCCTGATCATGTTTTCAGTTAGTAATTTTGTTTCTATTACCTGTGATTTTAGTATTTTGATTTTTTTAAGATTTTTTATTTGATTTATATAAAATATTTTTTTCTTAACCTTTCTCTAAAATACCGCTCATGTACTGTATATATTATTATTTTTTTTTCTTTTTTTGCAGTACTGAGGATTGAACCGAGGGATGGTCTACCGACTAAGCTATATCCCCAACCCTTTTAATTTTTTATTTTGAGACAAGGTCTCACTAATTTGTAAGGATCTTGCTAAGTTGCACAGGCGGGACTCAAACTTGGAATCCTCCTGCCTCAGCAGATAACTGGGATTACAATCATGTGCCCCTGTGCCCAATTCATATTCCTTTTTTAGAAAATTATCAAAGAAGCTGGGCACGGTGGTGCACACCTGTAATCCCAGCACTTTGGGAGGCTGAGACAGGAGAATCACGAGTTCAAAGCCAGCCTCAGGAACAGTGAGGTGCTAAGCAACTCAGTTGAGACCCTGTCTCTATATAAAACACAAAATAGGGCTGGGGATATGGCTCAGTGATTGAGTACCCCTGAGTTCAATCCCCAGTACCAAAAATTAAAAAAAAAAAAAAAGAAAAGAATCAAAGAGGCATTTCATAACAGCCACTTCATAGTTTTGGGTCATAGGGGAAGGTTGGTGCTAGGGATTGAACCCAAAACCTTGCACAACTAAATGTGTATTCTGTGTTTGAGCTATACCACCAGCCCTCAATTAATAGATTTTCCAGATTGAAGTGCTGTATTCTATAGCACATTGTCACATTGTTCTAGGACTTGGTTGCTGATTTTTTTTTTTTTTTTGGTGGTGCTGGGAATTGAACCCAGGGCCTTGTGCATGTGAGGCAAGCACTCTACTACCAACTGAGCTATATCCCCAGCCCCCAATTTTTTCTTATTATAATCTAAAAATGTTGTTTAATAGAGAAATAGTAGTAGCTTTGTATAGGTCCACCCTTAGCCATGTCTGTGGAAGTAGGGTGGCCTTTATTAAGCTCTCTTAGTTTGGTAAGAGGATGCCAGTTTCATATCCAGCTCTTCTAGTGGGGTGAAGTATGTGGATCTACTTTTGGTTAGCAGTGATTCTGCATACCTTGGTGGCATCTAATTTGGAAACTTTGATATCCAGTATTGGTTATCAAAATGTGGGAAATAATATGCATGAAGATTGGAAAATATGGAGTTTGTCCTTTTCCTCTGAAATCTGTATACTGTCATTTTTCTCCCAGATCTTCCTTTATTTTTTCCCAATTATTTTTATTATGATAAAATGCATATAAAATTTACCATCTTAACCATTTTTAAGTGTGCAATTTAATGGTATTAAATACATTCATGATGTTGTGCAACCATCATCATCCATGTTCATAGCTCTTTTCATCTTGTGAAACTAAAACTCTATACCCATTAAATAATAACTCCTATTCCTATTTCTCCCTGCCCTAATAACCACCATTCTACTTTCTGTCTCTATGATTTTTATGATTCTGAGTATCTCATTTTTATGATTCTAGGTATCTCATATAAATCATTTAGTATGTGACTGATTTATTTCACTTAGCATAATGCTTTAAAGGTCATCCATGTTGTAGCATGTGTCATCCTTTTTAAGGCTGAATAATATTCCACTCTAAGTATATGTCATATTTTATTTACTCATCCAGCAATGAACATATGAGTCACTGTTTTTAGATATTATGAGTGTATATTCAAAAGTAAAATTGCTGGATTATGTGGCAATTCTTTTAATTTTTTGAGGAAGAACCATACTGTTCTTCATGGTCTTGTACCATTTTACATTCCCACTAGCAGTGCAAAATGGTTCCAGTTTCTCCATGTCTTTGCCAACACTTGTGATTTTCAGTTGTTTGATAGTAGCCATCGTAATGGGTGTGAGGTGATACTAGATACTGTCATTTTTTCTTCCTAAACAAAATTATGAGAAAGCTACTTATATGAGCCACAATATTTTGTTCTCTTCTAGAATTTGTTTTATTAATCTGTACTTTTTATATTATACTGTTTACCTACTTACATAATAAGGGGCATAAATTCAGACCCTAGATTTGTGGCCTGTTTGTACAAAAATGTATTTGACTTTCTGTCTTATATTTTATTGTTAACTTTGTTGTTGTTGTTGTTGTTGTAGATGGACACAATATCTTTGTTTTATTTATTTATTTTTATGTGGTGCTGAGGATCAAACCCAGTGCCTCACACATGCTAGGCAAATACTTTACCACTGAGGCACAACCCTACCCCTATATATTAACTTCTTACTTGATTTCTTCACTTTTTTTCCCAAATTAATTTCTCTATGCCCTGATTTTTTCATTTGTTTTATATATAAGCATAATATGTATATTTTTTAAAGTTGCATTAAATAATTTTATCAAATGAAGTAGGGTATGATAAATATATTCTTATTTCTCTAGGATCGAGCTTTGGATTACCTAAGTACTTGTATTGATCAAGTTCAGACATTTGGAGACATTCTACAATTGGTTATTGTTGAGCTAATTTATAAGGTAAGAATAGTAATTTATGATAGGTAAATAAACTCAATAGTGAACACTAAGTAGCCTCTTTCTGGGGACTATTAATTGCTAAGAAAATGTGTTGTAATAATAGCTGTGTATTGCATGCTCATGAAAGTAATTTTTTTTTCTTTTTCTGTTGGTTTATTGTATTTTTCAAATATGTGCTTCCATCCTTTTTATACCTCTGTAAGGGAGTCTATAAAAACTTATGATTTGAGTCAGTTTATGAAAGAGAATAGAGAAACTTTAAATGCAAACATACTTCTTTTGTTGTACTTTGCAGATGTTGGTTTTTTTTATCATTTAAAGGTTTATGGCAACCCTGTGTTGAGCAAGACGATCAACATTATTTTTCCAACAATATGTACTTTGTCTCTGTCACATTTTGGTAATTGAGATATTTTGCACTTTTTCATCTGTTGTAGTGATCTGAGATCTTTGATATTACTATTATAATTATTTTGGGGTACAGTGAACCACACCCAGATAAGACTGTAGATTTAGTTGAAAAATACGATGTACGTTTTGAGTGCTTCACCAACCAGCACTTCTGCCACCTCATTCCCTCTTTTTAGGAAGAGGAATATTGAAATTAGTTCCAAAGATATTGAAATTAGTTCAGTTAAATAAGCCTACAGTGGCCTCTTAAGTTTTCACATGCAAGAAAGAGAGACATCTCTCACTGTAAATCAAAAGCTAGAAATGATTAAGCTTAGTACTATGATTTGGGTATAGTTTGAGTGTGTCCCCAAAAGTTCACATATTGGAGAAGGCTCAGACCATAGAGATAGAGCCTAGTAGGAGGTTTCTGGGGACACTGCCCTCAGAAAGAACTAAGATAATTCTAACAGGACATTGAATTAGTTCTCTCACAAGGGTTGTTATAAAAAGAGTAAGCCTGGCTCCTCCCAAAAGCCTAATCCAGAACAAGGTCCTAACTCCAATTCTGTAAAGGTTGAGAGAGGTAAGGAAGCTTCAGAAGAAAACTTAGAAACTAGCAAAAGTTGCTTCATAAGGTTTAAGAAAAGAGACTGTCTACATAATGTAGAAGTATAAGATGAAGCAGTAAGTGCCAAGAAAGAGGTTGCAGCGTTACTCAGAAAATCTAAGATAATTGATAAAGGTAGCTGCACTAAATAACTAATTTTCTGTGTAGCTGAAACAGCCTTATTTTGGAAGAAGAGGATATTTAGGATTTTCATATTAAAGAGATGGAGTCAAAGCCGAGTGTGGTGGCACACGCCTGTAATCCCAGCACTTTGGGAGGCTGAGATAGGAAAATCGTGAGTTCAAAGCCAGCCTTGGCAATGGCGAGGCACTAAGCAACTCAGTGAGCCCCTGTCTCTAAATAAAACACAAAATGGGGCTGGGGATGTGGCTCAGTGGTTGAGTACCCCTGAGTTCAATCCTCGGTACCAAAAAAAAAAAAAAAAAAAGAGAGATGGAGTCAATGCCTGTCTTGAGAGGTCAGACTGACTCTTGTTAGGGGCTAATGCAGCTGGTGACTTTAAGTTGAAGCCAGTGCTCATATACTATTCTGAAAATCCTAGGGCCCTTGAGAATTTTACTAAATCTGTTCTACCTGTGCTTTAAAAATGAAGCAGTGAAACATGAGTGATAATATATCTGTTTACAGCATGGTTTACTGAATATTTTAAGTCTAGTCCTCAGGAAAAAAGATTCCTATCAAAATGTCACTATTTATTGATAGTGCACCTGGTCCTCCAGTAGCTTGAATGGGAATGTACAGTGAGATTAATGTTGTTTTCATGTCTTCCAATACAATATCCATTTTGCAGCCTGTGGATCAAAGCATATTTAAGTTTTATTATTTCAAGATTTATTCTTTAAAAAAACATTTTGTAAGACTATAGCTATAGCTATCAAAGATAGTGATTCTTCTAATGGATCTAGGCAAAGTGAATTGAAAACCTTCTGGAATGCATTCTTTAAGAACCTGTGATATAGCTGGTATGGTGCACGCCTGTAATCCTGGCAGCTCGGGAGGGTGAGGCAGGAGGACCTCAAGTTCAAAGCCATCCTCAGCAAAAGCAAGGCACTAAGCAATTCAGTGAGACCCTGTCTCTAAATAAAATACAAAACAGGACTGGGGAAGTGGCTCAGTGGTTGAATGCCCCTGAGTTCAATCCCTGGTATCTCCCCTGAAAAAAAAGAACTTTCGTGATTTATGGTAGGAGGTCAAAATAAACAACACTAATAGGATTTTAGAAGAAGTTGATCCAACCTTCATGAATGACTTTTTTTTTTTTTTTTTTTTTTTTTGGTACTGGGGATTGAACTCAGGGGCACTCGACCACTGAGCCACATCCCCAGCCCTATTTTGTGTTTTATGTAGAGACAGGGTCTCACTGAGTTGCTTAGCGCCTCGCCCTTGCTGAGGCTGGCTTTGAACTCGCGATTCTCCTGTCTCAGCCTCCCTAAGTACTGGGATTACAGGCG
>CM053399.1:43313157-43327789 GCA_028644305.1 Xerus rutilus
ATGAATGACTTTAAGGGATTTAAGACTTAAAAGTGGAGGAAGTAACTGTAGATGTGTTGGAAATAAGAAAACTAGAATTAGAAGTAGGGCCTGAAACTGTGACTGAATTACTAAAGTCTAATGATAAAACTTTAATGGATGAAGAATTGCTTCACATGAGGGCTGGGGTTGTGGCTCAGTGGTAGAGTGCTCATCTTGCATGTGTGAGGCATTGGGTTTGATCCTCAGCACCACACTAAAAAAATAAAAATAAAGGTATTGTGTCCATCTACAACTGGAAAAATATTTTTAAAAAGTTGCTTCACATGAATAAGGAAAGAAAGTTTTCTTAAAATTTTTTTGTAGTTGTAGATGGACAGAATGTCTTTATTTTATTTGTTTATGTTTATGTGGTGCTAAAGATCAAACCCAGTGCCTTACACATGGTAGACAAGTGCTCTACCACTGAGCTACAGCCCCAGCCCCGGAAAGAAAGTTTTCTTGAGATAGAATGTACCCCTGGTAAAGTTGCTGTAAACATAGTTGAAATGAGAACAGAGATTTAAAAAAAAAAAACTTGGTGAAGTGGTGATAGAGTTTCAAAGGATTGACTCTAATTTTGAAAGAAGTTCTACTGTGCTGTCAAACAGCATCACATGCTACAGAGAAATCTTTCATGAAAGGAGAGTCAATTGATGTGGCAGACTTCACTGTTGTCTTATTTTAAATAAATTGCCACAGCCACCCAGCCTTCAACAATAGTCAACCCTGACTGACTAGTCAGCAGCCATCAACATTGAGGCAAGACCCTCCCCCAGCAAAATGATTTTGACTTGTTGAAGGCTCAGATAATCATTAGCATTTTTAGCAATAAAATATGGAAGTGTGTGGTAGAGGAAAACTGCTCACCTCATGAGGCCAAGTAGCAGTGAAAGGAAAAGAGGAAGTGGCCAGAGACAAAATATATGCTCTAAGGGTACATCCCTATTGACTTACTTCCTCCAGCTAGGCTCCATCTCCCAAAGTTTTCATCACCTGTCTTGCAGTAGTGCCAAAAGCTGAGGACCAAGCCTTTAACACATAAGCCTTTGGAAACATTCTTGCTCCAAACTATAACACATACTTAACAGACTACAGTGTGGTATACAAAAACATTTGGAGAAACCAAAAAATTCATGCAACTCACTTTATGGTATTTGCTTTATTGTGGTAGTCTGGAACTGAATTCACAATTTCTTTGAGGAATCCCTGTATGTTAAGATGACACTGTAGGCCATAGGCTAGTAGGAAGCATAAAACTAGGTAAATGAAACATTTTATTGAAAGTGCTACCCATCTTCTTTTCTTTTTTTTTTTTTTAAAGCTGGGGATCAAACCCAGGACTTCCACATGCTAGCCAAGTGTCCTCCCCCCCCCCCCATATCCTTTAGAAGAATTTATTATTTCTTAATGTTTTGATAAAAGGTACTATACCATATAGCTTTGCTACTGATACTATTACAAGTTAACAAAAATATAGATTAGGAATGGCTTTATTAAATAGGACAGTAGAAACAAAAAACCTGTGGCAGGCACAGCTAACAGAGTATAACTTTTTTTGCTTCTGTAGGAAAGGGACCCCCTCTAATACAGGGTAGTAATCATTTAGAATTGACATTTAAAATTAAACTTGAATTGTAATTATATGGTTCTTCATGTGTGTGGTTTAAGGATGCTATTGAAGTTCTTAAAAATAGTTATACTCTGCTATGTAGTGATTTCTTTGTTTAGTAGGATCTAGATTATATTAAGAGGGAATAGGTTTTAAATCATGCCCAAGTAGTAGAGATTTGACTATATATATTTTAGGAAAATCTAATATATTAAAATTAAAAGATTAAAAATAAGGGACATGTGCTTCACTGGTAAAGGCATCTGGATGTGTTTAGAACAAAATATAGTTTTTTAATTTCATCTCTCTCCAATAATGAATATGGTTCCAAATAATAGGAAATAATAATTGAAAAAAAAAGATTATCTTTCATGCTTGAAGAACTGGTGTTTTCCTTTTATCAGCTGTTGATTTATGTCATCCATTATGTTTTACTTTTTGACATGACATCCAGAAGAAAAATTGAAACCAAATTTCATATCCTATCACAGTACTCAAATTAGTGGACTTGGTTAATGTCTTTGCTTTTGTGTTACTTTGCATTTTTTCTTTCACTTGTATAGAGTATGCATAACAGTTATCAATAAGTTATCTAAAAATTGTTTTTGATAAGTTATGGTAGAATGAATAAAAGAATGAGTAGTTGTAATAGGTATTTGAAATAAAAATTCTTTCTGAAATTACCCATGTTGTGTCACATTGCCTTACCCCATGTTGACCAAAATTTCTATATTTTCTTTTAGCTTTTGCTGAGCATCATGGCGTATGCCTGTAATCCCAGTGACTCAGGAGGCTAAAATAGGAGGATCACAAGTATGTTTTCTTTTTCAGGTCTGTCATGCTAATCCATCAGAAAGGGCTCGTTTCATTCGTTGCATTTATAACTTATTACAGTCATCTAGCCCTGCTGTGAAATATGAAGCCGCTGGAACATTAGTAACACTGTCAAGTGCACCAACTGCAATCAAGGTACTGCTTATTTCTTTGGGGCCAGATTAGGTGATAAATATGCTGTCTTATCACTCATGATTTAGTAACATTGCAATTCACTATGTGCTTACATGGCAAAGAGAACAACTACAAATTTATAAAATTATTTGCCTCTTTACAAAATCCAAGCTTTTTTCCTGCCTTCATATACATACTTCATATACATACACACTAAAGATTATTAATAAATCTTATATACTAAAATATTTTAATGACTCACAGAAATCTTTAAATTCCTGTTTTTTATGTAATATAATACAGATGTGTTAAACTTTGTCCCTAAAGTGAAATCTGTTTAACAGCTATACTTATTGGGATTCCCTACCTGCTTTTTTTCTTAGTTTCCACCCTTAATTTTTTGTCTGTTAAAAAGTATTTTTGGGGGGCTGGGATTGTGGCTCAGTGGTAGAGCGCTTGCCTCGCATGCGTGAGGCACTGGGTTCGATCCTCAGCGCCACATAAAAAATAAATAAATAAATAAAATAAAGATATTGTGTCCATCTACAACTGAAAAAAATATTAAAAAAAAAAAAAGTATTTTTGAGGGGCTGGAGTTGTGGCTCAGTGGTAGAGCACATGCCTAGCATGTGTGAAGCACTAGGTTTGATTCTCAGCACTGCATATAAATAAAATGAATAAAATAAAGGTCCATCAACATCTAAAATAATATTGAAAAAAAAATTAAAAAAAAAAAAGTATTTCTGAGCCTGGCCTGCTGGTAACACTTATAAGCCTAACCACTCAGGAGGCTGATACAGGAGGATCACAAGTTTGAGGCCAAGCCTAGGCAAAGAGACCCTGTCTCAAATTAAAAGATAAAAAGGACTGGGGATGTAGTTTGGTGATAGAGCACCGCTGGGTTCAATCTCTACTACCACAAATTTAAGTATTTCTGCCTGTAGCAGCCCCTTTCGGTCCACATGCCTTTTAACAAAATGCATAATAAACTTGTGCAGGGGTTAATGAGTGCATTTCGGCTTGTTAGATTTTTTTATACTTATTTTCAGATTCTATGTTTATGACTTCTTAAAATGTATCTCTCTTTTTTTGTATAGGCTGCTGCTCAGTGTTATATTGATTTAATTATTAAAGAGAGTGACAACAACGTAAAGCTCATAGTTTTGGATCGATTAGTAGAATTAAAAGAGCATCCTGCTCATGAACGAGTCCTACAGGTAAATGGTGTTTCAAAAAGAGAGATTCTAAATAAGCTATTTTTAAAATTTTAATCATTCCTGAGCTTTGCTATCTTAGTTAACTTAAAATTTTGAATGCTGGGCAATTTAAGTTTGTTCAACTAAAGTGAAACGTTTGAATCACCATATAACCTTTTGAGTTATTGTCTTTGCCATAAAAAATATTTCTAAAATAAAGACTCACTAAATGCATTGCTGATCTTTGAACAGAACAACAATGAAAAAATATTAAAAATGAAAAAATGATATTATTGGGACAGTTTGGGAAATGCGAGTATAGACTTTTTAGTTAAGAGTCTGAATAAGTGTTAAATTCTCTGAATATGGTATTTATGTTTATATAAGAAATTATCCAGGAGTAGGAATTAGCTCAGTGGTAGATGGTCACCTGTCATGTGTGAAACCTGGGGGGTTCAGTTCTTACTTAGGACCACCAAAAAGAAAAATAAAAAGAAGAAATTATCTTGTACTCTTGGAAGATGTACACTAAAATGCTAGGGGACAGAGTGTGATAAAGCAAATATGGCAAAATATTAACAGTTGGTGAATATAGGTGAAGGGTATGTAAGAATTTGGGGGAAAATCCTAAAGGCAGCCAAGTCTATAGTGGTTCCTGTAGCGGTGTTTATAGCTGCAACAGGTTACGGAATTAAATTACAGTGGGCAGCATTTTTTGAAAAGCTGTTTAAAAGTCTATTTGGGAAAAAAGATGCAGATTCTTATGGTGGGTTTTTTTGATGCTGCTGGAAAGACCACCATCTTGTATAAATTGAAGCTGGGAGAGATTGTGACTACCCTTCCTATAATAGGTTTCAATATGAAGACAGTAGAATATAGAAATAACAGCTTCACAGTCTGGGATGTTGATGGTTAGGACAAAATCAGACCTTTGTAGCAACATTATTTACAGAATACCCAAGGTCTGGTTTTTGTGGTTTCGGTAATGGTAGAGAGAGAGTTAGTGAGACACAGGAAGAACTAACTAAAAAAAGAACTAACTAGAATGTTAGCAGAAGATGAATTCAGAGATAGTTTTATTAGTGTTTGTAAATAAACAGAATCTTCCCAGTGCTATGAATATTACAGAGATAATGGACAGGCTTGGCTTATATTCCCTCCACCAGAGAAACTGATACATTCAGGTTACTTGTACTACCAGCAGAGAGAGGCTTTACAAAGATTTGGACTGGCTCTCCAACCAGCTCAAAAACTAAAAGTGACTCAAAGCAGTTCATTCCCTGTGTGCATTGTGGCAAAACCATCTGGCCACTTCTGAGTGCATGTATGAGGAACTTTGGTGGCTATGTGGCTGGGAGTGGGGGCAGCTTTCTCACTCTGTGCCTTATACACCCCACCCTATAACATAAGAAAACCAGTATTACATTTAAGGGGGGGGGGAGGAATTTTTGGAACTTTTTTAACATCTTGAAAAATTTTTAAACAAAGCTTTAAAGGAGTAAAATTTATAAATTAGATTAGCACTATTTAAAAATATTTATAGTTTTTTTGAAGTATGCATCTTTTAAATATTACATTTGTCTACAGAGCCAAGTTAGTAATATCACACTTAACACAGTTAGTGATTTCTTGTAGATTCAGATTTTTCAGTAGTTCCCAAAGTGCTTTTTTAATTTAGTTTGTCAAGTTCATGATGATATATCATTCTGGTTATTATGTTTTTTTCAGTATCTAATTCTGAACAGTATCTTTTTTCATTATACTGATTTGTTAAAGTGACAATTTATCAGTTGTCCTTCCTATAAAATGCCCTTCCTGAATCTGGCTGGTTACTCTTGTGGTGTCATTTAACTTGTTCCTCTGACTTCTGTTTCCTAAAAACTGTAAATTGGATATAAAGTTTGATAGAGTCAGAGTAAGCATTGTCAGTTTGCAACATCTGTGATATTAGTTCATATTACATTACATCAGGAGACTCAAAATGTCTAATTCTTTTGCCACTAGTAAATTTATTATTAATCAAAGGATTAAAGTGATGATAGAACTATTCTTCAGTCAAGTTTTTCTTCTTGTGACCTGAAAAATTGGTGTTAATCCTTGATTGTTTTCTCTTTTAGGATCTGGTAATGGACATCCTAAGAGTATTGAGCACACCAGACTTGGAAGTACGCAAGAAAACTCTGCAGTTAGCATTGGATCTTGTTTCTTCTAGGAATGTTGAAGAGGTAAAAAAAAAAAAAAAAGTGCTGCCACTTTGTAAGTGGTCAAGCCAAACACGATGTAATTCTCACTTATTTCTGCTTTGTCTATAGCTGGTTATTGTCTTGAAGAAGGAAGTGATTAAAACAAATAATGTATCAGAGCATGAAGACACTGACAAATACAGACAACTCCTTGTACGAACATTGCATTCCTGCTCTGTCCGATTTCCAGATATGGCTGCAAATGTTATTCCTGTGGTATGTAATTCTGATGACCTTAATTTTTAAATTCTCTAGAAGAAATTTTTTAAAAATTTTTAATTATTCAACAGTTAATCTGAAATGTCAGCTTTCTGGAACCACAAAATCTCAAGGTAAAACCCCAACCCTTTCTCTGGGTCTTGCTAAGTTGTCAAGGTCAGCCTCCTTTTGCATTCACCACAAGTTCTGGCTCTGAAAGTTGAAAGATTCAGTTATGGGAAAAACTTACAGAACTAGAATATTTTGCTTTCTGTCTTTGTTAAATAGATGAGGTAGGTTATTGTAATTGAAGATTTGCCTCTGAGTTTTAAATTTTCTCTAAAATGATTTTACTTATAATTTAGGATTATCTAATGGGAGTTGTAGTGGGTTTTTGTTGTTTTGTTTGTTTTTTGGTGATACTGAGGTTTGAGCCTAGGGTCTCACATGCTAGACAAGCACTTTACCACTGATCTGCATCCTCAACTCTTTTCATTTTATTTTGAGAGAGTCTCTCTCAATTGCTGAGGCTAGCCTTGAACTTGCAAGCTTCTTGCCTCGGCTGAGTAGCTTGGATTATAGGTGTGTAATACCAAGTCTAGCTTGACTTGTTGATTTCTAGATTGTCTTTTATAGTGATTTTTATAATAAACTTCAGTCATATAGAGAAACCATTGTAGTTTTTTTCATAATAGTACTTGTCTGTCAACTTACTTTTGTATTTGAAACTAAGTTACGTTCTTTTTGAATTCTTAATTTTTTTCTTTTTTTAGGGTAAGGGTACTACAGATTGAACCCAGGGGTGCTTTACCACTGAGCTATATCCCCAGTCCTTTTTGTTTTTTATTTTGAAACAGGGTCTCACCAAGTTGCTGAGGCTAGCCTAAAACTTGTAATCCTCCTGCCTCAGCCTCCTAAGTCTGAGATTATAGGCGTGCACCACTTGTCCTGGATCTTAATTTATTTCTTGTCTTTAATCATTTTCTTCCTGAAAATCATGTAATTGCTAATCCTATCCCTTCCCGCCTTTTTTTCCTTTTAGTTAATGGAATTTCTCAGTGACAGTAATGAAGCAGCAGCTGCTGATGTCTTGGAGTTTGTTCGTGAAGCCATTCAGCGCTTTGATAGCCTGAGAATGCTGATTGTTGAGAAGATGCTTGAAGTCTTTCATGCTATTAAATCTGTCAAGTAGGTTTAAAATATATTTTGGTATAATGTCAAGTGAGCATTTTATCAATTTCTATCTTCAAAGATCCAGTTGATAGAAAGTATAATGGAGAGAGATGGGCTTAGTGGGACACACCTGTAATCTCAGCTACTTGGAAAGTTGAATTAGAAGGCTCATAATTTGAGGCCAGCCTGGGCAACTTTGAGCTCAGTGGTAGGGTGCACCTGGGTTCAATCCCCAATTCTGGAAAAAAGAGAGGAGCTAAATTTCTTTCAGAGTTGATTTAGCTAGGTTTCTTTTTCTGATTTCTTCTAAAACAGTGTGAATTCTAAAGTGACCAAGGAGCATATTTTTATATATTCTTAAATGGTATCTTTTTGGAATGTTATTATTTATATTCCCCTTTAGCATTTGTTGAAGAGAAAGATTGAAAATGCAACCCAAATCTGACATCATTTTTTCTTCAGATGGCCCTTGCTAATGAGAAAGGATTGGTTTTTTTTTTTTTTTTGACGGATCTTTATTTTATTCATTTATTATTTATATGTGGTGCTGAGGATCGAACCCAGTGCCTCATGCATGCTAGGCAAGCACTCTACCACTGAGCTATAGCCCCACCCCGGATTGTTTGTTTTTTATTGTTTGTTTGTGGTGGTTATTCAAACCCAGGACCTTGAGCATGTTAGGCAAATATTTTACCACTAGATTATATCCCCAATACCAAGAAAGAATTGTTGAATGCAAATTTGGCTTCATTTTATGAATCTGATGGCCATCCAGGTTCCATGTACACATCTAATCCAAGCTACCCAGGAAGATGGCAAGTTTGAGGGTAGTTTTGGTAACTTACTAAAACTTATCTCAAAAATAAAAAATAAAAAGGGCTGGGAATATGGGACTGTAGACCAATGGTAGAATGCTTGCCCAGCATGTGCAAAGCCCTAGGTTCAATACCCAGTATCACACACATACAAAAGAATCTGATGAATACACTATGACAGACTTGAATTACATATGCTTAGATAAGAAGGAAAGGACTAGTACAAAATTGCCTTTATTATGTGAAACTATATTGGTACACATGCAAGTGAGCAAGATTTGCTCCCTTTGTGAGAAAAAACTCACATCACTGACAGCCATAAATTCTTAGAACTTTAGCTTCTATAATTGTTTCTTTCTGAATAAATTTAAACTCTTAAGAAAAAAATAATGAAAACTTTAGCCAGTTTAACATTTTAAACTAGAGAATTTTTGCTGTTTTTTCCCCCACTGAGGATTGAACATAGCACCTCCTGCATGTTAGACAAGTACTGTACCACTGAGCTGCCATCCCTAGCTCTTTTTACTTCACTTTGAGACAGGTCTCACTAAGTTGCTCAGGTTGGCCTTCAACTAGAGATCCTCCTGCCTCAGCCTTTGCTTTCTTTGTTTTGTTTTTCTTATGCTGGGAATTGAATCCAGGATCTCTTGCATGCCAAGCAAATGCTTCACTAGTGAGCCACATGCCCAGTCCCTACTTTATGTTTTTGCATCTCTGTATATATTGTTCTATTCAGCACTTTGTTTCTTTTCAATGACTACAAATAAAAAGTAAACTAGTTTTTCATTAAAGTAATACATATCTTATAGTAGAAAGCAATAAAGCCAAATTTACCCTAAGATTCTGCAGTTCTAAGGAAGTCCTAAGAATGTTCAGATAGACTGTAACAATAAGTTTTTTTTTAAATTTTTTTTAGTTGTTGATAGATTTTTATTTTATTCATTTATTATTTATATGTGGTGCTGAGGATCGAACCCAGTCGCCATAAGGGACACTTTCCTGGGAAATGTTTTGGCATTTTATTTTTAATACTGGGTTTATTGACTTTAGAAGATTTCCAGTAATGATAAATGAGAAGAGTTATTTTTCTTGTGATTTATGGAAAGAATCAAAACTATCAACAACTAAAAAAATTCTAAAAGAAACTTATTGTTACAGTCTATCTGAACATTCTTAGAACTTCCGTAGAACTGCAAAATCTTATTTCTTTCTATGAGCTTAAATTCACAAAGATTTCTGCTTCTGGTCACATAAAGAAAGATTTCTTCTTCAGGATTTGTTTTTGAGGTCTGTGTTTCAGATTTTGTATTCTTATCCTAGGATTTATCGAGGTGCATTATGGATCCTGGGAGAATACTGTAGTACCAAGGAAGATATTCAGAGTGTGATGACAGAAGTCCGCAGGTCTCTTGGGGAGGTATGTTTTACTTTAGTAAATCCTGCTTACTTATTTTACTGAGAATTGATTCCAGAGGTGCTTTACCACTGAGCTACATCACTAGTCCTTTTTATTTTGAGATAGATTTTTGTTAAGTTGCTGAGGGTCTCCATGAGTTGCTGAGACTGACTTTGAACTTGTGATCCTCCTGCCTTAGCCTCCCAGATTGCGGAGATTACAGATATGCACCAC
Organism: Xerus rutilus; assembly: GCA_028644305.1. Lineage (NCBI taxonomy): Eukaryota > Metazoa > Chordata > Mammalia > Rodentia > Sciuridae > Xerus > Xerus rutilus. Next base: position 43,322,991 of record CM053399.1, read on the forward strand.
CACATTCAGTGTAAATCTCGTTTTATATGATGATTTATGCTTCTGAAAAATCTAATGGACTGGGGACGTAGCTCAGTGGTAGAGTGCTTGCCTAGCATGTGAGAGGCCCTGGGTTCAATCCCTCGCATCACCAAACAAAAAAAAATCTTTATGTGATGATGTACATTTGTGTTTTTATTTATTAGTAACTGGACTGAAGAACACTGAAAAATGTATTTTAATTACCCAGATAATTGAGCCTCAAGGGCTGTGAAAAATTAGGGGTGCCTCACACCCATGAAAGCCATAACACCTACCTGAATTATTTACTCTTCTGGATAAGATTTTTTTTCAAATATTTTTTTAGTTATAGATGGATGCAATATCTTTATTTTGTTTATTTATTTTTAATGTCTTTATTTTATTTATTTTTTTATGTAATGCTGAGCATCAAACCCAGTGACTAACGCATGCGAGGCAAGCGCTCTACCACTGAGCTACAGCCCCAACCCTGTTTGTTTATTTTTATGTGGTGCTGAGGATTGAACCCAGTGCCTCGCATGTGTGAGGCAAGTGCTTTGCCACTGAGCCACAACCCCAGCCCTGGATAAGATTTTGTTCGAATAAAATATTTCATGTTCAAAAAAAGGGAAAAAGGCTGATAAAATTCTGTTTTAGCCTGTTAGTTCTAAAAGAATGCCTTAGAGCAAAGCTAACATTAGAATATTTATGCTTTAAAACTGACGGTATTTCCTCATCTAAACATCCTTATAGTAAAATACAAAGAAAATGGACTACTTATCAGAAGACCTGTGTTATACTCTTGGTTCTGCCAATAATTAGCTCTGGAACCTTGAATTCAAGTTTCTGTACTGGCTGGACTTCAGGTTTTTCCTCTATAAAATAAAAGGAATTGAGGACTGAGGTCATGGTTCAGTGGTAGAGCACTTGCCCAGCATGTGGGAGGCCCTGGGTTTGATTCTCAGCACCACATGTAAATAATAAATAAATAAAATAAAGATCTATCAACAACTAATAAAAATATTTTAAAAATAATAACAAAAGGAATTGAAATTGGTATGATTAAAGACTCTTGAGTACTCCTCCCCGCCCTGGTACCGGGGATTGAACCTGGGTGTGCTTAACCATTGAGCTACATCCCCAGTGCTTTTTTTTTTTTATTTTGAGACAGGGTCTGGATAAGTTACCTAGGGCTTCGCTAATTTGCTGAGGCTGGCTTTGAACTTGTAATCCTCCTGCTTCAGCCCTTGGAGTTGCTGGGATTACAGACATGCACCACCGTGCCCAGTGAGAACTCTTAAATTAGCCGAGTATTAAGGAATAAATACATAGTATAGCCCTTTGGTTAATTAAAAACGGTAGCAGATGAAGTGATTGCTACAAATGAGTCAGATTTATTTCTTTTTTAATTTTTAAAAAATTTTTTTTAGTTGTTGATAGACCTTTATTTATTTATTTAAATGTGGTGCTGAGAATCCAACCCAGTACCTCACGCATGCTAGGCAAGCGCTCTACCACCAAGCCACAACCCCAGCCCTATTTCTTTTAACAAATTAAGAAACTGGGGCTCAAAGTAGTTTAATTGACTTTTCAGAGCCATACAACTAGTAAATGGCAGAGAGAGAAATTTAAAGCCAAGAATCTCCAACTCCAGAGCCCCTATTCTTCCCATTGCATTATCCTGAGAAGGAAAGAAAATTGAAAGTAGAGTTTAAAATTCCATTGGGATAGTGTCTTCTTTACAGAAATAATTTTATTATTTAAATGTGACTTTGCAGCTGATCATAGCACATACCTGTAATCTTAGCAACTTGGGAGGATGAGGGAGAATTGCAAGTTTGAGACCAGCCTAAACTTTGAGAGCAAAACCCTGTCTCAAAATTTAAACAAGGGTTGAGGATGTAATTCAGGGGTATAAAAGAAAATATCTAGCCTTAATACTGCAGAAAATGAATAATTGATTTTGCTTGCTGTTCATATTACTATTAAGTTGATTTTTCTAATTGATTTTTAGATCCCAATTGTAGAGTCAGAAATAAAGAAAGAAGCTGGTGAATTAAAACCTGAAGAAGAAATAACTGTGGGGCCAGTTCAAAAATTGGTTACTGAAATGGGTACCTATGCAACTCAGAGTGCCCTCAGCAGTTCTAGACCCACCAAGAAAGAGGAAGACAGGTAATTTATGACCTCTGTGCCTTGCCAACTGAACTATTCTATGACTCTCAGGTATAAAACAGTCACATGATTTCTTTTATTAGTTTGCTTTTGTGACCAAAATGAAAGTCCTTGCCCTTAAAGTACTTGAAAGGAGGAAGATGTTTAAATTTTCCCCCATGAATTGTGTTGATGGTTTTAATCCTCTGTTCTTTCCTTCTGTTTTCATTGAAATAACTGTGTTCTATTTAATGTAAAATTATTTTACTCATGTGGAAAATGTGAAGTGGAGATTAGTATGATGATATTTGAGTTTGGTTGCCAATTAGTATCAGGAAAGATATTTTGAAGATTTTTATTTCTTCTTGGGTTTTTTTTTTTCTTCTCCTAATTGATGGAATAACTTTTTAATGTTTTTTCCTTTATTTTTCTCTCCTTTTTATGATGAAAATGATGCCTAAAAATTATTGAATACTTATTATGTGCTAAGCATCATGCTATGTAGTTTGTCTCATATGGTCTTGACAAGAACCCTTTGAGACAGAGTATATCATCTCCGTTTTACAGAAGAGAAATATGAGACTTAGAGGAGTTTGTAACCTACCCAGTAAATAAATAGATAAGCTGGGATTTGAAAGTAGATCATTAGCTCCAGTACATATACCCTTTTCCTTTTTTTTTTTTTGGTACCAGGAATTGAATTCAGGGATGCTTATTCACTGAATGACATCCTTAGCTCTTTTTATTTTTTATTTTTTGACAGTCTCATTAAATTGCTTAGGGCCTTGCTCAATTGCTGAGGCTGGTTTCAAACTTGGCAATCTTCTTGCCTCAGCCTTTGGGGTCTCTGGTATTATATAGGCATGGGCCACCATGCCTAGCTACATACATCCTTAACTAAACTTTTTTTTTTTATTTTCATTCATTTGGCTCTTGAGTCATTTGAAGATAAGTATTAGCATCATGTATTCTTTTTCTTTTTGAGAGCTAAAAAAGGATTTAACAGAAGTGTGGTGGTGAGGGTGACTTATTTGAATCATTCATACAAAAGCTGCATGCTGCTTAAGAAGTTGTGGTTTCATTTTCCTTGATTGGTTTGCAGACCTCCCCTGAGAGGATTCCTTCTGGATGGAGATTTCTTTGTTGCTGCTTCCCTTGCTACCACTCTGACCAAGATTGCATTGCGCTATGTAGCTTTGGTTCCAGAGAAGAAAAAACAAAATGTAAGTTAATTTATTCTGCATTTACCCACCAATCGATTACTCAGCACCAATTGTATATGTTGAACAGTGAGAAACCCATAAGATAATGCTAAAGTACCTATAATGAAAATACTCATGGGAATAGGGAAAATGGACATAATACATTATGTCCATACTGTACATACATGAATGGTACAATAGTACCATATGAATGAAAAATGGATAGAGCAATACAATAATGATAGCGTGTGTAGTCTAGTGGAGGAGACATGAGGGTTATGAAGTTAGTTCTGTTTGCTGGGAATAATGAAGGACCAGTCAAGGAAGTGCCCTTCTGTCTCCAGAATTTTCATCCAGTCTATTCATTATTTTATCCCAGAATGTCTCTCAGATAATTCTCATCTGTGTTTCATACCTTTATCATGGTTTCTGACCATTGTCCTACATTAATACTCACGTCAGGTCATGAACTCTATGACACATTGTTTTTATTTTTATTTTAAATAGTTAATTCTTTTCTTTCTTTTTTTTCCCCTTTTTTTCATAATTTTCCCTCCATTTTCTTCTTCTTTTTTTTTTTTAAATAATTTTTAGTTATACATGGACACAGCGTCTTTATTTTGTTTTGTTTATTTTTATGTGGTGCTGAGGATCAAACCCAGTGTTTCACACGTGCGAGGCAAGCACTCTGCCACTGAGCCACAACCTCAGCACCCATTTTCTTTTTCCAGTGTCTGGAACAATGGTGGGCCGGACATGCTTAGCTTAGTAAGCTTTTGAGAGTTGGGAACAGGGCAAAGTTCAAGAACCTTTCTGAGGGAGTTGCTTCTTTTTTCCTTCATTTTTTTATGTTTTTATTTATTTATTTTTTTTAGTGTGGATGGACAGCATGCTTTTATTTTATTTGTTTATTTTTTTATGTGGCGCTAAGGTTGAACCCAGTGTCTCACATGTGCTAGGCAAGTGCTGTGCCACTGAGCTACAGCCCCAGCCTCTTCCTTCATTTTTATTCTGGTAAAATACATGTAACATAAAATTTACTATTTTAACCACTTTAAGTGTACAGTTAAGTGGCAAAAGTTCAGTGGCATTAAATTCATTCACATTATTATGCAGACGTGTTGGTGCATGCCTGTAATCCTAATGACTCAGGAGGCTAAGGCTGGAGAATTGCAAATTTGAGGCCAGCCTCAGGAACTTAGTGAGACCCTAAGCAACTTAATGAGACCCTGTCTCAAAAATAGAAGCCGGGCGCGGTGGCTCAAGCCTGTAATCCCAGCACTTAGGGAGGCTGAGACAGGAGAATCGCGAGTTCAAAGCCAACCTCAGCAATGGCGAGGCGCTAAAGCAACTCAGTGAGACCCTGTCTCTACATAAAACACAAAATAGGGCTGGGGACCTGGCTCAGGGGTCGAGTGCCCCTGAGTTCAATCCCTGGTACCA
>CM053399.1:43327889-43365180 GCA_028644305.1 Xerus rutilus
TAGAAAGGGCTTAGTGTTTGAGCATCCCTGGGTTCAATTCCTGGTACCAAAAAAAAAACTAAAACCTTACAATAGTAAAATTTTGGATGTTTTTATTTTTGTTCATTTCTTTTTTTAATTTATTGCTAAAGTAAACAGGGAATAATATAATCAAACCATGAAAGGGGGTAGGGATGTAGTTCAGTGGTCAAGTGCTTGCCTCACATGTGTGAGGCACTGGGTTCGATCCTAAGCACCACATAAAATAAATAAAATAAAGGTATTGTATCCAGGCAATTTGGCAAGGGCATAAAGCATCTGTGTCAGGATAATGCTACATGAGACTGAAAAAATAAGTTGGAATTCACTTGTGGAAGACTTTGAATAGCAGGCCAAGTAATACGGACTTCAGTATTAAAGTCAAGGGAAATCATTGAAGTTATTTACATGCAGAGTAAAATGCTTGTGCAGTATAAAAATTAAGATATTAGTAGTTGATCACAATTAGCATCACTAGTAGTGGAACAGCCTATTATGTGCTTCCTGATACAATGTATTTAGGAATATAAAACATAATGTATCTGGTATTTTAGCCATTATGGTGCAATGTTCTATTAAAAAAAAATCAGATGATCTGGGGTCTTCAAGAAAGTCAATGTAATTAAAAACAAACAGGAAACTGGTCTAGATTAAAAGGGACTAAACAGAATTATAGCCAAATAAAATGCATGAATCTAATCCTGGATTTAAAAAATAAAAACATTTTGAGACAATATAGGAAGATTTGGTTTCAATATATAGTAGATATATTTTGCGATTGTTAAATTTCTCAGGTCAGAAAATAATATTGTGGTTTGATTGGAAACTATCCTAATTCTTAGGAGATGGATGCTAATGCAGTTATGAGGTTAAAGAATCTTACTTTCATATGGTTAACCAAAAACTAAATGTATGTATATGAGAGAGTAAGAAAGCATATATGGCAGAATGTCAACAGTTGGTGAAGTGTGTCATTCTTTTAACTTTTCTGTAGTTAGAATGAAAGGAAAAACTATTAAAAAGGCATTGCTCTTTTTCAATATATGACAAAGCCATAAAAGTGCTTTGTGGGGTTTTTGCTGTTAATTTTTCCGTCCCCATATTTGAGGCTATTAATGGAAATCTTAAAAACATTTAGATTTAAAAGAAGGAGAAGTATGTAGAAAGGATACTGTGGAGATAACATGAAGGATTTGAAGTCTTATTCAAGTGAAATGAAATACTAGGTTTATTTCTTGAATTATAAAGTAACATTACTGCAATTGGAGAATTATGACACAATGACCAATTTCTCTATTTTTCTAGTCTTTTGTTGCTGAGGCTATGTTGCTTATGGCAACTATCCTTCATTTGGGAAAATCCTCTCTTCCTAAGAAGCCAATTACTGATGATGACGTAGACAGAATTTCCCTGTGCCTCAAGGTCTTATCTGAATGTTCACCTTTAATGAACGACATTTTTAATAAGGAATGCAGACAGTCCCTTTCTCAGATGTTATCTGCCAAACTTGAAGAAGAGAAACTATCTCAAAAGGTAAATAAGTACAAGGTTATAAAAGTACTTTGTGGGTTTTTGTTGTTGTTGATTTTTTAGTCCCCACGTGATGAGGCTGTTCCTATTAAAGGCCTGTGAAAAACTATCTTTCTTTCCAAATAAAGTCATGTGTCTTGTTTTCTCAACACAGAAAGAATCTGAAAAGAGAAATGTGACAGTACAGCCTGATGACCCCATTTCCTTCATGCAACTTACTGCTAAGAATGAAATGAACTGCAAGGAAGATCAGTTTCAGCTGAGTTTGCTGGCAGCCATGGGTAACACACAGAGGAAAGAAGCAGCAGATCCCCTAGCATCTAAACTTAACAAGGTAACAAAATATTAAATATGCTATAAATTATTTAAATTAACTACTTAAGAAAGTAGTAATCAAGAGTCAGGGTGCGGGGGTGCACACGTATAATCCCAGTGGCTTGAGAGGCTGAGACAGGAGGATCACAAGTTGAAGGCCAGCCTCAGCAACTTAATGAGACCCTGTCTCAAAATTAAAAAAACAGGGTTGGGGATATAGCTGAGTGGTAAGCATCCCTGGGTTAAATTTCCAGTACCAAAAAAAGAAAGAAAGAAAGTAGTAGTCAGCACATGCCTGTGATCCCTGTGACTTTGGAAGCTGAAACAGGAGGATCATAAGTTTGAGGCCAGCTCTTTTGTTTTTGCAGTGCTAGGGGACAGAACCCAAAGCCTCACATGATAGGCAAGCACTCTATCACTGAGCTACATCACTAGCCCTGTCGTGCTGTACTTTTTTAAAAATATTTTTTTAGTTGTAAATGGACACAATACCTTTATTTTATTTATTTTTATGTGGTTCTGAGGATTGAACCCAGTGCCTCACACATGCTAGATAAGTGCGCCACCACTGAGACACCACCCCAGCCCATGTCCTGCTGTTTTTTAAAAGAAAAATAACTAGACTTTTCATGTGTTTATTGGGTATTTGTATAACTTCTTTAGAGAATTGTCTCTTCAAATCCTTCAAATTTCTAATTAATCTATTTTCTCTTTTGTTGCCTGTGCTTTTGATGACAATATTACATTTTTTTAATTTTTTTTTTTTTAGTTGTAGATGGACACAGTATCTTTATTTTACTTGTTTTTATGTGGTGCTGAGGATCAAACCCAGTGTCTCACGCATGCTAGGCAAGCACTCTACCACTGAGCCACAACCCCAGCCCCAATATTACATGTTTTAAGTGCTATACCTTAGAAGCTTTTTAAATTTTGGAGAGGCATTTTAAATTTTATCTTGGTGACATTGCAAGCATCTCTTGCTATTGTGATCTGTTTACTTCTTGAGCTTGAGTAGAAGAGACTACCACATTATCTTAATTCTGTTTGGTGCCTGAATTTCAGAGAGCAAATTTTGAGTGTAGATACTCAGTGTTGAGTTGAGACAATGTTTAATTATTTGCTAAACATATTTAACATCTTTCTGCTACTGACCTACTAACTACTCATTAACATATATAAAATACCTTAAAATAGATGGACTTGAGTTGTACATCAGTGGTACATCTCATGCTTGGCATGTATAAGACTCTGGGTTCAATCTCCATCACTAAAACAAAACAAAAACCAATAGATGCCTGGATATCATCTTTTAAATTAGAGTCTTAAATTCTGTATTGTTTGAATAACTTTTTAAGCTTTATAACCTATTATTTCTAATTTTGCCTGTTTCAATTTCCATTTCTGCATTACAAAACCATTTTATTATACCTGTCTCAAAATATCTTTTCTAATCTAAGCACATCTGTTAAACCAAACTTAGTCATTTAACTAAGATATGTTTGGTTAAATTGTGTCATTTCCTTAATTATGTCTATTATGTTTATTTTTGTTTTGACAGGTCACCCAGTTGACAGGTTTCTCAGATCCTGTATATGCAGAAGCTTATGTTCATGTCAATCAGTATGATATCGTCCTGGATGTACTTGTTGTGAACCAAACCAGTGATACTTTGCAGAACTGCACATTAGAGTTAGCTACTCTAGGTAAGGAAATTTATCATAAGTGCACAGGTTTCAGTATAAGAATTCTTTTTTTTTAATTGGTTCTTCATGTTATACATGACAGTAGAATCTATTTTGATAAAATTGTACAAGCATGGGATATATCTTATTCTAATTAGGACTCCATTCTTATGGGTGGACATGATGGTGGGATTCACTGAAGTATTTTCTTATGTGTACATAGGAAAATTACATTAGATTTATTCTACTGTCTTTCCTATTCCTATCCCTCTCCCTTTCCTTCATTGCCCTTTGTTTAATCTACTGAACTTCTGTTCTTCCCCTCCCTGCCTTTATTGTGGTTTACCTTCCACATATCAGCAAAAACATTCAACCTCTGGTTTTTGGAGATTGGCTTATTTCACTTAGCACAGTAGTCTTCAGATCCATCCATTTACTGACAAATGTCATAAAGTCATTCATTTTTCTTTACGGCTGAGTAGTATTCCGTTGTGTATATATAACTACAATTTCTTTATCCTTTCATCCATTGATGAGCATCTAGGATGGTTCCATAGCTTATCTTTTATAAATTGTGCTGCTATAAAAATTGATGTGGCTGTGACACTAGTATGCTGATTTTAAATCCTTTGGATATATGCTGAGGAGTGGGATAACTAGTAGGTCAAATGGTGGTTCGATTCCTAGTTTTTTGAGGAATCTTCATACTGCTTTCCAGAGGGATTGCACCAATTTGCAGTTTCAACCACAGTGTATGAGCATTTCCTTTTCCCCACATCCTCACCAACACTTGTTGTTATTTTTAATCTTGATAATTGCCATTCTGACTATAGTGAGATGGCATCATAGTGTAGTTTTAATTTGCATTTCTCTAATTGCTAGAGATGTTGAACGTGTTTTCATATATTTATTAACCATTTGTATTTTTTCTTTTGAGAAGTGTTTCTTCAGTTTCTTTGCCTATTTATTGATTGGTTATTTGTTTGTTTATTTTGGTGTTAAGCTTTTTGAGTTCTTTGTATATCCTGGAAATTAACACCCTATCCAAGGTGCAGGTGGCAAAGATTTTCTCCCATTCTCTAAGCTCTTTTCACACTCTTATTTCCTCTGCTGTGAATAAGCTTTTTGGTTTGATACCTTCCCATTTGTTGATTTTTTATTTTATTTCTTGTACTTTAGGAGTCTTATTGAGGAAGTCAGTTCCTGAGCCATTATGTTGAAGTGTTCAACCTACATTTTCTTCTAGTATGTGCAGAGTTTCTGGTCTAATTCCTAGGTCTTTGATCCACTTAAAGTTGATTTTTGTGCAGGGTGAGAGATACGGGTTAACTTCCATTCTATTACATACAGACTTCCAATTTTCCTAGCACCATTTGTTGAAGAGGCTGTCTTTTCTCCAGGGTGTTTTTGGTGCCTTTGTCTAATATGAGGTAACAGTATTTTTGTGGGTTTGTCTCTGTGTCTTTTCTGTTCTGTTCCATTGGTCTTTTTGCCTATATTGGTACCAATACCATGCTGTTTTTGTTACTTTATCTCTGTAGTATAATTTAAGGTGTAGTATTGTGATGCCTCCTGCCTTGTTTTTCTCGCTAAGGATTGCTTTAGCTATTCTGGGCCTCTTGTTTTTCTGAATGAATTTTATGACAGCTTTTTCTATTTCTATAAAGAATGTCATTGAAATTTTGATGGGAATCTATATAGCACTTTTTGTAGTATGGCCATTCTGACAGTATTGATTCTGCCTATCTAAGAATATAAGAGATCTTTCCATCTTCTGAGGTCTTCCTCAAATAGGCTCATTCAAATAGGCTTAGTTCTGAGTTTTACCTAGCAAATGTCAGTTTTTCTAAATATAATAAGAGCTGTTTAAGTGACAGATTCAGCAAGTAGCTCATTTAATTTTTTTTTTTTAATATTTTTTAGTTGTAGATGGACACAATGTCTTTATTTTATTGCTTTGTATGTGGTGCTGAGGATCGAACCCAGGGCCTTACGCATGCAAGGCAAGCGCTCTACCACTGAGCTACAATCCCAGCCCCGAGCTCATTTAATTTTAATTGTTTTAGTTCAGAATTACGTATTTTATAAATTCTGTTACCTACTACATGCAGCTGAAGTAATATATCATTATTGCAGTTAGCAACATATGATGTCTTTTTTCTTCTTAATAAAAACACGAGTCAAACTTTCTCTGACCACTTATACATCTGGTTTTGAAAATGTAATTTGTATACAGGAACAGTGCACTGTCCCCAGCAAATTCCATATGGCTTGTGTAACAGTTCTGGGTTTCAAGGTATAAAGGGAAACCATAATTTTGCCCTGTCTTCCTCAGCAAACTTGATGCCTGTATATGAGAAATTGTCTCTAAGACTTAAGTCTTTTTACAGATTGTTTTATTTCTCATTGTAAAGGAGTATATAGTTAAGACATAAGCTTTTTGAGAAGTTTGTATTCATTCACTGAAATCAAATAGTATACTTAAAGTACCTCTCTACACACATACATAAATTAAATGGACTTATTCTAAGATGGCTATTAACTTTTAAAACAAAATGTGCAGATTAATATGAATAATAAGGATATTAAATGATTTCTTTATTTTGTCCTCATAATATTTGAATCATATTCTCATGTTAGAAACCTAAGTTTTATATATTTTAATGTTTTATGGTAAATACACACACACACACACACACACACACACATATATTTTTTAAACGATGTCCAAACTCTTTATCTCCCTAGGGGATCTGAAACTTGTGGAAAAGCCATCTCCTTTGACTCTTGCTCCTCATGATTTTGCAAATATTAAAGCTAATGTCAAAGTAGCATCAACAGAAAATGGAATAATTTTTGGCAATATAGGTAAGAAATCGTTTTATGGCATGTAATGTTTGAATATATTTATTCAAGAATTTCTGTAGGGAGTAGTTGTGGACATGGCTTGAAGTTAGGACTTGCATCTATTTATGTATCACTTCTGGGGTACTCTCTATGGTCAAGTATGTATTGTGTTCTAGATGTGCAGAAATGAACCAGATAGAGTCACTGTCCTCATGAAACCACTAGGCAAATGAATAAGATAGATAGGAAAATGTGTAACTGGGATATAATATGATAAGGCTTAGTTGATATACTAAATGCTTTAGGATCATATAGGGAAAAAGTGCTAACAGTGGAGAAAGCTTTAAAAAGAAAGAAGGGCTGGGCGCAGTGGCGCACGTCTGTAATCCCAGCACTTTGGGAGGCTGAGACAGGAGAATTGTGGGTTCAAAGCCAGCTTCAGCAATGGCAAGGCACTAAGCAACCCAGTGAGACCCTGTCTCTACCTAAAACACAAAATAGGGCTGGGGATGTGGCTCAGTGGTCGAGTGCCCCTGAGTTCAATCCCCGGTACCCCAAAAAAAAGCGCGTGTAATAAGAAAGAGGGTGTTTTATCAAAGGATAACATTTGAATTGAGCCAGAAACTTCATGTAAACATTTGTGGCCAAGCACACACATATTTCAAACCTAGAGATTAGTTTGTGCAGGAGCATTCAGTTAGGAAGCCTTTTTTTTTGACAATTTTAAAAGATCAGTGTTCTGCAGATATATAAGGAGGCAGCTGGAACAGATACAAATAACTTGATACACTTAGAGTTTAGTAACCATCTCCTTAATACCTCCTATTTTCAGTCCTTTCCCTTCCAGTTATTTAACTACTTGGTTTAAGCCTTCTATCATTTCTCACTTGGGCTTCCACAAAACTGTGCAGGAAAACAGTGATATTAAAGGTTTGATCAGAGAAGGAGGAGCCTATAAAGGATTCTCAAGTGTGGTTGGAAAAGTAAGGAAAAATCTTCAAGAAGTATCTGAAGCTATAGGAGATCAAGTAACGAAGTCAGAAAAGAGGGGTCTTTTGGATTTTTCAGTGATCTTAATACATTTCTTGTAGCATATCTTGGGCAATAATGGTGTGTTGAAGACTGAGCTAGAGTTGAAGAAACAAAAGTAATGAGTGTAGACTATTCAGAGTGTACGCCCTTGGCTTTGATAGGAATAAGAGCAGGCAGTAGCCAGAAGAGAATGCACGGATGGCGTAGGTTTTTTGTTTTTTTATGAAAACAAGTCCTCAGATATCTGTATGTATTTATATACTGTAGGGGAAAAAGTTGATAGAGAATGGAAAGATAAAAACCAAGACTGAAAGAGATAACAATCAATGGAGTGAGGTCCTGAACCAGAGCAAGAATCACAAATAGCCGGAGGATTAATCTTGAAAAGAGGCAGCACTTCTGATATGAAAGGGAAGGAGATGAAAGTGAATTCCAAGAGAGGGAGATTTAGTTTTAGGAGGTTTTTCTTGGTACCTTCACTTTTCTCTGAAAGTAGAAAGAGTGGGGGAATGTCGAGAGAAGAGGCTCAAAAGAAGAAAGGTAAACTCCAATTAGACTTTCTACTGTGGAAAAGACAGTCACAGAAGCAAATCATCTTGTTTTAAATGCTATGGTTCAACAATTTTCATTCAAAAATTTTTAATTGGGACCTACTATGGGTACACTGTCCTACTTGTGTATCCACATCTCCTGTATAAATACTCACTGAATTAAATTATTTAACACCAACCAAAAAAAGCATGCCTGAGTTTGAATCCTGGCCTTACCACTAATCACTTGGATGACCTTGAGCAACTTATTTTTCTTCTGTGCTTTCATTTTCTTATCTGTATCCTGGAAAACAATATTATCAGGATTGATTGTGTTAAACAGATAGTGTTTGTAAAGCACTTAGAATAGAGCCCAGTATATAGTATTATATAAATATTTGCTAATACCATAATTATTATTTGGATATTTAAAAAAATTTAAACTGAAATTTGCTCTTGTGATTACGGTTCTTTTTATATATGTGTATTACAGTTTATGATGTCTCTGGAGCAGCAAGTGACAGAAATTGTGTGGTCCTCAGTGATATCCACATTGACATCATGGACTATATCCAGCCTGCAACTTGCACTGATGCTGAATTCCGTCAGATGTGGGCCGAATTTGAATGGGAAAACAAAGTTAGTCTTTGGGAGATCTTGTGCCTCTTAATCTTTCTTTGTTTTGAGTAGAGCTAAAGGAGTCTCTGATTAAATTCCATCAAAAAATGTCGAGCATGAAAAATAAATAATTCTTTATTATCTGTTCTTGTAAATTAGCCTTAATTAGAAATCATGTATGTAGTTTGGTATTTGCTCTTACAAATTGATTAATAATCCTATAATTAATAATAAATCTCATTGATTAAAACATTAAAAATAGGGCTGGGATTGTAGCTCAGCAGTAGAGCGCTTGCCTTGCATGCGTGAGGCCCTGGGTTTGATCCTCAGCACCACATACAAACCAATAAAATAAAGACATTGTGTCCATCTACAACTAAAAAAAAAATATTTAAAAAAAACATTGAAAATAATATCCCTTCTATGTATGAATAATAATTTACCATTGAATCTAGTGTTCAAAGGGGCTTTGCAAAGTCTTTTGCCTGAAGGAACTTTGTTTGAGCCTTGATATTTTTTAAAAATTTTTTTGGTAGGTTTTTGTTTTTGTTCAACTGGTTATTAAACCCAGGGTGCTTTACCACTGAGCTGCATCACCAGTTCTTTTTTATTTTTTATTTTGAGGCAGGGTCTTCTAGGTCTCACTAAACTGCTGAGGCTGCCCTTAAACTTGTAAGCCTCCTGCCTCAGCCTCCCAAGTCACTGGGATTACAGGAGTGTGCCACCATACCCAGCCCAGCCTCAATTTTTAAAATTAGAACTAGTCTGTATACCTCGTGTTGATCTTCTGTCAAGTTATCTATATCCAAAAGTACTAATACCAACCTGCAAGTTGTTAGATTTTGTAGATGTCATTTACTTTTTTGTTGCACCCTTTTCCCCTAAATAGTTGATGGCAGTTCTAAAAATACCAGTGATTCACAACTTTCTTATTATAAGATTTTGATCTCCTTGACTTTTTTCTTCTGCGCAGGTGACAGTTAACACCAATATGATTGATTTAAATGACTACTTACAGCACATATTAAAGTCAACCAACATGAAGTGCCTCACTCCAGAGAAGGTAAAATTTGATTGGGAAATTTTAAAATTTGACAGAGAGTGGTAAAAGTAGATTCCTGGTTATCATATGTATCCTGTGGTTTTTTTGTTATAATTCATCCTGGAAAAAACAGTGTTGTTCTGGAGTGTCTGAAACAAGTTACCTATATGTTTGAATCCACTTACCTATTTCTTTTAAATAAATCATCCTACTTATTCCTAGTGCAGTTACCCAAATGAGTAATCAGAATAGTCAAATTAATTTTTTCTTTTCAGTTTTCTTCCCCTTTAGATAGAGGATTATTCCAAAATAGTTTGTGATACCGGATTAGAAAGTGTCCACAACTCTCCAGTGGACTCTGATTATAGGTCAGAATATATCTGCTTAAATTCAGGGTTCTTTTATTTGCCCCCAAGTTCAGAATTCTTGTTATACTGTGACTTTGTGCTCTATTTGTGAGTATATGAAAAAAGACTAGAAAGAAAGGCAGAAATGAAGCCAGCACTCTTAAGGAATTTTTTTTTCTGTATAAAATTTGTGTTAATGTTACAATATTTATTTTAATAAAAGAATGCTGTCAAACTGGAGGTGTAGCTCAGTTTAGAGTGCTTACCTAGCATGCACAAAGCCCTGGGATCCATCCCCAACACTGCAAAAAGAGAAAGACAGACAGTAATAAAAGAGAATAAAATTATGGCATTTGCAGGTAAATGGATGGAGTTGGAGAATATCATGCTAAATAAAGTAAGCCAATCCCAAAAAACTAAATGCCGAATGTTCTCTCTGATAAGTGGATGCTGATCCATAATGTGGGGGAGGACATGGGAGGAATGGAGGAACTTTGGTCACAGGGATGGGAGGGGGGAGGGGGCATGGGGACAGTAAAGATGGTGGAATGAGATGGACATCATAGCCCTAGCTTTGTGTATGACTGCATGTATGATGTGATTCTACATCACATACAACCAGAGAAATGAAAAGTTGTTCTCCATCTGTGTACAGTGAATCAAAATGCATTCTGCTATCATGTATATCTAAGTAGAATAAATAAATAAATTTAAAAAAAAACATCTTCAGCAACTTAGTGAGATCATGTCTCAAAACAATAAATAAATGAAAGGGCTGAGGATGAGGCTCAGTGGTTAAACACCTCTGGATTCAATCCAAGGTACCAAAAAAAAAAGTCATCATCCTATACTGGTACATGGATACCCATGTTTATAACAGCACAATTCACAATAGCCAATGGAACCAGCCTATGTATCTATCAACTGATGAATGGATAAAAAATATAATACACACACACAATGGAGTTTTATTCAGTCATAAGAAAAATATAATTATGTTATTTTCAGGAAAATGGTTGGAAGTGAAATAAGCCAAACTCAGAAGGTCAAGGATCATATATTTTCTCTCATATGTGGAAGACAGAGAGAAAAAAGATATGTGGGGGAGGACATGGGAAGAATGAAGGCATGGTGGAGATATCATGAAAATTAAAGAAAGGTGGCATGGTGGAGATAATATGAAAATTAAGGAGAGATAGTGGAGAAAAAGGACCAGGAGGTGGGGAGGGGGCTGCTGGGGAGTGATATTGGCCAAATTACATTGTTATATTGTGTGCATGTATGAATATGTAACAACAAATCCCATCATTATATACAACTATAATGCACCAATTAAAAATGTGGAAAGAATAAAACAGAGAGACAGAAACAGAAATAAAGAATGTCTGCTCCCAAATAGGTAGATTTTAATTCATGTATTAGTTTATTCAACACATACTGAGTCCAACAATAATAGTCTCTTCCTTCGTGTAGCTTAAGGTCCTGTGGAGGAAGCAATTGAGTAAGGCAGAGAATACATAAATACAAATTGGAATAAGTGCTATTTCTTTAAAGTCAGGTTTATTGAAAAATAATGTACACTGTAAAATTCACACTTTTCACATGTATAGTTGTATGAATTTTGGCAGACTCATAGTCCTGTAATCACCACCACATAAGTACTGTTTTAAGTAATTCATTTATGTTGTTTGGTTTTGCCAGTGTATAATTCTCTAGTAAACAAATTTATCACAAATTTCCCCCAGGCCCTTTCTGGTTACTGTGGCTTCATGGCAGCCAATCTGTATGCTCGTTCCATATTTGGAGAAGATGCACTTGCAAATGTTAGCATTGAGAAGCCAATTCACCAGGGACCAGATGCTGCTGTTACTGGCCATATAAGAATTCGTGCAAAGAGTCAGGTAACAATTTCTTTTTATAAGAGCATCTCTGAACTAAGCAAAGGGAGGAAGAATTTGTTTTATTATTTCTATAGGTAATATCTTCTGTTATACTTGTGTTTTGTACCTATACACACATACATAAGGATAGTATTTGATGAATAGAAATGTAACTTTTGCTTAATTTAAATGGCCCACCTTTTAGGTCTGTTATTTTGGGATATTTGCTTAAAATCAGACTGATTCCTGTGGGGTATTTGTGAAATGGATTCTATAGAGTTTTTCATTTGTTTGGAAAGTCAAGTATAAATGTAGTGACTTGTAGATCTAGCACTAAAATATACTCAACACAGTAAAATTTTGGTGAGTCTATTTTTTACATCTTTGGTTTTGTTTTTGATATGGTGTGATTGCATGGAGGCTTAGTTCAGCTGGAATAACCTGCTGGTCATACAGTTTCAATAATAATAAACATCTTCATTCTTCTTTTCAGGGGATGGCCTTATCTCTTGGAGATAAAATCAACTTGTCTCAGAAGAAAACTAGTATATAAAAATAATCAAAAAGTCCTGGAAGCTTTACAGTTTAAAATTTAGTTATGGGCTTATTGGACTCAAACATCTTTTGTACTCTTTCATGCTTTATGTTGTATAGAAATCTGAGTTGATGCTGAATGCATTCCAGCCAATAATTTATAGCCTTCCCTTAAATCAAGATTGAGTTTAAAATTATGCTTTGTCTTTTGTCTTAACAGTTGAGTGCTGTCCTCAGAGTATGTGTTTCTCACATATACCAAGACCATTTTCATAGTACAATAAACAGATTTATTCATAAATTTCTTGTTATTTTATAAATAAATAATTACATAATTTCAGTTATGTAGCAATGAATTTCTTTTAGTTGGGTTATAGATTTTCATTATAAATTAAAATTATTCTTTGAACTGTTAGTATATGCAGCTTTACAAACACAGATATAAAATGAAACAAGCCTTTACTTACTTGATTCTTTTTTACTTATTTAGTATTCCAACATTGACATCTCTGAAAATGCCTTATCGTGTTCTAAAGGTCTTTTCTCAAACTTAGCTCCAGGGAGAAAGTATCAAAATAACTTGAAGGTTATCAAAATAACTTAAAGGTCCATCTTCAGTTTTTAAAGGAGTTATTATGAATGAAACAGACATAACTGTTCTTAATTATCCTAACTCATAATGAAAGTAGATAATCCAAAATGGATTTTTTCATCATTTACATTTAACTTCAGGTATTCTGTGTTAGAAATTAAAATGATTCTAGTCAATTACTGAAGTTTTACTGATAGGATTAACTCTAAAGTATTCAAAAAGCTGTTCTAGGCCCAGGTGCTATGGCACATGCATATAATCCTAGTTATTCGAGAGGCTGAGGCAGGAGGATCACAAGTTGAAGATCAGCCTCAGCAACTTAGACCCTCTATTAAAATAAAAAATAGGAGGCTGGGGATATAGCTCAGTTGGTAGAGTGCTTGCCTCGCATGTACAATGCCCTGAGTTCAATCCCCAGCACCACAAAAAATAAATAAATAAATAAATAATAGAACATAAAAGGACTGTTGATGAAGTCCAGTGGTAAAGTCCCCATGGATTCAACCTGCAGTACCAAAAAAATCAAAAGCTGTTCTATTTCCAAATTACCTCTGTTCCTTACCTTTCACCTTTCTGTCACTTTGCACTAGTACTAGGCACCATAACACCCAGCTGTGATTCCAAACGTGTTTCTGAACTGAGTTTTCAATCCATGCTGTCTTTTTGGTGCCAGCCTTCATTGGGGATGATTGAGGTATTCTGGTCTTTTTAAGTATATCTGAATTTAAACTATTATTCTTTGTATTCCATCAAGGGCTTGAGTCTGTATTACCTGTGAGTGCATAGATGAGGTCTGTGAAAGAGGGAAAGCAGGGCCTGAAGGTGTAGCTCAGTGATAGAGCAATTGCCTAACATGCACAAGATTTGGGGTTTGATCCTCAGCACTGCAAAAGAAAGAAGGAAAATGGCATCTTCAGTAAATTCAGTAAAAATGGAATGATTTGCTTGGCATATAAGGAGATTAATACCTTGTATTATATAATAAACTTTAAAGCCATTTTCTTTTTTAATCATTAAGCCAGAAAATTAAAGGATATTTGCAA
The DNA here is from genome assembly GCA_028644305.1 of Xerus rutilus. NCBI lineage: Eukaryota > Metazoa > Chordata > Mammalia > Rodentia > Sciuridae > Xerus > Xerus rutilus. Next base: position 43,341,900 of record CM053399.1, read on the forward strand.
TTCCAAAGCACTGCGATCTGCCCACCACCAGGGATTGAATTCAGGGACACCCTGACCACTGAGCCATATCCCCAGCCCTGTTTTGTGTTTTATTTAGAGACAGGGTCTCACTGAGTTGCTTAGTGCAATTCTCCTGTCTAGCCTCCCAAAGTGCTGGGATTACAGGCTTGTGTCATCGCACCGGCTCAGAGCACTGAAATCTTAAAGCCAGTGGCTTCCAAGTGGGAAAGACACAAGGAATATAGGAAAGGGGTCAGTTTGATGCCTTGAGTCGACAAGTGGAGATTTGTGATGAGAGCAGAGGAACTTAACTGTTCTGTTGAATATTAGTCATTAGATATATTGGGAAAAAAAGGATTCCATAGGGAATTTGGAGAAAGCTGCACACTGTCCTGTATTAGGCATTCATTGCACACATTAGCATATCAAAGATTCTGAGAAGTCCTTCGTAAAAAATGCAGATTGTTTGGTTAGTCCAGAATATTTTAATCTTGACCTGGAAATTCTTTCTTCTTAGAACACCTATTGATTTAGCATATTTACAGCCAAGCAATTTAAAAATCTCAAGGAGGGCTGGGGGGAGAGCACTTGCTTAGCATGCACAAGGCAAAACAAAACAAAAAAACCCAAGGAATTATGCTTCTGTATATTGCTAAAATAGATCTCTGTTAATAATCTTGGGACATTTCCTGCCTAACATTTTCAGGCCATTTTTGTTGGAATCAGATCATTTGTTTGCCTCACTTTGCCATTTTCTCGAAATTCTTGAAGGAAAGTTAATTCAGTTGTCAGAAGTAAACTGCAGTTGACGTTGTTTACTTCATTATCTAGATATTTACTTATATTTTATTTTTCTAGTACTGAGGATTGAACCCAGGGATGCTCTACCACCAAGCTATATCCTCAGCCCTTTTAATTTTGAGACAGTATCACTAAGTTGCCAAGGCTACCCTCAAACTTGCAGTCCTCCTACATCACCCTCCCTAGTAGATGGGATTACAAGTGTGCACTGATGTACTTCACTTATTTTTTTTTATTTTTTGCAGTATTGGGGATCAAACCCATAGCCTGGCACATGCTAGGCAAGCATTCTACCATTGAGCTATATCCTTAGCCCCTTTAGTAGCTTTTCATTAGTTTTGTACATGTAATGATTGCAAACAGAAATGGTTAGAAGCACTTTTAAAGAAGCTGTTTACACTATACCCTCTCAGTTTCGATATACTGTACATGAGTGGATACTCATACTAGAAATACCATGTGATTAAGACCAGGATGTCTTGTGAGAAAATAAACACATTATTTAACATTAAGTGAGGGCTTAATATATTAATGTACTGAAGGGATAAACCTGTAAATCTTGGGACAAAATTAAATGGTCCTTAATATTTTGTTAATGTCATGACACTAGAGGGAGCTCTATGCAGCTATTTCATTTGAAGATTAGATGTGACTGGTGTTTAAGGTTTTTAGAAGAAGAAAAAGCAAGGTAATTTTCTTTTTTTTTTTTACTAGCAAGGTCATATAAGGAGAACAAAGAGAAAGACATTAATGCAATTTGTCAACTATAGTAACTATTTACTTGCTAATAGAAAAAGTACCTACCTTGGTTTTTCTTATAAATACAACTTTAGCTGGGTGGGTGGCACATGCCTATAATCCCAACAATTTGGGAGGCTGAATCAGGACTACTACAAGTTCAAGACCAGCCTCAGCAACTTTAAAAGATCCTCAGCAATGAGTGAGACCTTGTCTCAAAAAATAAAAAGAACTGGGGATATAGCTTAGTGTTAAAGTGCCCCTGTGTTCTATCCCTAGTACAAAATAAACACATACGTACAACTTCAAATGCCAAGATTGATAGTGATATTTAGATCTTACTATCACATCCAATGATTTAGAAATAAATAGGAGAGATACCAGTTTAGGATGTGAAAAGGTAAGCAAAATATCTTCAGAAGCTCAATATCAGATGTGGAAGATCTATGCTATATATTGGGTAAAATAAGTTTTATGGGTAAATTGTTCCATATTGACAAATATTCTGGTCAGTGAATATAACTTATAGCCTTTCTCTTAAGTCAAGATTAACTTTGTAGTTTGTCTTTTGTTCTGAATGCTGTCCTCAAGGTGATAGTCACACCAGCTTCTTACTTTATTGCCCAGTCCCCGGTTCTGAGTACACCATCAGTGTTCTCTCTCCCGCTCCCTTAGCTCCATTATCTACCTCTAGGTTCTCAGGAGCCTAAAATAACCAGGTATAGGGCAGAAGTTAAGTTTAGAATTAGGAAAGTCTAAATCCTATCTGCCACCTACTTACCATGTGATCTTACACAATGATAAAGAATTAAATTATTGGGCTGGGGCGGTGGCTCAGTGGTAGAGTGCTTGCCTTGCATGCGTAAGTCACCGGGTTCGATCCTCAGCACCATATAAAAATAAATAGTAAAAGATATTGCATACAACTAAAAAAAAAAAAAAAAGAACTAAATTATTAGCTGGGCAAGGTGGTGCAAGCCTATAATCCCAGTTAGGAAGCTAAGGCAAGAGAATCACAAGTTCAAGACCAACCTGGGCAATTTAGGGTAGACCCTGTCTCAAACCAAAATGAAAAGAGCTGGGGATATAGCTCAGTGGTAGAGCATTTGCTTGGTGCTTCGCACTTATGTCTGGCATTAATTCTCAGTACTTTTTTCATGTCATGTATAATTCTCACAATGACCCTCTGAGGCAAAAACTATTAATACCATCATTTACAGGTGATGGTTACAGTCTTAGAAGAGATTAAGTTTTTGTTCAAGGCTTAACAGTAAGAGATAAACACAGGTGTAAAGCCAAGTGCCTTGCAACTGGTCACACATTTCTACCACTACCTAATTTTATGACTGTTTGCTCATTTGTAGGTGCTTATGTGTACTTCACAAAGTTGATGTGAAGATGCAATGACATAATGTATTATGAATATTTGACACACAGCAGATACTCCTCAATAAGTGTTTCATGTCTTTCTCCATTCACCTTCCTTACCTTGCCAAAAATACTGAAACCTATTCCACCTTTATAACTCCCTCAGAATTTAGTTCATCTTATACTCTATTTGAATGCTTGTTTTTCTTTTTTTCTTTTTCTTTTTGGTACTGGGGATTGAACTCAGGGGTACTCAACCACTGTTCTACGTCCCCAGCCCTGTTTTGTATTTTATTTAGAGACAGGGTCTCACTGAGTTGCTTAGCACCTCACCTTTTCTGAGGCTGGCTTTGAACTCACGATCCTCTTGCCTCAGCCTCCCGAGCTGCAGGGATTACAGGCGTGCACCACTGCACCTGGCTATGCTTTTGTCTTTAACGCCAGTAACTTACTTAAAAAGAAGCTTCATTTCTTGAGAATTGTTTGGTTAAGGTATGAATAGTCCTCAAGTATTGTCTTATTTTAATGAGCATTTGGCACTTTGCCTATCGACTTGTTATCTCTGCTAAATGTAGTTGTCATAATCTGTATTCTTTGTGATTATTTATGATGAACATACTGATTTTGTTTACTTTCTTAATGATATTCAAGTGGTTGTTTCTTTAAAAATTGAGCACCTGAGGATTGAGGATTTGAGATAAAGCTCAGTGGTAGAGCACTTGCCTCATATGTGTGAGGTTCTGAGTTTGAACTCCAGTCCTGGAAGAAAAACAAAAAAAGAGCACCAGAAATACGTGTTGGGTTACAGTATGGTGTGATTTTCAGGGTTGCTCACTATGATCAAAAGTCACTTCTAATCTGACCGCATCCTCTTTATTTTCTCCAGCTAGCAATGGCAGGATCTCTTCGAGAAGTCAATTTTGCAGTGACAAAAGAATACGAGCAGGATTTGTGCCTTTTACCAGAGGTTCTATATATTATTGGGGAATTCTGAGAAAACTTTTCACTGTGTATATTCTGGAATAATTGTAATACCACCTAGATGTACAAATGGAATAAAGCATGGTGGACTGAAGTAGTGCTGAATGAGTCTTCCCAAATCTAATCCCAATTCTCTAAGGAGCTTTCAAAAATAGGTATATCTATCTGGGCCTATCTTATCTGTAAAATGAAACAATTCAGTTAGTTATCCTCCAAAGTTTCTAGCTAAAATATTCATACCAAAAAACCTGGTGCTTTTACAGTTCTACCTTTTCAACGAACTATAGTATAGTCAATTGGGATATCTCCACCTGGATATTACCCACAGGCATCCCAAAATCAACATGATGAAATGGGGCTGTGGTCTTAGGTCCGAGGTAGAGCATCTGCCTAGCATTTATAAGGTCCTAGGTTCAGCCCCTAGCAACACAAAAAACAAAAGCAAAACAAAACATGAAATGGAACTTATCTTGCCCCCAACCTGTTCCTGTACTGTATTCTTGGTAGTCACCCTTAATTGTACCCTCACTCCTATATCTCATCAGATACCAAACTCTATTTTCTCCCTTCTATGGTATTTTTCTTATCACTTTTTCCCCATACACCCATTGCCATTGTCCTGGTTTATAGTATTGTCATCTTTAATGTGTTCTGCTACAGTAGCCTAACCACACATTCCACATATAATTTTAAAATGAAAGCTTGTTTTAAAATAGTAACTATATATTTCCTCCTTTCTCAAACGTCACTGCTAAACTATTTTGAGAGACATACCAAAAATGTTCAAAGATTTTAATAGTATTTTTAATAATAAAAATGAGGCTGTTTGGGAGAATGAGGCAAGAGGAGCTCAAATTCAAAGCCAGCCTCAGCAAATTAGTGAGGCTCTGTCTCAAAAAAGTAAAAAGGGCTGTGGATGTAGCTTAGTGGTAGAATACATCTGGGTACAACCCCCAGAATTACATAATAATAATAATAATAATAAATAAAGATTCAAAAAAATAAAAAATTACAAAGGATTAAAACTCACCAAAATGATGGGCCAGGCACAGTGGCACTTACCTATAATCCCCAGGACTTTGTGGCTGAGGCAGGATTGCAAGGCCAGCCTTGGTGACTTAGGCCCTGTCTCCAACCAAAAAATAAAAAGGGTTGGGGATATAGCTCAGTGGTAGAGTATCCCTGGACTTAATCCCAAGTACTCACCAAAATGAGTATTAACAATCAGCTGGTGTGGTCTAAAGTGTACCTAGAGTGCATAGTAGATAATAAATACTCAATACATATTTATTGAGTGACCAAATGAATGAAGCATGTAGCCATAAAGATAACAAGGAGATTTAAGTTATAGCTCAGTGGTAGAACACTTAAATGCCTAGCATGCATGTGGCCCTGGGTTGGCTCCCTTGCACCACACTGAAAAAAAGGTCAAGGAGCATTGGGGGTATAGCTCAGTGGTAGAGTACATAGTAAAGGCCATTGTTTCAATCCCAGCACCCAAAATAAATAAGGCTATGAATTTAATTAATCCATGGACATGTGCCTATGAAATAAGGTTAGTGAGAAAAACACCACTCTGTATGAATGTGTCTCCTATATTAAGAAGAATTAGGATATGATAGATACACTACCAGTCTTTCCAACTGACTAGAAATTGAAATATCACTTCAGTCATATCACTAGGACAACTATCTACCCCACCCCAGTTAATGGGTGTAGCTAAGATATTTCATTGCTACAGATCCTGATTCCAGCTCTTGTGATTTTTAGATCTGTGATCTTGATCTCTTGGGCTTCAAAGTAGCTGAAACCTCAGCCTGTTCTGGGCCCACCCAGAGAGCTGGCATCCCCTTGTGAGAAAGCACTGCATTCTCTGAAGAGGGTGGGGGCTGACTAACCACATAGGACTTCACCAGCCTGGCTGTGGAGAAAATGCCCATCTGACTCAAGGAGTCCGTATGGGAAAATTACTGGACTTTTCTAAGCTTACAAACTATTTTTTGAAGACAAACAACATAAAAAAGTTACTTTGATGAATTATCAGAATTTTCTCTTTCTATGAAGTTATTTAAGGTCATACTTTTTTTTTTTTAATGAGCCCTTGCTTTGAGTAAAGGTTTGACTGTTTTCTGTTAGGCTAAGAGCATGGTTTTTAAACTGTCTCTGCTAGTATTCCACAAGCTAGACCAATACGTTCCCACAACTAAAATCAGAGGATGGTCTTTTTCCCAAGTCCAGGAATACACATGTCAGTAAAAAGAATTTTGTCAATTCTGTTTCTTCTCTATAAATGTTTTAACATTTTAATACCTGCTACCAAATTTTAAAAGTACTAAAGAAACATTATGGGAATATTTGGCTAGTTGAATGTTCGTGGTCTAACAGCTTGTCTTTGTGTCTGTGTGTGCTCCTGGTGGTTTTTTATTACGTACATGGATTTTCTGCTGGTAAATTGTTCCTTATTCATCATATTAAATTAAATGTGTCAGTATTCCGTGTGGCAACAAAGAACAACTTGACTTGTAGGTACTCCACCCCGTGCTAGGTTTCTGTGCAAATAGAATTTGTAAAATCCAAATGCTTATCTAATTCATACAGGTCATGTGCTCATGGGCACTGTTGAATGAAAAGGCCATGGTAATGGAAGTACAGATCTAAGTTCACATAGTCTCTGGCTTATACCTTCAACATAGAGAACTCTGGAAAAGTCCTGGGAGAGTGTGCCCTCGTTTTTGGCACTTAACCTATAGGTATGATTTTTCTGTCATTCCTTAAGTGAAAGTGCAAGCTGGGGACTTACTAGGATCCTTGAGTTTTGACTGATAATACCTATTACGTGTCTAGTGTTATGCTATGTCCTGACATTACTTAAATTCAGATAGATTCAGGTGAATATTTTTGGGCAAAAAAAACCAAACAAACAGCTAATCAGAGTATTATTTAAGTCTTATAATAGAAAAGTCTTACACCAACTGCTGTGAGAACACAAAACTGGTGGCCATTGAATGAAAGTCAGGCATGGATTCATAAGGAGATGACATGGAACTAAGCCTTGAAAAGCATAAATTTGCCTGCTGAGTGTCAGATAAGGGATAGGGAAAAGGTAAGAGAGCCATTCTAAACACAGCACAGTTTGGATGAAGTCACTGAGGTATGAGGACACAGAGGTGGGTTCTGCTAAACAGAGGGTTTGCTGGGAGATTACTGCACATCAATGGTGACACTGGAGATGGTAGCCAAGGATTAGATCAGAAGGATCTAATCAGAGGCATTTGTACTTCATCTTGCAGGGAATGAAGAAAAACTACTAAGGGTTTTAAGAAATGACAGATTTGCATTTAGGAAAAAACATCTTTGCAGAATAGATTGGAAGTGTGGGATACCAGTTAAGACCCTAATGCCACAAGTCTCATCACACAAAACTGATTTTGACAATATGATTTGGAGAGTGAGACATGATTGAACAGGGAGTAAGGGACAGTAGGAGCCTTAAAAAATTTACCAAATGCTGATCTGATAAATGGGTGGGGTTACCAAATCTTCTTTCCTCATATACAATGAAACTGTCTTTACCCTTCCTGTGTTAGAGGTTTATAGAAATAATAATGAGATGTAATTGGTAAAGATGTGCACAAATGGACAATGAAGTGGTTATTAATTGTATTGTCAGAATGATCTTCATCTACCCATGAGGTTGAATGAATTCGAATTGCCTCTTTTATGGGCTAAAAAATCAACTATCAGCAATTTTATATGGATTACATAATTTTCTTGTTACTTTCAGCTTACTTAAGGCCATATCATTATTTGTTTTAAGATGAGCAATATATTTCATCAAAGGATTTCTGGATATGCTGGGGAGGCAAGTATGGTAGAGAGAAAATTTGCAGGCTTTGGAGTCAAATCAACCTAGGATTAGATTTTTCTCTAATTTATCAATAATGACTTGGGCAAGTCTATCTCTTTCAGCCTTACATTTTTAAATCTGGAAAATGGAAAGAAATAATATCTTGTTAGACTTATTAATAATAAGTAATAATAATAAATAATACCTTGTTAGACTTATATTAAATGAGTCTTAAATACCTTGTTAGACTTATTAAATAATACCTTGTTAGACTTATTAAATGAGAAAATTCATGGCTTGATAGTATGTGGCATTTTAATTAAGGCATTTTTAAAAAGTCAGTCTCCACTGCTCCATGTGTCCCCTCTCCTTCATTTTTCCTACTTGGCAAAGAAGTTAGAATTATCTGTTTCCTGTGTCCCAGAAAAACAGAGTTATGCTGGGGATTTGAGTGTATATTAGAAATGTTCATCTATCCTAACTTCAAGCCAAAATCTTTTAGACTGAGTGGCCATTGAAACTATCAAATATTCTATGGAATAGCTTTGGGCACAATTTGTGTCAAGTTATTCCGGAATGCCACAAGTCTCTTCACATTTCACATCATTCAGGAAATTACTCATTTAGCCCAGATTTCCAATAAGCTCATACATATATACTGTGTCATTTTCCCCTGGAAATGTCATCACCATTTTTTTTTAATGTGATAACCACTTTTTGAAGGCGAGTAAGAAGAGTTAAAATGGTATTTATTTTCTTAAAGTCCTAACTCTGAATCCAAGCCCAAAAGGTAAATTAAGTTACCAATTCTTCACACTCCTAGGTCCCAGCAGCACAGCTGGATTTCTGCTTCATTTTCCTTGCTTAGCATTCTTCTTCCCCACCCCACTCCCCGGGTACTGCTGGGCATCAAATCCAAGGCTTTGTACACTCTAGACTAGTGCTCTACTACTGAGCTATACTCCCACCCCCTTACTTGCTTAACATTTTTGTTCCTTAATGAGGAGTTCTGATTTTGAATTAATTCAGTCTTTTTTTTATTGAGTTTCTACTTTGTGCAAGAACTGTTTTGTCACAATATATAAATGGTAACAAAACAGACAAAATCTTTGCACTCATGAGCTTACATTCTTATGACAACCAAATAAGGTATTTTCAGAGTGGGTGAGTGCAAGGAAGGAAATAAGCAGGCTAATGGAATAATGGATAGATAGTGAGTGGTAGATAGAAGGATAACTTAGAAAGGGAGGTAAGGGCAGAAAGGCATTAACAGGACCTAAAGTGGAAACTAGTTCAGCATATTTTGGTTTTTTTGTTGTTGTTTTTTGTTTTTTGTTTTGGTACTGGGAATTGAACCTAGGGGCCCTTTACTACTGAGCTACACTCCCAGTTTTTTTAATTTTTTAATCTTTATTTTATTTATTTATTTATTATTTAGAGGCAGAGTCTTGTGAAGTAACCAAAGCTGGACTCAAACTTGTAATCCTCCTGCCTCAGCCTTCTAAGTAGCTGAAATAATAGGCCAGTTTGTAATGCCACCTTGTCTAGAAGTGATAGCCTTTTCTAACTTAAAAATTAATTGCTTTGTGTGTGTCTGTGTGTGTGGTGCTTGGGATTGAACCTAGGGCATCACTCATGTTGGGTTAGTTCTCCACCACTAACCTACATTCCCAGCCCTTCTCATTTTATTTTGAGTCAGGGTCTCTGTAAGTTGCCCAGGTTGGACTCAAACTCGTGATCCTCCTGCCTCAGCCTCCAGAGCAGGTAAGATTACAGGCATACACTACCACACCCGGCTTAAAAAATTACTTACTGAATAATGTCTGTTTGCTGAAGACAAAAATGAAAAAAGGCAAAAATAAGATATACCTTTTCAGAGATACATTTTTTTATTTCTATTTTTTTTTTTTTTTTGGTACTGGAGATTGAACTCAGGGGCACTCCACCACTGAGACACATCCCCAGCCATATTTTGTGTTTTATGTAGAAACAGGGTCTCACTGAGTTGCTTAGCACCTCGCTGTTGCTGAAGCTGGCTTTGAACTCGCAATTCTCCTGTCTCAGCCTCCCTAAGTGCTGGGATTACAGGCTTGCGCCACCGCGCTCGGCTACATTTATTTTTTAATCAAAATACGATCATAATATCTTAATGATATAAACAAGTTCCAATGTCAATAAATTAATGTCTGCTTCTGTAGCACTTTTTTATTTTTTATTTTTTGAGGTACTGGGGATTGAACCAGCACTCTGCCACTGAGCTACACCCCAGACCTTTGTTTTTTTAACTTAAAACAGGAAAATATAGGGTTATGATCTGTGTAGTACAAGAGATCAGCTAGCCAGGTGCATTACCACTGAGTTATCTCCTCAGCCCTCTCCGGCTTCTTTAACCTGGTAATTATGCTAAGCTAATTTGGGTAATTCAGGATCGTTTCAAGATCTGAAATGTAATCACATCTGCAAAGCTTGTTTTGCCATGTGAAATAGTGTTTCACAGGTTCCAGACCTTTTTATTTTTTATTTTGAGACAAGTTCTCATTAAGTTGCCCAAGCTGACCTCAAAGTTGTTATCCCCCTGCCTTGGCCTCCAGAGTGGCTAGGATTATGGGTATGCACTATCAAGCTGGGCAAATTACTGTCCTACCTCTGTAGCACTTTAAATAGTTTCTGTCATGCTAATAATGATAGACCACAATTGATTCAGTCCATTCACTGTTTTGGGAACAAAAGAACAATCATAATAGTTACTAATCCCTAAGCATTTGGTACATGTTAGAAACATTGGTAATTTTACACACAGTGTTTCTGAGGCAAAGAATATTCCTTGACTCACCTAATACCACACAGATAGTAACAGACAGTGCTGAGCACTGAGCATCAGTACTGAATAACAGACATTTGCTAAGCATGTACTGTAGGCTAGGCACTATGCTGGTGTTAGCAGAGAGACATCTACTACTTCCCTTAATCCTCACAGGTCAGAATTCTGTAGCCCTTCAATAACTATAGTGTCTACTTCCACCAAGACTGCACACAAAGTGGACAGAAATTAGAAGGAGAAAATGGATACTGCAGAGCCAAACATGGAAAGACGTCTTCATTCCATTGCCTTAGGCTTTATTCCTACCTCATGATTGGTGTTCCTCCAAGATGGCTTCCCTACCCTGAGCCTCTCACCTCTAGACACTTCTTCTATAAAATGGATATAGTGTAGTTATTATTTTTGGTTATTAAATAGCAACAGAGTCTGACCTTGGGTGAACAAGTTTTGAGGAATAGGCTGGATTACTGAGTCCCCACCAATGCCCTTTGAAAAAGCACGAAAGGAACAGTTGAGAGTTTAGGACCTCAGAAACTGAGGAAGAAGAAAATTGGATAGGATCTGGGTTTTCCCCAAGGTTATTTAAAGAAATAGAGAGGGGAAAGTGTGGGAGTGGAGGAACCTCCAACAACCTCATTCAGGTATGGAACAATCAGTATGTATGACAAGTCAAAATTCCTTTAAAACCCTGCAGGTTTCCTGGGAGAGTTGCTCACAAGTTGATCCACTGGCCTCCCATTGGTTCACAAATAAGGCATGGCATTCAGCCAATAGAAAGCCTCACCCAAAAGTTAGGAAGAGGTTAGGAGGTGGAAAAATTACGATGCCTCATATCTGGGAGATCTGAGCTGTGCATTTACACCCTGACAGGAAGCTGTTGACAGCAAATTGCAAAGAGATAAATCAACAATGTGGTGTTCCTATGGCAGCCAGGCCTTTAGCAGAAACAGGGAGAAGATGCTCCCATGTGAGACCAAAAAGCTTCTCTTTTTTGGCCAGAGAGTACTGGGGAAGCAACACCTAACTGCACATCTGTGGCCCTGGGTTCTAGCTGGGTCTTTACCACTCACTACTTGGACTGAATAGCTCTCCTCTTCTCTGGATTGATATTCAAGGTCAAGTTCACCTGGAGCTTCCACTGTGAAGTTCACTCAAAATTTTTTTTTAAATATTTATTTATTTTTTAGTTGTAGGTGGACAGAATATCTTTATTTTATTTTTACGTGGTGCTAAGGATTGAACCCAGGGCCTCACGCGTGCTAGGCGAGCACGCTACCACTGCACCATAACCTCAGCCCCAAGTTCGCTCAAATTTGAAATTGTTCTTTTCTTACACAGTGTTCTCCATCTCACCATTGTACCATGTGGCACAACCACATAGCATCCTACTGTATTTCCCGGAACACCAAAATTATGGCTGGTGTCCAATTCATCTTTCTATCCTATTGACCAGCTCAGATACTGACAAAAAGTAGCACTCAATACATGCTTTTTTATTATTTATCTTTTACTGTTGTTGTTTATTCATATATACATTTACTTATATATACATCTATAAGATGGTATTTTTTTATTTTTATTTTTTTAAATATTTTTTTTAGTTGTAGATGGACACAAACATCTTTATTTTTATGTGGTGCTGAGGATTGAACCCAGGGTCCCACGCATGCGAGGCAAGTGCCCTTCCACTGGGCCCCAGCCCCAGCCCTAAGATGGTATTTTTTTATACCGGGGATTAAACTCAGGGGCACTTAATCACTGAGTCACATCCGCAGCCCTTTTTATTTTTTTATTTTGAGACAAGATCTTGCAAAGTTGCTCAGAGCCTCACTAAGTTGCTGAGGCTGGCTGTGAACTTACGATTCTCCTGCTTCAGCCTTCTTGTTTTCAGTAATTAGACCTACCTCGAGAACTTTGGTCCAGGCCCATCGTGGTGGTGCAGGGCTGTAATCCCAGCAACTAGGGAGGCTGAGGCAAGGGAATCACGAGTTCCAGGCCAGCCCGGGTGACAGAGCAAGACCCTATCTCAAAATTTTTTAAAAAAGGCTGAGATGTAGCTCAGTGGTAGATTGCCCCTGGGTTCAATCCCCAGTGCTCCACCTCCCTGCAAACTTTGGTCCAAATGTTACTGTGACTCATGGGGCAATAATAACTTGTGTGGATATCATTTTATAGTTTACTGTGCAATTTTGCACCCATTATTTCTTTGATCCACACAATAATCCAGTCATTATTATTTCAAAAATGGGAAAACTGAGCTCAAAGAGGTTCAGTAATTACCTAAGATTGCTTAGCAAGTAAGTGATAGACCTGACCTTTAACCAGGGCCTGTCCCTCTCTATTGTATGTTATTTACTTTTAATGCTGAAACAATTCTTGCTCTACTAAAAAGCAAGCAAATACACAAAAACTTCTCCTACAAGCTTTCTTAAAATTCATGAAAGATTATTATCTCCACCTCCAGCTTAATGGAAATTAGGCTGTCCCTCAAGGTCATATCTCCCTCATATGCTCTTCTAATCTCTTGATTAGAAGTTGACTATTCTGCCAGGCTCAGTGGTGCACATCTATAATCCCAGTGGCTTGGGAGGCTGAGGAAAGAGGATCAAGAGTTCAAAGCCAGCCTCAGCATATGCGAGGTACTAAGCAACTCAAGTGAGACCCTGTCTCTAAATGAAATACAAAGTAGGGCTGGGGATGTGGCTCAGTGGTTGAGTGCCCCTGAGTTCAATCCCCAGTACCCCCTCCCCAAAAAAAGAAGCTGCTTATTCTTATATATTCCATATACCACCAGGTCTAGGTCAGCAGTCTTGTCTTTTCTCATTAACATTAATCTACCACTACACTTCTACCACATGCAAATTTGCTTCTCCTTTGAGGTTTATACCATCAATCTCAGCCCATCAGACTCTCTGTTCTGGAACTTTGACTCTTGAATGGCCAATCTAGGAACAGAATTATGGGAGATATATGTTTGAGGTTCGTGCCATCCTCTCTGCTATCTTTACAATGGTCATCTGACCACCTCAGTCCATAAATATTTTGACACTTGATACACAGTTTTCATTTCAAGTCTTGCTGTCACTCAAGTAGCTTCATTACATGGAACCATTTAACACCTTAACCTCAATCTTTACTACTGGTAAAAATAACCACCACCTCAGAGACACTCCTGCTCTCCTTTCCATGGTTAAACTCTAGACTTCTCGAGACTAGAATTGTGCTTCAGTTTAGAGACCTTAGATCTGATATATTAAATCTCTGACTGTCACCTCCTGCCTACCTACCTCTCTTACTCTTATTCCCACCATACATGCTCCTTAGTAACCTGGATACCATAGCTGGGCACAATGGTGGTGGCTATGGTCCTAGCTACTTGTGCCTGAGGCAGGAGGTTCATTTGAGCCTGAGTTTAAGACCAGCCTAGACAACATAGTAAGGCCCTGCTTCAGGGGAAAAAAAAAATTCTGGATACCACCCAAGTGTATCCCTCCCCCTACTATCTCCTTTCCTCCCCACTTCTGCCTAGAACTTAGTGCAGTATGAAGACAAGCATTGATTGTCCTCTCTTTTCCATACTCTGAACTCCCAACCTTTCATCAGTCCAACTGTCTGCCTTCTCCACCCCTATACTTGAGCTGCTAAGCACAACCATGCAGATTGACTGTGCAGTAATTCTGTGGTCTCCATTATTCGCTGGGCTGTTGTAGATATTGTAACCCTGGTCATCTCTTCACAATAGTGTGCTTTAATCAACAAAATTGATTAATCCATTCATTCATGTGACAAATATTTCTTTGTCACCTGTTACATGCCAGGTAATGTGCAACATATTTAACACACAACAGTAGACAACACAGACACAGTGACTACCTTCATAGAATTACAGTCTAGTGAAGGAGAGAGCCCTTGTCCATTATATACAAATACATAATTGCAAAGAGCGCTATAGAAAAAAGCACTCCAAGCTTCTTAAGAGCATACAGTAGGAAGACCTAACCTTGTCTGAAGGTCAGGGAAGGTTTCTCTGAGAAAATGACCCTTAATTTGAGGCCTAAAGAAAGGGTTTGAAGTCAGGCACGATGGTGCAAGCCTGTAATCCCAGCACTTAGGGAGGCTGAGACAGGAGAATCGCGAGTTCAAAGCCAGCCTCAGCAACGGCGAGGCGCTAAGCAACTCAGTGAGACCCTGTCTCTACATAAAACAAAAAATAGGGCTGGGGATGTGGCTCAGTGGTCAAGTATCCCTGAATTCAATTCTGGTGCCAAGAAAGAAGGAAAGGAAGGAAGGAAGGAAGGAAGGAAGGAAGGAAGGAAGGAAGGAAGGAAGGAAGGGAGGGAGAGAGGGAGGGAGGGTGGGTTGGTTTGAATTAACTAAGTGAACGGAGTAAGGGTGGAATGTAAGTGCTTTGCAGATGGAAGGAAGAGTCTCTGAAAGCCTTGAGGCAGGAAGGAGGAAGGAGATGAAAAGGGGCCATGCGCTTACCTAGCACAGCGGGCCTGGGTTCAACTGCAAAAAAGGGGGAGGGGGATCATACAAAAGTGCGCAGAGAAGGTTGAGGCAAGGTTGAGAGGATAATGTGAGCCAGATCTTTGGTTGTTTTAAGGATTTTTGAACAAAAAGTATAGGACTTTATGAAGAGGGCATGATGACTTGATGTGTCCTCCTTCAAAAATGGTTCACCTGTTTGTAGTATTAAAAAAGGTTTAATGGAGGTAAGCAAACCATATGAGAAGCTATTACAGTTGTCCCTTTGAAGGCTGATGGCTTAGTGGAGATAGATTTGAGAACTGCCTCTGAACTTAACCTACCTCTGGTCCCTCCCCCACCACACCACCACCACTACCACTTTTTGAAATTGACTTGCTTCCTACTTCTTAGGAAATTAAAAATATCAGGTGTGAACTTCCTCAGTTTCCTGCCTTCACACCCACAGATTTAGCTAACTGTACTTCCCTCACTTCCTTCTTACCAATCTCAAAGAAAGAGGGTCAGGTCTCCTTTCTGAGGCACCTCACTATCCCTTCCACCTTCTCCAAGACCAATACCATGGTCCCTTGCTTAGCCACTCCCTAGCCTCTAAGCATACTCGATTCTCTTCTAATTAGAAAAGCAAAACAAAATCCACTCGCCTCCTGTCATCGTAGCTGCTACCTTACTGCTCTCCTTACCTTCATAAAAAAGGTCATATTGTCTGCTCTCCCTGTGTCAGAGATGGTGATGCTCACCGAACAGTCCCTCTACTCCCCATATTTCCCAGTAACTTTGCAGTTAGGCTGGGCGAGGTGACTCATATCTCACTCTGAACAAAAGCAGGGAAGAGCTAGCACGATATCTTGCTGAGCCAAATGTGAAAGAGGTTTTGTCTTCCATGAGTTGCAACTTCAAGATGATGGAACTTCCATCTCTGAGTTCATCAGAGACTGGTGACTTTGTAGTGCAGACCCACCCACCCTACCCCTGACTCTGAGTATAAGAAAGCAAAACTTTGTTGTGTTAAGACACGAAATTTGGGGGTTCTTTTCACTAGTGTGTAGTCTAGCTAAACTAATATATGAACTTCCTCACCTCCTATGTACTTTTTTTAAAGAATACATTATTTCTGATGTAACTTTTATCATTTCTCCTCTCCATTGACCTTACTCAGGTAAAACCACCACAATTCTTTTTTGGGGGGGATGGAGGTACCAGGGATTGAACTCAGGGCCACTCAACCACTGGGCCACATCCTCAGGCCTATTTTGTATTTTAGAGACAGGGTCTCACTAAGTTGTTTAGTGCCTCGATTTTGCAGAAGTTGGCTCTGAACTCGCAATCTTCCTGCCACAGCCTCCCAAGCCACTGGGATTACAGGTGTGTGCACCACCATGCCCAATACCACCACAATTCTTTTTTTTTTAACATTTATTTTTTAGTTGTAGGTGGACAGAATATCTTTGTTTTATTTTTATGTGGTGCTGAGGATCGAACCCAGTGCCTCACGCATGCCAGGCGAGCACGCTACCACTGCGCCATAACCCCAGCCCCACCACAATTCTTTTATTGCTACATCTACTAACATTTTCATTTGTCTGCATCATTTGACCCAATAGGCTGTTCTCTTGCAGAAGCTTCTTTCTCGTTTGGTTATGTCTGTATGTCTCAGTTTTCCTCCTACTTCTCTAGAACATGGGTTTGGAAGGGAAACAGAACTTTTTCCTCACTCTATCAAAGAGGAATCAGATGGCTTTTATCAAGCCAAGCCCCCATTTAAAAAAACTTCTGTGGCTTTCCAAATCTAAGCTTACCTAAGACTTTTGAGACTCTCCATATTTAGCCCTAATTTATCTGTCCAGCTTTATTTTCTACTATTCTCCTTTCCATGGCTTACACTTTATCCAATATGGGTTTGAAGAGCTCTTCCTTCTCTTTGAGCTTCCTCATGCTGTTCCCCACATCTGTCATGTGCGTCAGTCCTGGTTTCTCCATAAAGTAATTTAGATGTGTACAAAGATGTTTGAATAAGGATTTCTTACAATACCAAAATACTAGGAATAACCTAAAAGCTCATTTCTAGGTAACTGCTTAAGTAGATAATGGTGAATTCATGCAACACATTCTATGAAGAAAATAATGGATATAGTTATGGAAGTTACAATTTATTAAGCAAATAAAGCAGAAAGTATATACATCATCTTATATTTGTTAAAACAGAAAACATCTGGAGGAATAAATCAAAATATTAATGGTCATGAGTAATAAAACATAAATTGAATTTTATCAAAATTTTAAAACTTTTGGGCTTCAAAGGTCACTATTAAGAAAGCTGGCTGAGGGCTGGGGTTATGGTGCAGTGGTAGCGTGCTCGCCTAGCACACAGGAGGCACTGGGTTCGATCCTCAGCACCACATAAAAATAAAAAAATAAAGCTATTGTGTCCACCTACAACTAAAAAATAAATATTAAAAAAAAAAAAAAAGAAAGCTGGCTGAGCCAGGTGCGGTGGCGCAAGCCTGTAATCCCAGCACTTAGGGAGGCTGAGACAAGAGAATCGCAAGTTCAAAGCCGGCCTCAGCAACCGTGAGGCGCTAAGCAACTCAGTGAGACCGTGTCTCTACATAAAACACAAAATAGTGCTGGGGATGTGGCTCAGTGGTCAAGTGCCCCTGAGTTCAATCCCCAGTACCAGTACAAAAAAAAAAGAAAGAAAGCTGGCCAGGCTGGATGTGGTGGTGCACACCTATAATGCCAGCAACTCAGGAGACTGAGACAGGAGGATCCCAGGTTGAAGGCCAGCCTAGGTAATTTAGTTAGATCTTGTCTCAAAATAAAAATAAAAATAACAATGTCTGCAGATATAGTTCAAGGGTAGAGTACTCTGGGTTCAATCCCCAGTATTGGACCTAAAGAGAAAAAAAAAAAAGGATGAAAAGGTAACCTATAGAATGCAAGAAAATATTTGCAAATCATATATCTAATGAGGGACTTATATCCAAGATAACATATTATAATATACACTATATAAGTATAACATAGTATATATTATATAAATATATTATTATATAAACTCTTACAACTCGATGATAAAAGACAACTCAATTAAAAAAATAGGTATAGAATCTGAATAGCCATCTCTCCAAAACAGACATACAAATGAAAAGATGCTCATCATCATTAGGCAAGAGAGAAAAGTAAATCAAAACCAAATCCTACTCACTAAGACAACTATAATAAAAAGACAGATGTCTTGGTCAACAAGTGTTGACGAGGCTGTAGAGAAACTAAAACCTTTGTACACTGCTGATAAGAATATAGAATGGTGCTGCTGCTTTGGAGAACAGTCTGTCTGGCATTTCCTAAAAAGGCTAAATGTTGACTCACCATGGATCCACCACTGATCCAGCAACTCTAGGTATACACACAGAAGAAGTGAAAATATATCCACACAAAAACCTGTACATACATATTTATAGACATATTCATAACTGCCAAAAAGTAGAAACAACCCAAAGTCCATCAACATGGATAAGCAAAATATTATCCATACAATGGAATATAATTTGGTAATAAAAAGAAATGGAGTCCTGATCCATGGTACAACTTAGATGGACCTTGAAAACATCATGCTAAGTGAAAAAAGTAATTCACAAGAGATTCCATATTGTGTCTGAGCATGGTAACACATATGTGTAATCAGGAGGCTGAGGCAAGTTTGAGGCCAGTCTGAGCAACTTAGCAGAACTCTGTCTCAAAAGGAGAAAAAAAAGGGGAGGTGGGGCTGGGAATGTAGTTTAGTGGTAGAGGGTACTTGGGTTCAATCTCCAGTACTGCAAAAATAAATAAATAAACAAACAAATCCTCTGAAGGCCAAGCAAAAAGCTCTATGGACTGCATCTGCCTGCAGGTTTTCAGCTTGCCACTTCTGATGTATGTTTCTGTACAGAAATCAAAAGTGTTCAGGCAGAGCAAAGTTTATACTGGCTTTGTGATCTTGAGTGGGTTATTTCCCCTCTAACATTTAAAATGGGGGTGATAATTCCAACCCTTAGAGTTACATCTGTGAATTAACATACAGAAAGTGTTCAAGAGCTTTAAGTGAAACATGGTGGGTTGAATGCACACTTCTAATTTTGTTCCCTTTTAAAAACCCATTAAAACCACAGTAAAGTGGTTTAGAGAGGCAGAGATCCATAAGAATAGGGGAGAAAGGAGGGAAAAAAAACAGGAATAAAATTTCAGAATCTGGAAAGCAAGAAGACAAATAGTAACTCTGATAAGGTAGACCACGAAGCTACCTCATAAACCCAGGGAGAGAAAAGCAGGAAACAAGCCTGATCTATGCTACAGTATCCCTGAAAATCTCAGGAACTGAGGACAAAGGAGGTAGAAACTAAATTTGGGAAAACTATATGAACAGGTAGTGCTTTAGAAACAGTCTTATTCTCCTCACGCTTGTTCCCCTGAATGTCCATGTTTACCCATACTCCAACAGAAGACTAAAGGGTTATTTTCTGGAAAACATAAAATTAATAAATTTTTTTTAAAAATCCCTAGAGTAAGGGCTGCCTGACCCCATTTTAGAGTTTTAAATGTATGTCTACTGGGGCTGTAGGCTGACACTGCCCAGCTTGCCTCACCCAGAACTCAAGATTCCAGGGATCTAGGGTCCAGACAATGATTTAAACATTTCCTGAAGAATCTGTTTAGTCAAAATGGAAATAAATAGAACATCCTAACATTAGAGGGTCCCTGACAAATGGCCTACTTGGATCATGCCATAGCAAACTAAATGCTAAATTGACAAAGCTCACCCACCTGCTCAAAGATCCCCATCAATTTTTAGTGTCCTTTCTTAAACAAGAGCAGACATCAAAGAATGCAAATATCAGAGTAAAACCTCTAGCAGGAAAGGTAACGACCAAAACAAACAAGCAGAAGAAAAAAACTTGGAGGGAATGGAAGATAATGTGAGCAAAGTGAAACCTCTAAATGACCATCATTAATATGCTCAAAAGAACCCTCTGCCATTTTAAAATAAAGGAACATATAGAGAACCAAGAAGAGCACTTGGAATTTAAAACCATCATAGCAAAAATTAAAGATTCAATAGGCAGATTGGATATGAAAATTAAGGAAATCTCTCAGAAAGTAAGAAGGGAAATCAGAGATGAAAGGCATGCAGAAAAAAGAAGAAAATTAAAGGACCAGTCCATGGTTCCAACATTCACATAAATAGGAATTAGAGGGGGCTGGGGTTGTGGCTCAGTGGTAGAGTGCTTGCCTAGCATGCGTGAGGCACTGGGTTCGATTCTTAGCACCACATACAAATAAATAAAATAAAGATCCATTGACACTAAAAAATATTTTTAAAAAATAGGAATTAGAGGAAGAACAGGAAAAATTGAGGAAAGGAAATCATCAAAGACATCAAAATTTACCAGAACTGAAGATCATCGAGGTGTTGTTATTGTTGTTGTGTTGTTTTATTTTGTTTATCAGATTGCAAGGGCCAACAGAATGCCCAGCACATGGAATGAAAATTGACCCATACCTCAGCACTTGGTGAAATTCAGAACAACTATTGTGTGGTTTCTGAACACCAAGGACAAAGAGAAGATTTTAAAAACTTGCAAAAGAAACAATAGTTTACCTACATTCGGGAATCAGAATGTCTTTAGGATTCTTAACAACTTAGAAGCAAGAAAGAAAAGGAAGCAATGCCTTAAAAATTCTGAAAGGCAAGGTTGAGGATGTAGCTCCATGGCAGAGCACTTGCCTAACATGGTTAAGCTCCTGGGTTCGGTCCCCAGCACTAGGGCAAAAAAATCTGTAGGCAAATAGTTTCTGACTAAGAATTTAATATTTTGCCAAACTGAAATGAAGTGTAAAACCAGAATGAAAAAAATTGTAAAGGTGCAATATCTGATATGTACCCTTTCTTACTACAATATGGGAATAAAGCAAGACAACGGAAGATCCAATAAGGAAAAAGAAAATGCACATGAAAGATGATAGATGATAGTAATGAGAAATCCTAGGAACATAGCTTTGTACTAGGTATAAAGTGTTACCAGGCCTGATGACAGCAAGGTGATTGAAGACAGGTACGCGAAAGACTATCCTCAACTTAAACCTGATAAAGTTACAGGAATATGTAGTCTCCCACAAGGGTGCAAACTGAGGAAAGGGTAGATACAAATTGTAGGCCACAAGGACTCCAGCCCAGCAAAAAGCTAAAAAGAATTCCCAGGACAACAGAGAAGGCCAGTGCCAGGAAGAGAGTCTAGAGCAGAAGGGCTAGAGTGCAAACAATTGAAACAGGTAAAATGAAGGTCTCCAGGAGCAGTGTCTTCAAGAGAAAGACTAGAACTGATAAATTAACTGACGTAATTGACCAAGAGAAAACCTGCAGTGAAAGATTACTAGAAGATGTCAGAATAATTAGCTATAGTTAATAATTACAAAGGAAATTAAACAAGTGAAAAACCAAGGCAAGTACTAACTTTAGGAAAAACAAAAATAGAAAAACAAATATAATTTTGACATACTTGTAATAGTATAATAAATAAATTCGGTAAGTAGTACTTACTTAGGCATAATAATGTAAACACTGAATACTGATTTAACCAAAATTTACCATTCTTTGGGACAATGGGGAAAAGCAGAGGAAATAGGGTATAATAAAGCTAAATCCTAGCTAGACATGATGGCATACACCTACCTGTGATCCCAGCTACTCAAGAGGCTAAGGCAAAAGAGTTGCACCTTCAAGGTCAACCTGTGCAATTTGGTGAGACCCTGTCAAATAATAAAATTTTTAAGAAAGAACTGGGGATGTAGCTCAGTAGTACAATGCTTGTCTAGCATGTGCAGAAAGTTCTGGGTTTGATGCCCAGGACTACAAATTAAGTAAATAAATAAACTTTTAAAAAATGAAAATAAAAAATAAGCCCAGCACAGTGGCGCACACATATAATCCCAGATATTGGGGAGGCTGAGGCAGGAGGATTGCAAGTTTGAGACCAACCCAAGCAACTCAGTGGGACTGTCCCAAAATAAAAAGGATGAGGTGCGAGCGTAGCTCAGTAATAGAACCTCCCTATGTTCAATCCCCAGTAACATAGATGACAAATCATTTTTAAAATGCCTGTGCATGTAATAATTTGAGAAATATTAAATAAAGTGAAAGTATAGGCTGCAGGTGTGACTCAATGGGAGAATTCATGTTTAGCATGCAGGAAGGCCTTGGTTCATTTCTAGCATTAAAAAAAAAAAGCGTAAGTGTATAGAAGCAAATCCGAGAAACTGTTTACATCAGATATCTCTGAAGAATAGGATTGGCAGGAAGAGGATTTTTATTTACCACTTTATATTCTCTGTACTGTTTATTTTTATGATTAACAGATGTTACTTTTATAATTATAATAAAAAGCAATAAAACCAATGTAATATCTCTCTTTTCTGACTTCCTGGGAGTATTCATCTACAAGCTGTTGAGATGCCTGATGACATTCTTATCATTACTAGTCTGAAGTCCTGTCAGTAAGTTTATCTCCTTTAATTCTGAATTGCAGTGAGCCAATGCCTTCTGTGGGTTCTACCACCTCTATCAGTATTTAGTGGACTCCTATCTTTGTGTCATCTGCAAAGAGCAGGAAGCGCTGGCTCTTATACCAAGTTAGCAATCAACCTGCACACAAAAGAACCTCTATTAGGGGACTAGGGTTGTGGCTCAATGGTAGAGCGCTTGCCTCGCACATGCGAGGCACTGGGTTCAATCCTCAGCACCACATAAAAATAAATAAACAAAATAAAGATATTGAGTCCATCTATAACTAAAAAATATTTTTTAAAAAAACCTATGTCAGACCAGGTACTGCTGTAGTTCACATAAACAGAACCATACCTGTAGTTTGTTTCTAGTTTCTTTCACTCAGTATCATGTTTTTATTTTATTTTATTTTATTTTTTTATTTATTTAAATGCATTTCAAGTCATAGTACATAAACAGAGCTCAGTTTTTCCATTTCTCTGGTTGCAAATCATAAAGAGTCACACTATTTGTGTCTTCATACATGCACCAGGGGTAGTAGTGACCCATTCGATCAATCATCATTACTATTCCCGTTTCCCTTTCCTTCCTCCCCCCTCCCCGCTGCTGCATCCAGAGTTCCTGCATTTCTCCTGTGTTTCCCGTTCCCATCCCCCTTATGTATCCTCATCCACTAATGAGAGAGAACATTCGG
>CM053399.1:43365680-43380225 GCA_028644305.1 Xerus rutilus
TATTGCTTTAACCATGTTGAGGTATGTTCCTTCTATCCCTAGTTTCTCTAGTGTTTTGAACATGAAAGGGTGCTGTATTTTGTCGAATGCTTTTTCTGCATCAATTGATAGAATCATGTGGTTCTTGTCTTTAAGTCTATTGATGTGATGGATTACGTGTATTGATTTCCGTATGTTGAACCAACCTTGCATCCCTGAGTATCATGTTTTTAGATTCATCCATGTTGTAGTATATATTAGTAGTTTATCCCTTTAAGTTATGCAATAGTATTCCATTATATGGATATACCACAATTTGTTCATCCATTCACCAATTGATGAACACTTAGATTGTTTTCCCTTTTTAATATTATGAATAATAGTACAAAAATTTGCATACTTGTCTTCATGTGGACATGTGATGGGGAGATTCATAGAAACTCAATTTCTGTCTTATATCATTAAGTTTATGCTCAGCTTTTCAGGAGACTAACAAACTGTTATCTAAAGTGTTACACCATTTTATATTCCCTCAAGCAATGCATGAGGGCTCCAATTTCTTCACATCCTCAGCAACACTTGATACTGTCTTAATTTTATTATATTTTTTATTGCCTTCTGGTGAGTATATGGTGGCATTTCATTGAGGTTTTCATTTGTATCTTGTTTTTCTCCTGTTTTCTTTTAAAAATCTTCTAGCCAGGAGTAGTAGAGCATGCCTGTAATCTCAGCTACTTTGGAGGCTGAGATAAGAGAATCACAAGATAGAAGTCAGCCTGGGCAATTTGATGAAACCTTGTCTTAAAAATAAAATTAAAGGGGCTGGGGTTATGGCGCAGTGGTAGTGTGCTCACCTAGCACGCATGAGGCACTGGGTTCGATCCTCAGCACCACATAAAAATAAAATAAAGATATTCTGTCCACCCACAACTAAAAAATAAATAAATAAATAAAATTAAAGAAATAAAATTAAAAAGGCTGGAGATGTATGTAACTCCATGGCACAGTGCTTTTCCAGCATGCACTAAGCTATGGGTTCAATTCCCAGTGCTGGAAAAAAAAAATTCTTATAGTGTTAGCTCTTACATTAAGGTTTATAATCATTTTGAAATAATTTTTGCATATGGTATAAGATAAGGGTCTGAGTTCATTTGTGTGTGTGTATGTGTATGTGTATGTGTGTGTATTCAATTTTCCAAGTACCATTTCTTGAAAAGAATCTTCCCTCAATCAGTTTTCTTTGCTCCTTTATCAAAATCAAACAACTGTAAATATAAAGTTTTATTTATGGACTATTAGATTCCATTGATTTGTATGCATATCTTTGTGCTGATACCATACTCTCTTGATTACTGTGACTCTAAATTTGACTTCCTTTATTTATTTATTTATTTTTAAATATTTTTAATTGTAGATGAATGCAATATCTTTATTTATTTATTGTTATGTGGCTCTGAGGATCGAACCCAGTGACTCACGCATGCGAGGCAAGCGCTCTACCACTGAACTACAGCCCCAGCCCAACTTCCTTTATTTTATTTATTTATTTTTGGTATTAGGGATTGAACCCATGGGCACTCTATCACTGAATCACAATCCCTAGACCTTTTCATTATTTATTTATTTATTTATTTATTTATTTATTTAGTTAGTTAGTTAGTTAGTTAGTTATTTTGGATACTGGGGATTGAACCTCACTGAGTTGCTTAATGCCTCGCTTTTGCTGAGGCTGGCTTTAAACTTGCAATCCTCTTGCCTCAGCCCTCTAAGCCACTGGGATTACAGGCAGGCACCACCATGCCCAGCTCATTTTGTATTCTGAGGCAGGGTCTTGCTAAGTTGCTGAGGCTAGTCTCGAATTTGCAATTTTCCTGCCACAGCCTCCTGAGTTGTTGAGAGGATCAAAATGAAAAAGGACTGATGCTGTTGCTCAGTGAGCAAGGCCCTAGGTCCAATCTCCAACACTGAAAAAAATAAAAATAAATAAATTCAAGTGTTTCATTACTCTTTTGTGGCTTGCTGAATTATTTTTAATTTTTAAAGTCTATTGTCTTTGCACATTTTTAATTGGTGCATTATAGCTGTACATAATGATGGGATTTGTTGTTACATATTCCTATATGCACACAATATAACAATATAATTTAGCCAATTCACTCCCCAGCACTTGCCTCCCCGTTCCTGTCTCCCCTTCCCCGGTGCCTTTCCTCTACTGATCTTCCTTTGATTTTCATGAGATTCTCCACCCTCCTGACTTCTTTTTCCTTTTTCCTCTCTAGCTTCCATATATGAAAGAAAACATATGACCTTTGACCTTTTAAATTTGGCTTATTTTGCTTAGTATAATGGTCTCTAGTTCCACCCATTTTTCTGTAAATGACATAATTTTATTTTTCTTTATGGCTAAATAGAACTCTGTTGTGTATATATACCACATTTTCTTTACCCATTCATCCATTGATGAATACCTAGGCTGGTTCATAGTTTGGTATTGTGAATTGTGCTGTTTTAAGTATGGGTATGCATGTATCCCTGTAGTATGATGACTTTAATTGTTCAGGATAAATATCTGGTATAGCAAAGTCATATGATAGTTCTATGCCTAATCTTTTTTTTAGTATACTTTTTAGTTGTTCATGGACTTTTATTTTATTCATTTATTTATATGTGGTGCTGAGAATCGAACCCAGTGCCTCCCACAAGCTAGGCAAGCACTCTACCACTGAGCTACAACCCCAGCCCATGCGTAGTCTTTTAAGGAAATTTCATACTGATTTCCCTAATGGTTGTACTAATTTACAATCCCACTAACAGTGTAAATGTGATCTTTTTCTCCAAATCCTCTCCAACATTTATTGTTTGTATTCTTGATGATTGCCATTCTGACTAGTGTGAGATGAAATCTCAGGATAGTTTTGATTTGCATTTCCCTAATTGGTAATAATGTTGGGTATTTTTTTTCGTGTATTTGTTGGCCATTTGTATTTCTTCTTTTCAGGAATGTTTGTTTAATTCATTTTCCCATTTATTAATTGAGTTATTTGGGTCTTTTTGTTGTTGTTTTTGGTGTCAAGGTTTTTGAGTTCTTTATGTATTCTAGATATTAATCCTCTGTCAGAAGAATAGCTGGTCAAGATTTTCTCCTATTCTGTAGCTTCTTTCTTCATACTCTTAATTGTTTCCTTTGCTGTGCAGAAAATTCTAAATTTGATGCCATCCGACATATCACTTCTTGACATTATTTCTTGAGCTTTAAGGGTCCTATTGAGAAAGTCATTGCCTGTGCCTATATGCTGGAGTGTTGACTCTACATTTTCTTCTCGGAGTTGCCAAGTTTTTGGCCTAATTCCAAGATCTTTGATCCATTTGGTGTTGATTTTTCTGAAGGCTGAGAGATAAGGGTCTACTTTTATTCTTTTACATATGGATGACCAGTTTTTCCAGCATCATTTGTTAAAAATGCTGTCTTTTCTCCAATGTACGTTTTTAGCACTTTGTCAAGGATCAAATGATCAAATGACAAATGCAGATGTGTGGGTTTCTCTATGTGTCTTCTACTTTTTACCATTGGTCTATGTGTCTGTTTTTATGCCAGTACCAGGCTTGTGTGATTTCACTTGAGAAGTTTGATGTTATTTTCTGTGTTCCTCTCTATGTAACATCTTTTTTTCTTTATCACTGGTTTTAAATAAATTAGCTAAGATGTACCTTTATTGTCTACATGCTCTTCTGCTTGGGGTACATGAAGCTTCTTGGGTTTGTTTTTCATCAAATTTGGAAATTTGGGAGTCACTATTTATATATTTTTTCTGTCCCCTCCATATCCTGTCCTTCAGGATTTCCGATTATATATACATTAGGGGGAAATAGTTCACTGATGTCCCATTCTTTTTTTTTTAAAGTTTTATTTTGCATAGTTTTATTCCTATGTCTTCAAATTCCCCGTCTGTAGTATCTAATCTATTAATCCCATTTAGTTTTTTTATTTGTTTGTTTTTATTTTTAATCTCAATATTGCATTTTTCATTTTTAAGTGTGATTTAAGTCTTTTTATATCTTATATCTTCCATCTGTCTCCTGGATAAGCACATTTTCCTCTATCTTCCAAAGCATATAAATGTATTTGTAATGTATTATTTTGTTCTTGTCTTCAAATTCTATCATCTGTGTCATTATGGGTCTGTTTCTATCGATTGTTTTTCCTCTTCATTGTGCTTCTTTTCATATGTGGTAAAATTAATCCAGTGCCAACAGTGTCAACCTGATGTTGTTGTGGGGTTGTACTTTTTTTCCCTTGTTCTAAGTTTTGTTCGAGGGTGGAGTTAACTTACTTGGAAACAGTTGGATGATTTTGAAGTTACTTTGGTGTTTTGGGAGCAGAATCTATTCTAGGGCTAATTTGGCTCTGCTGTGAGACAATATCCTTTTGAGTATCTGCCCCATGCTAAATATATTATGAGTTTCTTCATTCTATGTTGTTAGTAACAAACTGTTTCCAAACTTATGTGAGCCCCAAGTCTGTTTCTTTTCTAAGCTTCTAGTAGCTTCCTCATAGGCATACCATCATCATACTTACATGAAAATTTCAAGGGAGCCCTCTATGGATCTCTGGAGTTTGTACTCTTGTCTCTGAACCTTAACCAGCCTGGCTTCCTTCCCTGAGTGACTAGTTGTCTCCTCAATTCAGAGAATGTACCAGCCCTCCCTAGGTTACTCCTTTATGCACTAAGTCTAGAAATGCTCTTCAGGCAGCAAGCTGGTATAGTATTTAGGATTCTTATTTTTACCCCCTCTTTCAGGGATCAGTGTTCTTCATGGCCTGTAGTCCAATGTCTGAAAGGTTTATTTCATACATTTTGTCTGGTTTTATAATTAGTTTAGGCAGGAAGTTAAATCCAGTACCTATTACTCCATCTTGACTAAAAGTAAAAGTCCTTGATGCCAATAGCCTCCTAAAATCTCCCCAGGTGTTCTTATTGTTCAAATTTGATGTACAGTGGTCCAGAACATTGAGATAAAAAGAGTATACAAACATCCATAATCCCCTATAGTAACAACTTTGATTCATACTATAGGAATTTCACATTTCCTTCCATTCTTCTTTCTATCTTTTGATGCTGTGTGGTCGTTACATCAGTCTTCTGCTTACTTGACTTCTTTTTAGCCTTTGACACCAGTGATCACTTTCTCATTCTTAAAATTTTGTACATTGTTAGATTCCAGGAGATACTTCTCTCCTGGTTTTACTTCAGTTCTTCCAAATCCTAAGAATTCTCTCTCAAAGTCTCCTTATGAAATTCCTCTTCTTCCATGTATCCTTAAATATTGACCTCTTTCTTATTCCTCTTCTCATTTAATATCTACACTCTCAGCTGGGCGCAATGGCGCATGCCTGTAATCCCAGCACTTTGGGAGGCTGAGACAGGAGAATCCCTAGTTCAAAGCCAGCCTCAGCAACGGCGAGGCGCTAAGCAACTCAATGAGACCCTGTCTCTACATAAAACATGAAATAGGGCTGGGGATGTGGCTCAGTGATCGAGTGCCCCTGAATTCAATCCCTGGTACCAAAAAAAAAAAAAAAAAAAAGAACTCCAATGATTATAGGATAAAATCCAAAATGTTTAGCTTAGTATGTATAAGACTCTTCAGGATTCTCCTCCAAAAGTCCCCTTTCAGACTTACTCCTGCTCCTCCCACATGCATTGCTCCCTGATCACAGCATCCCTTCTGCTTTTGTGTACTCTTCTTTCTGCCTGGAAACTCCTTCCCAATTCTGTTTGCCAAATGCCTTCTTATATTTCAATATCCAGCATAAATATCCACTTCTTTGGTGAATTCACCCCTACAGACCCTCAAGAAATGCATCTCTCATTCCTCCCAACCATTCCTGCACCTGTCACAGTGGACTGTAGTCATGCATTTATATCTGTTTCTCCTACTAAACTGTACACTCTTCAGAAACAGCAGGCATCTTATTCCTCTGTGTATATATCTCTCTAACCAGGGCCCAGTATAATAGGCACCCAATAAGTGTATAATTCTTGGTTTTCTAATTCAAGGTCCATGCATAGTCTTCGGAGGGCACCTTGGGCTCCATGATATTGTATGTGAAATTGTGTGTTTTTAGGGTATTTTCCTGGAAAGATGCATTCTGGTCACCAAATTTTCAGAGGAGCCTTAGATTCACAAGCAACTAAGTGTCCCTACCGTAGGGGAAAACGATAGCCAGGATGTTGGCTTTAGAAATCTGAAGCTCAGCCAGAGCCTAAACTTGGGAGTGGGATGACTTTATGATGCTGCTGCTGTCAGTCCTGCGATTAGGTGAACACTGTAGGAAGGGGATGCAGCAGTTCTTTTTTTTTTTTGGTACCAAGGATTGAACTCAGGGGCACTCGACCACTGAGCCACATTCCCAGCCCTATTTTGTGTTTCATGTAGAGACAGGGTCTCACTGAGTTGCTTAGCACCTCGCCATTGCTGAGGCTGGCTTTGAACTCGCGATTCTCAGTGGTGGGATTACAGGCTTGCGCCACGGCGCCCAGTTGGATGCAGCAGTTCTTACAGCAGGTGGGAACGTTCAAAAGGCTGAATCCTCAAAGCCCAGGACCCTCTCTCCCCACCCTCTTCTACCTTCTCTGTCTATCTCTTCCATGCTCATGAGCACACATACCAGGATGAATACAAGCTCAAACAAACACACACACACACACACACACACACACACACACACACACACACACACATACATAACCAGGCAGGCACATATACATTCATCTGAAGACATACAGATAAACATGCACAAACTGGCCACATAAAAATGTGCATCTCGATCACACACAACCTCACTCCTGCGTGCTCCATATGTACCCACACACATACACACATCTATGCATGTGAAACTCACATGACCTGGCTCCCGCCTCTCCCTCCTGCTGAGAGTGAGCTCTGCCCCTGGCATTAGGCCCATGGAGACAGCCGACTGGAGCCATCTGTCAGGCTGAGGTTCCTGAGCACCGCCCATCCTGCCTGAGCTCAGACAGTCGGCATGCCGGGCATGCAGCCTCCCTATTCTCTCTGGCTGAATCATGCTGAGTGAGCTGGCCTGGCTAGAGTTTATCAAATCGGAACAGAATTTTGGCAAAACAGATGACTTCTGAGTTTGGCATTTGTGGGCTTGGGAAGTGGAGACCTGGGGTAAAGGGGGCAGAATGGAAGAGGGAGGAGAATTGGTTTAGCTATACTGAGAGATGCCAGAGAACTGGGATTCAAGAAGCAGAGTGACAGAGGGACTTAGGTGCCAGAAGAAATGTAAAAAAAGAAACCTGATTCAAATTCCAGTGCAGCCACTTAAAAGCCATGTGACTTTGAACATGGGAACTTATCTCTTTAAACCTCAGTTTCTTCCATAAAATTGACCTAATAAAATCACCTAACTCATAGAGTTGATTACAAAATCTTATGACATAGCAATTATCAATTAGCACAATGCACTGGCACATAGCAAGGCCTTAAAAGGTGGTAGCTGTGATAGCCAAAGAACATGAAAGTCCAAAGAGAACATGTAGCCCAGCTAGCCCAGCTGGACCACCCCTTTTAACTCACCAACCCATCCCTACTGCTCAACCATCCTTTGTACCCTAACGTGGTGGCCATCTCCATCTGAAAACCATGTACCCTTTCCTACCTCACACTTTATTGGCCATTTGTTAGATTCCTGACTATCATTCCTTACACACGGCTTTTAAATCTGGGAACTAATGCTGCCCCACTGACATCAACCTTCCTCTCTGCACAGCCCCTCAGATTGCCTCTGCCTCTGGCTGCTCAGCCTATGTAGCTCCCACTACCCCCATTAACTGGTCTGAAATAATAATAATAATAATAATAATAATAATAATAAAAACTGGAATTTTTTTTTTTGGTACTGGAGATTGAACTAAGGGGCACTCGACCACTGAGCCACATCCCCAGCCCTATTGTGTTTTATGTAGAGACAGGGTCTCACTGAGTTGCTTAGCGCTTCACCGTTGCTAAGGTTGGCTTTGAACTAGGGATTCTCCTGTCTCAGCCTCCCTAAGTGCTGGGATTACAGGCTTGTGCCACTGCACCCGGCTTAAAAACTGGAATTTATTAAGCTTTCATTATGTGCCAGAAACTTGCTAAGCGAATCTAATTTAGTCTTCACAACAACTTTATACAATACATCTTTTTCTTTTTTTGTGGAACAGGGGATTGAATCCAGGGCTACTTTGCCACTATTTGAAATTTCCAGCCCTTTTAATTTAATTTTTTTTTTTTTAAATTTTGAGACAGGGTCTTGCTAAGTTGCTGAGACTGGTCTTGAACTTGTGATCCTCCTGCCTCAGCTTTTCCAAGTTAATGGGGTTATAGGTGTGCACCAGTGCACCCAGCATGAAGTAGATATTATTAATATTCCCATTTTACAATTGAAGAAACTGAGGTACTAAAGGATCAAGTAAATTGCTCAATAAAAGACATTGATTCTAAAGACACACTATTATCTCATATACTGTTAGGAGACACTGGCCTGTAATCTCAGCTACTCAGGAAGCTGAGGCAGGAGGATCACAAGTTCAAAGTCAGCATCAACAACCTAGAGAGACTCAGTCTCAAAATACAAATTTTAAAAAGGGCTGGGAATGTAGCTCAGTGATAGAGCATATGCCTAGCAATAAGGAAGCCCTGGGTCTGATTTCCAGCACCACAAAGAAAAAGGATAAAAAGAGACACTGGCAATAAAATCACTTTACAATGCTAAGGTCCACCCTAACTTCAGAGATGTTTAAAATAAAGGGGTGGGCAGTGAGAAAAGTACATTACAGAATTAATGAAATGCAATAATTGTGCTGGAACCAGGATTTGTAAGTCTGTACTGTCCTCAAAGTCACATTTATTGATCTCTATGGAACAGACATTGTGCTGCGTTCTTAATATGCACTGCCTCGTTCAGACCTCATTACCCATCCAGTGAAGTAGGTATTGTTCTCCACTTTGTTATACTAATGAGAGAACTAAGGCTCAGAGAAGTTATATAATTCGTTCAAGGTAACATCCTAACTCGCGAACAGATTCAAGACCAGGACTGTCTGACTCCAGAGTCTCTGCTCTTAACCATTATGCAAGGCTCTGGGCTTTCTCTCTGCCTAGATGATTTCTTCCACAGCTTCTCCAAAAATTCTCTTCAGGCTGGTCCTGAGGCTCTGGCCACAGCTGTTACCTGATCTTTAGCCTCAGACTTCTTTTTTTGCTGTGAGTGGGAGGAGGAGGACACAGTCCCGGGCTGGAGGACAGAACGCTGCGCTTCTGTCTCTGGGTGGGTGACTCTAAGCAGACATCTCATTTCTCCCTGCTGTGGTATTGGCCATTGAACTCAGGGGTGCTCTACCACTGATCCCGATTCTAAGCCCTTTTTATTTTTTTATTTTGAGACAGAGTCTCACTAAGTTGCCCAGGCTGACCTCAATTTTGCAATCTTCCTCTCTTAAATTGCTGGGGTTATATGCTGCGTCACCAAATTGCCTTCAGCAAGCGTCTCTTGCACTGGGCCTTGCTTACCTCGTTAGGAACATGGGGAGAATAATCCTATTCTTGGTGCCTTCCAAAATCAGGTATGTCTTTCTTTGAGATTATATACAGAATAAATCTGCATAAAAGATTAAAGCTTTATTAGATTGTTTATGGATCTAGCCCCCAACCAAAATTCCAGTCTTGATTCTTTAAAATTCCCTTTCTGTACATCTGAAAGTCATCTTTGCCTACCATAATCCTACAAATCCAAAAGAACTAGAACATAGGTATTCCTGGATGACTGGCCTTGTCATTCTTTTCTTTGACTGTAAGCTCTTAAGACACACATCGCTCAGAACCTTGCCATATAATTGATGTGTAGGACATCTCTGTGGAGGACATGTATTGGTTTTTGCTTGCCTAATAATTCTTTCCCTCTTTTGGTAAGACCATCTTGATTTTGTTCTGGTGAGCTACCTTTCCTCACTTATAGTCTATATTACTTGGATGGGATTGACCCCACCTCCCAAACCCAGAGAGGGCCTCTTCAGTCATTCATTGTGATTGGTTCAGGGAATGACAGGTCACTAATTAAAACCATTGAGAATTACTCCTGGGGCTTTTTTTGGAATCATGGAGGGCAGGGTGGGGGGCTTTTTCTTTCTTTTTCTTTTTTATTTTTATGGTGATTGGCGTAAACATGAAGCTGTTAGATTTTCACATGGAAAAAGAATTCCTAAGGATGAAGCCACCCAAGAGCAAATTACAGAAAGACAGCTAACTTTTTTTGTGTGTGTGGTAGAAGGAAGGCAGGCACTAGGGATTGAACCCAGAGACAGGGTTTCACCAAATTGCAGAGGCTGGCCTCCAATTTGTGATCCTCCTGTCTCAGCTTTTTGAGTCACTGGGATTACAGGCTTGTGTCACAGCAAAGGAGAGCTAATTTTGAGGATAACAATGTTGGAAGCTGCAGAATCTTAAATTCAGCTATTACTGAATCTAGAAGTAATCTGCCTGGGCCAAATGCATCTTAACCATACATATTTTTTTTCTTTTAAGTTAGTTTGAATTGGGATACCGTAAAAGATGCCAAGCCATCTTCAATTTGTTTATGAACTTCAAAAGAAGATAAAGGCCTGGTCTTCATAGTTTTCCATCTCTGCAAGGCCTTGTATAGTAAGTACCTGGTAAGACAGAGTATCTTCCAGAAAATGTGATGATTAATGGATGCATGTGCATTTAATTCAATCCCTCTTTTCCTAATTCCAGAGTCCCACTGACCATGAGCTAAGCTAAACACTGAGACCACAAGGAAGAATTAGATGTAGTCCTTGTCCTCAAGGAGTTCTGAATTTAGTAAAAGAAGGAGATGTGAAAACAAACACATTACAATATAACCTGGACTCTACTAGTAATCTGAACAACTTTTTTGTGAGATCCCAGAGGACTAGAGGTTTAGGGAGATGGATGTGGGAAGCCTTCTCAGAAGAGGTGACACCTGAGTCAGGTTCTTAAAGAACAAACAGACGTTTCTAAAAGTAGACATGGGAAAGGTGTCCCAGGAAGAGGGCACTCCAGGCAGAGAGAACAAGCCTACATATAATCATAAAATTAATAAGAGTATCACTTTATTATCATTTCCTCTTCTGGCTTCTCATGTTCCTTCCTTTTTTTTTTTTTTTTTTTTGCCTCAGCCTTACATAGCAATAGAAACAACATGCTGGTTAACAGCACAGGCTCTGGGTCTGAAACATTTGGTTCTGGCACTTAACATCTATATGACCTGGAGCAAAATCCCTTACATTTTACAAATAAGAACAACAGTTGTATTTGCTTCATAAGGTTGTTGAAAACGATAAATGAAATTAGAAATATAAAGAGCGTGCCTGGCACAAGGTAATTCTTCTGAAATGTTAGCTGTTACTATTTTTATTGTCATAGCTGAGAACTTTAGAGCATAAGAAACAGAAAAATTAAGCAGAACTGACGTAACAGTAAGGAGCTTGTTCATGGCAAATAATGGGGAGTCTTGAAGGGAAGCAGGCTCCAGGCATAGAATAATCAGGGCTCTGACTCCATTTCTCTGCAGTTCTCCCCACTCTGCCCTCTTCTTTGTGTTGGCTCTGTCTACAGGCTGGCTTCCTGCATTGTCCCGAGATGACTGTGTCACCATGTCCTGAGTAACTGTGACAACATGCTTCCTTGTTCACATCCATCACAAAAGAATAAACCAACCAACCAACCAATCAACAACAACAACAAAAACTCCTCCCCCCAATGAATCTAAATTCCTTCTTTCAATCTGTTTAGGCTAACTTAGATTATCTGCCTTCTCCTGCCTACAGATCGACCAGGGAAGCTCTCTGTATTGACTGGCTTAAGGTTGACTTCCTGAACCTGTTACTAGTAAGTGAGGTTGGGTTGCCATGATTGGCTTAAACAATTTGAGATCTAATTGGGAGTTCCTCTGGGGTTAGAGACGGAGTCCAGCTTTCTCCTGATCACATGGCTGCATCTTGGCCTGTGGAGAAGGGTTCTATTAGACACAAGAAAGAAATAACTGGATGTTGACTGGACAACCAATAGCATCCTCAAGAGATGATAACTTTCATTTTTCTCACACTAGTGTATTTTACCGCATATTTGTTATCACCGCATAATCATTTCACTCTGTTTTTCCAGTTCAAAAACTGGCTTATAACTTTTCATTGCATAATCATCACATGGTATAAATGTTTGTCAGGCCACTTAAAAGGTAAACAGAGAAGTAATGTATTCACCAGTGGCATCTGAATGTGCATTTTTCTTCTTGCACACTGCAAACCCCAAGCCTAGACTAGAATTCTCAATACACTGTGTTGTTAAGCGTATTTCCAAAAGTCAAGTCAACTGCATGGTTGGTTTAGAGCTGTGCAGATCTAATAGCAAACACATCTTATTTGAGTGATGCTGAGGAGGATGTGTCAGATAACAAAATCAATGACAACAGCAGAGAATCTTCAGACACAAAAGATTAAATTCTGGGGGCTGGGATTGTGGCTCAGTGGTATGCATGAGGCCTGGGGTTCGATCCTCAGCACCACATACAAAGCAATAAAATAAAGACATTGTGTCCATCAACAACTAAAAAAAAAAAAGATTAAAAAAAAAAGATTAAATTCTGTTAAGTCTATACTTTGCAACACTAGTAAATTTTCTCAAGTGTAATATTTTGACTATAATGCACAAATTAACAGCAATAATGTGTTAACTTTTCTTCTAAATCAGAAAAATGTTCAGTAAACAAACTATCATGAAAAAATGATGTGCATGGATTTGGACTATTTAATTTCAACATATATTTGTGAGTATTTCTTGCATCTAATTTTGCACCAAAGACAGTTTAATAATAAATGATTTGAAAGTAATAACAGTACATTTTTTTAAAAAAAGCTTCCCATAATTGTTGCACCTCACTATTTTCCAAAACAATTTGGCATAAAATCTGCAACAATTTTGTGATGAAATACAGTAAGTAGTTCACATGAGTTTCCTAAGGCCTTGGCTCAAATGGCTCCTTATCAACGTGTTCTTCATTGACCATGTGACCAGCTACAGCTACACACACTCTCTCCCATCTCTCCTCCCACTCCCTGCTCTGCATTTCCTAGTGCCTATGCTCTGCACTCTTTTTTTTTTTTTTAATCTAAAGCACTTATCATCATCTACCATGTCACATACTTTCAGCTTTGCTTGTTTATTGTGTCTCCTGCCTGTAGAATATAAATTCCATGAGGGCAGAGGTTTTGATTTGTTCAAGGCTATACTTCCAGTACCTGGAAGAGTCCTGGCCTATAGTAGGCACATGATAACAGTTTGTCTAATGAACATATAATTCTGACCAGAGCCAAACTCTGAGGTTCTTCTCAGAGGCCGTCACCCTGCTCTGGGCCCAGGAGCCACCAGCCATCATAGCTCCTCCTCTCCTCTCCCTGCTCTTTATTGCCCTTCATCTGTCTCCCTGTCTAATATCCATTGGCTGAGTAGGCTGGTATTTACAATTTTGCTTTTTCATACATGGTGTTGGTTAGAAATCTTTTCATGCTGATTATCTCTTATTCTCCACATGCATAATATTAAATATTTCATGTTTAAATAAAATTAGAAAGCTAAAGTACTCCTATGTCTTGCAAAGATTTAAGACTTTTTTTTTTTGAGAACTGTATTGGTGTTTTTGCATTAGGTTTCAGAAATGCATATGGAGTGTTTCCTACAGGTGCTTCTAAGTCTGCCATTCCAGAATTTGTATCCTCTTGGAAGTCTTCTTTGGTATGAATATTTCTTAACATTTTAAGGAAAAACAAACAAAAAAGCCCTCTGCTTCCTCCCATACCACCCTACGCTAAAACCTGTTTGTTATTAGTGAAGAACATGGGAAAGGGCATTCTTTTCTAGGATGATATTTTCTCTCTCTCTATTCTTGATACTGGGGATTAAGCCCAGAGGTGCTTTACCACTGAGTTATATCTCAGTTTTTGTTTTGTTTTGTTTTAATTTTGGGACAGGGTCTTGCTAAGTCGCTAAGGCTGGTCTTGAATTTGCCATCTTCCTGTCTCAGCCTCCCAAGTCATGGGGGATTATAGGCATGCACCACTGCATGGCTTGGATGATATTTTATGACTCCAGGAATGGATAAAAGAATAATGATAAGAACAAATTTCATTACAGAATAGATCAGCCCTAAACTCCCATCGCGCTGGACTCCCACCAAACTCAAAATTTCTCGGCAGCCCCCCTTCTTTTTCTGCTAATCAGTAATCTCTCCCAAGCTTCTGTTCCTACCCACAGATGATGTTTCTACATTCAAGCAACATGACTGACAACCAGATGCTCCCTGCCTCCCTGCTTGACCAATGCCCTGGCCGCACCCCCATCTCTCGATGCCCCTAATCCCGCTCGAAGCAGTCAGACAGAATCTGCTGTCCTATATTACCAAAAAGGCCGGGATGTCAGGTTTGGTCAGGGTCCAAGATGCCCAAATAAGGAAGCTGGTCAGCGG
>CM053399.1:43380325-43444700 GCA_028644305.1 Xerus rutilus
GCTTACTATGGTATGCCCATTCCAAGTACAAAGTGAAAGTCTATCTTCTCTATTCTTACTCCTCAAGAATAACCACCATTAATACATTCGTGTGTGTGCTCTGGGTTTTTCTTTGCATACGTGGCATGACCACCAGCGTCCCAGTTTCCCCTGTGGTACAAGATGTTGTTTGAAAGCAGCAACTGAGGCAGAGCTTACATTTCCAGCCTTGCTTGCCTCCAGGTGTGGCCATGCGTATAGTTTTTGCCAGTGGAATGTGAGTGGAAATATGTATCATTTTAGTGCCCAAGTTTTCAGGAAGTGAGAATGACTTCTCCATGTCCTCTTTCTCCTTCTGCCTGTTGAAGCCCTAGGGGATGGCAGAACCACAAAAAGAAAGGACCCTGGGTCTTTGAATCACTGAAGGGAAAAGAGCCACCTGCCAAACAACCTTGAACTCAATGTGTGTAAGAAATAATCTCCATTTATGGGCTGGGGTGGTGGCTCAGTGGTAGAGCGCTTGCCGCATGTGTGACGCACTGGGTTCGATTCTCAGCACCACATATAAGTAAATAAAATAAAGTCTATTGACAACTAAAAAAAAAATTAAAAAAAAAAAGAAATAATCTCCATGTATATTTGAGTTTTTAAACACTTGGGAGTTGTTACAGCAGCCACCACTACCATAATTAATAAAGCATATATAAATATACACTATTTTATATTACAATATGTTCACCCACACAAATTATTTTTAAAAGAGGGGAACCACATGGCACCACTGTGTTATTTGGTTATCACAGACTGAGTGAGTTTATTTCAAAAATATGGCCATGAAGTTAAAGAGCCAGACTAGAAGGCTGGGCCTTGTAGCCCCAAAGCCCCAAAGTGCTCTTTCCAATACCCCATTTCAGGTATTAAGCTGGCCTTTACCTACCTCTTTAATGGTGTGAATGTGTAAGAAGGTGTTACTTGTTCGGCATCCTCCATGACTCAGAGCAGCTGCATTCCCCTCTGAGGTGTGGGTAACCCCAGGTAGGCTCTGCCCACCCAGTCGTCTGTGGCTTCCTGCTTCCTTCAGTTCAAGGGTTTCTCAGACAAGGAGGAGCCTGAAAAATACTCATATTTCCCAGAAGACACAGGTCGATTCGACAAGCACAGGCTACCAAGGCTGGCCGAGGGCGGAAGGTTCTGGGTTGTGGTAAACAGCAGTGAAGATGGAAGAATCCAGGGCTAAATGTCTCCTACAGCCCTACACTGACTCCTCCCAGGGCCTCAAAGTTTACAACTAGTAACCTTATGTCCCCAGAGGGGGCTCCCTCTTGCAGGTCCCATGTACCACCAGAAAGTGAGATTTAGAAAACCAGGTGGTCTCAACTCTCACAGGCTTCCAGGAAATCTTGACAGTTCTAAGAAGCCCCCATTTCCTGCTTCACACCCACAGCCT
The DNA here is from genome assembly GCA_028644305.1 of Xerus rutilus. NCBI lineage: Eukaryota > Metazoa > Chordata > Mammalia > Rodentia > Sciuridae > Xerus > Xerus rutilus. Next base: position 43,381,752 of record CM053399.1, read on the forward strand.
GGGCCCTTGGTGGGGAAAGGCAGGGAGGCCCCTACCCTCTGCTCCCTCCACCTTTAGGCCTCACCCTGGGGACCCTCTGTGTGCACAGCTACTCACAGAAGTGACACAGGCAGCAGGAGGGGGTGGGGAGGGAGATCCCCCTGCCAGTCCAGACTCTGTGATCCTCCACCTCTCTAAGACACCCTCTGCACTCATTTTTTCTAACTCAGCACCCTTCCATCACCCTCTGAACTGCTGATAGGCCCAGGAGTGAGCCAAAGCAACTCATAACCCAAAAGGCATTTCATTGTGGTTGTGAAATTTGATAAATAAATGTTTCATAGTGTGAGAGTCATATAGTATGGGTGGGACATAAAATGACTTAAGGTTTCCAACAAACACCAACATGAAATAATATTTAATTACTCCCTTTTTCATTCCTTTTCAATACTTCTGATTATATCAGAAATAGTCATCAAAAAAGAATATCTCCATTGAGAGCTAGTTGGTCTTTAGCACTCCTTAAATAACATTAAGAATCATCAGAGGGGCTGGGGTTGTGGCTCAGCGGTTGAGCACTTGCCTCGCATACGTGAGGCACTGGGTTCGATCCTCAGCACCACATAAAATAAATAAAGATATTGTGTTCATCTACAACTAAACAAAATATTAAAAAAAAAAAAAAAAAGGATCATCAGAGAGGCTGGTACTGTAGCTCAGTGGTATAACGCTTGCCTCACAGGTGTGGGGCACTGGGTTCAATCCTCAGCACCACACATAAATAAATAAATAAAATAAAGATATTGTGTCCATTTACAACAAAAAAATTATTTAAAAAAAAGACTCATCAGAAAAAGAGGTGTAAACAAATAATATTAGAAATAAAAATGGGGTCATAAAAACATTTTATAATGTAATAATATTGTTTTGAGAGATGTCCTTCACAAAAGCAACACAATTTTATACATCTAGAAACAAATCTAATAAAAGATGTTTTCCTGCTGGACACAGTGGTGCATGCCTATAATCCCAGCAGCTTGAGAGGCTGAGGCAGGAAGATCACAAGTTCAAGGCCAACCCAGCAACTTAGCAAGACCCTGTCTCAAAATTAAAAAATAAAAAGGACTAGGGATGTGGCTCAGTGGTTAAGAGCCCCTGGGTTCAATCCCTAGTACCAAAAATAAATAAACAAATAAAAAGGAAAAAAGAAAAGAAAAACGTGTTCCTAGTTTTTATCAAGAAAACCACGCCGGTGCAATGATGTGTGTCTGAAATCCCACCTGTTCAGGATGCTGAGACAGGAAGATGGCAAGTCCCAGGCCAACTTCATCAACTTAGGGAGACCCTGTGTCAAAACTTAAAAAAGAAAAAGAAAAGGGCTGTGGCTGGGGGGTTGTGGCTTGGTAGTAAAGTGACCCTGGGTTCAATCCTCTGTACCTCCCCAACACACGCACAAATTGTAACATTTTAATGAAAAACGTAAAATAAAACTTAAACAAATGAAGAGTTAAAGCATGAATTGGAAGAAGATCTACTATTATAAATTTGTCCCAAATTATTCTAAAAATGTAGTGCGGTCCCAGTTAATATTCTGACAGAGTATGCAAGTGTGAAAATTTTCAAGATGATGGTAAAAGTTATTTGGAAGAACAAAGAGGGTTGCCATTTTATATACGGTGTTTAGGAAAGTCCTTTCTGAGGAATGATGTGTCAGTAGTGAAGCATTCCAGCAGGTTGAGCCAAGACTGAGGCAGCAGCTTGCTTGGAATGTTGTAAGGGTAGGAAGGGGGGTCAGTGTGGCTGGAGAGGACTGAATGAACAGCAGAAACGAAGTCAGAGAAGTAAGTAGTCAAACGCCTGATCATGTAGGACCTTGCAGGCTGTGGCTGGAACTTTGAAGTTTACTAGATAATAAATTACTGGAGTTTTGGTTTTGTTTTTAGCAAGGAGTGAGTCAATCTGATTTAAACATTTAAAGATTTTGGAAAGGTTGAAAATGTTAAGTAAACATGTTTTCAGGTGGTATTGAAATGCACTCCAAGCCACAGAGAAGACACACGAATAACTGAAATTTTGAAAATTCTACATTAAGTAATTACTTGGGCCACAGATTTGATCTTTCTAATTCAGTTCACTCCAAATGGAATGGGAAAAGAATGATAGTTCTTGAAGCCCAACACTGACAAATGTGCAGCAGGGGCAGCCAGGCCCGTCTTCTTCCTGCCACACTGACTTGTGACTGATGTCCCAGGAAATCTCTCCCATAGCTGGGCCTCCAGTTACAGCCTCCCAGAGAGCGAGTCCAAAAAGCAGTTACTATGACCATCTCCTAAAAAAACATCACTACCCTCAAAACTAATGAAGTTTAAAGAAGGCCAGTGATGAAAGGGACTCCACAGAGAATAATAAAAATAATTATATTCAAACTAGCATGTCTCTAAGGAAAATCATTATTTTCTCTCTCAAAAACCGTTCCTGCCCTGTTATTCCCTAGGCCAGTAAATGGCAAAGCCATTATTCATTTAGTGAGTCAACAAAAATTCATTAAGTATGCACTACCTGTCTGAATTCACTGTGATGAACAAAACTGGGGAGAAGACAATGAACAATAATGATGCTATTACAGGACGGCATTTCCTGCTATGTAGAAAACACAGTAGGGTCATGTGACAGAGCAAAGGTCAGCACACTGAAGTGGTGGGCAAGTCATATCTGATCCACTGCCTTTTTTTTTTTTAAGTTCTGAAAATAAAGTTCACTGGAAACTGCCATGCTTATTTGCTATGTGTTCTCTGTGCTTGCTTTCATGATATAGTTGTGAGTTTGAATAATTGTGGCAGAGACTTATGGCTTCCAAAGCCTGAAATATTTACTGTTTGGCCATTTAGAGAATAAGTTTGCCTCCTGCTGTTTACTACTGAGTAAAACAGGGGAAGTTCTGTCCCAGCAATGTCCAATAGAACTTCTGAAATGATGGTAATGTTCTACATCTGGGCTAATACGGCAGCCATTAACCACATGTGGCTATTGAGCACTTAAAATGTGATAGTAACTGAGAGTCTAAAATTATACCTTCTTTAATCTTAATTATTTTAAGTATGAATTTGAATAATCACATGTAGCTAGCAGCTACAGTGTGGGACAATATAGTTGTATACGATCACTCAAACGTGAGGGTCTTCCCATAATCCTTTCTTCCACATTCTTCTAAATATCTCTTGAAGTTCCAATAAGCCACAAAAATACAAAGTTAAAATGTGTGTTCACAATAGTTGTGACTATGTACAAGATCCACAGAAGTGTGTGCTTCTCAATATCCTGGAAGGACTGACTTGTTCTGTAACCCCCTACAGGTACCAACATCTGAGGGTGCTCAAGTCTCTTTAGTAAAATAGCATAGTATTTGCATGTAACCAACACACATCCTCCTGTATACTTTAAATCATTTTTAGATTACTTATAATACCCAATACAATGTAAAAGCTATGTAAATAGTTATTGAATTGTTTAGAGAATAATGACAAGAAAAAAGTCCATACATGTTCAGTTCAGACACAATTTTTACAATGGATGCAGAGGGATGATTGGTATGTGACAGCTACTGTTATCTTTATTTTTCTGAATGAGGAAGCATGGTTGGTGACTTTCTTTTCCTCTTTCAACATTGTCATTACTACCAAATCACATTTATTAAAAATCTAAGATAAGGCTGTGCTTGATTCTTTGGTTGTTAGGGAGGTTGTTTACCTCTAATGTGTGGGGAGAGAAAAAGAGATGAGAAGGGAGACAAACTTCTCAGTGACCTACTCCTACTGTAGTATGGCTGGACCATATGGTCTGGGAGATCATGCTGGATCTGAAAAGGCCCAAGGGACCTCACCCCAGGGTTTCTGTGGACCTTTACTTCTCTGGACTATTCATGTGACTCTGTTTCTCATTCTGCACGTTGACATGAGACGTGCAGAACGTCATGTCATGTTCTTGAAGAACATGGCCTCATGTTCTCAATGCTAGCCCCACTAATAGCTTCTGGCTCCTGGTAAGCTCTGATCCCTTATAAATTATTTTGCTCACAGTTCATCATGGTTGCCCCGCTTCCCTCCAAATCATATTCCTTGAACGTCTGCTCCCACTACCCATTTCATTCTCTCAGTGTTTCCCTTTTTTAATTCCCAAATAAAAAAAAATATGGCCTTCCCAGATCTTCTGTGCCAATCCATATTGTGGGTCGTTGGTGAACCTATGGATTCGTTACACTTGGGCTTAGCTTTCCACTTCCACCCTTCCAGTCAGTTGTGACCAAGAGGTGATAGGGCCACATGGTAAAAGCAGGGCTACCCTTGGCTGTCTCTAGCCTCTAGAGATGATCATGAGCAGAGAATTTTCCCTTGGGAGGGACTCTGGGTAAAATCGTTGAGTTAACTGACATGTTGAATACCATCTTACAATGTCTTCACTAGCTGGGACCATCTTTAAGGTGCCTATATCTGTGATGCTATGGTTAGCCCATAGGACTTAGGCCCTTGAGGGGCCCGAATCTGTGACTGAATTGATTGTACAGCCGGAAGTTCCCAAATGGTTATGGTTGATTGGTTGGGGGAAACCCACTATTCTTTCCTCAACCTTTTCAGACTCCCCCTGTCCTTTCCCCAATTTAGAGACACGAACAAGAACGGGAAGGACATCATTTCCCGCACATGGGTCTCAGAGCCACAAAAACAGTGCAGTCCCTTGAGAGGAAGCCTGTTGCAGAGGCTGCTGGAGTATTTCTGATTTTCTGCTTGATGCTTTAGTAATTCAGGGATGATGTGGTTGGAGCCTGAAGGGATACTTTTGCAATTTCACCCCTGACAGCATTGGCTTGGGCTTCGACACTGGGCTACCTCTGACTCAGAGCTGAGTTAAAGAATTAAGTCTGGGGGCTGGGATTGTAGCTTAGCGGTAGAGCGCTTGCCTCGCATGCGTGAGGCCCTGGGTTCGATCCTCAGCACCACATACAAAGCAATAAAATAAAGATATTGTGTCCATCTACAAATAAAAAAAAAAATCTTTAAAAAAAAAAAAAAAAAGAATTAAGTCTTCTGCCTCCCAGTTCTGGCAGGGATGAGGATGGGTGCTGGCTGTGTGGGCCCTGGGAATCTCCTAAGCAGGCAGAATGGGCTTCACTAGGCCATGTGGCAGGACAGGAGAAACTGGAAATCTTCCATTCCCAACATGCCTTCCCCAGATGCTCTGAATACCTAAAATAAGCCAATAGACCCTTCTTTACCTGGAGGCTTTGGTCTCAATTAAAATGCCCAAGACTGCCCAAGACTGTCCTCAAAGGTGACATCAGTCTTGTAAGCTTTGTGGAAGATTGAATTTCACTTTCTTTCCTCCTACTATGTGGAGAGGGAGCAGTGGGATCCCAAGGGTGAGTGTGTGTATGTGGTGTGTGTGTGTGTGTGTGTGTGTGCATGCGCGTGCGTGTGTGTGTTGGAATAGATATGGGAGGTGGGATTGAAAGAATAAGCATGTTCAGAACTGGTCCTGAGATACCACTGAATGCAGAGCTGCACTTCTAATAAAGACCTCTGTCTTACCCTGGCCTGGCTGTGCCACTCATTCTGTGTCCTTGATTGAGCAAGTCACTTAATCTCTCCAGGCCTCAGTTTTCTCATTTGTAAAGTGAAGAGACTGGGCAGAGGTCTTTCTGGTTCTGCATCACAGGACCTGAAACAAATTCTTCCTGGAGGATAATGAGTAAGAAGAAGCAGCTTCCCCTGGAATCTCTCTGTTCAGGCTTTCCGTGTCAAAGCAGTAGCTGTCACACACACCCAGACGCTGGAGAAATATAGATCTCACAACTAAGTTCAGACTTCCCCAGCTTGCAGCCTTAAATTCCAGCCCTTGCCAGTCTTGTCTCCAATCCAATTAGATAACTTTGTCCCTTCTTCAAGATGTTTGAAAGAATAAGCATGTTCAGAATTGGGGCTGAGATGCTATCTGCCAGAAAATTGTCTTAATAATTGTCCAAACTGCAATCTGTGCAATGTGAAGGGCACACCATGGAGTGGAGAACTGCACACCCACATAGTCCTGGGCATTGGCCTGCCGAGCCATTGCATGCTGTACATGGCAGGACGTGGGCTCAGGGGGCACTGAGCACCGCAAAGACCATACCGTAGGGCAACAGTTTGCAAACTGTTGGGCCCCATTTCAGAGTTTTTGAGGTAGCAGGTCTGGGGTAGACCTTAAAGATAAACATTTCTAACAATTTCCCCAGTGAAGCTGATGTTTCTTGACTGAGATCACACATTGAGAGTCACTACCATAGAGTGTCAGAGAAGAAAAGGGTCTTAGGAGTCATCTAGTCCCCTCCCTGACCCAGAATCTTTTCTTACAGATAAGGAACCTGAGAGAAAATGAGTTGTCTATATCACAGAGCTGTGACTCGATTTCTTACCAAGTCTTCTTTCTACTCCATCATCTTGCTATTTATTCCCTGGATAGTGATTTTTTTTTTTTTTTTTTGGTACTGGAGATTGAACTCAGGGGCACTCGATCATTGAGCCACATCCCCAGTCCTATTTTGTGTTTTATGTAGAGACAGGGTCTCACTGAGTTGCTTAGCGCCTCGCCTTTGCTGAGGCTGGCTTTGAACTCGCGATTCTCCTGTCTCAGTCTCCCTAAGTGCTGGGATTACAGGCTTGTGTCACCATGCCCAGCTGGGTAGTGATATTGATAGAAAACCCAGCATCTTCCTAGGCCTCTCTGGAGATCTTTGAGGGGTGAGTTTGAGTTCGGGCTCCCTGGAGGCAGTGGAAGAACCTACAAGCCAGCTGGGTGCGGTGGTGCACGCCTGTAATCTCATCAGCTCAGAAGGCTGAGGCAGGAGAATCGCAAGTTCAAAGCAAGCCTCACCAATTTAGCAAGGCCCTAAACAACTCAGTGAGACCTTGCCCCTAAATAAAATATACAAAAGAGTTGAGGATGTGGCTCAGTGGTTAAGCACCTCTGGTTTCAATCCCTGGAACCAAAAAGGAAGAAGTCAATGTGTGGAGCTAGTTTCCTGTTGAACTCTGCCAACTTTGCTAACTTTCTACTCCATCATCTTTGTGAAAGAAAAGAAGGAAAGGATTTCCTGGCCTATGGCAGGCCCTTGATTAGCCCCCTTAAGTATGTATGTGTGTGTGTGTGTGTGTGTACATATATATATATATGAAATGGATGTTAGGATAATGGCTAAGATGCTATAACAAAAGGGCCCAAAATATGACAAAGAAAACATGCATACAGCACTGGGGATGTAACTCAGTGGTAGAATGCTTATTTAGCATGTGTGAGGCCCTGGGATCAAATCCTAGTGCTTAGAAAGGAACAAAGAAAATTAATTTCAGCTGGGCATGGTGGTGCACGCCTGTAATCCTAGCACTTTGGGAGGCTGAGACAAGAGAATCGTGAGTTCAAAGTCAGCCTCAGCAATGGTGAGGAGCTAAGCAACTCAGTGAGACCCTGTCTCTACAGAACACACAAAATAGGGCTGGGGATGTGGCTCAGTGGTCGAGTGCCCCTGAGTTCAATCCCTGGTACAAGAAAGAAAGAACGAAAGAAAGCAAGGAAGGAAGGAAGGAAGGAAGGCAAAGAAAATTAATTTCTTTCTCACAAAAACACCCCAAGGTAAGCAGGCCAGAATGGCAGAGTCCCTCTGATCCACACAGCCATTAAGGGATCCAAGTCCTTGCAGGGTATTGTTCTGCCATCCCCAAGGCAACTGACTTCATCTGCCTGGTCAAGGATGGGGCACAGACTCTACCTGTTTTAGCTTTAAGAAAGGAATATAGTAGAAGTCCAGGGAAAGTTATTTTTAAACAACTGAAGCAAAGTTGCACCCTTTACTTTCACTCACAGCCCACTGGTGATAATTAGGCATGAGACCACATTTAGCAGTCATTTGCCCGTTGCCTATTGACATCTTCTATTACTATGAAAGAAGAAAAGAATGGATTTAGGGAGATAACTGGTAGTCCTGTTGTGAGGGGTTCTATAACAATAAATGTTACTCTGGAAATTTAAACTTAACCCAAATTAATAAGCCCAAACAAGTAAGTTCTACCCATTAATTACCAGAAATAAATTTTCTTCATGGATTCTCCCAGCTATTTCTGAGAATATTTTAGACTGCTTTCCAAATGTGTTCAAGAATACGTCCCTCCTAGCTGGGCACAATGGTGCATGCTTGTAATCCCAGATACTCTTGAGGCTGAGGCAGGAGGATCATAAAGCCAGCTTCAGCAACTCAGCAAGACCCTTTCTCAAAATAAAATAAATAAAACTAAAAAAGAACTATAGGGGGGCTGGGATTGTGGCTCTGTGGTAGAGTGCTTGCCTCTCATGCGTAAGGCACTGGGTTCGATCCTCAGCACCACATAAAAATAAATAAAGATATTGTGTATCCATCTACAACTAAAAAAAAAAAAATTAAAAAAAAAGAAGAACTATAGGCATAGCTTCGTAGTAGAGCATCTCTGAGTTAAATCCCACATACTGAAAACAAAACAAAACAAAACAAGAATAGGTCCCCTCCTCAAGATGATTATATGCATCAAAATTACAAATGTTCATACCATTTGACCTTGCAAGTCCATGTTCAGGAATTTCCCAATAGATACATTTGCCCACCATGGAAATGAAATACACGTTGTGGGTAAAAGGAAAAGATTAAATAAAATATGATATACCCATAGAATGAAATAACATCTAGTCACTTTTTAAAATGAGGAAAACCCCTTATGGACCATGATGCAAAGATTTCCAAACAATATTGTTAAATGAATAAAAAAGGTATGGAGCAGTATGTAGAATATGCTTCTATTTTCATAGAACAGAGTAAAAATAATATATTTACTATGTAAATATGTTAAAACATTTTGATAAATAAAAACATTTTTTGATGAATAAAAATAAATCTATTTGTATATTCACAAGACAACCCTGGAAGAATTCAAAAGAAACTCAGTGACAGAGTAGGAAGGTGAGGGAATTGGGCAACTAGATATATGGAGCATTTATTTTTCATACTTTTAAATTTAGGACCATGTGAATATACGGCCTCTTTAAAAAGAAGAAAGAGGGCTGGAGGTGGAGCTCAGTGGTAGACATTTTGCTTAGCATGTGTGAGGCCCTGGGTTCCATCCTCAGTACTGAGTTAAAAATTAGCAAATAAAAAGGAAGGAAAGAAGAGAGAAAAGGAAGGAAGAAGGGAGTAGGGGAGAGAGGACAGGAGGGAAGGCCTTCTCACCATGCAGCCACATTCTGCCTCTGCTACAATGACCCCCAAGGTTGCTGCTCCAGGGGCCTAGCTGTCCTCTGTTGGAAACTATTGCTGACACTGTGAGTGTGACTGATGTAAGGGCACTGCTCTTCTTTTGGTTTCTATGGCACAAGTGTGAGATGAAAGCCTTCCCTTGGTTTTCCCTATCCTAGCAGAGACCCGCCCATATTTTATTGCTAAAGAGCAATGACTGATGACTCAAGAATAAAGAAAGGAAAGAATAATAACAGATGCTAACTCCCAATGACTGTACAAACTCAGATCCTCTCCCAAGAACCCCCCTTGACCTATCTCCTGCTGTGTTCCAGGCCTGGCGTAGTAGCCGGAGTCAATATCCATCACCACCAGGAGCTCTCCAGGAATGTTCCCACTTTAGAGTCAAAGCCAAATGGGCCCCAGGCCCTGGAGAGAGAAGGAAGTGTTCCCTTACTCCAGTCATGAGGTGGCTCCTCAGACCTTATTTATAGCCACAGGACTGAACTCTCTCCAGGATGATTAGCAATAGATATATCCATTCCCTTTGAGAAGCATCTTCTGTATGCCCACAGGGTATAGTTTGGCCTGTGGTCCTCAAAAACTAATCTGACACAAATGCATTCATCATGTCTGGTCAGTAAACATTCAGATAACAAAATCAAATTAAGGTATGTGATCTGGAATATCAATTGCTGACCCAGAGGGAAATATGCCAAACCAAGTCCAGTTTCTTTTGGTCTGTCATGGAGATCTCAATAAACTGGATCCAGACTTTCCCAGCAGCAGCTTATTACATAAAGAAACAACCAGATATCAGACAAACTTTTAGAGAAAGGAGAAACATAGCGGTACCAAGAGCCTGGGATGAGATCATCATGGCTATTGAGCACTATATATAGCTCTGAGTTTCACGGCCGCAAGAAAGAGTGATTATGGATTGTGCAATTGTCCTTGTTTGGTGAGAGGATATTTGTCCAAAGATACAAACTTGTAATTCAGGAATAAATTCATCATAGATTCTTAGATAAGGGACACGAGCAAAACACAAACAATGTCTTCACTAGTGGTATAGCAAAAACTCCAGGTAAAACCCAGCCGCATCAGAGGGGCTGATTCCAGAACTCAACAGGAAGGTGAATAAGAACGAGGAGAAAGGTTTTGGGGAAGATGTCAGCATCAGAAGGGAGGATAGCAAGGACAACCCAGTGTCCCTTACAGAAATCATTGGCTGCCCCAGACCAACAGATTTGAATGTCACCTGAAGAGTCACACCATGTGTGAACCTGCAGTAGATACTCTGTGTAGCTTCCAGCTTCCATTCTGACAGTATCAGGATTTTGTAAAGCTGTGCACTTCTCCCTCGGGCAGCCGTGGGCATCCAGGGAAGACCACAGCTCCTCACTCACACCTCCAACAGGAGGCCTGACTGAGGAAGTCTAGAGTTAATCTTGTCACCTTGCCCATGATTAGTCCAGGAATATACAAGTCTGCAGGAGAATTCTGGGAAATTTCTTCATTTCAAAGGAAGAACAAGGAGAGATTCTCTCTGTTCTTCTTGTGAATTTTGTGTGATACTTGGAACCCTTACAGTCATCTTGCAGCTTGGGAATGAAGTCAACACCAAAGATAGCACGCAGAGAGTTGGAAGAACCTGAATTCCCTTTCTCTCTTCCTCTCTCTCCCTCTCTCTCCCTCTCTTTTTCTCAGTACTGGGGATTAAACACAGGAGGACTCTACCACTGAGCTACATTCCCAGCCTTTTTACTTCCATTTATTTTAATATTTTGAGACAAGATCTCTCACTAAGTTGCCCAGCCTGGCCTGGACCTTGTGATCCTCCTGCTCCAGCCTTCTGAGTCCATGGGATTACAGGTATGCACCACTGCGCCTGTGAGTACCTGAATCTTTTTAGGGGGATGGCATGCTGGGGATAGAATCCCAGGCCTTATACATGCCGAGTAAGCAGTCTACCAACTGAGCTATATCCCCAGCCCTTCAGAACCTGAATTCTTTTTTTAAACATTTACATTTTTCAGACTTTTATTTATTTTTATGTGGTGCTGAGGATAGAAACCCATACCTCACATGTGCTAGGCAAGTACCAGAACCCGAATTATTGATGACATTGTTAAGTTGCTGAATCAACAAACCTACCCTACCCCTAAACTTCCTCTTATGTATAACATGTGTTTTTTAAAACAAATTTCAGTTGGGAGTTTGATCACTTGCAGCTGAAAGCACATCCTGTACAAATATACTTTTTTGGAATATAACTCTTTATTAGGTGCTGAAGGAAGTAGTTTTAAATGATTATACATTCTTATTCCCATAGAGCTTATCCTACTTATAGTGGAAAAGGGCTAGCCATTAAACAACTGATTTCACAATTAATTATTTAATCGTAATAGTATAAAGAGCTATGAAGGAGAAAAGTGCATAAGAGAGGATCTGATCTTGCCTGAGAGTGGCAGATTATTTCTCAGTCTCTCTTAACTGGGCTTTTACATTTCAACTGTGCTTCTTGTAAGAAGTCAATCTGTATTCAGTTTCAAATTTTACTTCTTGGCAAGGTCTTGTGACATGCATCTGATGACTAAAGATAGGCTTTAAATATAAGACCCATAGGCACCAAAGCTGTCAGGCTTCTTTGAGAATTGTAGAGCGTAAATCACATTCCTTCTTGCATGGAAGGAGTCCAACCTGTGATTTGCCTAGGATGAGCAAATCCCACTTCACTAACTGGCAAAGCCAAAGAAATCCTGGGAAATGAGACAACCTGGGAAATGAAGAGCTAGGGACAGAGTTTGGGGACTGTTCACAGCAGCGCAGCCAAGTATTGAATACATTACAAACAAGTACTATATTAGTCATCAATTAGTGGACTTCAAATGACAAGACAGCAAAATCAAGGTCTTCCCCCACCCTTTGCTTTTTTTTTTTTTTGGTAGCAGGAATTGAACCAAGGGGTGCTTAACCACAAGCCACATCCCCAGCCCTTTTTATTGTTTATTTTGATACAGGGTCACGTAGGGCCTCACAAAGTTGCTGAGGCTGGCCTTGAGTTTGTGATCCTCCTGCCTCAGACTCAGAGTAGCTGGGATTATAGGTATTTTAGTCAGCTTTTTCACTACTGTGACTGAAGGGTCTGACCATCACAATTGTAGAGGAGAAAAAATTTATTCAGGGGCTCATGTTTTCAGAGGTCTCAGTCCATAGACAGCAGGCTCCATTCCTCAGGGTTCAAGATGAAGCAGAACATCATGTAGGAAGAGTGTGGTAGAAGGAAGCTGCTCACATGATGATCAGAAAACTGAGACTCCCTGCTCCAGATAGAAAATATATACCTTATAGCCACACCCCCAATGAACCACTTCCTCTAGCCACACTTCACCTGCCTCCAGTTACCACTCAGTTAATCCCACAAGGGATTAATTCACTGATTAGGTTAAGGGTATGACCCAATCATTTCTCTTCCAAACTTTCTTACATTGTTTCATATGTGAGCTTTTGGGGAATACTTCACATCTAAACCAAAACAACAGGCATGTGATATTATGCCTGGCTTTCCTCTCTCTCTACCCAGAAATCAGCCTATACTAACAAGGAGACTAATGAAAACACAAACTCCATCTTTGATGGCGCAGGGAGAAATCTGGAACAGATGAAGCAGGTGAGGAAATTGTCTTAAGAAAATGGAAGAAGGTAAAGCTATATTAACAATTAATCTAGTGCCCAATTTATATCTCCTTAGCCCACCTTAGACTTTGGCCACAGCTCAAATACACTTGTATTGACAGCATCTTGCTTCAAGCATGTAGCCCATACCTTTTCTCTTTTTGTCCTGGATCTTCTTCAATATTATGAAAACTCTGGCTCATGTGCAAGAGAAAATGCATTTAATGCCACTGAGATTAGCCTCAACTAAAGAGAATCATAGGAAGAGTAGATGAAATCTCCAGTGTACAGTGCTTTGGCAAGAAAAAAAATTTTTTTGATGCTAGGAATTGAACCCATCTCTTCACACATGCTAAGCGTGCACTCTACAATAGTGCTATAACCTCCTAGCACTCCCCCAATTATTATTTTTTGTTTTTGTTTTTGTTTTGGTACTGGGAATTGAACCCAGGGATGCTTTACCTCTAAGCTACATCTCCCGTCCTTTTACTTTTATTATTTTCATTTTATTTATTTTGAGACAAGTTCTCACTAAGTTGCTGAGGGTTTCACTAAGTTACTGAGTCTGGTCTTAAACTTTTAATCCTCATACTTCACCCTCCCCAGTTGCTGGGATTACAGGCATGTGCCACCACATTCAAGCCTCCTTTAATTATTTTTGAGATGAGATCTTCAATATGTTGCTAAGTCTGGCCTCACACTCCTGGGCTGGAGCCCTCCTCTGACCTTGGCCTCCCAAAGAGCTGGGTGTACAGGTACACAGCAGCATACATGGTGTGTCTAGAAGACGATTGTCTAGAAGACAATTCTTAGGCATGCCTTACACTTTTTATCCCCCACTGCCTCAGTGACAGCCTTAATAAGGCACCCTAATATTGCCTTTTCTTTCTTCTGTTGACTTGCTTTTCTCCACTACTTTATCCCTACTTCCTGAGCTCTTCTCCCAAATAACAGCTTCACCGAAGTTCTCTCAGATTTTACTTTCAGGTGAAAACAAACTAGGGTGGAGATACTGGCAGAAGGAGACACTGACAAGAAGCAAATCAATTTTTCTCGCCGTGCACTGGACGGGCTCAGTAATCGAAGTACCAGATTCCTTGGAAGGACTCATTGCAAGGTCCTCCAGTGAAAAAAGAGGATAGGAATCTAGGAATCTAGGGATCTATCTCAATGGTGGAAGACTTACCTAGCATGCCTGAGGCCGTGGGCTTTTTTGGGGGTGAAGGAGACAGTACTAGGGATTGAACCCAGGGCCTTGCACATACTAGGTAAGTGCTCTACCACTAAGCTACATCCCTAGCCCTTTTTATTTTTTTTTATTTTGAGACAGGGTCTCATTAAGTTGCTCAGGCTGGCTTCAAGCTTATGATCTTCCTGAGGCCATGGCATAGGTTAGGTCTCCAGCATCAGAAAAAGAAAAAAAAAAAAAAAAAAAGCAGCCTTTTCCCTAAGCAACAATGAAGCCCCGGAGTCAGTAAGTCTGGCCTATGCACATATTATAATCAGTGTTTTTGTGATTTACATTTCTCTTCTTCTAAAAGATTGCCAATTTAAAAAAATTAATCTCAAACCTATTTTTAAAAACATCACAAAGAACTCTTCTCATCTTTTTGAGAGTAAGGTACCGACAGGATAACCCATCTCCACAGACTAGCGTGTATTTCAAAGCACAAGGGCATCCTCCTGCATAACCACCACAATACAACCACCAAAATCAGGGAATTGATCTCCACACATTACAACCATCTAATCTTCAGACTTCATGCAAGTTTCACCAATTATCTTGATGAGGTCTTTTCCAGCAAAGGAGCCAGTTGAGTATCACATGTTTCTTTTAGTTATGACATCTCTTTAGTCTCCTTTAATCTGATGCAGTTCTCCAGTCTTTTCTTGACATCCATAACCTTGACACATTTGAATATTACAGTTGTAGTTATTTTAGAGAATGTCTCTCAATTTAGGTTCTTCTAATGTTTTCTCATAATTAGTTCAGGTTATGAATTTCAGAACCCATGTTATATTCTCACTGCCTCCTATCAGGTGGGACATGGTTTTAATTCGCACCATTACTAATTATGTCCGCTTTGGTCATTTGATTAAGATGGTATCTCTCAGGTTTCTCTACTAAAAACTCACTCTCTTCCTCCTTTGTAATTAATAAGTACATTGTGGCAAGTGTTTTGAAACCATGCAAATTAACCTCTCTTCATTTAACTTCCAATTTATTTATGTCGGTATGTATTCATGTTATCCTATTTTATTCAGTGGTATATTAGTTTGGATTTTCCATAGAAGCAGAACACACACACACACACACACATATGCACAAATATATTTTTTTTCCTATTGGACATGTGGCACATGCCTACAAGTCCAGCTACTTGGGAGGTGAGGTAGGAGGACCATAAGTTCAAAACCAGCCTCACCCATTTAAAAAGATCTTGTTTCAAAACAAAATTACATATAAAATCATGGCATATATGATTTATTTTAGGGAATTTGCCCACACAAGTACAGAGGCTGCAAAGTCCCAATACATGCAGTTGACAAGCTAAAGGCCCAACAGAGCTGATAGTATAAGTACTAGTCTGCATCCAAATGAAGAAGATTGATATCAAGATAGAAAGAATGAATTCTGTCTTACTGAGCCTTTTGTTATATATAGGACTTGAATAGAATGGATGAGGCCTCTCCGCATTGGGGAAAGCAATCTACTTTACTCAGTCTACTAATACAAATATTCATGTCATTCAGACACACCCTCATAGGTATACCCAGAATAACAGTAACCAAATATTAGGGCACCCTGTATCTCAGTCAAATTGACACAGAAAATTAATCACACAAGTGGATAATGATACATCATTACCATTGTTTATTTTTTTTTTTTTTTTTTTTTTTTTAAATTTTTTCTTAGTTGTAGATGGACACAATGTCTCTATTTTATTGCTCTGTATGTGGTGCTGAGGATCGAACCCAGGGCCTCACGCATGCGAGGCAAGCGCTCTACCGCTGAGCCACAATCCCAGCCCCCCATTGTTTATTTTGATGTGCAACTTGTTTTAGATTTGGACAGAGGAAGTCCCCACAAGTTGGCTTCTTGTGCTTTTGACATGTCCCTATCAATTTTGGAGCCTTCCTTTACTTTCTGGTGCAAAAAGATATAATTCCAAGCTTATCTTGCAATTTCCCTGACTGAGACCCCATCCACCATTTCTGCAGGAAGCTCTGACTCCTTTAGTGGAGAATAATTTTTAGAAACCAAGGACTCAGTGTTAGTTTTTGAGATAACAGTTTCTAAACTCTAAGAATGGGCAGAACCAGCCAGGCGTGGTGGCGCATGCCTGTATACCCATTACTTTGGGAGGCTGAGACAAGAGAATCGCGAGTTCAAAGCCAGCCTCAGCAACAGCGAGGTGCTAAACAACTCAGTGAGACCCTGTGTCTACATAAAACACAAAATAGGGCTGGGGATGTGGCTCAGTGGTCGAGTGCCCCTGAATTTAATCTCCAGTACCCACCCCCAAACTAGGAAATATATCTACGTATATCTGTGGGAAGTACAAGTGTGTGTGTGTGTGTGTGTGTACTCACATACAGACATATATTTGTTTCTAAATCTACCCGAATGTATTGAAATACATGTTTCCATTCATATTTTTTTAATCCGATTCTGGATTAAATAGTTTTCTAGTTTTCTTCCTTTTACATTTTTAACTTTATCATCTGACAGTGAGAAACCTTATGAATACCTAGGATATTTTGTTAGTGAACAAAAGAAGCTACAAATTAGTATATATTACAAGCTCCCCCTTTTTAAAGTTAATAGATGCATTAAAAAATGTCTGGAGGAATTAAATCCACCTTCTTACACTGTTTTTTCCTATCCACAAGGCTGAGGTTATGGGGGCTTTTCAATTTCTGTATTATATCTATGTTCATAGTATTATGAATTTTTTTGATCTAGAGCAAGAGTTACTTTTTTTGCTTTATTTTCAATAGGGTTGGAGGGATCAAATCCAGGGCCTTATGCATACTAGGCAAGCACTCTACCACTTAGCTAAGTCCTGACCCCTTAATAGAATATTGATGACTCTTTCCTGTCACCCTATGATTGATACTACAGTTGAAAAAAACACACATTAAATATTTCACCTTCTAAAAAGAATGGCTTACATTGTGGATAGGGTGGGGTGGGTTAGAACTTCTCCTACTCATCAATCTTCTCTTGGGTGCAGACTACAAAGAGGGTGAAGACTGGTCCTGCTGTCCTCAGCTACCCCTGTCACCATTACTGCCCCTTCTAATATACATTAAAATATAAGGAAGGGAGACAGCAGAGACTTCTTGAGGGCAGTGAACTAGATTTGTTCATGGTGAATAGGTGCATTTTTCTACCTGAATTCTAGTACTGGGGAGAGGGAGGAATCATCTGTAGAAATTAGGGTTACCTGAAGAGCAAGAGACCGTAATTCTATTCTGCAGTCTAACATCTGCTCAGGCAGTGGATTACTGAACTATCTCATGTCTAACTGAGGAAAGAAGAAAACACGAGGGATATGACCTTTCCTTCTTCCCCACTTGACTAGAAAAATTAGACTTCAAGCAGAAAAGAGGGTGCTAGAGTCTCTGATGTGCTCCACTCAGAGAAGTCCTGTCAACTGTATGCACTCTAAACAAATTGAGAAACCACACATAGAATAATGTAGATAGCATCCAAAGCAGAAAACAAAACAAAAACTTACCTTTTTGGTGATACCAGTTAAACTGAGCCAAATAAGTTGGCTAATGAATGACAGAATCAGGCACATTTACCATCCAGTCAGGGTAGCATTAGATCCTGCAGCCTCCACAAATAAGGCCTCCTCAGGTAAGACTTAAAACCAAGAGGAGCAGAGCACAGTGGCCTGCATCTGTAGTTCCAGCTACTCCAGAGACTGAGGCAGGAAGATTGTGGCCAGAAGATCAAGGCCAGCCTGGGCAACACAGCAAGATCCCTCTCAAAAATGAAACAGAACTGGGCATGTGGTACATGTCGTTAATCCCAGCTACTAGGGCAAAGCTGAAATGGGATGATCACAAGTTCCAGGCCAGTCTGGTCAACTTAGCAAGACCTTGTCTCAAAATAAAATTTAAAATGGTAGGGATGTAGCTCAATGTAGAGTGCTTAACTAACATGTGCAAGGCCCTATGTTTAATCCCCAGTAATGCAGAAAACAAACAAACAAAACTAAACAACAATGAAAAACCAACAAGGAGGAGCAGAGAATTCTTCCCTGTTGGCAGGCTCTATTTCAAGAACAAAAAGAAAAGAAATTTAAAAGGAAATGCATAGTCGAGCACAGGTGCACAGCCTATAATCCCAATTACCAAGGAGGCTCAGACAGGAGGATCATAAGATCAAGGCCAGCTTGAGCAAATTAGTAAAAATCTGTCTCAAAAAAAGAGAGGTGGCATGTAACTCAGTGGTAAAATACCCCAAGCTACAATCTCCAGTCTCTCTCTCTCTCTCTCTCTCTCTCTCTCACTCACACACACACACACACACACACACACACACAAAGGCAACAATATAAATGTCCACTAACTGATGAATGGATAGATAAAATGTGGCATATCCAAACCAAAAAATATTATTTGGTAATCAAAAGGAATGAAATACTGATACATGCTATGACATGAGTTAACCTTGAAACATTTCATTAAGTGAAAGAAATGGTAGAATACCTCTATTTCTATCACTAGCTCGTTTATGTATCTGTGTATCTATGTATCTATTTGTACAGAGGCCAACATAGTAGATGAACAAGAAAATATCTGCAATACAAAGTGTAAAGTTCTACCTCAGTGATAAACCCTGAATGCTTCAGAACAAACTGGAGGCATAGAATCAATGTCAACTTTACAGAGTCAGTGATGTTTTAAGTCAGTTTTGATGGATAGGTAAGAATTAGCTAAATGGTAAGGATGGCAAAAAGAAAAAAAAAGCATTCCTCATAAAGCAAACAGCATGCAGTAAATACAAAGATAAAACCTTATATCTAAGAAGTATTTTCGGAGGGCTGGGGATACAGCTCAGTGGTAGAGTGCTTGCTAGTATGTGGAAGGCCCTGGGTTCCACTCCCAGTACTGCCCCTGCCACAAAAAAAAAAAAAACAGACTGGGAGTGTAGCTCGGTAGTAGAGCACTAAAGTCCTGAGTTTGAGTTCTAACATCACAAAAGAAAAGAGAAGGAAAGAAAGGAAAAGAAAAGAGAAAGATTGAATGATTTAGCAAGTACACACTATGTGTGAGACACAGTGGTGAGTTCTGTCATTCTGTATTAAAAAAGATTCAGGGAAAAATTCTAGGGCCAGATGTCCACCCTGGACCAGTTAGCCAATGGTAGGGATGAGGAAGAGGAGTTGCAGTAGCTACGTGGCTTCTGGAAGTAAACTCTGAGGGTGAGGCACACGGTTTCAATAAAGAAATCTTATACCTCCATAGGTGTCCCTCTGGGACTGCGCGGGTAAGGGCTGCATGTTCCAGGCTCTGTGGGGATCTGTGCAGTGTTGACAGCTTTTCCTGGGTCTTCTTCAGGATAATCAGGTTACATACTGCTTACCTTCATAAGGTGCTCCTGATTGCACTTGTGCCAAGAGATGGACAGTGAGTGACTAGCCAGGACAAATGGTATTTTGAGCCTGAAGGCAACAGGGATGATGAGGATGCGGCCAGCCCCCTGGAAGTCTGGCTTGGAGACAATTGGGCCAGCCCCAAAGGAGGCAGGGAAGAGATGGAAGACCATCAAGGAAGAGATAGTACCTCCAGTATAGTGGCTGTCTGCAAGCCAGCTCAATTATGCCTCAGAGTCATTTCCATGAAATTACCATACTGAGGCACTAATAAGGTGATCCTCAAGACAGCCAGTATTTTGCATAATTCCCAAGAACTAAGTAGAGATCAGGATGGATTACCTCTTATAGTCTAAGAACAATAGAGACATTTGGATGAATTTAAGAGCAGAGGCCAGCCAGGTGTGGTGGTGCAAGCCTGTAATCCCAGCACTTAGGGAGGCTGAGACAGGAGAATCGCGAGTTCAAAGCCAGCTTCAGAAAGGGCGAGATGCTAAGCAACTCAGTGAGACTCTGTCTCTATATAAAACACAAAAATAGGGCTGGGGATGTGGCTCAGTGGTTGAGTGCCCCTGAGTTCAATCTCTAGTACCAAAAAAAAAAAGAGCAGAGGCCAAGGGGACACCTAGTGGCTTCTGTTGAGGGATCAGCCCTAAGAACCCTCTGGAATGGCCCAGGAGAAAGAAAGAACTCCAACTTTTGGAGTTTTGCTTCAAAATTGACCCATATCTAGGGCAGATGGTGTAACTACAGCACCTTCCTGTCTCTAGGTTCCCTCCTTCAGCCTACAAACATGCTCGAGCACCATTCTACATTTACAAAATTCTACCTCACATGCCTCAATCATTACATCATCTCTCTCTTCATCAGACTTCTAGAAAAAGGTATCGCATGTGCTGCATTTACTATGTCACCTCAAAGTCATTAAAGCTGAAGCCAATTCCTTATCTTCCTTGGCACTCGGGTCCATTCTTTATGGAAATCCTCTCTTGATGCTCTGTATCTCTGTGATTCTCTGAATTCCACTTTTCCACAGAATTCTCATGAATATCTCATTCCTTAAATGCTGTTCACTCAGGGATCTGTCTTTGGCACCCTCCCTTCTTGCTGTGGGTGACCTCATTCATGCCTTTGGCTTTAACCAATCTCTCACAAGCTGACAACTCCCAGCTCTGTATCTCTCTCCTGAGCTTCCAACCTTCATATTGTCCTATAATTTGGATATGCCATGGTCCCCAAAATCAATAGTGACCCAATTGAGTCAATCATCAGCTCCTTCAAACTTGCTCCTGTGATGGTCTTCAATTTCATTAGTGCTAAAACTCTTTTACTCAGACACAAAATCAAGAAATCCAAGTAGACTTCTAGTCCATCGATCTCTGTGTTTAATGCCAGTGGCAATTTAACATGTCCGATTCACTCTATCTTTCCTAACTCCTACCCTCAAGCCCGTTGTCACTACCATGGTTCAGATCTCATTTCTCATGTGGATTTTGCAGCAGTGTGCTAACAGTTTTCCTTGTGTCTCATCTTTCCCTCCCTCTATCCCATCCTCCATATTGCTCTCTAAATGATCTACCAAAACCAGAAATTTATGACCCTAGACTGTGAGGAAAATCTCTGCAGATGTGACAAAGATAGAAAAGCAGAAAGGTGGAAAGTGCTTGAATCCTGTTGATACCCCTGACCCACTGAATTAATCAGCCCTGGCATGACTTACCTCCAGATTTTCTGGAGCATGAGATAATAATTGTCTTAATCACAAATGTTCCTTGGCTTACAGTAGTGTTGAATGCCAGTACTCCCATCATAAACTAAAAATATCGTAAGTTGGAAATTCATTTAATACACCTAATCTACTGAAGATCACGGGTAGCAACACAGTGTACTGTAGGGTATTGGTTGTTTACCTGGTAATCAGGTCTAAGAACTGTGACCCACTGCCAACTGCCCAGTATCACAAAGGAGCATCACACCATATATTGCAGGCAAGAAAAAGATCAAAATTCAAAGTTTGATTTTTACTATGTGTGAATTACTTTCACACCATTGTAAAGACGAAAAATTGTAAATCAAACCATAATAAGTCAGGGATAGTCTGTATTTAAGCCACTTTAGTCAAGTTTCCTGTTACTTGCAGCTGAAAGTACCTAACACATTTATAGTATGTTTCCCTTTTTTAAAAATAGAAAAAATACCAAATATTTTGTAAAAATGAAGTCTTCTGTGATCCTCTTAGGTCTGAATTCTCATATTGTTACATAACAGTAGGTACCTTCCTCTTCTGTGGCATTTAGAACTGAAGTTTTATTTGCTTTTAGACTTCAGTTTCGGGCACAGTGGCACACTCCTGTAATCCCAGGAACTCAGAGGGCTGAGGCAGAAGAATTGCAAGTTCAAGGCCAGCCTCAGCCACTTGGCAGGACCCTGTCTCACAATAAAAAATAAGAAGGGCTGGGGGTGTAGCTCAGTAGTAAAGCACTCTGGGTTCAATCCTCAGAATCTAAATAAATAAATAACAGTCAAAACAGTTTCTACTGCAATGAATATAGCCAAGTGCATTCTCAAATCTGGCCTTCTTATGCAGACACAAACTCCCCCACCCTACTGGGTCACATTCAGCTTGTTTTAGTCCTTAGGCCAATGCAAGGAAGATAATAATAGCTAGTCAGCTATGTTCTTTGGAGAGCTGGGTGTCACAGCTCTTCTCTGCTGAAACATCTAGTTGTGCTGGGCTGGTTGTCATGGAAACACAGCTGATGCTGTGAGCATATGGCCTAGAGCCTCTCTCTGTCTCTTACATTCCCAGTGAGGGAGAGGAGCTGGTACTTGAGAACAACAGGACAATGTCCTATATTATCTGTTGTGCTTGTTGAATGAAGGGGAGAATAGATCACTGTGGAGAGTGCTGGATTGGAAGTATTGTGAGAAATGAGAACTTGGAGCGTTCTGGCTCCTCTGTGAACAGTTTCTGAGTAAGGCCTATGCACCTCAAATGTGTGGACCTGGAAAGGCTGGAGGAGGTATGGAGGAGGGAGAGGAATCAACACTTAATCAACACTCACTATATGCCAGATGCTGTATGTGTAACAACACATGTATAATAATTAGCATTTTGTAAACCTAGTAAGTGCAAGATACTTTACATCATTATTTCATTTAATCTCCACAATGATCCCATGAGGTGGGTTCCATTATTCTCTCAGTTTTTCAGAAAAGGAAACAGTAAATAATTGTCAAAGTCCATGCAGCCAAGAAATGGTAACTAGGGAGGCATCCCTATGCCTAAAACATCTGCATACATCTGTGCTATGCTATCTACTCCAATGAGCTCTTTGAATTTATTTTGTTCAAATAAATTGTATTAACATTAGACTTCTTAGCCCATTCAAGCTGTTACAACAAAACAGCATAAACTGGGTGCTTATAAACAACAGAAATATATTGCTCACAGTTCTGAAAGCTGGAATGTCCAAGAACACGATGCCAGCATGGTTGGGTTTTGTGTAACTCAGCTTTTTCACTGCTGTGACCAAAAGACCTGGCAAGAACAATTAGTGGAGGACAAGTTTATATGGGGGCTCATGGTTCAGAGGTCTTAGTTCACAGATGGCCAGCTCCATTGTTCTGTGCTGGAGGTGTGGCAGAATATTATGGTGAAAGGGTATGGCAAAAGAAAGCAGCTCGTAACATGGCACCAGGAAGCAGAGAGAGAGAGAGAGAGACTCCCTTTCCCACAGGCAAATAATATGTCCCAAAGCCAAGCCCCCAAGTACCCACCTCTTCTATCCACACCCTACCTGCCTATAGTTACCACCCAGTTAATTCCTTTCAGGGGATTAATACACTGATTAGGTTAAGATGCTCACAACCCAATCAATTCACCTCTAAACCCTCTTGTATTGTCTCATACATGAGACTTTGGGGGACACTTCATATCTAAATCTTAACAGATTCTGATAAGGGTCAGCTTCCTTCCTCAAGACACCCACCTTCTCACTCTAGCCTCACAAGGTAGAAGGGATGAGATCTATTTGGGGTCTTTTCTATCAGGGCATCAATCCAGTTCATAAGGACTCTGCCCTCATTACCTATCACCTCCCAAAGGCCCACATCCCAATATCACTACATTAGAGGTAAGAATTTTAGGGCACACAAACATTCAAACCATAGTAATTTCACACTAAGCTTATAAAATATACTACAAAGTGCTTCTCTGAAATATCCTTGTGTACAGTAGATGAGTCTTTTGAGATATTAATTGTAACATGGTATAATTGTCAAAGCACTTTGGTGAGGTAGGAATTATCATTTCCATTTTACAAATCAGAAGTCTTATGCTGAGTGATTAAGCAACTCACCAAGGTCATATGGCCAGTGGTTAAGGGGCCAGTGGGTGCATTGCAAAGCGTGGTCTCTACTTACTCCCTACTGTGCTATGGGGCCAGAGAGGCTGCCTTTGCCTTCCTCGTGACTTCAGTTGCCAAATGCCATTGCTTCCAAAGCCCAAATCTCTCTTTGACCAAGGAACCCTCAACTGCTTTCTCAATTTCAAAGGCAAACTCAGTTTTTGAAACTAAATCAAACCAAAACACAACCACTACAACTAGAAAACCCAGTATGTTCAAAGTTGAACTAAAGACCTTCCCCACAAAAGCTGCTCCCCTTCCTGTACCCTGATCTCATGAAATGCCACCATCAGTCACCCTGTTTCTCATTCCAGCCACTTCGGAGTTGTCTTTAACATGACCCTCTACCTTCCTTTTTTCATACCTAATCCATCATTGGATGTTGATGGATTGATCAAGTCTCCCAACTGCCCTAATCCATATCATTTCCATGGCTTGTCTGGATTATTGCAAAAGCCATCTAACAAGCTTCCATGTCTCCATTCTTCCTCCTTCCAATCTGGTCTTCATTGCAACACTCTTACTATCCCTCTTTTGCTTAGATGATTCCCTATTATTCTTCAGAGATCATAAAAAAATCTTTACCCAAGTTTACATGTCATGTTATGATCTGTTTCGTGTTGGCATAGCCTCCTCTACTTTTCTTTTGCAGGACCTATCACATTTATGCTTAGCCTTTGAATGAATTATTTATATGATTATCTGTTTTTTATGTCTCTACATTAAAGTCTGGATTTTGCATTCTAGTCCCCACTCTGCCACTCACTGTCTGTGCTGGCTGGAGTAAGAAGCAAGATCATTACCTCTGTGCCAACCTCTATTGTAAATCTCTGTTTATGTGTCTGTGTCCTCCACTGAACTCTGAGTTCATTGGGAAGAACTGGGCTAGAAACCAAGTCTGTCTAACCTCAGAACCTAAATTTCCTCATTCTTGCAGTGGCAGGACAAGAATTAGGAAAATAATTGTGTAGATGAGGAAACTGAAGCCTGGAGTGCAAAGTGACTTGCCCAACATCACTCAGAGCCAGAGTAAAAATGCTAGCTTCATTCAGTTGGCAACACAACAACTAGATTTTTACAGAGTCACTGTACTTCCCACTCCAATCTGATGTTTGATGAGGGTCCTCTGGGTGAAGGACATTCCTGTCTGGTGTCTGGCCCAGAGGATCTGTCTGGGTTTCAGATTATGGAATCTTGAAGTCTTTGACTGCCATAACTTTCTTTTTTCTTTCTGGTTTTTTTTTTTTAAGGTACTGAGGATTAAACCCAGGGGCACTTAATTACTGAGCTACATATCCAGCCTTTTTTTTTTCTTTTTCTTTTCTTTTTTTTTTTGGTACTGGAGATTGAACTCGGGGCACTCGACCACTGAGCCACATCCCCAGCCCTATTTTGTGTTTTATGTAGAGACAGGGTCTCACTGAGTTGCTTAGCGTCTCGCTGTTGCTGAGGCTGGCTTTGAACTCGCGATTCTCCTGTCTCAGCCTCCCTAAGTGCTGGGATTACAGGCTTGCGCCACCACGCCCGGCTTTTTTTTTTTTCTTTTTGATACTGGAGATTGAACTCAAGGGCACTCGACCACTGAGCCACATCCTCAGCCCTATTTTGTGTTTTATGTAGAGACAGGGTCTCACTGAGTTGCTTAGTGCTTTGCTGTTGCTATGCCCAGCTCCTTTTTTTTTTTTTAAGTTGTTAATGGATATTTATTTATTTATTTATATGTGGTGCTGAGGATCAAACCCAGGGTCTCACACATGCCAGGCAAGCGCTCTACCCCTGAGCCACAACCCCAGCCTCTCCAGCCCTTTTTAATATTTTATTTAGAGACAAGGTCTCACTGAGTTGCTTAGGGCCTCAGTAAATTGCTGAGGCTGGCTTTGAACCCACAGTCCTCTTGCCTCAGCCTCTCAAGCTGCTGGGATTACAGGTGTGCCTTTACTTTCCTTGGGGCCCATATGGAGCTCTGCCACTCATATAGTACCTTAAGGCATATTACATGTAGGCATTTCTTCTAGTGGACAAACTATGGAAGAGAATGCCTTTGGGAGCCCAGTTAAAATGTCTGCCCTTCCTCGAATTGATTGGCTCAGTTTAAGTAGGGGGATCCTGGGCCACTTCCCTTGCAGGTTTTCTTCCCTCAGAGCACAAACTGCCCCCACTAGAAGCTGCTGCCTGCCAACAGTTTTAAGCCTTGAAAATTCTTCCCCTCCTCTTGTCTGTTTCTCTTTATCCTGTGTAATTTGTCCAAGGCTTATTCAACACCTATTAACATGAGGGCCATAAAACTCCACCTCCATATCTATTGTTCTATACCAACCTCTTAAATTATACCTGTTCCCCTCCTGGAGTTCATAACCTAGGGAAAGAAACTAGGAAAACATCCAAAGTGACTTGGGGTGAGGGTGCACTCAAATTGTATCAACTTACTCCCCCGCAAGAGTTGGATTTTAGCATGTTATGGGATTCTGTGGGCATGCACCTTGACTGAGGGGTTAACAAGGATGGGGGAGGGTGCCCAGAAAGAGGGAGTAAGTAAAATGTAGCCAAGGACTTTGGATTGGAAGTAGGAGGACCCAGTAGCTCCCATGATGTGTGATCTTGGGCAAGTCTGATCCCTTTTCTCAGCCTCCCTGTCAGTTAGTGTTAGGTGTGAAGGGAGTTGGCTCTGGGATTGCCGTCAGTGTCGACATTCCATGATGGGCTTTGTAAGGGGTTCACCAAACAAGGAGAACACATTTTCTCAAAGAGCAGTATGCATAGTTTAAACACATTATGCACACATTCATCTCCTATGGCATATAAAATGATCTCAGGTGGTTAGGGGATGAATATTTTTTAACTTAATGGTTATGATTTTAATTAAAGTACCTTAGGAGAAATGTATAACAAATACTTTAGGGAGTATATATATTTTTTCTTAGGAAATGATTTTTCTTAGACTTTTTTTTTTTAAATCATCATTAACTAAAAGTACTTGTGACATATAAATACAGCAAAACACATGAGTAGTATGTAAATGACTGATGATCCAGCCATACAGATTTAGAAAATATTCCATTTCCTCTGTGAGTATTTAACCTGCTTAACTTTCTCCTCTGTACTAATCTTCTTTTCCAATAATGAGTACAACATACCTGATGGTGGCTCCTTCTACACCTTGTCTGGATTGAAACTCAGAACTAAATTCAAAGCTCAATCTCAGAGATCCCTCAAAAAACTAGAAATTAAACCATCATATTACCCAGCTATTCCATTCCTTAGTATTTATCCAAAAAAAACTAATTCCAACACACTATAGTGATATAGCCATACCAATGTTTATAGCAGGACAATTCACAATAACCAAATTATAGAACCAGCCCAGATGTCCATCAATAGATGAATGGATTAAGAAAATGTGGTCTATATAGACAATGTAGTTTTACTCAGCCACAAAGATGAATGAAATTATGGCATTTGCTGGTAAATGAATGGAACTGCAGCACATCATGCTAAGTGAAATAAGTCAGACTTAGAAAGTCAAAGGTTGAATGTTTTCTGTCATGCAGAACCTAGAGCAAAGTATGGCGGAAGGTGAGGAGGGTCTGATATCACAAAGATATAAGAAAGATCAGTGGAATAGAAAAAAGAGATCAAGAAGGGAGGAGGGGGCTGGGGTTGTGGCTCAGTGGTTGATCACTTGCCTAGTGTGTGTGAGGCACTGGGTTAGAGTCTCAGCACCACATAAAAATAAATAAATAAAATAAAGGTATTGTGTCCATCTACAACTAAAAATATTTTTAAAAAAAGAAGGGAGGAGAAGAATGGGAAAGGAAAGAAAATGTAGATTTAATAAAATCACATTATGTAATCACATTTAATGAAATCACATTATGTACATGTATAAATATACCATGGTGAATTCTACCTTTATGTATATGTATAAAGCATCAATCAAAAATAAGTAAATGAATGAGTAAAAGGAAGACCAGTAGAAGAAGAAAAATAGGGGGAGGGAAGAGAGGTTGGGGGGGAAGAACTGGGGACTGAAATGGAGTAAGTCAAATTCCATGCATAATTCCATGTATAATTTTGTCAAACTGAATTCAACTATTATTTATGACTACAGTACTCTAATAAAAATAAATAAATACACATAATTTCCTTTTTTTTGGTACTGGGGATTGAACTCAGGGGCATTCAACCACTGAGCCACAACCCCAGCCCTATTTTGTGTTTTATGTAGAGACAGGGTCTCACTGAGTTGCTTAGCACTTCGCCGTTGCTGAGGCTGGCTTTGAACTCGTGATTCTCCTGTCTCAGCCTCCCTAAGTGCTGGATTACAGGCTTGTGCCACTGCACCTGGCTACAAATAAATTAAAAAAAAAAAATCTCAGAGTCTGGCATGGTGGCATATGCCTGTAATGCCAGTTACTTGGGAGGCTGAGGCAGGAAGATTCAAGGACAGCCTGGGCAATTTAGTGAGACCCTGTCTTAAAATAAACATTTTTAAAAGGCTTGGAATGTAGCTCAGTAGTAGAGCACTTGTCTAGTAGGCACGAGGCCCGAGTTCAATTCCCAGTACCAAAAAACAGAAACAAAAGACCTTGATCTCAGAAATTTTTTTTTGGTACCTGGGATTGAACTCAGGGGTACCTGACCATTGAGCCACATCCCCAGCCCTATTTTGTGTTCTATGTAGAGACAGGGTCTCATTGAGTTGCTTAGCACCTCATCGTTGCTAAGGCTGGCTTTGAACTCGCAATTCTCTTGTCTCAGCCTCCCAAAGTGCTGGGATTACAGGCTTGCGCCACCGTGCCCGGCTTGATCTCAGAAATTTTATTGATCTTTAAATGATGGCAGGTTTGTGCTTTCCTTGCTTTGGACCTGATTTCCTTCCAACTCCTGAATTATCATTTCACTACAGACTTCCATTGAAAACTGTGGAAAGTATAAATTAGTGGGATACCAGTATATACAAATAACATTCAAAAATTAAAGAAATATTAAGTCCTTAAAAGTATGCATCTGAGGCTGGGATTGTAGCTCACTAGTAGAGCACTTGCCTGGCACATGTGAGGCACTGGGTTCAATCCTCAGTACCACACAACAATAAATAAATGATTGGGAGTCTGAGACAGAGTTCAAAGCCAGCCTAAGCAGTGGTGAGGTGCTAAGCAACTCAGTGAGACTTTGTCTCTAAATAAAACACAAAATAGGGCTAGGGATGTGGTTCAGTGGTCGAGTACCCCTGGGTTCAATCTCTGGTACCTAAATAAATAAATAAATGGTATTGTGTCCATCTGCAACTAAAAATATTTATTTAAAAAAAAAAGTATGCATGGGGCTGGTAGTGGTGGCGCACACCTGTAATCCTAGCAATTCAGGAGGCTAAAGTAGGAGGGTGGCCAGTTCCAGGCCAGTTGGGGCATCTCAGCTGGACTCTGTATCAAAATAAAAAATTAAAAGGGCCGAGAATACAGCTCAGTGATAGAGTGATCGCCCTGTGTGCACAAGGCCTGCGTTCGTAAAGTACAGATAGGACGAGCAAGGTCTGACCACAGCACAGTCCTTCATAATTTACAAAGTATTTTTCACACGTCCTTTTTTTCATTTTTCTTCCTTAATAAGACTCATAGCTACCTATTGGGATAAATATTATCATTATTCTCATCACAGATGGGGAAATTGAGGCTTATAGAAGCAAGATGTCCTGCTTAGGGTCACATGAATTGAAAATCAAAATCTAGGTCCTCTAACTCCCATTTCAGTGTCACTCTCTGTGGTTTTTGTCTTTTAAAAATAAAACCAGCAGCCCCTGGGTGGATGCTAAGGGGAGAACCGAAGCCTGCGACGAGTGCCAAGGGCTCCTAAGCATGAAGCACATGATCTCCGCCTGTCCTGATTACCCTGGCCAGCAGGCCTCATGGGCCGGCTGCCCAGGCTGCCTTGCTAGCGATCCACCGGGTTCATGCTCCTCCGCAGCAGCACTCAGCAAGTCCGGGCCGCCTGGGTTGAGGCTCTTGCAGAGTCGCTTCCGCCCAGTTGGCTTGGCTTTTCACCTGCTGAGAGCTTCCTACTTCTGTGAGCGCAGCCTGTTAGTGCCCCATCAGCTGTGCTTAGAGGCACCAGGGTACTCGCTCGCGTCCCAAGCACGTTCAGGTTCAGTGCTCTTTCAGGGTCACATCCAAGCGTGTTGCCCAGGGTTGGGCGGGGGGCAAGGATTGGGCGAGAGCTCAGGCTCAAGGGCCAGCAGGACAGCCAGCCTGTCCTTCGGCTCTGTTCAACTCTTCTTCTGCCCTGGTCTTCCCTACCATTACCTCCGCCTTTGGCTCTCAGAGCATAAGTCTTTGACTTTGTTCTCCCAGCTTCCCAAAGCTCAGGGGCTGTTTTGGGTACCACTTTGGCATTCAATGGACTCGTGCAATGTGTTTTTCCTTAAAAAAAAAAAAAATTAGAGGGAAAACGCTTTCTCTCTCCAACACTGAATTATATAAACAAGATATTCAAGATAGAAAAATACTAAAATAGTAGGAAAGTATAAAGGAAAAATGCAAAACCTCTAAGCATCACTCTCCCCACCCAAGAATAACCATTATTAACATTATAGTGTTTATTCTAGTTTTTGCTTGCTTCTGGTACTGGGGGATTGAACCCAGGGTGTCAGACATGCTAAACAAGCACTCTACCACTAAACTGCATCCTCCTGCCTTAACCTCCAAAGTAGCCGGGATTACACGCTTACGGCATTGCGCATGGTCCTTCCAAGTGTTTTTTTATGCCTTTGATGGCTTACATTGTTCTCTGTACCTAAACATAGACATCACATTGTAGTTACTATTTTGTATGGTCTCTGTGTGTGTGTGTGTTATTGTTGTTGTTGTTTTGTTTTTGCTTAGCAATAAATCATGAACATTTTCTGTGCCAACAAATATTCTTCCACAACATGACCTTTAATGGTTGTACAGCATCCCATTATATGGAGATATCATAATCTATGTAGCCAATACTTTGTTGTTTGGCATTTAAGTGGTTTTCATTTTTTTCCTACTGCACTGCTGTGTGGAATATTCAAGAACATATATTTTCATACATTCTCTGATTGTATTCTTAAGTTCTTTGGGGGCGGGGGCTAAAGCTCAGTAGTAGAGTGTGCGCTTAGCATGCATGATGCCCTGGATTCAATCCAGTACCAAAAATAAAAATAAATAAATAAATGGAAGCATTATTACAGGGTTAAACAGTATATACATATTTAAGGCTTAATCCCAGTAGTTTCACTGTGGTTTTAAAACATTATAGTTATTAAATGTAAAAATGACATTAGAAGGAGCTAGGGTAGAGAAGTTCCGTGGTAGAACATTTATATGGCATTCAAGAGATTCTGGGTTCAACCTCCAGTCCTGCAAAGCAAAACAGAGACAACAACAATAATAAACTCTTCAAAAGAATTATCATCCACAAACTCCTTTCTCTAACAAATTGTTTTTATTTGTTTACATTCTTGTCTGTATGCAAATTGATTTTTTTTTTGATACTGGGGATTGAATCCAAGGATGCTCTACTACTGAACTATATCCTCAGAACTTTATTTATTTATTTATTTTTATTTTGAGGCAAGGTGTCATTAATTGCCCAGGCTAACCTCAAACTAGCAGTTCTCCCACCTCAGCCTCCTGTGTTGCTGGAATCACAGACATGTGCCACCATGCACTGCAAAGAGAATTTTTACATAGTTGTGTGCATTGCTATATTAGGCTATTTTAATTCCTAAGAATTCATACATACTTGACTACAGGGTCTACTTGAAATTATTTAGCCAAGAGAAAAAAGTCATACTGAAATTCAGAACAAGTGGTAGAGTCTAGGTGGGCCTATAGGACTAGATCTAGAATGTTATTCTGGATGTAAGACTGCTTTCCAGATCTTATTAGCAGAACTCTTGCGCTTCATTCTAACACTCTGAGATTTACCTATGTTGACTACTGTTTGTGCTTTCACTTCTTTTTGTGTCTACCTCTGTTTCTCCATTCACCTGGCTGTCTTCCTCAAGTCTATTCTCATCCTAATATTTTTTGGTTCCTTATAATATGTGTTACAGCTGCTTATAACCCTTGCTTGATCACATGATCTATATATTGTTTAAACAAAACCTGTTTGAATAGAGTTTTGCAGCAAAGTTTTGCAGCAAAGCATCTCAAAGGATCTTGGCTTGGGATCAGTTGCCCACCCCTGAGCCATGGATGATGGGGGGGAGGGGTCATAGAGCCACATGGTATAGAACATGGTTGTTTAGGGTTGCTTTGCTCAGCAGAAGCTGTGGATGAGTCAGTTCCTTAAAAGTGATAGTAGCTTTTACAGGTAACCATGTTTATATTAAATAACATAGTATATTAAATAACATAGATACAATTATGTGTATTTGTTTTAATTATTGTTATGTCATGTGCATGTAAAGACTTCAGAGGTAGCTGGGCGCGGTGGCGCAAGCCTGTAATCCCAGCACTTAGGGAGGCTGAGACAGGAGAATCGCGAGTTCAAAGCCAGCCTCAGCAATAGAGAGGTGCTAAGCAACTCAGTGAGACCCTGTCTCTACATAAAACACAAAATAGGGCTGGGGATGTGGCTCAGTGGTCAATCTCTAGTACTAAAAAAAAAAAGACTTCAGAGGCATGAACCCGTAGTCCTGGCTACTTAGAAGGTTGAGGCACGAGGATTGCTTGAGCCCAGGAGTTTGGGGCCAGCCTGGGCAATATAGTGGGATGCTATCTCAAGAAAGAAAGAAATGAAGAGAGAAAGGAAAGAAGGAAAGGGAAATAAGGGAGGAAGGAAGGGAAAGGAAAAAGAAGAAAGAGCCGTATGTGGAGGAACACACAATCCCAGTGAAATGGGTGTGGGGGACACTGAGGCAGGAGGATCGCAAGTTCCAGGCCAGCCTTAACAACTTAGTGAGACTCTTGTCTCAAAATAAAAAGGGCTGGGAATGTAGTGCAGTGGTAGAGTGCCCTTGGGTTCAATCCCTAGTACTGCCAAAGGAAAAGAGAGAGAGGGAGAGAGAGAGACTTTATCTAGCTTAATCTAGGCATAATAGATAATCCAGTGAATAGATTGTAATTTATTTAAGCAATTTCCTATAAACATTTAGATTTAACTTTTTTCATTTATTAACCAGTTTGGAAAATTTGGTTATATTGGAAAATACAATTTATCAATATATATTTTTACTTTCTTCTTTTGTATTTTTCTCTTAGTGATGTGCCAATAAATTAATGATTTTAGTTGCAAGAAACAGAAAACTGTTATAAATTACTTTTAAAATAAGGGGTGCTGGGCACAGTGGCACATGACTGTAATCCCAGTAACTTGGGAGACTGACAGGAGAATCAAAAGTTTGAGGCCATGGGCTGGGATTGTAGCTCTGTGGTAGAGTTCTCGCCTCGCATACATGAGACACTGGGTTCTATCCTCAGCACCACATAAAAATAAATAAAATAAAGATATTGTGTCCATCTACAACCAATAAAATATTAAAAAAAAAAAAAGTTTGAGGCCAGTCCTAGCAACTTAGGGAGATCCTGTCTCAAAAAATAGAGGCTGAGGGGCTGGGGTTGTAGCTCAGTAGTAGAACACTTGCCTAGCATGTATGAGACACTGGGTTCCATTCTCAGCACTGCATATAAATAAATGAATAAAATAAAGGTCCATCAACATCTAAAAAAAATGTAAAAAAAAAAGAACAAATAATTTTTTTAGAAAAGTGGGGGCTGAGGCTGTAGCTCAGTGGTAGAGCACTCCTGGTTTCAATCCCCAGTACTGAAAAAAAATAAGTGCTAGGGATTGTACCTAGCACCTGTATTTTTCTCATATAACAAGATTTTCAGAAAGTGAATAGTTGCTGGTTTTGGTTCTCTTGGTCTTTTTCTCACACTTATGTTCTCAAAATGGCTGCTAAATTTCCAGTCATGAATAACAGCAGATTTTAAGGTGGAAAAGAAGAGAGACTGTCAGTGAAGTCTGCTTTATTTGTTTGTGTGTTTACTTTTACAGTTCTGGAGAATGAACCCAGAGCTTTGCACTTATTAGGCATGTTTTTTGTTTTTATGGTCTCTGCACCACCCTGGTAGACATAGACTTACATCTCTTTTAACTAGTTTTTTTTTTTTTTTTTTTTTAAACAAGGTCATCTTATCTGTAAGGGAGACTAGAAAAACAAGTATATTTTCAAATTCACTATTTGGAGGTAAGCAAGGAAGAGAAGAGCTGGTAATGTGTATTAAACCAGGCTTCCTGGCTGGGGGAATAGGTCAGTGGTAGAGAACATACTTAGCATGAGCAAGGCCCTGGGTACAATCCCTAGCACCAAAACAAAACCAACTTGTCTCCCCAGTGTTGTCACAAAGGCTTCTCAAATGTATGGAAGCTACGAAACCTTCCTTTGAACAATATGTTGCCTGGAAAACCTTGAAAGTGGAATTGCTCTGGTCAAATTCAGGAAGGAGGCTTAGAACTTTATGTGCTTGGCATTCCTAATTAAAACCCCATAGAAGATACTTCCTGCATTTCAGCTATACAGCATCCATATCATCTTGCATTTAGGAAGTAGTTCCCAAATCCCATCAGGAGGCAAAGACCCAGATTCTTCAGCCCCACCTCCTGCTTCTTTGCAAAACCTGAGCATGTGATTTACGTTACATCGACCAGGCATTCTTTCCTATGTCTTTGAATAACCAGCATGTGACAGTGTGGAGGTGACTGGAGGTCACTTTCCTCTCAGCAGCAGTGTTACATGCACCTGACTCTTTTTGCTCTGTGA
This sequence comes from Xerus rutilus, assembly GCA_028644305.1. Classification (NCBI taxonomy): domain Eukaryota; kingdom Metazoa; phylum Chordata; class Mammalia; order Rodentia; family Sciuridae; genus Xerus; species Xerus rutilus. The sequence continues at coordinate 43,416,510 of CM053399.1, forward strand.
CCTCTGGTGTGGTTCCAGCTGCCTAGCCCTCTGGAATCCACTTGTTTCTGCCTGTTTTCAAAACCCAGTTCTCTAGCTTCCCTTTGAGCCTGTAAGGCTTCTGAGTTTTCCCAGTGTATTGCTTTGTTGCTCACGGCAGTCAATATTAGTTTATCTTGCTTATAGCTCTAAATCCTGGTTATTATGCACCCTCCCTAGCAATTCCACAGACAAGTCTGCTGCATTTCTGGGATTGCAAAGAGCATATTTTAAAATCTGCTGCCTAAGGATAAATCCCTTGGAATGGAATTAAGGGACGAAGGTACAAATAGTTTAAAGTTTCTTGATAATTATTGCCAAATAGCATTCCAAAAGTGTTTTGTAAATTTACCTAACCCCAACCACTGGGTATTATCATTGTTTTAGTTTTTGTTAGCATAATGACAGGAAAATGGCCCCTATTAACATTTTAATTTGTATATGTCCAGAAATAAAAAACTAAGCATTTTTTCTTATGTTGGCTTATAGTTTTATTTTGATTTATGGAAGATAGCTGTTTATTCAAGTTTTAATCTCTCTTTTTATGATAGGAACTTTACATAATTTAGATATTCATTCTTTGAATGCTTACTGCAAACATTTTTCCTAGTCTAATTTTATTCTTATCTTGTTACTTTGTATAGAAACTTCATATTTTTATGTAATAAAATCTGTTTTTTTTTCTTTTGTGATTTCTTCTTTTGCTTCAAGGCTTTAAAACTTACCATCAGTCCGAAGATCTGATAAATAGTGAATTCAATTTCCTGCCAGCTTTTCTGTGATTTGGCTTATATATATTTAACTCTTTAATCTCTCTGAGATCTTTTTTTGTGTATGGTATAAGTGAATGAATCTACATGACAACACTGTCTTTTAGATTCACACACATTTGTGATTAAGCCAGGCACTGGGGTGTTTTGTTGTTGTTTTGTTGTTTGCCTTGCTTTAGATTTTAGAAAGGCAAAGAAAAATTTTCAGGGAGCCCTGGGCTTGTTGAGAGAAATGTGAGTAAAATGGAGAAAGAATTTTAGAAATGAGATAGAAACAAAGAGAGATAAAGACTGAAACAGATACAAAGTGAAAGAAATTGAAACAGAAACAAAGACAAGTGAACAATCAGAAAGCAAAAAGCCAAAGGAGAACCTCAGCAGTAGTGAGCCCTGCTGTCCCCATCCAATTTTAGTGGTAGTGATACTGCTGGTTACCGGCGACGAGTTCTGCTTCTTCAAAGGTTGAAGTTTGAACAGTAGAGAAGCATTTCGAGGCTAGGATTTATTTTAAAAGCAGGGTTTATTTAAAAAGGGGTAACATAGACTTCTCCTGGGAGGGAGAAGGGGGCCCTAGCCGGTATCCTGGTATCACAAGAAGTACAGGGGTTTTGTCTTTTAATATGTCCTAGGTTTCCTTTGTTCTCCTGCTCTCTTCTCCTTATCTCTCCTTCCTGCTTACGTGACTAGGCCCAGAAGATGCTGGTGGGATGGCCAAAAGATGAAAAGCAGATGGACAGGGGGAAGGGCTCAGGTGGAGTGATTTGGGAAGGAAGGGTGCCCATAATTACCAACTCCCTGTAGGGTTAGATAATCCCTGGGACAGGTTGGAGCCAGGGCAGGTTATCTTGACAAAGGTGGAGGAAGGGCTCTGAAGGCATTAGCATTTCAATACCTCTCCAACTTCCCAGACCCAAATCGACCTCCTTGATCAACCTGACTTGATTTACCTTTCTACACTGACTGCTTGTCTAATTCTGGCTTCAGTAGCATGGATCCAGGAGGCCCACATATCATTTGAAGATTCCAAATTCTCCATCATTGGCCAGTCTGGGAGATCTTGGGGACATAGAGGAAAATGTCTTTCCTTTTTCTAATCTTTGTCTTCCTTCTCTCCGATCTAGCTTCAGGCAGGCATTTTAGGAAGGACAAAATCCTTTAGTCCTTTAGGAAAGAATAATCATCAGTAATGGCCACCAATATCTGGGTAGCCCAGATATCTCAGCCTGACTCCAAAGCCCCAGTTGCGTATTGCCTCTAGTCCCAGGCTACTTCTGAGCTTAGCCCTACTAACTCTTCCCAATGCTCCACCCAACACCCTTTGTTCAGTGCTGCCTGTTGCCATTATTGGGGCAAGATTAGGGGCTCAATGTATGAGAAGTGAAGAAACATTTATTGAACAACTAGTGTAAGTGAAGCACTGGGCTAAGTCCTCAATGTAATTAATGTGCTTAATTTTCACAATAGCCATCAACAAAGATATAGATATTTTGAGATATAGCCATCACCAAAGGGTCAGTCTGGGATTTGAACCCTTGCTCTGTCTAACTCCAAATTTCCCCTGGATCAAGGTATTGGACTTGGAGCTGGGAATTTAGCATAATGTTAGGATGCCTGCCTAGCATGCTTAGGGCCCTCTATTCAATTCCCAGCACCATTCAGGAAAAAAAAAAAAAAAAAAGGAAGGAAGGAAGGAAGGAAAAAAGAAAAAATGAATGAACAAACTACCTTTTCAAAAAAGTTAAAGCCAGATATGGTGGCACACCACTGTAATCCCAGCTACTTGGGAGGCTGAAGCAGGAGGATGTCTTGAACCCAGGAGTTCAAGGCTAGTTTAGGCAACATATTTATACTCTGTCTGGGAGTAAAGGGCTAAGGATATAGCTCAGTGGTAGAGTGCATGCCTACTGTGCTCAAGGCCCTGGAACTGAGCCTCAGAAATGGGGAGGAAAAAAAAGGACAGAAGCCAGGTATGGTGGTGGACACCTGTAATCCCAGTGACTGGGGATGCTGAGGCAGGAGGATTGCAAGTTTGATGTCAGCTTTAGCAATTTAGTGAGATCATAAGCAATTTAGTGAGACCCTGTCTCAAAATAAAAAATAAAAAAGTCTATGGATGTAGTTCAATGGTAGAGTGCCCCTGGGTTTAATCCCCACCAGCACAAGAAGGAGAAAGAAAGAAAAAAAAAATCTATAACACAAAGGTTAGAGAACATCTGTCTGTGCCTCCCCAGCATCCATTTACCATCCTTCTCTTAGTACCTTCATGTGGCTCTATCTCTTGCCTATTTTCAGTCCAGCTAGCTCATGTGGAGTTAGTCCCACCTGCATCTCCAGGTATTTATGGAGAATTTATGGAAATCTATGACTCAAGTATGGCCTGTAAGAGCATCACCACAGTTATTGGTTCAGAGATGGGTATGCAGCTCAAATGGCCAATTGAGCCAATGAAACTTGATTCTAGGTCTTAACTTTTTCATGTATATGTGTTTTTGTTTTGTTTTGTTTTGTTTTTGAGTGATGTGGCAGAGAATCTTTGGGAGAGGGAATCTCCCTTTCTTTTCTTCAGAAATTGATCTACAGCATTGTTCTGAAAATGTGGCCCCAGACCACTTGTGTACTTGATAGAAATGCCAGTTTTCAGGTGTTACTCCAGACCTACTGAATCAGAAACTACAAGGTTGGGGCTCAGCAACAGTGTTTTAACAAGTACTCCTGGTGATCCCCACTGAAGTCTGAGAAACACCAGCTAGCTTAGGCAAAAAAATGTTTAAGTGGAGCCACATTAAGAATAAAGCTAGGGGCTGGGGCTGTAGCTCAGTGGTAGAAGCGCTTGCCTAGCATGCATGAAGCACTGGGTTCGATCCTCAGCGCCACATATAAATAATAAATGAATAAAAAACTAAAACTAAAAAAAAAAAAAAAAGACTAAAGCTATATAGAACAAAGAAAGCTGAGAGATTCAGAGAGTGAAAGAGGCCTGAGGACATCATTGAAGTCTAAGTCCAGTCATACTGAACTTACATTACCTGTTGTAGCATTTAGTTAAATTCTCTCTCCCATTTTTATAAAAAAAAATTTAAGACACAAGGTTGGCCACATAGGGTGATGCACACCTTTGATTCCAGCAACTTGGTGACTGAAGCAGGAGTGTCACTGGAGAAGACGTGTCTCCAAAGAAGAGTCCAGGGAGTTCTCTTGGAGAAAAGGAGGAACTTGACTCAGGACCAGAGGGATTCTTGGCAAATGTCAAGGAAAATATTTCAGCAAGCATCAGTCAAAGGAATAGACAGAGGTTTATTGAGGAAGGTGGATACACATTCAAGGGAGAATGGGGGCAATCTCAAGAAAGAATTGAATAATCTCACGTTATAAGGGCACAGGTCAAGGGTGCTTCCTCTGACTCAGCATCTCTCCCTTTATTCCCAAATTCTTATCTCAAGAGGTTCACAAGTTTGAGGCCAGTATCGGGAACTTGGTGAGATCCTCAGCAACTTAGAGAGACCTATCTCAAAATAAAAAATAAAAAGGGCTGGGGCTGTAGTTCTGTGGTAAAGTACCGTTGGGTCCAATACCCAGTACAAAAAGAGAAACAACAACAAAAACAAACCTAAGAGGCAAGGTTGGGCTGGGTATGTAGACTTGGCTAGCAAGAACAAAACCCTGGGTTCCATCTCCAGCACCACAAGAAAAAAAAAAAAAAGTAAGAAATGAAAGTCTCACTATGCTACCCAGGTTGGCCTATGACTGTTGGGCTTAAGTAATGCTCCTGCCTGCCTCAGCCTCCTAGGTAACTGAGACTACAGGAAATCCCCCCCCCCCCTCGCTTGAGTGAGATAGGTCACTGGCAAACTAACAAGTCCAAGGAAGGGGTTCCCAGGAGTGAGTTGCAGACGTGGCTCAGTGGTGAGCCCTTTTCAGCAACAGTCTGTTGTAATAAGACTATCAGGTGATTCCCCCTGACCCTCAGTGCTAAGGATTGAACCCAGGGCCTTGCCTCTGGTTGGCAAGGACTTTACCACCAAGCCATACTGACAACCTCCTACCAGGTAATTCTGGTGCCCACTAAAATTTGAATATCATAAGACTGGGGTTCCCGTTTGGAAGAATGATCTAGGCATGCTCAGTTCAGCTGCTTCCTTTGTTCTCTGTAGGAGCCAGCTCGAATAAAAGGGAGTTACTCCATTTCTCCTAAGTTTTACAGAGGCAGATCCCTGTAAGACAGGGCCTGCAGCCCTGTCTGTAACTAAGTAGTATTTATTCTCAGAACAGTGTAAGTAAGCTCACTTGGCCTCACATCTGAACCATATGCTCCAGTTGAGCTCTTAGTAATAAAGCTGATGTTTTCATCCCCATCTGTTGGCCTTCTATATCCTATTTCTCAGTTGCTTCAGAATTTGGCTGAGAAGAGAGCTATTATTTGGAGAGTCCCTTAATGCCCCTACCCTGACTAATACAGCAGGAATGAAGTAGAAGATATATCAGGCCCCTTCCCCTTTGAACATTTGTAGGGAAAGGAAAAAAGGCTTTGCTCCATTCTGCTAGGTTCTTTAGCTGAGCTGTGAACTACGTTGATGTAAGACAGATTAAGAGGAGAAAATCCGTATTTAATTAACATACATATGTATTGGAGTCCCATAAAATAAGAGACTCCAAATAAGGGTCAGATGATTGGATCTTAGCTTCAGAAAGGAAAAGGGGCTTGGGTCTTGTGGGTTGGTGGTGTGGCAAGATACAGGAGTGAAGAGGATGAAGAGAGTAAACCTGTTGTGAATAAAGGCTATCTTGTTATTCAGATAAAGTCTCCAGGTAAAAATACCTTAGGAAGAAGAGGCCTCTTCTAACATGAATATTTTATTAACGTAGATTTCCTTTTTAGATGTAAATTTGTTTAAAGTATATGTATTTTTTTAGTTGTAGACAAATATATTTATTTTATTTATTTATTTTTATGTGGTGCTGAGGCTTGAACCCAGTGCCACACACGTGCTAGGCTAGCCGCTTTATCACTGAGCTACAACTCCAGCGCCTATAAATGTTTTTAGTAAAAGAACAGCTTTTCACAGGGCCTCCTGTGCCTCTGGTTTCTCACAACAACCAGCCTAAAATATACCAACAAAATACTATATTTGGAGATTGGCATATTCTGGCAAATTTTGGGATGGTATATCCTGAGCCCCAACACATTCTAGGACACTGTGTCTCCCACTCTTTCTCCAGGGATCTTGAATGCTCTAGTGAAGAAAACCTTGTTTGTTCTCACCAGACCACCAATGTATCTGTGAGTGCAGGCAGGATGATTGCAATCACAGAGCATTTCCTTTCAGCTCTCTGGGAACAGTGTCATCCTGTGGGCCCTGAATGGGACTTAGAAACCTTTGAATTTTAAAGAGCTTCCTAGGAGCTATCTACCTTGCCTTATTACCAGGTTCTGCCAACTGTCTAACTTAAATCCACATGGCTGCTCCTAAAGCTGTGCCCTTTTGTCCTGGGAGGCTACAGATGTCAACCTGTCAGTGGAAGGAAGAAAGGACTTCCCTCCTCCCCTTTCTACTCTTTTTGCTCTTTACTGTGTTCTTCACACATCTTTACAGCAGCCATAGAGACAGTCCTGGAAAGGCGGATAAAACAAGTATCTGTTTGGAGCTCTTAAAACCAGGCCTGGGAATTCCAGGGAGCTCGATTTTCAGGGCACAATCCCCCAGAGTGGCAGACATGCCTCTTTTTGGAGAGCTGTTACAGGCAAGAGACAAAGCAGCCAGCACAGCTCAGCCTGAGCAATGGAGACTGACAGAATTATTTTCTCTATGCTTGATGCTGGAATCCTAGGCTAGAGGCCTGACTCTGGGGATCCAACAAATCAGGTCTAATCACTTGCCCCCAAAAACCAAACAGAAAAGGTAATGGCAGAAAGCATGAAAGGAACTTTAATTAGTCTAGTTACAAGGGGAAGACAAAAGGACCCAGTCCTTAGCCCTGACTTCGAGGAGTCTGACAATGACTTTGAGGTTTTTTAGAAAGGGAAATGAGGCAAGGGTTGAGGGTTTGCATAGCTGGAAGTTTTTCACAGCTGCCAAAGTGGGAGATGTTGATCAGGTGTGGTCTGTCCATCGTTATCTCAGGATTGGTCAAGTTGGGCCTTGTCTCATGTAAGAAAGTTGCTGTTGCCTCAGGAGGAGTTTAGACTCATCACAAGACTGTTCCTGGAATCCAAGCTGACTCAGGAGCAAAGAAGATTGATACAAAATGGAGGCAGAGATGCCAAGTCTTTAATCTTGATTTTAACCATTCATTAGATGTTTGCAGGTAAAAGTGAAGAGTCTAAATCCTTGTTACATACTGACCCTCAATCTCAACCTTCCTGAAATAGTTAATTCTTCTTTCGAGGTTATCTACCTACCCACTTGTTTTTACATAGTTAGTTCATATATGTGCAACTTTGGCTTCTGCTTTCCCTATATTATTAAAAATCGTTCATAAATATAATTGTTTTGCTGGATATGGTGGCACATGCCTGTGACTTAGGAGGTTGAGACAGGAAACTTGCAAGTTTGAGGCCAGCCTGGGCAACTCAGTGAGACTCTGTCTCAAAATAAAAAGGGCTAGGAATGTAGCTCAGTGGTAGAGTGCCCCTGGGTTCAATCCCCAATAACACATATACACACGAAAACCAAAACCAAACAAAACAAAAAAGGTAGGGGAATAACGTGTTGACAAGAATGTGAAGAAATAGGTAATCCTCATGTGTAGTTCATGGGAATGTAAAATGGTGTAGTAGCTGTGAAAAACTGTATGGCAATTCCTCAAATAGTTAAACATTAATGCTGGATGTGGTTGCACATGCCTATAATCCCAGCAGTTTGGGAGGCTGAGGCTGGAGGATCGCAAGTTCAAAGCCAGCCTCAGCAAAAGCAAGGTACTAAGCAACTTAGTAAGATCTTGTCTCTAAATAAAATACAAAATAGGGCTGGGGATGTGGGTCAGTGGTTGAGTGCCCCTGAGTTCAATCCCCGGTAACCCTCGCAAAAAAGTCAAACATTAAATGACCATATGACCCATCAATTTCACAATTAGGCATGTACTTAAAAGATTTGAAAATAGGAACTTAGACAGGTGCTTGTACATTAATGTTCACAGCAACATTATTTATAGTAGCCAAAAGGTAGAAACAACCCAAATGTTCACCACCAGATGAATGTATAACAAGTTGTTCTATATCCATACAACTGAACACTACTCAGCCATAAAAAATAAAATATGAATATGTGCTGTAACATGGATAAACCTTGAAACATTATGCTAAACAAAATAAGCCAGACATCAAAAGACAAATATTATATGATTCTACTTCTATGAAATGCCTAGAATAGAAAAATTCATAGACACAGAAAGTACGTTAGAGGTTATCAAGGGCTAGGGGCAAAAAAACTGGCTTAAGAGAGAAAGGCAGTCAAGGAGAAACAAGGTAAAAGTAAAAATCTAAAAATAAAATTTACCTATGATCTCTCTACTTAGGATAAAGGATAAATGAGTATCCTGCCAATCTCTCTTCTGTCTCTCTCTCTCTCTCTATGTTAAGTGTAAGAGCTCTGAAGTTCAAACTTCCTGGGTTCAAATACACACTGTCATTTACTAACTGTAGGATATCCCCATGCTTTTTTGTTAAGTGAATGAATGAATGAATAAATAAATAAATAAAGCAAGCTGGATTCTTTCTCTCAGCCATACTCTGGAAGGACGGTATGACATTGGCCCTGGTCAATTCTGAGTTCTTGACAATGTGCTATACTGAGATGTATCTAAAGCTGTGATACAAAAATTCTGAATGTCCTGCTTATGCTGTAGCTCCAGGTGATGTTGGGGACTGCCCTTCTCTGGGACTCTGCTTCCCCATCTGTAAAAGGAGAGTTTTAGAGGGAATGATCTCAAGGTGCCCTTTCTGCTATAAGGCTCTGTGATTCTCAGATCATCCTCCCCTAAGCCATGCATTTCTCCAGCTTGATCATGGCCTTCCTCAGGGCTGTGTATGTGTATGAGCACATGCTTGAGCATGTGTTTCAGTTTCTATTCTTAGCAGCTTGATCTTTAAACAAGGAATAGATTTGTGCTTCTGTCTCATCTCAGATGCATGCAGCTCCTGCTGGGCTGTTTCATTCTCCACCAACCATTCATTCACATTAAAAGCAATAGCCCATTAAACAAATAAGTGGATGTTCTCCTCCATCAACCATGATAAAGGCTGCAGGCTCCCTCATCTGGGGGCTTGGTCCTCTTTGGTCCCCAGACCTTGGTTCTGTCTGACTCAGCTATAGATGATGTCAGGGGAATCTTGATTTCAGCATCTCCCTCCCCACTCCACCCTTAGATCCTTTCTCAGGGATGGGTCAGGGATGCTATTTGGTCAGTAGTGGGTTTTGATGAGTAATCAGCATTCCAAATGAAAAGGTCATTGTTTGTCCTGAAATAAAGAGTGGACATGGATAAGTCCTCCTCCAAAAGTTGTCAACTCTGGCCAAATCTCAGAGACACTTTGGGTATTTAAATATACAAATACAACTGGCATATTGGCATATCCCTGTAATCTCAGCTACTCTGGAGGCTGAGGCAGGAGGATCACAAGTTTGAGGCCAACCTGGGCAATGCAGTAAGATCCTATCTCAAAAAATGCAAAGGGCTATCAATGTAGCTCAATGGTACAGTATCCTAGGGTTCAATCCTTAGTGCTGCAAGTAAGTAAACAAAAGAAGCTAAAGGAGGTTCAGATGTATGTCCTAGGTAGAGAACATTGACATACAGCAGTAGGATTTTGTGTTCTTTCTTTCCTCCCTCCTTTCCTCCCTCCCTCCCTCGCCCTCGCCTTTCTTTCCTTCCCTTTCTTTCTTTCTCTTTCTTTCTTTCTTTCTTTCTTTCTTTCTTTCTTTCTTTCTTTCTTTCTTTCTTTCTTTCTCTTTCTTTCTTTCTTTCTTTCTTTCTTTCTTTCTTTGTTTCTCTCTCTCTCTCTCTCTTTCTTTCTTTCTCTCTTTCTTCAGGATTGAACCCAGGGCCCCATGCATGCAAAGCATACACACTCTTTCATTAATGTACACCCCAGCCCCAAATTTGCAAACTCTTAAAGCCTAATGGGGCAAGGCAGGTAACATCAAACGGGTGATGTGTGATAGAAAAATGCTGGGAAAGAGAATAGAAGCATCCATACCTTTCCTCAAGGATAATCATCACTACTTACATTGCTAAATAATGAAAGCCCAGTGATGACAGATATTCCATTTAATTTTTTGAAGAAGACTTAGAAATAGACTTTTTTGTGAAATAGCTTTTTTATTTATTTGTTTATGTTTGGTATTTAGGACATCCCCAGACCTAAATACCTTTTTTTGTGTGTGTAGTAGTCGGGTCTGAACACAGGGGTGCTCATTACTGAGCGACATTTCTAGCTTTTTTTTATTTTTTATTTTGAGACAAGGTTTCACTAAATTGCTAAGGCTGTGATCCTCTCTGCTCAGCCTCCCAGGTAGCTAGAATTGCAGGTGTGCATGCACCACTATACAGAGACATCTTGTTTGTTTGTTTTTAGATTGTGTCTTGCTATACTGCTGAGACTGGCCTTGAATTAAAGATCCTCCTGTCTTAGCCCCCTGAGTACCTGAGATTATAGTATGTGCCACTCTCTCTATGCTGTAAAGCTCTTTGGGTTTCTGGATAACATCCAGCTTGGCATGGGGCAATGTGCTCTGAGTAGAGGAGTCAGGAGACTGTCCTGATCCCTGCTAACAACTTGCTAGGTGACAGTGTCTTAATTCTGTCCCTAGTCATAGGATTTTTTTCTGTAATGTTTGGGGTGGAGGTGGGGAGTGATCTGTATTCTTTCCACTTTCTAGCTCATTCTTCTCACGAAAAATTATGTACTTATTATCTCCCGCTACTTGAGAAGAAAATTTTTCAGGTTAAGCTGAAAATTTGTTTTTAATTGGCTTGAATGACAACTACTTTTTTTTCTCCCATATTTTTCTGTGTCCTCTGTGATTTATGTTTGCAGGGAAGTTTCTTTGTGCTATATGTTTTTGGGGTGTTTTCTAAGGGAAATAAAGAAATTGGGAATGGAATTTCTGGGTGAGGTGGAATACTGTATGGTCTTTTCTTCTTGCCAAACACCTGGTTCTGAGTCAAAAAAGAAAAAGAAAGAAAAAAGAGTTCATATGGGGGATATTCTGAAGTACAAAGCCACTTCTTTTTTTTTTTTTGGTACTAGAGATTGAACTCAGGGGCATTCGACCACGGAGCTACATCCCCAGCCCTATTTTGTGTTTTATGTAGAGACAGAGTCTCACTGAGTTGCTTAGTACCTCACTGTTACTGAGGCTGGCTTTGAACTCTCGATTCTCCTGTCTCAGCCTCCCTAAGTGCTGGGATTATGGGCTTGCGCCACTGCGCCGGGCTCCACCTCTTGATAATTCACACAAAACTTTGCAACTGACTCACTCCTCGAATAGCTTTATTGAAACATAATTTACATACAATAAAATACATCTATTTAAAGTGTTTCTATTTTAGTTTTTGGTATTGGACATTGAAGCCTGGGCCTTGCACATATTAAGCACATACTCTACCACTGAGCTACACTCCATCTCCTAAAATATTTTTAAATAGTCAGTGGTTTTTAGTATACTTATAAAATGATGTCATCAATACCACTCTCCAATTTCAGAACATTTTCTTCTCCCCAAATAGAAGCCCTGTGCCCATTATTACTTGCTGCTGTCCTGGCAACCACAATCTACTTTCTGGATCGTTTATATAAATGGAATCATACAACATATGGTCTTTTGTGTCTGTCTTCTTACATCTACATAATGTTTTCAATGTTCATCCATGTTGTAACATATATGAGGATCTCATGCCTTTTTATTGACAAATAATATTCCACTGGATAAATATATCACATTTGTTTATTCACCAACTAAAGGATAATTAGGCTGCTTCCATATTTTGGATATTATAAATAATGCTGCTACAAACATTCATGTATGAGTTTCTTTGTGGACATGTTTTCATTTTTCTTGGGTATATATATCGGTGAGTTACATACTCAGCTCCCTTTATTTTGAGACAGAGTCTCATTAAGTTGCCTGGACTGCTCTTGAACTTGGGATTCTCTTACTTTAGCCTGAGCATCTGTGATTATAGGTTTGCACCACACCTGGTTCCATGAATTTTTTGGTGGGGGGCAACTGGGGATTGAACCCAGGGGTGCTGAGCTGCATTCCCAGTCCTTTTTTATCTTTGAGACAGGGTCTTTTTTTTTTTTTTTTGGTACCAGGGATTGAACTCAGGGGTACTCAACCACTGAGCCACATCCCCAGCCCTATTTTGTGTTTTATGTAGAGACAGGGTCTCACTGAGTTGCTTAGCTCCTCCCTGTTGCTGAGGCTAGCTTTGAACTTGTGATTCTCCTGTCTCAGCCTCCCAAAGTGCTGGGATTACAAGCGTGAGCCACCACGCCTGGCTAAGACAGCATCTTGATAAATTGCTCATGCTGGCTTCGCACTTGTGATTCTCCTGCCTCAGCCTTCTGAGTTGCTGACATCGTAGGCGTGCACCGCCATGCTTAGCTTGGCTCCATGACTTCCTAAAAGGAGGACTCTTTGGCTATCTTCTTGGTCCTGAAGGATTATGAGAAATTGTAGGGCTAGGCACACATTAAGAGGCATCTATGGGAAACATATTTGGCCCTTTCTCAGCACTGTCTTGACTTGGGTTCTTTTTCTTTTCTCTCCCCCACCCCCACATTGCTAATAATATTTCTTACTGAGGCTTTACTAGCTACTACTGCTGTGTAACAAACATTTAAAAAATGCTGCTTAACACAACCATTTTGCAGGGCGTGGTGGCACACACTTGTAATCTCAGTGGCTCCGGAGGCTAAGGCAGGAGGATTGTGAGTTCAAAGCCAGATTCAGCAAAAACAAGGTGCTAAGCAACTCAGTGAGACCTTGTTTCTAAATAAAATGCAGAACAGTGCTAAGGATATGGCTCAGTGGTTGAGCGCCTCCAAGTTCAATCCCTGGTACCCCCCCAAAAAACAAACAAAAACAACCATTTTGTACCACACTAGAACAAGCTAAGGAATATGATAACTAAATGCAGTACTTGATCCTAGATGGGATCCTGTATTGGAGGGGAAAAGTGTTCTAAAGGACATTATCGAGTCAACAAAGTTGGAATATGAATTGTGGATTAGACAAAAGTATTCCTATCAGTGTTAGATTCACTAAAGCTGACACATAAGAGAGAGATAAGAATGATAAAGCAAATGGAGTAAAAATGAGTATAAAGGGTATGTGGATATTCTTTGTATTTTGTATGTTGAAATTATTCCCAAATAAAAACTTTTAAAAAACACATTCAGGAAAACTGTGTTCCTAGTATGAAAGAGACCCTGAATTTAGTCCCCACAACATACACACACACACTCACATAAAAAATGCACAAATTGGCTTATAATTTTATTTTGCTCATGGTTTTGTGCACCAGGAATTCAGAAAGGGCTGGGTTGGGTAGTTCTTTTGCAGTCTGTCATGCAATTACAATCAGGTGCCAGCAGAGGCTGCAGTCATCTGCAGGCTCTATTAGGCTGGGGTTTGGGGGTTCCCAGAACTTCACTTAGATGATCAGCAATTGATGCTGATGGTCTGGTGGGAGCTCAGGGGGATTTGTGACTGGCATGCCTGCTTGTGGCTTGTCTAGCACAAGAGTCATATGGTAATCAGATTACTTACCTTGTTTCTCCTAGAGCAAGAATCCCAAGGGAACAGGTGAATGCTATATGCTCTCTTCTGATCTAGTCTTGGAAATCAGGCAGCATCTCTTTTGCCACATTCTACTGGCTCCAAGCTAGACACTAAGAGTGTCCCAGAACTTACTATCATGTTCCAAACCACCATAAATGCTTATTACATGCCAGCACTCTTTTAGATGATTTATACATATTAATTCATTTGTTTCTTATTAAAATCCCCATGAAGGAGGTAGTCTTATTGATTTTTTGGGGGGGGTACTGGAGATTGAATTCAGGGGCACTCAACCACTGAGCCACATCCCCAGCCCTATTTTGTGTTTTATGTAGAGACAGGGTCTCACTGAGTTGCTTAGTGCCTCACCATTGCTGAGGCTGGCTTTGAACTCACAATTCTCCTGTCTCAGCCTCCGTAAGTGCTGGGATTACAGGCTTGTACCACCGCGCCTGGCTTACTGTCCTGATTTTAAAGAGGAAACTTAGGTACAGAGGTTAAGTTCCCTTCAACACACCATTAGTGAAAGAGATAGGATTTGATTTAGTCTGGTCCCAGAGCCCCATGGCCTTAATCACTAACTTGCACTGCCTCTACACAGAGCTGTGATTACTGTTACATTTGGTTAACATGACATACACATAGATAATTACTTTTCATTCACAATCACTGGAATGTAAACTCAAAGAACACATTTAAAATTATATGACACAATTCTTTCCTCCTAGCTCTGTGGTTGCCTGTGTGGTTTCCTTTTGCTGGAATTCCTTTCTTTCAATTATTCCTCTGTCTATATTATTTATTCTCCAGGTCTTTTCAGAAGGCTTCCTTGACTACTCAACTCCTGTGTGAGTGCTTCTCCATCCGGCACACATGCCACATGGTGCTCATGTAGTTGCAGCTTTTGTCCTTTGCATTATGATCTTATTGTCTTGACTGTGTCCTCCATTGGACTCTAAGTTCCTTTGAGGTCAGGGACAAATATGTGTGCACGAAAGGATCTCTAGCATTGAGCATGGTGCCTTGTGCGTAGTATCATGTCACTAAGTACAAACTAATCTTTTGCACTCACACTCATCATATGTAATTACTCAGAAAAACAGCCACTAAGACACTGTACTGACACACACAAAACCTGTCATTTTCATTCCTGTCCATGTAAACTCAATCACTGTGATTTATTCCCCATGCTCAGTCATTGTCACATTCCTCACACGCTGTCACCACCACTAGTCCATCACACACTCAATTACCGTGACAGTTCTAATCCACAATCACTGCCACATACTGTTTTTTACACAAGTATAGTCACCATCTGCACTCTTAAAGCAGGATATTTACTCTCCTTCAAGCTGAGTTAATATGACAACAGTTCTATTTTTCACATTCGCTGTCACATGTTGTGTTTTTCATCCACACCATCCCTGACATATACAATTATGGTCACACACCGTCTTACTGTCTTTTTCCCACTCCCCCTTATCACCCTCTGCCACACTCAACGCATACATTCACTGGCCAGGGCTGAAGTGGCACGTCTGTGGGGTCTGCTGCACGGGTCGACTCCAGAATCTCAGCCCAGGCGGGCGCGGCCGCGCCCCGCCCCCTCATGCATATGCAGCACCTCGGCCTGGCAGCCCGGCCCCCAGACGGCCATTTGTAGCGGCGCTGGAGGCTGCGTTCGGCAGGCGCTGCGGTGAAGCGTAGAGGAGCGCGCTCCCGGCCCCTGCAGCCCCTGACCCCTACACTCAGTCGGCTCCTCCGCGCCTCGGGCGGCACCCGGCCAGCCCTAGGGCCCGCGCCGCCGCGCCAAGAGTCCTTCCCGGCAGCTCCCGGCGTCCGGGACCCCCTCCCGGCCGCTCGCCCGCAGCCGGCCATCCGCACACGTCCCTGAAGCCGGGCCTAGGGCGGGCGGCGGCGGCTCGGCGCGGCGCAGCCGGGCTGGGCTCCGCGGCGTCCCCATGGCCGCGGCGGGCTGGCGAGACGGCTCCGGCCAGGAGAAGTACCGGCTCGTGGTGGTCGGCGGGGGCGGCGTGGGCAAGTCGGCGCTCACCATCCAGTTCATCCAGGTGCCTGGAGCGGGCCTGCGGGGGCACCGGGGCGGCGGCGGGCGGGGGCTCGCGCTACCTGTGGCGGGGCGGCCGCCGCGACCCCGCCCCGGAGGCGCCGCGCGGGCCGGGGGCAGGCGGGCTGCGGGCGCGGGGCCGGCTCTGTGCCTCTACCCTGCGGCCGCGGCGCCGCGCCCCTGCCTGCCCGGCGCCCCGGCGCGGCGTCCCGGGAGTCGGGCTTCTCAGGAATGTGGCCGGGAGGGCGGAGCTGGCAGGGTGGGAAGCGCCGTTCCACCTTATCGCTTCGACCGAGGCCGGAGACCTACGGGAGCGGCAGCGCGGCGGAGCCAGGCTTCCTGCCCTGAGGGCCCGGGCGTCGGGCGCGTTCGGGAGCCCGAACTCCGCGCGCTGCGCCTCAGCCGCACGCCGCTGCCTTTGGCGCCGTCGGTGCGATCGCGGTGGCCACTTGGCCGCGGCTCTGCGCGGTTCGAGCTGGAGCTGCCCGCTTCAAGCGGTGTGTTTTTCTTTGTGTGTGTTTGCGCTTTCCTTACAAGTAGTCTCTTAGGTAATATGTCCGGGTGGGAGTGTTTGATAAAGCCCCAGGGAAATGGTGGCTTCGAGGAAGTTAAAAATGTGCTTTAATAGGGGCGAGACCATTTCCTAGGAATTCCTAGTACTTTCCTGCTTCTCGTTGTGCCAAGGTGAAGTTTGGAATGAGCCAGACTAGGAGATGAGGGTGTAGTGCGTTCCGTATTCTAACCACCCTTTTCCCCACCCCCACCCCGTGTGGTTGCTGGAGGGGAAAGTCGGGTTGTGTTTAAAAAAAGGGAGAGGATGTGGAATTCTTCATTCTTAGAATTTGCTTTTGGTGAGAGATTTGAGTAATCTTTTTAGGGATTTTAAAAAAAGAAAACTCAGATATCTTCCCCCTGCTTTTGTCAACGTAAAAGGTGTGGCATATGCAGCGAGAGAACGAAGGTACCCTGCTCTACCAGGTAACAAAGATATTTTCACTGTGCCAAGAGTACTGATGACAAAATATTTTTTCTGATTCCTCTTTCACCTATTTGTCGCTAATTGGGTTAAATACCCATTTCATTAAAAACCTATAATGTTTATAGTGACATTAAAATGCCAAGTACTGTAACATAAATGTGAGTATCACTTTTGTCGTGGAATAAATGAACAGTAATTACTGCTATAGTATCCCATGGAATTAAAAATTGCTGCTAAAACCTTTGTAGCCAGGAAGATATGTAATGAGCCTTTACAGCATGCTCATTAGTGGGTTAAAAAAAAAAAAAGTCACACTAAGAGGTGAGACTGGTTTAAGTTTAGCAGGCAGAATGGGGATGCTGTCACATTGCTGTTTCCCCAAGGCCAAGAGAGACTTTTAAGTAACTGATAGCAAAGCAAAACAATTTATAGCTAACCCTTTTCCTCGGTAAATAGCTTGATGGTTGGTGTTGGGGGGAGTCAAAGAGTGGGAGGACAATCTGGGTTCCAGTATCAATGACTAATGTTAGTTTAAGATTTAAACCAAAAACATTTAAGTTGTTTTGAGAGAGGGATCATCTGAAAGTAATTGAATGTATAAGTTAATGATTTAAACAAGGTATGGGAACTTTTGGTTTTGAAAGTAGTATTAGAAACCATGAGGATAATGGTAATTGCTATCTTCCTAATGATTTTGTAGAATTCATTTATTAAAGAAGTACTTTTTTAGCCAGGCGTGGTGCCGCTCGGCTTGAGAGGCAGAGGCAGGAGGATCCTAGTTCAAAGCCAGCTTCAGCAAAAGCGAGGCACTAAGCAACTGAGTGAGACCCTGTCTTTAAATAAAAAATACAGAATAGGGCTGGGGATGTGGCTCAGTGGTGGAGTGCTCCTGAGTTCAATCCCTGGTACCCCTCTCCCCCTGCAATAATACTTCCTTTATGAGTAGTATAGTATTTGAATGTACTAGATGATAACAGATAAGTAAAAGTATGCATGAGAAAGACATCTATATATATACACACACACTTAACATATACATAAAGAGTATGAACTTTTTGTCATACAGACTTGAGTATCTTTTGCTTTGTCATTTTATTGGCTGTGAGAACACTGCCAAATATTTAGCTTCTCCGAGCCTCAATTTTCTTGTCTGTAAAATGGGTTTCATTATGCATTCTGTATAACTTATAAATTATGAGAAAGGTCTTAATTTTGTGCCTAGCATGTGGTATGTGCTCTGTTAATGGTAGCCATTTTTATAAGTGTATGTTCAGTTTGTAACATGTTTAAATGCAAAAGGAATCCAGATTTGGAAAAGCCAGTTAGGGAAGGATTAATAAAACACTATGTATGGGCCTAGGAGTGTAGCTTAGTGGTAGCGCTAACCTAGCATGTTAAAGATGCTGGTTCTATCCTCAGCACATCAAAGGGAGTCGGGGGAGCACAATGTAGTTTATTGGTGGGAAAAATGGAAATGTCATATGTGAGTATGGGGATGATGATGTGTTAGCTTGGAAAGAGGAGGCAGGCAGGGATGGTGGGAATGAGATAGGTGACTTGGGGCCAGTGAAATCGGAACATAGCCCTAAAGTTGAGGCTTTCTGGAGAAGGGAACAGAAACCTAGCTATGCCATTTGCTCCATAAGTAACTTGCTTAGACAAGTTACTTCTCTGTACCTCAGCTTTCTTCTTTGTAAACTGGGGAAATATAATGTACAACATTCAGTGGTGCAAATTAAATGAGTTAACATACGCCAAGGCTTAGAACAATGTCTAGTACATAGTAAGGCTACATATGTTGTTCTTGTTATTATTTTGGTTACTGGGGATTGAGCCCAGGGACACTCTACCATTGAGATACATTTCCAGCTCTTTAAAAAAATTTTTTTTTTAAATTGTAGATGGATACAAGTATCTTTATTTATTTTTATGTGGTGCTGAGGATCAAACCCAGTGCCTCACGCATGTGAGGCAAGCGCTCTACCACTCAGCTACAACCCCAGCCCCATTTCCAGGCCTTTTTATTTTGTGTTTTGAGACTGGGTCACACTAAATTGCCAAGGCTGACCTCAAATTTGCAGTCTCTTGCCATTCTTTGATGAGTTGCTGGCTGGGATTACAAGGGTGTGCCACTGAGCCTGGCATTATGTTATTCTTAGATTATGGAACTGAAGTGTTTATCATCTGTATTAACAGAACTGCTATTTATTGTTTGACACTGGGGAGTTAAAATTCATTCTATTGTAATTAGTAGTAGATAGAGACTGGAGGGAGAGGAGAGAGCAGGAGAATAATCATTTTAAACAAGGAAGTTCTTTTTGTTATTAGTTATAGATTAGAGTGGCACAAATTATGGTCCTTTTTAATTTTTTTTAAATTTTAGTTTTGACACAGCCAGGTTTCCCAGGCAGGCCTCAAATTTGTGATCCTCCTGAGTAGCTGGAATTATAAGCATGGGCCCCTGTGCTGGCTTCTCTATGTACTTTTAAAGACTTTGGAAATATTACACTGTTTTTATAGATTTCAATATATGTTTTCTATCTTGTTTATTTTATTTTTTGTGGTGCCTAGAATCAAACCCAGAAACTTGTACATGCTAGGCATGCACTCTACCACTGAGCTACATTTCCAACCCTTTACTTTGTTACCTTGAGCAGAAAAAGTATAATAAACAAATGGTAAATTTAAAAACAACTTTGCCTCTAGCCCTTTCTTTGACTTTAGATTTAGTTGTTACCTTTAGTGTATATGAAGAGCTGCAAAATTAGGAAATCACAGTAATAAATTGAAATGTCTTTTCCACACTCCCTCCCCTGATTGGGGGGGGGGGGGAGAGTTAAACAAAGGAGTGCTTTACCACTGACCTACATCCCCAGTCCTTTTTAGTTTATTTTGAAACAGGGTCTTGCTAAATTGCTATGGCTGGCTTTGAACTTGGAATCCTTCTGCTTCAGCCTCCCAAATTGCTGGGATTACAGGCATGTACCATTGTTCCTGGCTGCCTTTTCTGCTTTAAAAATGAAT
This sequence comes from Xerus rutilus, assembly GCA_028644305.1. Lineage (NCBI taxonomy): Eukaryota > Metazoa > Chordata > Mammalia > Rodentia > Sciuridae > Xerus > Xerus rutilus. The sequence continues at coordinate 43,436,151 of CM053399.1, forward strand.
ACAGCAATTGGGTGAGGTGATACATGCTTGTAATCCCAGTGACTCTGGATGCTGAGGCAGGAAGATTGCAAGTTCAAGGCTGGTCTCAGCAACTTAGTGAGACCCAGACTCTAAGCAATTTAGGGAGACCCTGTCTCAGAATAAAAAGGGCTGGGGTTGTGGCTCAGTGGTTAAGTGCCCCTGGGTTCAATCCCGATCACCAAAAAAATTCAAAAAAGCCATAAAGTGTATGTGATAAAAATATAAATTATTGTTATTTAGAGTATGTGTACGTAATCTCCCTGTTTCTGATGTTTATAGTTGTTTGTGAAAAACATTTTAAGTTCTCTTGGTAAATAGAATACCAAAGTTATGAGTAAATTCTGGTTAGGACATGATTTTGACATTATACAGAGTGGAAGGGAGAGATAGTTTGATATTGGGGTCTTTTTTTCCCCCCCAGTACTGGAAATTTAATCCAGGGGTGCTCTACCATTGAGCTATGTCTCTAGTCCTTTTCATTTGTTATTTTGAAGCAGGGTCTTGCTAAATTGCTGACACTTACCTTGAACTTGCCATTCTCCTTACCCAGCCACCCAAATCATTGGATTACAGATACATACCACCACATATTTGAGTTCTTATCTCCCTAACCAGGTCACTCTGGTAGACTCAGTCTCCTTTAAGTTCTTCATGACTTAAGTTCTCCATAAAATCTTGGGTTTGGTTGAACAGATTTCTGCATCTTTGAAATTCTTACTGTGGTCAAGATTCTTAGGTTCTCCTAACCTCAGTTCCCCATTTGAACAGGGAGAATAACAGTACCCTTAGGATTTTTGGAGTAAATAAATAAATGCCTGCAAATCGTTCAGTTCAGTGCCATCTACTAAGTTACTAATGATTGTTATCTGGTTTTCTTTGCTATTCTTACTTCTGTATCTTGATGTTCTTCCAAAACAATTTGTAATTTTTCATTTTTCCTCAACATAGTCTCGTCTATTATGTCTAGACTACCCTTCCCAACCCCATATACCTCCTCCTTCTCATTTCTGTCTTGTATTTAAGTGATGAAGATTGATTTAATTTTGAGTTTGGAAAAGCTTTTTTTGTGGGGAATTAATTTTAAGAAATAATGGGATGGAGTATAGCTCAGTGGTATAGCATGTGCTTATTAGCATGTGCCAGGTCCTGGGTTAAATTACCATGACAAAAAAAGAAAAGAAAAAATAATGGACTAATCATTGGATTTTGAATTAGTGCTTCACCTGAAAACTCTGAGAATAGAATATACATGTTTTACAGATTTAAAGAGAGATGTTTCTCAATTTCTCTCTCTTTCTTTCCTCCCCTATACTGGGGATTGAATAGGGTGCTCTACCACTAAGCTGTGTCTCCAGCTCTTTTTTTTTTTTTTGTACCAGGGATTGAACTCAGGGGTATTTGACTACTGAGCCACATCCCCAGCCCTGTTTTGTGTTTTATTTAGAGACAGGGTATCACTGAATTGCTCAGCGCCTCATTGTTGCTGAGGTTGGCTTGGTACTCGTGATTCCCCTGTCTCAGCCTCCCAAAGTGCTGGGATTACAGGTGTGTGCCACCACGCCTGGCTCCCCAGCTCTTTTTTATCTTATTTTGAGGTAGGGTTTTTCTAAATTGCTCAGGTTGGCCTTGAATTTGGGCTCCTCCTGCCTCAGCCTTCTGAGGAACTGAGATTACAGGTGTATGCCACTGTGCCCAGCTCCAGTTTCTATTATTTTTTAGCATCCAAACTTTTTATTGAGCAGTTCGTCAGAATTTGAGCTCTGTAGGGGTTAGCTAATTTGTTATATCTGGAGTTTTAGCCTTAAAATCTGTTAGTGTTGACCTGATTCAAACATTGCTATTTACCTAGAGTTTATCTTTTGCTAAGTATTTTTTTCATTGCTTTTTCCTGGGAGCAGAGATCTGGAGAGATTTCAGGACTCCCTTATTTGTGTTAATAATTACTTGATTCATGTGTCAAGGTTGTGAGTTTAAATTCCTGAATTATTATTCCATTTCTACATCTTTTTAAAAAATTTATCTTTCTTTTTAAAAAAGAATTTTTTATTTATTCATTTTTATGTGATGCTAAGGATTGAACCCACTGCCTCACACATGCTAGGCAAGCACTCTGTCACTGAGCTACAGCCCCAGGCCCCCCCTATTTCTACATCTTACAGATCTTTAATTAGAAGATACTTGCACTGTTAATTATTATTATTATTATTATTAATTTATTTATTTGTTGGTACTGAGAATTGAACTCAGGGGTACTCAGCCACTGAGCCACATTCCCAGCCCTATTTTATATTTAGAGACTCAGGGTCTCATTGAGTTGCTTAGTGCCTGGCTTTTGCTGAGGCTGTCTTTGAGCTTTCCATCCTTTTGCGTCAGCCTCCTGGAACACTGCTAATTTTTATCTATGAATTTTTTGCAAGTTTTTTTAAAAACACTTTTTGAGAGTAATTTACAAAGGAAATGTTAGCATTGAAAAGACACTTCTCCCAGTGGTAGTAGATTTTGTTTTTTTTTGGTACTGGAGATTGAACGCAGGGGCACTCCACCACTGAGCCACATCCCCAGCCCTATTTTTGTGTCTTATGTAGAGACAGGGTCTCACTGAGTTGCTTAGTGCCTCGCCGTTTGCTGAGGCAGGCTTTGAACTCGCAATTTTCCTGTCTCAGCCTCCCTAAGTGCTGGGATTACAGGCTTGGGCCACCGCGCCCAGGTGATCTTCTTGTTTTGATAACAGTTGAAATGGTCCTGCAGACTATATCCTGCAGGATGTAAATTTATACCCTGCTGGGATATAAATTCTAGGCACTCAGGGAAGAACATTTTCTTACAGAAGTTGACTGCTTTTGTCAGAGAAAGCGGAAGGAAATTTTAAGTTGAGTGTCTTGATTTTAAACTTTGTGTGGATGTTTGCATATGTGTGCAATTCTAGCAATTTGGGACTCTGAGACAGGAGGATCACAAGTTCTGTGTCAGCCTTCTGCAATTTAGTGAGAACATGTCTCAAAATAAAAAAATAGATCTGGGAATGTAGCTTGTGGTAGTGCATCCCTGGGTTTAATCCCCAGTATGTGTCAGGGGAATTGTAGAATTATGAATATGTGTTAAAATGCTATCTGATGATGCTTTCTTAAAAAAGCTACCTACATTTCTCAGATGCCAACATTTTACTATATTTGCTTTATTCCTGCAGTCTACACACATTAAAAAAAATCATTGGCATGTAAAGTGACATGTCCTCCACCCCATCCTTAACAATCTGTTGTTATATTCTAAGAACAAGGGCGTTTGCTTACATAAACACCATCTAATAACCCAAACCAGAAATTAACATTTATGTATTATTATTACCTAATATGTGGATTTTGTTAATTGTCCCAATAATACCTTTTATAGCAAAAGAAGATTACATGATACATTTTATATCCATGTCTTCTTTAATTTGGAACATTTTTTTAGTTTCTTAAAGAGTGCGAATTAGTTATTTGTAGAGTCTCCTCAATTTGGATTTGACTAATGTTTATTCATGATTAAGTTCAGGTTATGTGTGTTGAGGGGGCAGGAATAACAAATGATGTGTTCTCAGTGCGTTACATTAGGAGACATGAGATTATATGTTAACCTTTTGGTTCAACAATCCCAAATCTAGTATTTTACCCTGAAGATATATTTCCAGCAATGTGAAAATAACATGCACAAGATTGTGGCATTGTTTGTAATTGCAAAAATTAAAGCAACCTGCTAGGTAGGAGGAGTTGAGTAACATGATACATTCACCCACTGGAGCATTATTCAGCTGTAATAAAGAATGGGAAAGGCCTTGAACTATGGAGTGCTTTCTAAGGTACATGGTTCAGTGAAAAAAGTAAAGTGGGAAAGTATAAACAGGAGGCTTTAATATATACTGTAGAAAAGAAGGGGAAATAAGAAAATACATATGTATTTGCTCATGGGGGCAAAACTAAAAGAAGAATACGTGAGAGAGTGGTTACCTGGAGAGGGTGAGTAGGAGTGAGGTGGAAGAGGGAATGGGGACAGTGATCCTTCTGACTTTTGGAACCATGTTAATGTTTCACATACTGTATATAAATAGCAAACAGCAATAGATGAAGAAAGTAAATGTTATGTGAAATACAAACAAGTGATCTGAACCTTATTTAGGTTAACTTCTGTACCCAGTATTTGTACTATGCCCTCAGGATAAAGACAAAAAGAACTTGAAGCAAAGGTTGAACTAGTTGATAGTTTTTTTTTTGTTTTGTTTTGTTTTTTTTTGGTTACAGCGGCATGGGTTTGCAATTGTATGGTGTTTTTCTGTACTGAGATTAGCAAATAAGTAAACATATTTTGGAAAATGGGAGCAGTTTCTCACCATTGGTGGAAAGGAGCTATAAACGTGGAAAGGGTGAAGGTGAGAATAAACTGATATTTGACTGAAATTGGAGATATTGGTTTAAACTTTTAAAAGTACATAGATAGAAAAATACAGTACATGTATGTGGATACACATGCACATTTATACATTTTTCTTCCAGTTCCATTTATAGCGCCCAGAAACAGTGACACCTTGTTAGCATTGAGACCACCTAGCACCAGATCTTCGTTTCTAAATAGCATTCTCTATTAGAAAGAACCTTAGAGAAATGTCTGATTCCAGAGCTGTGGTAGGAAGAAATACTAGATGAGCCTGTAGTGTCTAGTATTTTCAAAAAGCAAGGAATTTCTTAAAAAAATAAAAAAAAAAGATGGAGATGATGGGGACTCCCATTGGCTTACTAGGGGACAGTTTAATAATTGAAATAATAATTGAATACTCCATGATGATAAATGACTGAGAAATTCTTTTTTTTTTTTCTGAGAAGTTCTTGATGTAGAATTCAGACTAATGAATAAAAATTCAAGATACAGTGGAACTTTTTGACAATCTCTCTTTTTTTTTGTATTGGGGGTTGAACCAGGGGTGCTTAATCACTGAGCTATATCCCCAGCCCCACTAGGCAATCTAATCTTATGGGATCACAGTTGTATATACAATCTGTTGTTGACAGAACTTAACTACTTGGTTATGCTAATGAAATGTAGTCTTTTTAATTACCTTAGCTGGGTATTGAATGAATTTAGGCTTCAAAGGAATCAAGTTGGGCTTACTTCCTCTCTGTTTAAAGTGAAAACCTAATTTTATAGCCAGATATCTTGGAAGGAAACTGTTGATAAATTTTGGCCATGAACTCTTTTTTTTAAAACTTTTTTTAGTTGTAGATGGACACAATATCTTTTATTTTTATTTATTCATTTTTATGTGGTGCTGAGGATTGAACCCTGTGCCCCACGCACAAGCGCTCTACCACTGAGCCACAATCCCAGCCCCTGGGCCATGAACTCTTTTAAAGTTAGCATAACAGCTCCTTCCTTTTATACCAAATATCTTTTGCTATGTAGATGTATTTTATTTTTTTCTATGTTCTTTTTTTCTTTTTTTTCTACTGGGATTTAATCTTAAAATTATTCATTTTCTTTCTTTTTTTTTTAAATATTTTTTTAGTTGTAGATGGACACAATGTCTTTATTTTATTGCTTTGTACGTGGTGCTGAGGATCGAACCCAGGGCCTCACGCTTGCAAGGCAAGCGCTCTACCGCTGAGCTACAATCCCAGCCCCTTCTTTCTTTCCTTTTTTTTGGTACCAGGGATTGAACCCAGGGGTACTTTACCACTGAGCCACATCTCCAACCCTTTTATATTTATTTTGTGTGTGTGTGTATATATATGTGTGTGTGTATGTGTATGTGTGTGTGTATATAAATTTTTATATATATAAATAAATATATATAATAAATTATATATATATAAATTTATATATATATAATTTTTTTTGTACCGGGGATTGAATTCAGGGGTACTCGATCACTGAGCCACATCCCCAGCCCTATTTTGAATTTTATTTAGAGACAGGGTCTCGTTGAGTTCTTAGCACCTCACTTTTGCTAAGGCTGGCTTTGAACTATTTTGATCCTCCTGCCTTCCCTTCCCGAGCTGCTAAGATTATAGGCATATGCCACCATGCTTGGCTAGTGTCCTTATTTAAAACAACCAAATGTGAGCTGGGTGTGGTGGAACACCTCTGTAACCTCAGCTACTCTGGAAGCTGAGGCAAGAGGATTGCAAATTCTGGGCCAGCCTCTGCAACTTGATGAGACCCTGTCTTAAAATAAAATAAAATAATCAAGGATATAATTCAGTGGGAGTGTTTGCTTGCATGTTTGAGGCCCAGAGTTCCTCAAGTTTCTGTTCTGCAGAAATAACTTTTCTGTTTGTAGGCTTACGGTATTCACTTATCATTGAAAATGGGAACATTTATCAGGATGTAACTAGAAGTTTTTCTCTGTTCACTAGTTTCCCCAGGGAAAGGATGAAACACTTAAGGTCTGGGAATATTTTCATTTTTAGCATCATTTTCTCAATTATCTTTTGACATACCCACTATTTGTGCATTGGTTCTCTGAAAAAAATTGTTTTTTTTGCTATGTCGAGGTATATCCTCAGTGTTTTGTAATATTCATTCATGTTCTAAGTTAATGAAAAGAATAAGCTACTCTTTATTCTAGGAAAATTTGTTAAATTTAAATCTCAGATTTAATGCCCTTGACTGAAAAGTCAAGATATTAAGTTTGATATTAAATAGTGGTAATGTTTTCTTAAGGCCACAAAACTTGTATTTTTCTTAATCTTGATACTGTTAAATAAAGGGTAGGGGTTTTTGTTTGTGGAGAAGAATATGTCTATATTTCTTTTTGCTCATGAAGTTGATTTTGGTGTTGGAAGTGAAGAACTGGTCATCCCTCAGAATTGCTTTAGGCTACTGAGATTTCCGTTCTGTTCTGTTGCAGAAGGGCAGATTGATACTGGGAGGTTTTGAAATTTTTGGACAGTATCAGTAGGGTTTCAACAAATGAGTGATTCTTTTAAATCCTAAAACATTCAGCCTATTCTGAACTGTTGGCTGAGAGGTATTATTTTAGAGAATGGTTGAAAGGGATAGCTTTTTTTTTTTTTAAAAAAACTGTTGGAGATCATACTCAGGGCCTGGCACATGCTAGGCAAGTGCTCCACCAGTGAGGTATATTTTCAGCCCAGTTTTTAAAATCCTTTACGTCTCAGCTTTCTGCACTGAGACAAGTGGAAAAGACTAGGGAGACAGGTTTGTGTGTGTGCATGCACACACATCTCTAAAATGTGAATCACAGCACAAGTTTTCTTGCTGTAGATATAGAAAATGGAATGGCCTAGAAACAAAAGGAATTCTTTAGAGAGTTTGTGTATGTGTTTGTGTTTGTGGATGTAACCTGAAGTATGCTTATATTGCATTGAATATTATGATAGTTACCTTTTTGCATGATTTTATATGTAAACTTCACTGTTGCTTTTCTTCTTTTTTTCTAAAATGGAATTAATTGCCATGTGTTTCTCACTGTAGTACTTCTAGGGAATTATATGCTATAATTTATAATTTTAAAGGCATTTTAAAGGAATTCTGGTGAGAGTGTTTTCCAAATGTGATACTATCACCCTGTAATCTATGATATAATATCAATTTTTTTTTTTTTTTTTGAGTGCTAGGGACTGAACTCAGGGGCCATTTACCACTGAGCTACATCACCAGACCTTTTTTATTTTTTGAGACAGGCCTTTGCTAAGTTGCTTAGGCTGAGGCTGGCCTCAAAGTTGGGGTCCTCCTGCCTCAGCATCCAGAGTCATTGGGATTTTAGGCATGTGCCACTGTGCTTGGCTTGGAATCTTCAGTGTAATTAATGACCTTTGGAAAGGTATTGCAAGGCTGATTTTGTGTTGTTTATTTTGAAATGAAATCTTGTACTTTTTGCTTTTTTCTAGAATAATTTGTAATTTCAGTTTGGATATCACCTTAGTTTTTAAATAATTAAAATTTTTATTGGTGCATTATAATTATACATAGTAGTTGGATTCATTGTGCCATATTTGGGATATTTCCCATAAATTTGGGAAAAGGTTGGATGGGTTCTTCTCAAGGCCTTGGGAATGCTATACAAGTGTTCTACCACTGAGCTATGACCTCAGCCCTTTGTAAAATTTTATTTAGAGAGTCACTAAATTGAGAAGGTTGGCCCAGAATTTGTGATCCTTCTGCCTTCATTTCGTCTCCCAAGTAGCTGGAATTATAGATGCCTATGCCACCTCACCAGTTTGACTGTGTCCATTTGATTATAGATTTCTTGCTTCGTTGGGTTAAAGTAAAAAATATATAAAATCTCTGTTTTAGTACATTTAAGAATTTTTTTCAGCCAGGCTTAGTGGTACATACCTATAATCTCAGCTACTTGTTCTGGGTTCAATTCTTAGTACTGCTGGCGTGAGGGTGGAGGGGTGGAGGACAAAATAAAAAGCAGCTTGGGAGACTGAGGCAGAACGCTCACAAGTTCAGTGCCAGCCTCAGCAATTTAGTGAAACCTTGTCTCCAAAAAAAAGAAAGAAAAAAATAATTGCATTTGTTTTTTGTAGT
>CM053399.1:43445200-43465347 GCA_028644305.1 Xerus rutilus
TGGTACTGGGGATTGAACTCAGGGGTACTCAACCACTGAGCCACATCCCCAGCCCTATTTTGTGTTTTATGTAGAGACAGGGTCTCACTGAGTCGCTTAGCGCCTCGCCATTGCTGAGGCTGGCTTTGAACTCGCGATTCTCCTGTCTCAGCCTCCCTAAGTGCTGGGATTACAGGCTTGAGCCACCGCGCCCGGCTGCCCTTTTTTCGTGCATATTTAATCTGTGAGGCTCTGAAATACTTTTATGAAATCTTTTGTAAAGATTTAATTTTAAAAAAAATTTTTTTAACACTTTTTTTATAATGTTGTTGTATTTTTTATACCTTTATTTTATTTGTTTATATTTATGTGGTGCTGAGGATCGAACCCAGTGCCTCACGCATGCTAGGCAAGAGCTCAACCACTGAGCTACAGTCCCAGCCCTAAAGATTTAATTTTTTCTATGCAACTCTAATTTTGCTTTTCTTTGATGGTATATTATTTATTATATAAAATTTAGAATGATTAAATCTTTGTATCTTCTATCATTAAATAGTATCATTCTTATGTATTTTACCTGGATTTCATCCTATAATATTTATATTGCTATTCCTGCTTTTTGTGTTTGTATGCATTTGCTTGACTTTACTGGTATTTAACATTTTTCAACTTTTTTTTTGTACCAGGGATTTAACCCAGAGGGGCTTAACTACTGAGCCACATCCCCAGCCCTTTTTTATATTTTATTTAGAGACAGAGTTTCATTGAGTTGCTTAGTGCCTTGCCAAGTTGCTTTTTTCAACTTTTGTGAATAGTATATAATGTTTCAAAATCAAATCTGAGATTCTCTTTTAGTGGAGGAATCTAGCAATTTGTGAAATCTGGGCAAATTTGTTTTTTTTCCTTTTTTTCTACCTTATATTTTTTGTTTTTAACCTTTAATCTTTATTTCTACAGACTTGAGCAAGTTTGTTTATATAATTTTATTTCTCTTGTGTTGGGAGTATGAAAGTGGAGTTTATTTCAAAAGTAGAGGTTATTTCTGAGGAACTTAGTTTCTTGTGATTGCTTTTGTTATAGTCATAAGTAGTCTAATGAAATTAAACAATACAGCTTCCGTGTTTTTGTTTTTAAAGAATCCTAGGCATGGACAAATTTATATTGTTTGTCTAAGAAGTAGCTACTTATGAGTCAGATTTGGGTCTTGGTTCAACTGCTATATGACTTTGAGGCTATGGACAAGTCAGTTCACTTTTTTGGGTTCAGTTTCTTCATTTTTCAAACATAAGATTTGAAGTAGGGAAAGATTCTATGTCTGATTGGCCTTGGCAATATTTAAAACCCTGTGAACACTTGGATGTAAACAAATATTTTAGTAGAGGACTTTGTATCTTTTGTGTGTGTGTGTTGCTTGGGGATTGAACCCAGGGGCTCACAAATGGTAGGCAAGTGCTTTGCCACTGAAGTTCATGCTCAATCCGTTTACTCGCCTCCCCCCCCCCCCCCATACTGAGGATTGAACTCAGGAATATTGACCACTGAGCCACATCCCAAGGCCTATTTTTGTGTTTTATTTAGAGACAGGTCTGACTGAGTTGCTTAGCGCCTCGCTTTTGCCTAGTCTGGCTTTGAACTCGTGATTCTCTTGTTTCAGCCTCCCAAAGTGCTGGGATTGCAGGTGTGCGCCACCACACCTGGCTCCGTTTACATTTTATTTTGAGACAGGATCTCTGTAAAATGCCCAGGCTAGCCTGGAACTTCAGCCTGTCTCAGGCAACTGAGCAGCTGGGATTATAGGTCTATGGGCCTCTGTGCCTAGTTTAAGACTTTGTGTCTTTTTAGATTGCTTGGCCTGAATGTATGTCTCTTAGTTGCATTTGTTTGTACACTTTGTTCTTCATGTTTAGATTTTGAGAATCGGACCAGGAATACATTTGTTACATAGAATTAAGTGCAGAGCAAAATATTTATTGCTATCTATTAATTGCTAATATTAGGTCTTAAACAGGAAATAGGAAATAATTGGGGAAAAGATATTAGGAAAGATGAGTAATATCTATTCTAGGATAGCTTCATAACAGCTTCTTTTTAAAAAAAATTTTTTTTAGTTGTAGATGGACACACAATATCTTTATTTTTATGTGGTGCTGAAGATTGAACCCAGTGCCTCACGCCTGCGAGGCAAGCGCTCTACCACTGAGCCACAATCCCAGCCCCATAATAGCTTCTTAATGAAGAAAGCAAAGAATAGGTTTTCATTTTTAAATTTCAGAGCATCTCTGAAATGAAAAGATCACATATGGCAGATGCACATTTGAATCTTGAATTTTAGAAGTTTTAGCAATTGATTCATAAGCATTCAGTTTTATCCAAAAGTCTTTGGACATGGTAGTCTTAATTTCTGTCTGGAAATTCTGACTCAGGAAATGTGAAACAGACTTGAGGGTAGTGTCTTAAGGAGTTACTACTTTTGTCTTATTTCCTGGTGGGTTTTCTCCTAATGCCTTGTTTTTGGTTAAATGATGACATGTGGTTGAGATTATAATAGTCAGCAATTTGTTAGCTGAAAGAGAAAGATTACTAAGCAAGTAGTCAAGTCATACTGCAAAGGAAGATTTGTGATAATAATATTTAAGTTTCAGAAATAATTTGGAAAAGATATATGACTATTAAATTTGTAATTTCGCCCTTTTGCCTCTGAATTTAAGATGCATCTACTAAATAAGGTAGGGAATTTGCCTTAGGTGTGTGTGTATGTATATGCACAAGCCCACATAGGCTTATACCCTCCCTTCTTACTGGGAATTGAATATAGGGGTTATAGTCATGTATTTCAAACCAAGAAAAAAATGGATTTAAAGTTAGAGTGTGGTTTGTGGGTTTTTGAAATAAAAAAGTGGAGATAAAAATGTAAAACAAAGGTGTAAGTTTTTTGTTTTTAAATTTTTTTTTAGTTGTAGATGGACACAATGTCTTTATTTTATTGCTTTGTATGTGGTGCTGAGGATCGAACCCAGGGCCTCATGCATGCGAGGCAAGCGCTCTACCACTGGGCTACCATCCCAGCCCCAAAGGTGTAAGTTTGATAATAACAAGTTGTAGATGTTTAGGTAGATATAATGGTAACAGTTTACTCAAGCACTACATTAATTCTTATTTTCATATACTGGTATGGAATTGCCAACCCAGAGAGCTCTACCAGTGAGCTACATCCACAGCCCTTTTTGTTTCTTATTTTGGGGCAGGGTCTCACCAAGTTGTCCAGGGTGATCCTGAACTTTTGATCCTTGTGCCTCAGCCTCTCACCTAGCTGGCATTACAGGTGTGCACCATCATGCCTGACTAATGTTGAAAAATTTCTTATAACTACTACACTGTTTTATAGTAAAACTCTTTTCATTTAGTTTAATGTTAAGAATGCCAGCTGGCATGGTGAGGTTTTGTGTAATTTAAACTTCATTAAATTTTGTGTTTTTGTTAAGTTATGAAATTATGTTTTGCCATTATGAAATCTTATTTATTTATGGTTTTTTGTGAGACAGGGTTTAACTATGTTGCCCAGGCCAGTCTCACACCTGGGTTGGTGCTGAGGATGTAGCCCAGTGGTAGAGTGCTTGCCTAGCATGCATATGGCCCTGGGTTCAAATCCCAGCACCACAAAATAAAACAACATCAAACACCCAAGTGAGGCTCAAGTGATCCTCCTGTCTCAGCCTCCCAAGTAGCTGGGACTGTAGGTGTGTGCTAAGGTTTGTGATCGTTATTTTAGTATGTCTGAAAATATTATGGAAATCTTTGTCTTCTGTTAAAACGTTAGATTCTATTCTCAGTTTATAATTTTGCAATTAGAGATATAGACTTTTTTTTTTTTTCCACTTTCTTATATCATTGCAGATTAGCTGTGTGGTATAAACCTGTAATCCCAGTGATTTGGGATTCTGAGGCAGGTGGATTTTAGCAATTTAGCAAGACCCTGTCTCAAATTAAAAAGAAAAGGACTGGGGATGTAGCTCAGTGGGAAAGTACCCATGGGGTCATTCTCCAGTACCAAATAAAAAATAAGCAAATAAATAAAATCATTGCAAATTACACATTTAATTTAGATTTCTTTGTAGTAGTTTCAGGAAGAAGCCATTGACTGAACTGATTAATCAAATGAAGTTGTCTGACATGGGTTACTTTAGTTTGTGGTTTTAGCTGAACAGTACATGGTGCACAGCTGTTGCTCCAACAGCTTTGTTCCAGCTGTCCTGCTTGCCTGTCAGAAAATACTCTGCATTCCTGTTTTTTTTTTCAAAACCAGAACTTCTCGTAATATTCTATACTTTATTACTTAAACGGATCTTAGTAATTACTTTAATCACTTTTCTTCACCTCTCAGTAGCTACTTAGAATAATGCCAAATGGATTATGTATAACAGATTTAATAAGTCTCATCTATTTATATATTTTTTATTGTGAGTTAATGTGGTTATGAAAATTTACATAAGACAAGTGATTGATATTGAAAAAGGCACCAAACTTGAGAGAGATCTCCAAAACAAGTAGCCAGTCTCTGGAAAATGAAACTGGCATATCACCCCACATCCTGTATTGGGGATTGAACCAAGGAGTGCTTTACCACTGAGCTACATTTCCAGCCCTTTTTATTTTTTTTATCTTGAGGCGAGATCTAACTGTTACCTAGGGCCTTCCTGAGATGTTGAAGCTGGCTTTGAACTTGGGATCCTCCTGCCTCAGCTTCCTGAGTAGTTTTTTATTTTTAGACAAGGACTCACTTAGTTGCCCAGGCTGGACTTGAACTTGTTATCTTCTGCCTCAGCCTCCAGAGTAGCTGGGGTTACAGGTGTGCACCACTGCACTGAACTTCCTATTATTATTATTATTATTATTATTTTTTGGTGCTAGGGATCAAACCCAGGGAACTTACCACTCAGCTGCATCCCCAGTCCTTTTTGTTTTTTATTTTGACAGGTTATTGCTAAATTGCTGAGACTGGCCTTAAATTTGAAATCCTCCTGCATCAGCCTCCTGAGTTGCTGTGATTACCTTGCTGGGGTTACTGCACCCAACTCCTATTTATTATCTTTTATTTTTTCAATTCAGTTTTACATTTTTTGAAACCAGGGATTGAACCCATGGGTGCTTAACCACTGAGCCACATCCCCAGTCCTTTTCATATATTTTTTTGAGACAGGGTCCCCCTGAGATGCTGAGGCTGGCTTTGTACTTTTGATCTTCCTGCCTCAGCCTCTCAAGCTGCTGGGATTATAGGTGTGTGCCACTGTGCCTGGCTGTTTATTATCTTTTAAAACATTATTTATGTATAATTTTTTTGTGAGCTTTATGGAATTTCTGTCATAATTTTTTTGAGGGGGTACTGGGAATTGAATTCAAGGGCACTTGACCACTGAGCCACATCCCCAGTCCTATTTTGTATTTTGTGTAGAGATAGGGTCTCACTGAGATGGGTCTCACTGAGTTGCTTAGGGCCCTGCTAAATTTCTGAGGCTGGCTTTGAACTTGCAATCCTCCTGCATCAGCCTCCCAAGCTCCTGGGATTATAGGCGTGCACCACTGCACCTGGCTCCATCATATAATTTTTTAAGTAGTGAGAATTTGGGCCTGGGAATATAGCTCAGTGGTAGAGTGCTTTCCTAGCATATAAGATCCTCAGCAATGAAAAAAAATAATTCTGTGAGAATCTTGATTCACTGTTTAATTTAGAGTAATTTATTTAGTTAAAATTACTTATATCATTATAAATAGACTGTATCCAGTGCTCTTTTACAACTGTTAATAAAGGTTGAGTGAGTATCCCTAATATAAAAATCCAAAATCTTCAATTGCAGCTGTTTGAGTGTTAATATTAGTGCTCAAAAAGTTTTGGATTGTGTTTTATATTTTGGATTTTCAGATTAGAGTTGTTTAGCTAGTAAAGTCTATGCAGATAATTCCAGAACCTAGAAAAATTTGAAATCTGAAACGCTGTGGTCCCAAGTGTTTTAGATAAGAGATATTCAACCTGTACTTTAAAGTTTTGTTGTAAAAGCATTGGAGCCAAGAGTGGTGATGTATGTCCGTAATCCAGCCATATGAGAGGCTAAGGCAAGAGGATCTCAAGTTTGAGACCAGCCTGTGAAGTTTAGGGAGATCCTTTCTTGAAATAAAAAAGGGCTGAGGCTGTAATTCAGTAATAAAGCACTCACCCAGCATGCTGGATGAATCTGAGTTTAATCCTTATCCCCTCCCCTATCCCTCCCCCCGCCCCCCCCCAAAAGAAGAACTGGGATTGTGGCTCAGTGGTAGAGTTTTTTTTTTTTAAATGTTTATTTTTTAGTTGTAGGTGACAGAATATCTTGATTTTACTTTTATGTGGTGCTGAGGATCGAACCCAGTGCCTTATGCTTGCGAGGCGAGCATGCTACCACTGCGCCATAATCCCAGCCCCTCAGTGGTAGAGTTTTGCCTAGCATTTGTGAGGTATTGGGTTTGATTGTCAGCACTGCGTATAAATAAACAAAATAAAGGCCCATCAACAACTAATAAAAAATATTAAAAAAACCAAAAAACCCTTATTGTTTTATGTGATTATTTAATGAGTTATGAAAATTATTTGGAGCACATTTTAATTTTTTTTTAGTTGTCAATGGACTTTTATTTATCGATCGATCGATCGATCAATCGATCTATCTACCTACTTATATGTGGTGCTGAGAATTGAGCCCAGTGCCTCACACATGCTAGGCAGTAGCTCTACTACTGAGCCACAACCCCAGCCCACATTTTAGTTTCTTGAAGTAATTTTTCCTTAAGAATTTATGTGCCCGGCGTGGTGGCACATGCCTGTAATCCCAGCAGCTGAGGCAGGAGGATCATGAGTTCAAAGCCAGCCTCACCAAAAGCAAGGCACTAAGCAACTCAGTGAGACCCTGTCTCTAAATAAAAACATAAAATAGGGCTGGTGATGTGGCTCAGTGGTCAAGTGTCCCTGAATTCAGTCCCTGGTACCAAAAAAAATTTTTTTTTGTAATAACATTGAATTCTTATGAGGTTTTTACATTTTTGCAACCCCCTACCCCTACCCCGGGGGATTGAATGCATGGATAGCCTACCATTGAGCTACATCCACCTCCTTTTTGAGCTAGGATCTTGTTGGATTGTTAAGACTGGCCTCAAACTTGTAAATCCTCTTGCTTCCATCTCCTGAGTAACTGGATTACGAGTGTGCCACTGTGCTCAACAATTCTTTGCTTTTCAAAGAACTTTTGCACAAATTATTTAATTTTATACCAGTTGTTACTGTTTTCATTTTATACCAGTTTATGATTGGAAGGCAGCAATGACATAGACATTGTTGTGGTCATTGTTATGTCCCTTCTATAGATGAGGAAGTGAGATTTGGGAAGAGTGGATCTGCCCTAAAACTAATAGCAAATAAACAGTGATGCTGGCATTTAAGCTGGTTTTCTTAACTTCTAAATACAGTGCCTGCCTGCCTGTCTTCCCTCCCTCCTCTTATCCTTACTTCCTTCCCTTGGAGGGAAAAATATTGTAGAGGGGTATTCGAGAATCTTTAATCATTAGTAGGGAGGTGGGTATGTGTAGTGTTCATATTTTATCTTGATAACATCTGAGGTCTTGTATAATTAGCTAAGAACAGATAATGTACTCTTTTTTTAATTTTTATTTTTTTGGTACTGGGAAAACTCCTAGTTCTTTTTACTTTTTATTTTGAGACAGGGACTCACCAAGTTGCTGAGGATCTCACTAAGTTGCTGAGGCTGTTATTGAATTTGAGATCCTCCTTACCTTCAAGAGTGGCTGATATTACAGGCATGCTCTATTATGTCCATCTAGAGAATGTATTCTGAATTGACTTAACTATGTAGTCAGATAGAAACTTAGCTGTTCATTTGGTGTTAAAGGTATCATGACTTGGTTGACAAGTGTCTTTTGGGGGTTTCCTTCAGGGTGGAAAACTTTTTTTCTCCTTGTTTACTCAAACAACAAATAAAACTTGGGTACAAGTCTTTTTTATTTTTTTATTTATTTTTTAGTTGTAGATGGACACAATATCTTTATTTTTATTTATTTTTATGTGGTGCTGAGGATCGAACCCAGTGCCTCACATATGCGAGTCAAGTGCTCTACCACTAAGCCACAATCCCAGCTCAATGGGTACAAGTCTTATGGTAAAAAGTGTATATTTGAATTTGTGGGTTGTGTGTGTGTGTGTGTTTTACTGGGGATTGAACACAGGCCCTTGCACAGGGTAGGCAAATGCTGTGCCACTAAACTGCATCCCCAGTCCCTGTGGGTAAAAGTTTTATGTAAATGTATATATAAGAGTGTGCTGTGATTTGCTTTTAAAATTACTATACGTGGTTTCTAAAGATTTCTTCAAAGCACTGTGTCTGATTTCATCTTGATGATTGTAGGAACTAGTGATTAATTTTGCCCTAAATTTCCTGTATGAAGAAATGATGCCTTTGATTTTTCCCAGAACAAAATTGTTAACACTGTTGGTGTACAAAATGTATGTTGAAGGTAGGTGTGAATAAAGATTAAAAGAAAATCTTAAGTGTTATATACTAAACTCTGCTCTGTGCTGTGGGGTTGACTTTTTGGCTCATGAAGTTGATTCATTTATAAAATGGATAACCTTTGGATGTAAAACATTGTCATTAAGGATTGAAATTTTTTTTTGGAGGGGAATAGGATTATTTATTTTAAAAATATACTATTCCCCTTTGGTGGCCTTGTGAATGAAAGGAATCTTTTGCTAGGTTCAGGTAACATGATAATAGAAAAAAATGCTGTTGGTGGTTGTTCATTTAAAGGCATTGCCTTCATGATAATAGAAAAAAATGCTGTTGGTGGTTGTTCATTTAAAGGCATTGCCTTTATAATAATAATAATAATAATAATAAGAAGAAGAAGAAGAAGAAGAAAATAAAAAACAAAAAATTAAAAAATAAAGACTTTCTTTGGGAACTTCTGCCTTTTGGATAGGTAGGATGACAGGGAGAAAAGGAATTCTGTGTTTTTCCAACAAGGGTATGAAAGTATGTACAGATTTAATATATCTTATCCAAAATGCTTGGGGCCAGAAGTGTTTCAGATTTTGGTTTGTTCAGATTTTGGAACATTTGCTTAGATTTTACTGGTTGAGCTTCTCTAATCTGAATATCTGAAATCTGAAAGGGGTCAAAATCAAAAACTTTCTGAATGTCAACATGATGGGGATGCTCAAAAGTGTTTGGATTTGATGGGGCTGGGATTGTAGCTCAGTGGTAGAGCGCTTGCCTCGCATGCATGAGGCCCTGGGTTCGATCCTCAGCACCACATACAAAGCAATGAAATAAAGACATTGTGTCCATCTACAACTAAAAAAAAAATTAAAAAAAAAAAAAAAGTGTTTGGATTTGAGAGCATTTTGGATTTTCATATTAGGAATGCTTGGTTTGTACATTTCCAGTTATTATTTATTTGTGCACGTGGTGCTGTGGATTGAATCCAGAGCCACACATACTAGCAAGTGCTCTACCTTTGTTGCTAATTTCCTCATTAAAGAAATTGGTGAGGTCTGGGCTTGTAGCTCGGTGGTAGACTGCATGCTTATTTCTTAGCACCAAAAAACAACAAAAAATCAAAAGCAACAACAAAAAGAAACTGATAAAAACATGTATTTAAGGGCATCTTTTTTTTTTTTTCCTTCCAGTGCTGGGAATCAAATCCCTGGCCTTGTTCATGCTAGACAAGTGCCCTAAGTTACATCCCCTGCCTCAAATTTTATTTATTTATTTATTTATGGTACCAGAGGAGATTGAACTCAGGGACACTCAACCACTGAGCCACATCCCCAGCCCTATTTTGTGTTTTATGTAGAGACAGGGTCTCACTGAGTTGCTTAGCACCTCACTGTTGCTGAGGCTGGCTTTGAACTCGCGATTCTCTTGTCTTAGCCTCCCAAAGTGCTGGGATTACAGGCTTGCGCCACTGAGCCCGGCTTCAAATTTATCTTTTGATTTATGCATTATGATGTTTGTTTAAGAGGAAGTGGTTGGGGTAGGTAAAGGGTAAAAGGTTAGGGAAAATGGGATAAATGCTGTTGTTCTTACATTTAGAGATTGAAATTATTTCCTTTTTTGGGGTTTACCTAGGAATTAACTTTTCATATAAATTGAGGAGGTCCTTTGATATTGCATAGATCTTATTGTAATCTAAGGCTTGGGTTCTTGTATTATTTTTGAGAACTTGAAACATACTTTGCTTTTGGTATGGTTTAATTTTTTTAGGTATTCTTTCACCAGTGTTCCCTCAAAAGCAGAGCCATTCATCTCATTCCATTGGCAAGTAGAGCTGTGTGGTCCATTAAGATCTTGAAATGGACAGAATTTGGAAAATGTTCCATACAGTGGTTTTTACCCCCTCTTCATTTTGAGGTGCTCTGAATGCCATATTCAACCATTTTTGTGCAAAGAATTCTTTTGGCAGTTTGGTAAACCTGTGGATTCCTCAGAATATTTTTTTTGTGTGCATGTGCATGGCCTTGGGCATCAAAACCAGTGTTCTACCACTGATCTATGTCCCTAGCCCAGAATACTATTTTTAATTATATAAAATAAAAATATATATGATTTAAAACAAAACCAATTACATTTAAATACAGATTTCAAAATACTAAAAAATAGCTGGGTGCAGTGGTGTATGCCTGTAATCTCAGCAACTCAGGAGGCTAAGGCAGGAGGGGAGGATTCCAAATTTAAGGCTAGTCCCAGCAATATAACAAGGCCCTAAGCAACTTACTGAGACCCAGTCTCAAAAAATAAAAAGGACTGGGGATGTAACTCAGTGATATAGTGTCCCTGGTTTCAATTCCCAGTATGGGGGTGGAGACCAAAGAAACAAACTAAAAAACTCTTCTAGCATAGTTGCTATCCTGGTTTGTCTGCAACAACAATTATATAAAAATATCTGATTTTTTTGTTGACAATCACAGTAAGCACTTTGTTAAAGGAAGTGCTAAATTTATGTTAAGATGTATCAAAGGTTAAAATCACAACAAATTTAGTTTAAAGATTTAATTGGTTTTTATTTTTTATTCTTGGATCAAGAACATCTCATTCTATAAAATGGAGCTGATATGTTGGCTTCTTCTGGGAGTACTTTCTTAATAACTCACTTACACACAAATCTTCATCTCAAGGTCTGCTTCTGGGAAAAACTGACCTAAGACAGCTGGCTGGTTCCGTGTTGTGCTGTCAGAGGCAGAGACCTCCTTTGAAAAATTTTACTTAAAAGATGGTCACTGATTGAGAGGAATTTTCTGGTTACTGTTGAAACTTACATTAAATGAATTTTAGAGTTCTGTTATTTTAGGATATAAAGTAAAAGAAGGTGATTGTAATCCTTAATAGTTCTCTGATTGAGTCCTGCTTTCTTTTGTAAAATTTATTTTTTTCCAACTTTATTGAGGTATAATGGAAAAATAAAATTATATATTTAAGGTGAAAAAAATAGAGCTACTTGAGTAGGGGAGGTTGGCTTTATGGGCACAAAGGGCTGAAGAAAGCAGATATAGAACAAAAAGCAGAGTGGTCATTTTGAAGTTAACTTTCTTTGTAAAGGTTGAACTAGAGGGGACTTCCTCATCATGTAGGTAAAACTGGGCTGATTGGGTATTTGACCTAACCTCCTCCCTCCCCTATTTCTTAGAAGGTCAGATAAACAACTTGGTTTCAGCTTGGTGGCATGAAATTTCAGAGTGATAATGACATTTTGGCTTTGTCTGTTGGGCTTAGTGCAAAAGCTTGATCCAGATCAGTGGCCTCTTGAGAATTTTATTTAATAGAAATTAAATGAATTTTAATGAATTTTCTGTTGTTTAATAGGAAACATTTTTTGCCTACTCATGTTTTTTAAAGTTTCATATCCCAAGGACTCCTTAAATCACAAAACCCCCTTTTAATGAGGTAAAAAAAAAAACACATCAAGATATAGACCCATTTGACTTTGATATTAAATCTCATGTTTACTACTTAGTAGTATCCACATCTTTATATAATTCTGAGCCTTAATTTCCTTGTCAATGTAAGGGGGATGGTAATAGTACTTATCTGATGAGATTTTAGCTTTTTTGTGAGTGCTCTGAGTATCCCATGTGCATAACATTATACTCTACTAGTGTTGCTATTTTATCAGTTCTAGTGAAGTATATTTATCTCCCTTTGATTTCTCTACTCTCTTCTCCCACTGAGGATTGAATTCAGGGGTGCTCTACCACTATACTACACCCCTTTTAATTTTAAATTAAATTCCTTTTAATTGTTTTAAATTTTGAAACAGGGTCTTACTAATTTGCCTAGGCTAGCCTTGAATTTGCAAATCTTCTGCCTAAGCCTCCCAAGTAGTGGAGATTACAGGTGTGAGCAACTGCACCTGCCAATTTCTACTTTATTCTTGAAGGAATTTTTTTTTTTTTTGTACTGGATATATGATTCTGGGCTCACAGTTCCTTTTGTTCAGCACCTGAACAATATTATGCCACTTCTGATGTCCATGGTTTCTGATTAGAAATTGGTCACCTTTTCTTTTCTTTTGTAAAGGTAATGTGTTATTATCTGGTTGCTCTCAAGGATTTTTTCTTTGCTTTTAGTTTTCAGAAATTCAATGATATTGTATATTGATGTGAATTTCTTTCTCTCTCTCCCTTTCTGCCTCTTCTTCCCTTCTTCTCTGTCCTTCTCCCCATCTCCTCTCCCTCCTCTCCCAGGAATTGACCAGGGATGCTTTAACCACTGAACCATATATTCAGTCCTTTTTATTTTTTATTTTGAGACAGGGTCTTGCAAAGTTGCCTTACAAGCCTCCTGTGTCAACCTTCTGAGTCGCTGGGATTATAAGTGTGTGCCCACCACACCTGGCTTGGTGTGGATTTCATTGGGTTTTTCCTTTTTGGTTTTGCTTAGCCTCTTGAATGTGTAAGTGTATAAGTTGTACCAAATCAGGAAAGTTGTCAGCCTGCCTGCCTGCCTGCCTTCCCTCTTTCCTTCCTTCCTCCCTCCCTCCTTTCTTTCGACTATTTCATTTTATTTGTAATTATAATTATGTAACAGTATAATTATATGTAACAGTGGGATTCATGTTAGATACACCCTAACTTCCTATTGACTTTAACATTTTCAGACCTTAAATCCATGTCATAGTTCAACTGCAAGAAAATGCTCTTCACTCAATTTTTAAAAAATATCTGCAAATTTATAAAAAATTCTTCTTAGGACTGGGATTGTGGCTCAGTGGTAGAATGCTTTTCTCGCATGTGGGAGGTTCTGGGTTTGATCCTCAGCACAGCATATAAATAAATGAATAAATAAAGGTCAATCAACAACTAAAAAAAAAAATTAAAATTCTTTTTAGTGGGGCTGGGGTTGTGGCTCAGTGGTAGAGTGCTTGCTTGCCTAGCATGTATGAGGCACTGGGTTCAATTCTCTGCACCACATATAAATTAAAAAAAAAAAGGTCCATTGACAACCAAAAAATATTTAAAAAATTCTTTTTAGTTATAACATTAGGATATATTTTGACATAATCATGGAAGCATGGGATATAATTTGCTCTAATTTAGTCCCCCACACTTTGTCTCCTCCCTCTCCTCTACTGATCTTTCTGCAATTTTTACATATATATTATAATATATAATATAATATATATAAAATATATATTTTAAGTTAGTGTCTTGTGTATATACTTGATGTTGGGATTCACTGTGTAGTTGAGAGGCTGACACAGGAGGATCACAAATTTGAGGCCACCTCAGCAATTTAGTGAGATCCTGACTCAGCATAAAAATAGGCTGAGAATGTAGTTCAGTGCCCCTGAATTTAATCTCCAGAATGAAAAAAAGATAAGAAACAGAAATGATTGAGGTGGCTGAAGAGAACCCACTTCGAACTAGATACAAAAATTAGGTATTACAGAAACCAAGAGAAGAATTTAAAAAAATAGTTGTATGTTCAGTAGGGTCATATGTCTATAATCTGATGGTGAAAATTATGAGATTGGATCAGTAATGAATAGGTCACAGCAGTGGTAGCACAGTCATGGGATAACGAATGTACAGTTGAGGAAAATGATGGAGGAGAAAGATGAAAGAAAAAAATGGGTAGGGAAGGGGCAAGGAGGTGCATGTGAGTGTTTCTAGAAGAAACAATGTTATTTATATGTTGAGGAAAAAAGAGCTAGTATGATAGGAAAGATACTAGAGAAGAGGTGTTTGATAGCACAAGGATTGTGTGTGTGTGTGTGTGTGTGTGTGTGAGAGAGAGAGAGAGAGAGTGTGTGTGTGTGTGTGTGTGTGTGTGTGTGTGTGTATGTATGAGTGATTGAACTTTGGGGCCATTTTACCACTGAGCTACAGCCCTGGCCCTTTTATTTTTATTTTTTATTTTGAGACAGGGTCTCACTAAGTTGCCTGATGAAGTAATTTGCTCTGTGTGCAAAGATATAAATACAAAATTTTGTGACAGTGTTACTTACAATAAAATTTTGGAAATAGCCTATATGGTCAGTAATAAAGATGAGTTAAATAATGGCTTGTGCTATTAAAATTAAATTTAAAAATCTATTTGACAAGTAGGAGTATTAAAAGTAGGGAGAGAGCTGGGCATGGTAGCACATGGGTGTAATCCTAGCTATATGGGAGACTGAGGCAGGAGATCACAAGTTCTAGGCCAGCCTTGGCAACTTAGTGAGATCCTGTCTCAAAAGGGGAGGGAGGGGTGGAGAACCGGGCGCAGTGGTGCACACCTGCTTATCTGAACATTTTTGAAATCCTGTTTTAATTTTCTAAATTAAGACATATTTTCCTCATTTGAATCTTTATTGCAATACATGCTTATTATTTAATTCTTAGTTGATTGTTTTCCTTCTGTTTTTATTTTGGGCATTGTGGCAGAGATTGAGTTTTAGATAATTAGAAATGGTAGAGTTGGGTATGTTCCTCAGTGGTAGAACCCTTGTGCAAGGTCCTTGGATCCATCTGCAGCCCTGCCCCACCACCCTAAAGAAAGGAAGTATATATTTTTTTCTTTTTTTAAAATTTTCTTTAGTTGTTGATGGACCTTTATTGTATTCATTTATTTATATGTAGTGCTGAGAATTGAACCCAGTGCCTCACACATGCTAGGCAAGCGCTCTACCACTGAGCCACAACCCCAGACCTGGAAGTATATATTTCTTTCTTTCTTTCTTTTTTTTTTTTTTTAAATAATTTTCTAGTTGTAGATGGACACAATATCTTTATTTTTTTAAATTTATTTTTATGTGGTGCTGAGGATCCAACCTGGTGTCTTATGCATGCGAGGCAAGCGCGCCACCACTGAGACACAATTCCAGTCCCCGGAAGTATATATTTCTAGCTGTGTTTGATGGGGGATGCCTATAATTCCAGCTACTATGGAGACTGAGGCAGGAGAATTTTCAGAAGTTCAAGGCCAATCTAGGCAGTTTAACAACACTTTGTCTCAAAAAACAAAGACCTGGACATGCAGCTCAGTGGTAAAGTGCCCCTGAGGTTAATCCCTAGTAGTAAAAAAAAAAAAAAAAAAAGTGTATTAGAATAGATCTAAGTGTTGAAGGGGGCCTAAAGCCTCTGTAATTTTGAGAGTGTCACTTTAAGAAAGAGGTAAATGATGATGTGCACATACATGTGAATACTGGGAAAAGAAAGCAACCTTGTAAATGAGAGGCCTCAGGCCTCAAAACTGAGTTCATTCTTTACGTGGTGAATCTGCCTCTGCTTTTAAGTACAAAATTTGGTTAATGTGCATTGAATCTTCATTAATTTTATTCATTCCGTTGTGTCCTACATTTCCTTTTACTACTTAACATGCTATGGGTAATATTTTTCTTATAATATTTCTAACAGTTTTTTAAAAATTCATGCTTCTTGATGCCTATGTAATATTCTTATTGAACATTAGCATTTTAAATTCTCAGTGTAGTTTTTGCCAAATTTTGCCATATTTGATACTGATTTTTTTTACTTGCTTTCCCATGTTGACTAAATTTGGTCCATTTTTTGATTCGTTTTTTATTATTTTTAGTCTTGTGTGTTTTGCAAGCACTACAGTATTAGATTTTACATTTGAAATATCCTGCTGAGTCTTTTTTTCTTTTTCAAATTAAAAATTTTTTTTTGTAGTACTAGTAATTGAACCAAAGGATGTTGTATCACTGAGCTTCACCCCCAGCCTTGTAGTTTTTTACTTTTTAAATTTTCTTAAAATATTTTTTTAGTTGTAGATGGACACAATACCTGTATTTTATTTATTTATTTTTATGTGGTGCTGAGAATCCAACCCAGTGCCTCATACAACCCCAGTCCTAGTGTTTTACTTTTGAGACAAGATCTTGGTAAGTTACTGAGGCTGGTCTTGAACTTTGGATCTTCCTTCTTCAGCCTCTGAAGTTGCTAGTATTAGAGGTAAGCACCACCACACTCAGTTTTTATTTTTACATTGAGAGAGTGTCTCTCTAAGTTGCCCAGGATAGCCTTGAACTTTTTTGATTCTCCTACCTTAGCCTCTTGAGTAGTTAGGATTATAGTGACGTGTAGTCTACTATTCTTCTGTCGTCTATTGTGCCACTGCTCAGGTAAATAAAACCTTTTATCCATGAATTTTTTTCCTCTCCTGAATTGTTGTGGGTAAGAAGTATCTATGACTCTATGAAGAGTTGCCAGGAACTGATTAATAAAAGTATGTACTATAGATTTTTATTTCCTTTAAAACATTTAGAAATTAGCTAAGTAGGGAAAACTTTGTTTACATTGCATTGCATGAATTTTTGTCACAATTCTAGTAGCAATTTTACTGATAATTTTGACTTTTGAAAGTTAATATGGTAATCAGTTATTCTCTTGGAGTAAAATTTTAATCCCCACATCTTTCTGGGCTCCTTTAGGCAATGTGTGTATGTGCACGTATGTACGTGCAGGCAAGGCAACTTATTTTACTTAGTTGATTGGTGAAAATTAGAAGGCAATTTTGTGGGTACTTTTGAAAATACTTCTGAAGTGAACATAACAATGCTTTCCTTTCTTGGTGTTGGTAACGGCAAATTGTATTTGTTAAACACTTAGGAAAGGACATGGAATTGTTTCTTTCCCCCTTTCCCTGTGTAGCATAAACAGTAGTAAGACTTTGTTTTTTCCCCCTCAACTCTGAAGACAGCTTCCTTTATTTTGCACTTTTGGTGGTGGTTAGAGCACTTGTTTTGAGATCTGACCACCCTCTCTGGTCAGTTAATTTTATATATGTGTGTGTGTGTGTGTGTGTGTGTGTGTGTGTGTGTGTGTTATTTTGGGGGAGGGGTACTGGGGATTGAACTCAGGGGTACTCGACCACTGAGCCACATCCCCAGCCCTGTTTTGTATTTATTTAGAGACAGGGTCTCACTGAGTTGCTTAGCGCCTTGCTGAGCTAATTATATTTTTAAGTGCCACTTTAGGTGAGTACATCAGTGGAATTTTAACTGTTATATCTTTTACAATAAAGTTCCATATATGTGTGTGTATATATAAAGAATATATAAAGTTCTCTCTCTCTCTCTATATATATATAGATATATAGATATATAGATTTATCTATCTATATATCTATATATATATATAGTAGCTTAGTTTTGTTTTGACTTAATTTGGCTTACTTGGTTTATACTGTTTGTGTCATCTGAAGTTTCTCTTAAGTGACTAGTTTTTCACAACTGAACAGAATAGTAAATCATTTTCTTAATAGGTTTGCAAAGTTTATTTTGTTTAACATTATAAATGATCGAAGTTATGGTGTCTGAATTTCAGTTGTTTTGTTGCTTATTGTCCCTCAAACCCTTTTCTCCCCTGAAGAAGACAGACATTTTTGCTCTTAGTGGAACTATTTCTTGAATTGCAATTGTTGATTTTGTCCAGTCAGCTGGAATGAAAGCTTAGAACTTTTACCCTTTAAAATTCCTTTATTTTTATAAAACTGTTCCTTCACTTACTAAACAAATTTTAGAGTTGGTAAGACTTGATGAAATTTTATGTTGCAATTTACGGAGTCTTCCAAAACTTTGTTAGCATTGAAAACATTTCTCTGAATGTTTTATTATAGTAATTTGTGTAGCTGAGTTTATTTAAAAGAATATTTAAACATTATGTAAAATAACAGTGGCATACTTCCTGACAGAAAAATTTAATATACAAACTGCTAAAAACTATACCACAATAAGCAGTTTAGAAGGTAAAAAACATTCTAGTTATTGTTAATTTAAATCTTCACTTCCCGGTTTTCTGAAAAATAAATAATAGTACTCGGCATATGCCTTGATTTTCATATTGTATTAAAACATTTGTCACTACTGTTGGGTTCCATGCCATATGATAATGAGATAATTTTTATTACTATTCAAGGAAAGAAACAAATTCTCTTGAAAAGATTCTACTGTGTCAGTTATCTGCAGAATAATTTTCTATAATATTCCTGGACCAGAATTTATAGCTTTAAATTCAAGGAAGTAGATGAGAAAAGTCGAGTGAGATTTCAAAATAGAATCAATAGCTGTTTCTTCCCCCATCCCCATTTCATTTCTAAAAGTCAGTCAACAACCTTAGTGTCATCTTAAAATGAAAATACTAAAACGATCAAAACAAAAACCACCAGACAGTTGTTTTTGCTGGGCTAAGTACAGTGCAAGCTCATTTTGTAGATACTTAAAACAAAATTCAGAGAGTTTAACTAACTTTTCTTTAGTTAAAAAACTAGAAAGGGGTAAAGTGAGCTTTACAGAAAGGTGATATCAAGAGCTTATTGAATAATAGCTAATATTTAGTAAATATTTACATTATTAAGCATCATTGTTCTAGGTAAAATGCTATATAATTTTTCAATTAGAATAGCATCTCTGTGTATGTTTAGTAATTCAAAACTTTCATGGCTTTTTAAGGGAGATTCTAGAGATAATGCAGACTAAATTTATAGACTAATAGCCTTTATAATTCCCTTCGCTCAATTCTGCTTTTTTCACATCTGTTAGCAGTTTGTCCAGCATCATTTGTTGAATAGTCTGTACTTCCCTTATGATCTACTCTTCTACTTATTTATTTAGGTATTGGGGATTGAACAAAGGGACCTAGCTTTACCACTGAGCTGTCCCACTGGTCCTTTTTAATTATTTATTTTTAATTTCCAGGCAGAGTTTTGCTAAATTGCTGAGAGTGGCTTCAGATTTGCAACTCTTGACTCAGCTTGGAAGCCTCCTGCTTCCGAGTCCCTGGGATCATATATTTTGCATATGGATTTGTTTCTAGGTCTTTTGTTCCATTAGTCATCTTCACCTATTCCTGTGTCAATTTCTTTCTTAATTTCATAAATGGTAGGGTAAGTCCTCCCTGCTATGTTTTTTGAATAAAAATTTTATTCAGTATGTGTGTATTAGTTAATTGCTGTACGCCAGGAACTTTTTACATGCTGGGAAAAATAGTATGGAACAAAGGAATTCTCATGGAGCTTGTACTTGTTCAGAATTTCCTTTTTCTTTTTACTTTTCTTTTAAGGTATTGGGAATGGAACTCAGGGCCTAGTGCATGCTAGGTAATCATTCTATCACTGAACCACACCCTGCCTCCCTAATCCTTTTTTGAAATTTTGAGATAGGTTCCATTAAATTTCCCAAACTGGCTTTAAATTTGTGATCTACCTGCCTCAGCCTCCTGAACAGCTGGAATTCATGTATGCCACCACATCCAGCTACAGAATTTCTTGAATCACCTTTGTCAAGTTCTGTGAAAAAATTTGATACTGTTTAAAAATTTTTACAGTTGGGTCAGTAAAGGGAGAATTAACATTTTGACAATCCATGAAAATAGAACTTTTTATTTATTTTAAATTTTGTTTTCTATTCCTAGTTTCCTGAAAGTTAAAAAAATAATAAGTATTGAAATTTATTAATGACTACTCTGTAGCCATTGAAATACTTATATATATATTTTCTTTTATTCTCTTACAGTGAATTATTTTTTAATGTTAAATAATTAGTTGGGTTTAACATTAATCAGTTAATACCTTACTCATCATTATTTTTTAAAAAAATATATTATTTAGTTGTTGAGGAACTTTTTTTTTTTT
>CM053399.1:43465847-43483066 GCA_028644305.1 Xerus rutilus
TTTTTTTGGCTACTAGGAATTGAACTCAGGGGTACTCAACCACTGAGCCACATCCCCAGCTCTATTTTGTGCTTTATTTAGAGACAGGTTCTCACTGAGTTGCTTAATGCCTCGCCATTGCTGAGGCTGGCTTTGAACTTGCGATTCTCCTGTCTCAGCCTCCCAAAGTGCTGGGATTACAGGCGTGAGCCACTGTACCTGGCTTGATGGACCTTTATTTTATCTATTTACATGTGGTGCTGAGAACCCAACCCAGTGCCTCACACATGCCAGGCAAGTGCTCTACCACTGAGCTCCAACTCCAGCCCCACTAGTTCTTTTTTCTTTCTTTTTATTGAAGCAATGCAGTTCTGCATAACAGTGGGATTCATTGTTGCATAACACGGATTTATGGTTACCTAGTCATACATACACACAATGTAACTTTATATAATATACATAGTGTAATAGTATACAATGTATATAATGTAATAGTATACAATGTAACAGTATAATTTGGTCAATTTCATTCTCCACTACCTCCCCTTTCCCTTCCCTCCCCCATTCCCACATTTATTCTCTCTCTCTCTCTCTCTCTCTCTCTGTCCCCCCCCCTCCCGGGATTGAACTCAGGGGCACTCAACCACTGAGCCACATCCATGGCCCTATTTTGTGTTTTATGTAGATACAGGGTCTCACTGAGTTGCTTAGTGCCTCACCGTTGCTGAGGCTGGCTTTGAACTTGTGATTCTCCTGTCTCAGCCTCCCAAAGTGCTGGGATTACAGGCGTGCGACACCTCATCCGCCTCCACATGTTTTTGAAATGAGTGTCTTTTAAGTTTTCCTAATTATTCTTCTAATGCTATAGAAAAAAGATTATTACATTGATTTTTATGAAATTGATAATGAAGATCCTATGTTTAAAAGTTTAAACTAATTTAATGAGTGTTTAAAAGTATTTGAATAACATCATCATAGTCTTTATTGTAAATAAAATAACACTGTTGTAGAAACATTGAAATGAATTATTTTACTTGCTGAAAGACTATTTCCATAGTGGGACTAATAGTTTTGGAAGATAGAGAATCTCTCATACTAGATTTTTTGTATTCTAAGAACTCATTATGTTTTGTTGAAGTTTTTGTGTCTTGGTTTTTGAGGAATTTTGACATGTAGCTTCCTATTTTTGTAATGTCTTAGTTTTGTTTTAGTACTAGTTGTCTAGCCTCAAAAGTGATTTGGGAGTTAATCTTTTTTTTTTTTTTCTGAAAAAGCATGTGTAAGCTTGTTTATTTGTTTTGATGAATTTTAAACATGCAGTAGTGAATAGAAGTCTCTAATGAAATCATTGGGCCTAGAGATTTCAAATTTCATTTTTTTCTTTCTTTTTATTTTATTTTATTTTTTATGGTGCTAGGAATCAAACCCAGGGCCTCATGCTTGCTAAGCAAACACTTTACCAGTGAGCTACTTCCCCAGCTCTGCGTTCAATTTCTTTAATAGATTTAGGGCTATGAGATTTTTCTGTTGCTTATTGTTTTAGCTGGAAAACTGCTGTGACCAAACACTTTTATAGTCTTACATATTTTCCTTTTTTGGACATTAAAAAAATCTTTATACTTTTTTTCCATAAAGGATTAGAATATATTTTATTAGATGTACTCCTATTGCTGCTATTGTAAATGTTAACTTTTACTTGACCCAAGGTTTTTTTTTTTTTTTTTTTTTTTGTACCAGGGATTGAATTCAGGGGCACTGGACCACTGAGCCACATCCCCAGCCCTATTTTTGTGTTTTATGTAGAGACAGGGTCTCACTGAGTTGCTTAGCGCCTCGCCATTGCTGAGGCTGGCTTTGAACTCGCAATTTTCCTGTCTCAGCCTCCCTAAGTGCTGGGATTACAGGCTTGTGCCACCGTGCCTGGCTTGACCCAAGTTTTCTAATGGCTTGTATACAGAGTTGGTATTGAATACAGAAGTGATATTGATTTAGGTGTGGGTGGTATGTAGATTTTTGTATCCAGACACCTTGCTGAACTTTTAATTAGTTTGGATAATTATTCTGCATAATCCATGGGTTTTCTATGTGGATAGCTATATCAACAAGTGGTTTTTCTTCTATTTTTTTTTAAAATTCAAATTGTAGATAGAAATATTTTTGTTTTTTTAAATTTTTTATTTATTTTTATATGGTGCTGAGGATTTAACCCAGTGCCTCACATGTGCCACACAAGCACTCTACCACTGAGCCACAACCCCAACTTCCATTTTTTAAAACTATTTTTTTTTATTATATTGATTAGGACCCTTCAATGTAATGTTGATAATTTAGTCATAGTGGACATCCTTATTTATTCTTTTTTTTTAAAATTTTTTTTAGCTGTAGATGGACATAATGTCTTTATTTTATTGCTTTGTATGTGGTGCTGAGGATCGAACCCAGGGCCTCATGCATGTGAGGCAAGCGCTCTACCGCTGAGCTACAATCCCAGCCCCCTTATTTATTCTTGAGTTTTAATATTTTCACTTTATAATATATTGTTTGTTGTAGTTTTTTGATTCCTTTCTGGTCTCATTTGCTATAAAATTTTAAGATAAATATGACATTTTATCATGCTTTTCCTGTCTCATCAGATTTTCTTTGTGTGTTCGTAAAATGAATTACATTTATAAGCTAAAGCCTGTGTATCCTATTCCTGGGTTTCTGGGATACGTGGTCATAATATATGTTCTTGCTTATGTACTGTTGGAATTATTTGTTAATATTTTGTGTATGGGCTTTAAAAACATCAGTATTTAACTGGGCACAGTAGTGCACACTTGTAATCTCAGCTACTTGGGAGGCAGAAGGATCTCTGATTGAAACCATGCTGGGGCAATTTAGTGATCCTGCCTTAAAAAAAAAATCTGGGACACATCTCAGTGGTAGAGTACCTCTCTAGCATTTCAGAGGCCCTGGGTTCAATTTCCATACCACAAAATACAAACACCAACAAGCAAAAATCCCCCCAAAACTATGTTGATAGTGAAAGTGACCAGGCATTTTCATTTTTTATAATGTCCTCGTCTAGTTTTTTTTTTTTTGTACTGGGGATTGAATTTGGGAGTACTTGACCACTGGGCCACATCTTCAGCCCTATTTTGTGTTTTATTTAGAGACAGGGTCTCACTGAGTTGCTTAGTGCCTCACTGTTACTAAGGCTGGCTTTGAACTCTCCTGATTCTCCTGTCTCAGCCTCCCAAAGTGCTGGGATTACAGGTGTGTGTCACTGCATCCGACTCTTGTCTGGTTTTGGTACTAGATTATACTGGCCTCATAAAATGAGTTGGGGAATATTTTTTCCTTTTCTACTCTCTAGGAGAATCGATGTGATACTAGAATGACCTGTTTCCAGACTTTCATAGAGCTTGCTTTTATAACTTCTGAATTTAGTTTTGTTTGTGCCTGTGGTAAAATTTTTTGTTCTTCTTTTTGAGACAGGGTTTTGCTATATTGCGGAGGCAGGTCTTGAATTCCTGGACTTAAGCTATCCTTCCAGCTCAGTCTCTTGAGTGTTGAGACTTCAGACTCAATACCATCTCTGACAAAATATTTTGTTTTTTAGTTTTCTTCCTTTATTGGTCCTAGGGCTATTTAGGCTTTTTACCACCACCACCCGCATTTATTTTCCCTCCTCTCCTTCCTTCTTTCCCTCGTTCCCCCCTCCCCCCTGCAGTCCTTTAAACACACACACACACACACACAAACTTAAAGCAGAATCTTGCTAAGTTGCCTAGACTGGCCTAGAACTTTGAATATTACTGCCTTAAACTCTTTTGAGTCCCAGGGGTTATAGGAGAGCACCAACCACTCCTGAGCCATTGATCTCTTTTTAACATTAAATCTTGGATCTTGATGGATGTGATGGATCAGAACTATTAACAACAGATCTCATTTAATTCCATAGTAAGAAAGTTCAAGATAAATTGCTTTGTGAATACTTTAACACATAGATACACAGATCTAGATTGTTGGTAGTTAGCCAGTAACATACACTGTATGTTAGTGAGTTGCTCTTAGATGGATGGTTAAAATTTTCTTAAATAAAAATATTCCAGGGGCTGGGATTACAGCTCAATGGTACAGTGCTTGCCTTGCATGCGTGAGGCACTGGGTTTGATCCTCAGCACCACATAAAAATAAATAAATGAAGATATTGTGTCTATCTACAACTAAAAAAAAAATTAAAAAAAAAAACATTCCACTCATTCCCAGGTGATCCAAGAAATGTGCACTGTGGCTTGGGAATGTAGCTCAGTAGTAGAGTGCTGGCTTGTATGAAGTTTTAAGTTTAATCCCCAGTATTGTCTCCCTGTCCAGTACAAGGACTTCAAATATTTTGACACTTTTAAAATTATTTTTTTGAAAGTGTAAGTATAAAGAAGGAGGGACTTTAGTGCCACCTATAGAGTCCCCTGCTCAATCCTTCCACCCTTTTGCCCAGTGGAAATTTATTGAGGGTACCAAAAATTTGCTCTTAGTCATATTAGTGTTAAGGAATCATATTTGGAGTATAGACATTTCCCAAAAGTTTAGAAGTAGGTACATTTACTTGTTAGCAATCAGTTTATCTTTATGTTACTTGAGTAAAGGTTAATTCACATTTTCATGGTCCTCCTACCCCCCTTTTTTGGTACTGGGAATTAAACACAGTAGCGCTTAACAGTTAAGTCACATCCCCAGCCATTTTTAAATTTTTTAAAATTTTTTGAGACAGGGTCTCACTAAGTTGCTGGGACTGTTTACTGGAACTAATCCCCTTTATCTTGTCTTGTTGGTTTCTTTCTCCTTCCTTAGCCTCCTGAATCACTGGGTTTACAGGCATGTGCCACCACCTCTGGCTATCATATTACATCATACTTTTTTCCATGACTTTATATCTATGACTGTCAGGTTCTTGAAAAGTAAGTTTTGAAATAAATTCATTTTTTATTATTTTTAAACTTTTTTTCTAATTATACATGAGAGCAGAATGCATTTCATTTCATTGTATGCAAATGGAGCACAACTTTTCATTTCTCTGGTTGTACATGATGCAGAGTAGTTGCACCATTTGTACAGTCATACATGTACCTAGGGTAATGATATCCATCTCATTCTAACATCTTACCTACCCTTATCCCTCCTCTCTCCCCCCCTGAAATAAATTTATGTTGTATTTTCATTTTTACCATTCATGCAATTTAACATAAACTGATACTATGCTTAATGCTTTTCAGAAAGTCCTTTCCTTGAGCTTTTATTTTAAACCATTCTTAGTTAATGTTTTTGCATGACCTTTTCTAGAAACAACAGGAAATTGATTAAGGTAATCTCTGGGTCAGTCTGAAGTTTAGCTCTGAAGGCTAAATTAGTTTCTGTAGGGAAAACTATTGCTTTTATTGTTTATAGATTGAAATTAGTTAAATGAAGGTTTAAGTAAATGAAAGCTGCTTTTAAAAAGTCCATCTAAATATTTTGTCTTAATTTACAGTCTCAGCTATCTTCTGCCTTTTGGTACTAAGCACATGACTCTAGACAAGTATGTAGTCATTCTAGGCATATTGCCACTTTAAAAAAAATCTTTAAAAAGATATGTTAGAACATGGGAAAAAAAAAAGATCTTGCTCTCTTGTGGTTTTGCAGGGTGCCAGAGGTTTGGTTGCTTGTGTGTTTCACTCAGTAACTTTCTGTTTAATGAATAAGATCATCACCATCATGCATCACAACTTTGCAGACTCACTGCAAAGGAAATAGCAGGAGGTAAAATAACCTCAAATGAATGTGGCTTTTTTTGCAGAGGTGTGGTGGGTGGGCAGTGCTACAACTACATAAACAAATTGAATTGCTCAGGAAGAAGACCTTCATTTAACTCATCTTTATATTCTCTCACAAGACTTTTTTTTTTTGGTATTATTGTTAGTTTAAATTTTTATTTTAGGTACTGGATATTGAACCCAGAGATGTTCCACCAGTGAACTACACTCCTAGATCTTTTTATTTTTTTATTTTGAGATAGGGTCTTGCTAAGTTGTTCAAGCTGGCCTCAAACTTACAATCTTCCTGCCTCAGCCTGAGTGTGCCACTGTCACTGGCTGTTTAAGCATTTTTTTTCATAGTGATTAGCTCATTGTAAACATGTAACAAAACTGTCTTTGTATTGTTTAGTAGCTATATAATTTTATTTTATCAGCAATTTATTTTTGTAGGTCTGAAATCTTACTCTTTTACATTGTTATTTACTGGAACTAATCCCCTTTATCTTGTCTTGTTGGTTTCTTTTTGCTAGTTTATCCTGTAAGTTTTTGCTATTTTGGTCACACAGTCATTTTTGTTCTGAAAATAAAACTAACTTTGTTTCTGTCCTCTATAAGTCTTTTGGGTAGGTTCATGGCATTTTATCAGTTGAGTATTGGGTATCAGGTATTTTGAAAATATCTTGAAAGGGAAAGGAATGCTTAATTATGTGTGGTTAGCTTGCAGTTAGTTATCAATGCTCTTAGAAGACAGACAGAGCCTGGAAAGTTTATATCATTTTTATTGCAGTTCAAGCCATACTCACATATCTGGGAAAAACTTCACTTGCTATCACCTTGGCATTATTGTCAATGTTAGGATTGACTGAGGTGTGTGGGGAGATGGATTTGAGAAAATCTTGACATTTTACTTAGTACATCTGGGCAGTACAAAATAGGGGCCATACATTTATTTTGTTTTCTGAAGGTAGCTGTCAGTATCATGTGGTTTGGGGCACAGAATTGAGCCAGACTGCTCTAAATCAATCTCTGCTATACCAGTTATTAACTATGAGACTTGAGGCAAGTTATTTTACCTTTCATGTCTCCTTTTTCTCATCTGTAAGATGGAGATGATATTTAGAGTGCCTACTTAATGGACTTAGTGTGATGTTTCTGTGAAAAAAAAATGTATATATAGAATGCAGCTTAGTGCCTGGAATATAGTAAGCTGTAGATATGTTGTTGCCAAGTTGTGTACAGATATGTTTCCCTATAGGAGTGTGAAGGATAAGACTTGATTTTTGTTTAATTTATGAACCCCCTCCCCCCCTAAACCAGTGGTACTGGGGATTGAATCCAAGGATACTTTCTCATTGAGCTACATCCCTAGCCCTTTTTATTTTATTTTGAGGCAGAGTCTCCCTAAATTGCCCAGGCTGGCCTTGAACCTTGAACTTGCAAGTTTCCTTCCATAGCCTCCCAGGTTGCTGGGGTTATGCCACTAGGGCCTGGAACAAAAGTAAAATTTATAGTTAACTTTGAAGAACCCCCAAAATGGGGACTGAAAGAATCAACAAAATATTCATGTTTGGATTATCTTTACCGTACACAGTCTGCCTTCCTCAGGAAGCATTTCTGCTGTCTCAGCTGTTCCACTGCCCAGCTGAGCTGGAGTCACCATAGCAATGGGAGACTGGGTGGAGTCCCACCTGGCTGGGCTCAGGGTCCCTGCTGCGAGAGAAGGGTTTTGCTTCTTTTAACAAGGGTACTTGATGAAACAGGTACCGCTCATCCTCAGACACTGGAGTATTATTAAAGGAAGTAAGTGTCCATATAGGATTTATTAGGAATAGTGATTCATTCATTCAACAAATATTTCTCCAGGGTTTATATGACATTTGTGGAGTTTTTCTTGTCTAAAGTAGAGTTGTAGTCCTGAGGGGAAAACACAATGAAAATGATTGCTTTGGTCTTCTGGCTAGCTTTGAAAATGACCTGATTCTTCCTTTAGAAATGTAGTTTATGAGCCGGGCGTGGTGGTGCATGCCTGTAATCTCAGCATTTAGGGAGGTTGAGACAGGAGAATTGCGAGTTCAAAGCCAGCCTCAGCAACGGTGAGGCGCTAAGCAACTCAGTGAGACCCTGTCTCTACATAAAACACAAAAACTAGGGCTGGGGATGTGGCTCAGTGGCCGAGTGCCCGAGTTCGATCTCCAGTACCCAAAAAAAAGAAACTGTAGTTTATGATCATCTCCCTCATTTCGGTGATTTGCTTTGTAGAGGAAGACCTGACCTCTTTTTTTCTCTTCTCTTCTCTGTATCGGGGATGAACCCAGAGTGTTGCACATGCCAGGCAATAACTCAGCCCTTTTTATTATATTTTGAGAATGGATCTTGCTAACTTGGCTAAGAGCCTACATTTCTGATAAATCATTAACTGTGAATTTTGTTTCCTAAATCAGTGAAAAGTAATTTTTTTTAAAAGTAAAGATATTCTGCATCTTTAGAGGTCTGTCTTGTGTCATGCATTTTGCAAAAAAAATCTGTTCCTATTAACATATAAATTTTGAATTGATGGTCATTAATTTAGATGATGAAGAATTGATAGAATCTCCTCCTGCCCCCAACACTTGTAAATGGTAGTGATGTCAAATGGTAGAACATTCACATCTACGCTTGCATAGAATATTATGCACAGAAATTATGGTGTCTTACCTGGCATAGTGGTGCGTGCCTGTAATCCTAGCTACTTGGGAGGCTAAGGCAAGAAATGATAAGTTCAAGACCAGCCTCAGCAACTTAGTGAGACCTTGTCTCAAAATAAAAAACAAAAGGTGGGAGTGCAGCTCTATAGTAAAAACACCCTGGCTTCAAACCCCAATACTACAACAAAACAAAACAAAACACCTTACACCCCTCCCCCAAACAAAATAAAAAACCAAAACTATCTCTCTTCATTCTAAGGTATATATTTATTGATTTTTTTTTTTTTTTTTTTAAATCAGGGATTGAACCCAGGGGCACTTAACCACTGAGCCACATCCCCAGATAGGGTCTCACTAAATTGCTGAGGCTTGCTTCAATCTTGAGTTCTTCCTGCCTCAGCTTCCTGAGCTGCTGGGATTACAGGCGTGCATTACCACTCCTGCCCCTTAATGATGGCATTTAAAAAGTAACAAAAAGATGATACTTCTTTCTTGTGTTGCTTCCTACTGGCCTGTGTATGGACTCCTTGAGGGCAAGTATTGATAATAGTTTTTGTAATTTCCAGTGTTTGATTTAATTTAGAGTCTGATTTATTTACTTACAGTACTGGGGATTGAACTCAGGACAGTCTACCACTGAACTACATACCCAGCCCTTTTTTTTTATTTGGAAATGATTTCACTAATTTTCCAAGTCCTGGAACTTGTAATTCTCCTGCCTCTTGAGTAGCTGGAATTACTGTATGCACTCAGAGACTTTCTTTTTGATGAATTACTTGTAGCAATTTTGGGTTCATCTTGATAAATGACTAGGGTTAGGGTGTGTGTGTGTGTGTGTGTGTGTGTGTGTGTGTGTATCTTGATAAATATTTATCTTGGTAAATATTAGTTGAAATGTGAGTTTCATTGGAACACTTGAGGTGGAGATGTTAAAAAGGAGAACCTGATAAGTGCTGATAGTAGTTAAATGCCATTTCGACTTTCTCCTCCGTTGTACCCCTTCTTTCTTTCTCTTTTGGTTGATTTGTACTGATGCATACCTCACCAGCAAGGTATTGGTTTTAGCAGATGCCAGTGAAGTGAAAGAGTAAGACTTTTGCATTTTGTCGTATATGCTGTTATTTTTTAAATATTCTTTATTGCACTGTGCAGCTGTCACCTTTGCAGTGTGTAAATGAGGAAATAGAGTGACTATGTTCAGGGACATACATTTTAGTTGGTGTTGGTGGAAGAAAGGCCAAACTTCCTATTCAGGTTTTTATCTAGTGCTTTGGATTGTTCTTTCTGTTTTAGTAGAATACTCTTTTTTTTTTTAAATTTTTTTTAGCTGTAGATGGACATAATGTCTTTATTTTATTGCTTTGTATGTGGTGCTGAGGATCGAACCCAGGGCCTCACGCATGCGAGGCAAGTGCTCTACCGCTGAGCTACAATCCCAGCCCCTAGAATACTCTTTTTAGAATATTTTTTTTTCAGAATTTTTGTTAGTTTAAAATTACCAATATAAATAGCTCTGTGCTTAATGAGACTTTGTGCTTAATTTACTCTGATTACAGTAAATTAAACGTTGCTTGAAAAGGTGGAATCAGTCTAGTCTCCCTTTTCATTAGAAAAGTCTTAATGAGTATTTTTTTTTTTTTTTTAATGGTACTAGGGATTGAACTCAGGGCACTGTACCATTGAGCTATATCTCTAGCCCTGCCTTTTCTTTCACTTTGTATTTTGAGAATCAGTCTTGCTAAATTGCCGAGGTGGCTCTGAACTTGTGATCCTCCTGCTTCAGCCTCCCTAGGTAGCTTGGATTTACTGTTATTTAAAAAATATACTTTATTTTTTAAAGAGTTTTAGATTTATAGAAACTTGATAATACAGAGTTTGCATACCTGACACTCAGTTTCTGTTATTAGCATCTTGTATAGTACATTTGCTAGAAAGAATGAACCAATACCGACACTTTATTATTAACTATTGAGATTTCCATAGTTTATAACCTAATGTCCTTTTTCTATTCTAGGATCACTTCAGGATACTACATTGTATTTGTTACATCTTTTTAGGCTTCTTTTGGCTGACTTACCTTGTTTTTGATGACCCTGTTTTGAGGAGTCCTCATTAAGTATTTTGTGACATACGCCTGTGTTGGAATGTTTCTGATATTTTTCTCATGACTGGACTAGGGTTAGGGTTTGTGTGTGTGTGTGTACATGAGTACATGAGTACTGGAGATTGAACCATGCATGCAAGGAAAGCGCTTAACCACTGAAGTACACGTCTGTTGAGTTGCACAGGCTGGTCTTGAATTTGCAGTCCTCCTGCTTCAGCCTCCCAAGTAGCTGGGATTACAGGCATGTGCCACCATAGCCAGCTGGTCTTAAGTTCCTTTTAAAAAAATTTTTTTGTTGTTGTTGATGGACCTTTATTTTGTTCATTTTATTTACATATGGTGCTGAGAATCAAACCCAGTGCCTCACACATGCAAGGCAAGTGCTCTACCACTGAGCCACAACCTCAGTCCAAGGGTTTTTGAGAGTAAGAACCCAGGGTTAAAGTACCATTTTCATCACATCGTATCTAGGGTATGACATCAATATGGTTTATGACTATTGAGGTTGATTCTAATCCCCCTGAGGTAATGTGTGTTGTCTTTCTCTACTATAAAGTCACTCTCCAACCTCTGCCCCGACTTTTCCATATTCTTTAGGAGGAAGTCATTATTTGCTGTCCATACTTAAGGAGTGGGGATACTGTGTATTTTTGAATACACATACTGAAAAGATAGAACTTTAGTTTAAAAATTTACCTGCAATTATTTTTTTATTATTTTTTATTTTTTTAAATTTTTGGTACTGGTGATTGAACTCAGGGGCACTCGACCACTGAGCTGCATCCCCAGCCCTATTTTGTGTTTTATGTGGAGATAGAGTCTCACTGAGTTGCTTAGTGCCTCACCATTGCTGAGGCTGGCTTTGAACTCGTGATTCTCCTGTCTCAGCCTCCCTAAGTGCTGGGATTACAGGCTTGTACCACCGCACCCGGCTTACCTGCAATTATTGAAACTTTTTTTTAATATCAAGGATTCAACCCAGGGGTGCATAACTACTGAGCCACACCCTCAGCACTTTCAATTTTTTAACTTTGAGGCAGGGTCTTGCTATGTCACCAAGTTGCTGAGGCTGCCTTTGAACTCTCACTTTTCATGCCTCAGCCTCCTGCATCACTGGGATTACAGGCATGTGCTACCACACCAGGCAAAACTTCTACTTTTAGCAAAATATTTGACAAATGCATTCAGTGATTTGGTTGGGCAGAAATTATCAAGCTTTTCATCTTCCTCAGGGTTTAGCCTTTATATTGCATGGCAGCTGTTAGATGGTTTTCTTTATCTACTTTTTATACCATTTAATTGATAATTGTTTTTGAAAAAAATTAATGAAAGGGAAATGTGGAAGGTCATTAGTCAAAAATTCTTGAATAAAATTTGTTAATATTTTGAACTTTGTTGCTTTTCTGCACTTCTTATTTTTGCACATATTATTTCTAAATTGAGGACTTAGTTGATATGTAAATTGTGATTAGAGACCATAACAGTTCAGGACCCAAAATGATCAAGGGAAAGCACCTTGTTGGAAACCCCCATGACAATAAATCTCTCCTTATAGTTCCCATTTGTGTTTCAATTATAAAGCTTATGTTAAAATTAGGTCAGAATTTCCATTGTAAACTCTGAATTTCATAGTTGTATAACTGCCATATGAACTTGATTGTAAACAAAGATCTTCAGTGATGAG
Source organism: Xerus rutilus (assembly GCA_028644305.1). NCBI lineage: Eukaryota > Metazoa > Chordata > Mammalia > Rodentia > Sciuridae > Xerus > Xerus rutilus. The sequence goes on from CM053399.1 coordinate 43,478,076, forward strand.
CCTGTTTTGAAAAATTTAATAAAGGGTTGTTTAGCTCCTAACATAGAAAATACATGTTTAGTTTCACATTTTAAGTTAAGAAAATGCCCAAATGGGCTTTGGTTCTAAAGGTGAACTTTACACGTTTTTCTCAGGATTTTTTCATTTTTCTACAGTGAGGATATAGTATTTTAAAGAAAAATAAATTAAAAATAATAGCTGGACATGGTGATACATGCCTGAACAGTCCCAGTGGCTCTGGAGACTGAGGCAGGAAGATCACAAGTTCAAGGCCAGTATCAACAACTTGGCTAGATCCTGTCTCAAAATAAAAAGGAAAAAGGACTGAGGATGTCGCTCAGTGGTAAAGCACCCCTGGGTTCAATCCTTCATACCAAAGAAGAGAGAGAGAAAAAGAGTTAACCTCTTAAAATAGTTTCTTTCCCCTCCTTTTAAATATTTTGACACCAGTCTTTGTATATTGCCCAGGCTGGTCTTAGATCTCCTGAGTTAAAGTGCTTCTCCTTCTTTAGCTGGGATTACCATCACATCCAGTTGCATTTATTTTTTAGTGATTACTCTTCAGATGTATTACATTTTGAAACAAATGATTATATTGACTACTTTCGTGACAGTATTAGAACCTTACGATCAGTTACATTTCGTTCAGTTCCATTTACACTCTTACCTCTTTTTTTTGTTGTTGTTGATTTACTAAGTCTCTAGTTCAGGGAATGAAAACAATTGTTTCATTGGTCTGTGTATATATAAGTGCAATAAATTGGAATGCAGATACCGTTAAACAGCTCTGTATTTGAGTTCTGATAACTTGTGAAAGGAAAAAAGATTTTCATTATGTACTAATCTTGGGTTTAGAATGGCTTTAAAATTTGGCAGCCAAACTGGGTGTGGTGGCTCATGCCTATAATCCCAGTGGCTTGGGAGGCTGAGGCAGGGGATCACAAGTTCAAAGCCAGCCTCAGCAACTTAGGGAGGCAATAAACAACTTAGCAAGACCCTGTCTCAAAAAATAAAAAGGCAGCCAGGCATGGTGGCGCATGCCTGTAATCCCAGCATTTAGGGAGGCTGAGACAGGAGAATCAGGAGTTCAAAGCCAGCCTCAGCAACAGCGGTGAGGCGCTAAGTGACTCAGTGAGACCCTGTCTCTACATAAAACACAAAATAGGGCTGGGGATGTGGCTCAGTGGTCGAGTGCCCTGAGTTCAATCTCCAGCACCAATAAATGAATGAATGAATGAATAAATAAATAAATAAGCAGGCCTTGGCATGTGGCTCAGTGCCCTTGGGTTCAACCCCCAGTACCAAGGGGAGAGGGGGGCACCCAAATTTTGTAGATGAGTATATGAGTTTTCTAGGGCTGCTGTAACACATTATCTCAAACTTGGTGGGTTAAACAAAGGAGATTTCTTCTGTTTCAACAGAACTATAGTTCTGGAGGTCAGAACTCCAAAATCCAGTTGTTGACAGGGTTGGTTCATTCTGAAGATCTGGAGAGAGTCATTTTCATGCTTCTGTCCTAACTTCTTGAAGTTGTCCACAGTCCTTGGTATTTTTGGTTGTAGATGTTTATTCTGATTTCTGTCTCTACCTTCACTTGGCCTTCCCCTCTTAGTCTTTTGTTTGTGTGCCTCAGATCTCCCCCTCTTTCCTCTTAGGACAGTCATTTGATTTAGGTCCAGAATGAACTCACCTTGAGTTCCTTAACTTCATTTCATTTGCAAAGTCTGTATTTCCAAATAAGGTCTTATTCACAGGTTCCAGAGATTAGGAGTTGGATTACCTTTTTGGGTGGCACTAGTCAATCTCACTACAGTGAATAAGCCTCTTCCTAAGGCTTTGCTAAAGCTTTGCTGAATTTGCTAATAAGCATGTGGAAGTACTTTTACTAAATGTAATAGTTATAGAAACTGACCTATATTATATGCATAAAAATGTGATTAAGAGTTTAGTTGCATGCTTACTTTCTCTTCATGTGGTTTCCAATTGATGTGGCATTCTTTTACTATGAGATCAGGTGGAGCACATATAGACAAGTTATAATTTTTTATTTTAAATGGTGTGAGCAGAGTCATGAATATGTGCCATTTAGCTCTTAACTTTTTTTTAATCTACATACTTTGCTGGGTTTTGTTTTTTTTTTTTTTGGGTACTGGAGATTGAACTCAGGGGCACTCGACCACTGAGCCACATCCCCAGCCCTATTTTGTGTTTTATTTAGAGACAAGGTCTCACTGAGTTGCTTAGTGCCTCACCATTGCTGAGGCTGGCTTTGAACTCGCGATTCTCCTGTCTCAGCCTCCCTAAGTGCTGGATTACAGGCTTGTGCCACCGTGCCTGGCTACTTTGCTGTTTTTTAAGATGAATGTGTATGTGGTTCCTTCTTATGTAAGTCACATTTTTCTTCACGTAAAAGATTATTAAATTTATCTAGTGACCTAATCTGATTTAAATATGTGTGCTGCAAAAAGAGATTTTATAAAAACTACTACAAATTGCTGGGTGGATATGGAGGTTAAAGAGAAGGAAGAGGGTGGTCCTTGGTGTGAAGACAGCCACTTTTTTTTTTTGGCACTGGAGATTGAACTCAGGGATACTCAACCACTGAACCACATCCCCAGCCCTATTTTGTATTTTATTTAGAGACAGGGTCTCACTGAGTTGCTTAGCACCTCACCATTGCTGAGGCTGGCTTTGAACTCGCAATTCTCCTGCCTCAGCCTCCCAAAGTACTGGGATTACAGGTGTGCACCACCATGCCTGGTTCAGACAGCCACTTTTTGAGAATCCCTTGCCTGGTCTCCAGCCAGGTGGTTTAGAGGAAAACTGGTGAGAGCATTCTCTCCTTCTGCTCTTCCATTTTGAGATGAAGGCATGAGAAATTTAATTCTTATTAGGGAAATGAAATAATAGCAGGGTTGTTTTTAAAGTTTAGTTGTGCTTTGAACCCATAGTTATACCATTTGACAGTGTACAGCCCCATTTACCCCTTATCTATTCTCTTGTTTTATAGCATATAAAATGGTCTTTTATAATTAAAAAAAGGTCTTTATTCTGCTTGTTTATATTTATAGGCTCTATATTAAAGTGTTACATCCACAAGTGCTAGAACCATGTTAGTTTTATTCTTAGGAAACTGTATCCTACCCACTAAGTACTAAGCACTCCACAAATAATCTGTTGAATGAATGAACTTTGTATGTTGTGGACACTCTTAAAATCCATGCCTGGAAACTTACCTCATTCCTTTTAATGGCTGTTTACTAATCTGTGATGGATATGCCATAGGCAGTGCCCTATTAGGGACATGTGGGTTATTTTTTTTTTTTAATATTTTTTTTAGTTGTAGATGGGCAGAATATCTTTATTTTATTTATTTATTTTTATGTGGTGCTGAGGAGTGAACTCAGTGACTCACGCATGCAAGGCAAGCGTTCTACCACTGAGCTATAAGCCCCAGCCCCGGGACATGTGGGTTATTAACAGTTTTTCATGGTTACAGAGCTGCTAGGACACATCTTACTTGTGTTTATTTTTGGTAGTTTATAGTGTTAATTGACTTCATCCCTAGCTATGTTCCTGTGAAATACTCAAGCATATTTTCAAATGTATTGTTGAAATAATTTTCAAGTATACCTGATTTACATTTTCCTAAATATATTTAAATGTTTTTAAGTCAGTGAAACTCTTGCCATAAAATCTTGAAAAAAGTATCAAAAGCAATGTAAATATACAGACTTTTGATTGCATCTGTGTGATGGTTCTTGGCTAAGCCCTTTTTGGAAAGGAAGTATCTGAACCCTTCTTGCCATTGTGTAGAAACTGTGGGAAGGAAAGCAGCAGTTAGTGTAGAATAAGATTAGAACACTGAATAAGAAATTAGGCAGAATACTTTCCATGTTTAAGTAGGTACTTAACCTTAAGGGGACCAGTTTGCCTAGGACAGTACTGGTTGATGCTTGTTGTCCTGATGTCATTAGTGTCCCCTTTCAGTCCCAGTTTATAAATAAGTTATATGATCACACTGTTTGATCTCTTTGTTTTTTAGTTTCCTTATCTGTATAATAGAGATAGAATAGTGCCTGGTACATAGCTAATGTCATTAAAGTGTTTGCCCTCACCGGTGACCTTTATCTTTCCCTTTTTGAAATACTTTCATCTTGGCCTCCTGGCTATCATGTTCTTTATTCTCTTCCTGCTATTTTCACTGTTTCTTCTCAGTTTCCTTGCCAGTTAATTAGGCAGAACATTTCCAGTTTTGCCTCATCTTTGAGTTCTTTCTGACAGACTCTATATCCACATTCAGTTCATCATCAACATCCTATTGACTCTTTTGGAAATACACGCAGGTCTGGCCAGTTTTCGCCTCTACTTCTTTAGGCAGTCATTTTCTCCTCATTTTATTTTAATAGCCTCTCCAGTCATCTCTCTGTATTCATCCTAAATTACCACTCCCTATAATCTAGTCAACCTGCTGCAGCCAATATTACTTTTAATATGAAAGGTAAAATGTTTTATTCCTGTCTCAAAATCTCTAGTTGTTCTCATTTCACTTAGAAAAAAATTTAGTGTCCTCACTGTGGCCTACAAGTCTCTGTCTGCTTCTCTGATAGCTTTATGAACTCAGTTACTACTCTCCATACTGTTTGTTCTGTTGTAAGCGCACTGCCCTGCTGTTCCTCAAACATATTACACGTACTCTCACCTTTAATGTAATAATCCCTCTGTCCAGGATTGTCTTCCCTTAGATAACAGCATGGCTTACTTCCTCACTTGGCCTAGGTTCCCTCCTCAAATGTCACATTGTCACAGAAGAATTCTTTGACAGTATTATGCAATGTCACACCCTCCCCTCTACTTATTATTGCCAGTTTCTCTCAGTTTTCTTCAGGGTTCACATCACCTCTGATATATTAGTGTTTGTTTACTTGGTGATGATCAGTCTTTAAGAAACTATAAGCTTTGTGAGTACCTGGAATTTGTATCAGTTTCTT
>CM053399.1:43483566-43545825 GCA_028644305.1 Xerus rutilus
TTGTATCAGTTTCTTACAGTGCCTGACGCTAGATGAGTGGGTTGGTCAGTGAACCTAAGGAAGATTCATGTGAAAGTTTTACAGTTTAGTAAAATGTGGGCTGTAAAGATCCTCTTTACTTCTAGTTTTACTTTTACAGACCATTCTGTTTTAGAAGAGATAAGAAATGGTATTGGGGCCAGGCGCAGTGGCACACGCCTGTAATCCCAGTGACTAGGGATGCTGAGGCAGGAGGATCCCAAGGATCCCAAGTTCAAAGCCAGCCTCAGCAACTTAGTGAGACCCTGTTTTAAAAAAGAAAAAAGGGACGGAGATGTGGCTCAGTGGTGAAGTGTCCTGATTTCAATCCCTGGTACCAATAAATAAATAAGTAAAAATTTTAAAAAAAATGAAATTGGAGTTTAGTATGTTGGTAGGTGGTAGTGGATTTGGGCGGGGGGGGGGATGAAAAAGTAACAAAAAGTGACAACTAGAAGTGAGTTATTCACCTACTGCTATTGAGGCAGCCTATCATTTCTAAGTTTGGAAAGGAAGAAAACCAATTTTTAAATGCTTATTTTAGGCTAAGCAGTGTACTGAGTACTTGGCAATATTATTAATCTTCATAATAGCCATTTCAAATAATAATCAGTATGTCCATCTTATTTGGGAGGAAATTGAAATTTAAAGAGATTAAATAACATTCTCAAGGTCATAGTAGCAATTAAGTGGGATATCCAGGCTGACTGACTCAAGTTCCTACCCTTTCCTATACTTATTTCATGCAACCTGAAGATGTAGCCTATGTGCAATAATTTACATTTTATATGGTACTGTAAAGTTTACAGTAAATTTTCATATTTTACTTCTCTTCCTACAACAAATTTTTGAAAATAGGTATCACTTCAACTTTGCAAAGCAGTTAACCTTGATGCCAGTGATGAATGATTTGTTGCAAATTCTACAGTTAAAAAGTAGCAGGGTTATGTCTGTAAGCAAGTCTTTCTCACTTAAATCTGCATATTCTTTCTGCATATCACAAAATCAGAGAAATTCTTCAGCACATGCAAATTATATTTCGATATTTTGAATGAGCTATATATGTCATTATAAAATTATAGAGCTTCAAAAAGTCTTAAGAGATCATAAAGAACAAATTCCTTATTTATAGCTAAATGCCAGAAACAGGTCTTCTCTTCTAGAGCCTACACTAAAGCCCAAGTTTTATTAGTGAAGAGTTTATATTTCATCTATATCTGGGTCTTTCAAAACCATTGTGTTCCCTTTTTTATTCACGTTTCAAATTTCAAAAGCTACAAAATTTTTTTTCCCTCCCACCCATGTCTCACAGCAACTCACTTCTTCTTTCAACATGTAATGGAAGTTTCTCAGTGTCTTTTATATATATATATATATATATATATATATTTTTTTTTTTTTTTTTTGGGTACCAGGGATTGAACTCAGTGGTACTTGACCACCGAGCCACATCCCCAGCCCCATTTTGTGTTTTATGTAGAGACAGGGTCTCACTGAGTTGCTTACCGCCTCGCCATTGCTGAGGCTGGTTTTGAACTCGCAATTCTCCTGTCTCAACCTCCCAAAGTGCTGGGATTACAGGCATGTGCCACCGCGCCCTGCTGTTGTATATCTTTACAAAGATATTTTATGCATTTAAAGCCAATGTGTAAACTGTGCATTTAATAGCATAACTTGTAGATGACTTGATGTTAGTACATGAAGTCATTCTTTTTTCTTAAAGAGTGTATTCATATTGAATGAACTTTTTTTTTTTTGGTACCAGGGATTGAACTCAGGCACTCAACCACTGAGCCATATCCCCAGCCCAGCCCTATTTTGTATTTTATTTAGAGACAGTGTCTCACTGAGTTGCTTAGCACCTTGTTGTTGCTGAGGCTGGCTTTGGACTCATGATCCTCCTGTTTCAGCCTCCTAAGCCTCTGGGGTTACAAGCATGTGTCACCATGCCTGGCTTGAATGAATTTTTTATAATTTAACCAGATGTCTGCTAAAGGACATTTTATGGTGTTTCCAGTCTTTTAAAGATAATTCAATAACAATTGGCTTTGCATGTATCAGTTTTTTTTTTAACAATATGTGCAGATCTAACAGGATAAATTTCTAGAAGTGAAATTGCTGCATCAGAGAGTTTTTCTTTTTAATTGACACACTATTTATTTATTTATTTTTGGTACCAGGGATTGAACTCAGGGGCACTCGACCACTGAGCCACATCCCCAGCACTATTTTGTGTTTTATGTAGAGACAGGGTCTCACTGAGTTGCTTAGCGCCTCGTCATTGCTGAGGCTGGCTTTGAACTCGCAATTCTCCTGTCTCAGCTTCCCTAAGTGCTGGGATTACAGGCTTGAGCCACTGCGCCCGGCTGACACACTTTATTCTTAACATAACACTGGAGTGTTTTCATTTTGAATGAAACTGCCTTTTTAAAAATTTTTTTAAATTAAAAATTTCTTTTTTAAAAAAAAATTTTGGAGATTGGCCCAGGCTGGACTTGAATCCTTGGGCTCAAGCAATCCTCCTGTGTATTTAGGACTATATGTAACAGCAGTGCCTGGTTAGGATTTTTTTTTAACCTATACAGGCTAGAAACTTTGATGTTCATATGGCAGGTTAAAGAAAATATAATGAAAAGGGTATTTCTTCAGAGTGAGGTTTGATTTGGATCCCTGTGTACCAGCTTGCTGATTTTTGTCAGGTTACTTAACTGCTGAGTCTCGATGGTCTCATCTGTGAAATAGGGTTAATATAACTAAACCTCTAGAGCTGTTGTCTAGAACTACTGTTTTTCATTGATTCTAAGACTCATCATTGGTAGCATTTTTTTTTCTTGGCACGTAAAACTAAATCTTAAGATTGGCATTTCAGGTTTGATGAAATTGGGTGAATTCAGATGCTGGAACAAGTGAACTGTGCTAGGGCATGGAGGAGGTGTAGTGTAATGAAGACTGTTGGGGTGTGTGAACGAGATGTTAGAAGTGTGGGTGTAGCAATGGAAGTTTCATTCTAGACTAGCAGCTATCATAGTAAAACCATTGGGAGGATAGTGCAACTAGTTTGTGGAACATAGAAACAAGTAGTACCAGAGTCTGGGTATATGGAAGTTGGAATTATGAAAAATTGCTGGTTAGTAACAGGACTTCAGCTTGAGGTTGAGATTTAAGGAACTGTGTACTTATTTATGTCAGGAAGGCTTTGTAAGAATGGGACTCTGTAAGAAAATGAGTATAAATCACATACCTGATAAAGGATTTCAATTTAGGGCATATAAAGTACTCTTACATTCAATAGTAAGAAGATAACCCAATTTAAAAATGGGCAAAAATTTGAATAGGCATTTCTACAAAGATGCCCAAATGGCCAGTAAGCATGCAAAAAAGTGCCCAATGTCCTACTGGGGAAATGCAAATCAAAATTGTAAAGAGATACCATTTGTGTACTTATTAGGATGACTGTAATCACAAAGACAGATGTTTAATAACAGGTGTAGGTGAGGATATTGAGAAAATGTCATCCTCAAATATTGGCAGTGTAAATGTAAAATGGTACAACCATGTTAGAAAACAATGAGTTCCTGAGAAAGTTAAAATATAAAGTTCCCACGTGATTTAGCAGTCCTGCTACTAGTTATATATACCCAAGAAAAATGAAAATGTGTCCACACAATTTATACATGATATTCATGGTAGCATTGTTCAAAATAGCCAATATGTGGAAACAACTCGACTGATGAATAGAGAGAGTGTGGTTTATCCATACAGTGGCATACCATAAAAAGGAAAGAGGAGTGAAGTCCTGATAACATGCTGTGAACATGACATGAAAATGTGAAGTGAAAGAAGCCAGACACAAAAGCCTGTGTATGCTATCATTCCATTTAGGTGAAATGTCTAGAATATGCAAGCCTATAGAGTCCAAAAGTGGATTAGTGGTTTAGTGGCCGTAGGGCTAGCAAGGGTTGGGGGAAATGGGGAAAGACTGCTAATGGGCATGGGATTACTTTTTGGGGTCGTAAAAATGTTCTGGAGTTAGTGGTGATTGTTGTACAACCTTGTAGATGACTAAAAACCATTAGTATGCATTTAATAAATTTGAAAGTATGTGAATTATATCCTAGTAATGCTCTTAAAAGTGAAAAAACAAGACCCTGATTGTATGAAGGGCATGGATTACTTAGGAGATTTCAATATAAGAAAAGATTTCAGAGTAAAAGAGAGCCCAGTGATAAGAGATCATGCTGGAGCTAGAAGACATGCAGGTTGGGAAAGTCAGTGAAGAGGGAGAAAATGTGGTGATATTGAGGTTTACAAGTAAAATAAAAGCATTTTCACCATGACAGTAGCCTGTCAGGGTCAGATGACTATCAAAGCTAACAATGCTTCTTCCTTCAAATCTCTGCTGGCCCTGAGGCCTGTAGTGTGGTTGAGCCTGCAGAGAGAATCAGGACGTAGGGACCCCACTGCGAGGAGGATGTTGGTAGTGAAAGGTGAGTACTGAGGGTAGTGCCAGGTTAAGCATAGGCAGTTTTGTGTACTCCTAGAGGTCAGGCACTGTCCTGTCCATCTAAAGTGTGCTACAGAGGTCAGCATTATGTGATTTAGTCATTTTTGGTCTACATGAGAGGAAAGTAAGGAAGGCTAACTTAATTAAGGCAGTAGCTACAGGAATAGAAAGGATGGGATGGATTTCCTAGAAAGGCAACGTTTTGCCAAGACAAGAAGAAAAAGACAGAGACAGACCTTGGTGTGAAAGACAGTAATGCAATTTGTTCCAACCTTCTATGGGGATGGTGTAAAGTATTTGTTAATGTCTACATAACATACCAACTAGGCTTAGATATCCTTTTCTGTTGTTTATCAGTTACTTCTGCCAGTGTAATAATCTCTGTTCTTTTAAAATAGTTTTTATTTTATTTAAAAAAATTTTTTTTTTTAGTTGTTGATAGACCTTTATTTTATTTATTTATATGTGGTGCTGAGAATCAAACCCAGTGCCTCACGCATGCTAGGCTCTACCACTGAGCCACAACCCCAGCCCTGAAATATTGTTAATTCTTATCCTTAAAACTTTATTTAGGTTTTATATATTGTCTCTTGAAGTAAGAATTCACTAATTGGAGTGAATGTAGACATGAAAGCAACCAATGTTTAATAGTTTAAAGGAAATAAATGTATCAGGCTGCTTGAAACAGGCCACTGGCTTATGATTGCTCAGTGGCTTCTCAATATTTTGTCAACTCCAAGGGATGAATACATAGGATGAATAAAAGGATGGGAGGCAGTAAGTTAAACTTGTCTTACCTACAAATAATTTATATCTATGAATAGTTGCCATATCCCTCCTGGCCCCCTTTCCTTTTATTGACAGTTGTCAAAATCTATTGGCATTAAGAACTACAAATTTTTGTGTAGTCTTATCCACCTAGTGGGATAGTTTTATAAGTTGTGGTTGGGTCGTGGAGGGAGTGGGAGAAAAAAAGGAGGGAAATCTTCCTCTTTTTCCCTTTGAAAGCCCTTGAGTTTGGAAGGGTAAAAGCAGGTAAGACTAAGTCTTCCTTTGGGAAGCCAATATCATGAAATGATGATTTACCCCTGAGTAATTGTCCTTTTGCATAGTCTGAAGCCTTTTCTTTTTGATCTGTTCATAAATGTTATTGTAGATTCCTTTTGGTTTAGAATTTTGCTGCTGCTGCTACTTTGCCACCACCTCTTCTTTCCTCCCCTTCCCCACTACTCTTCTCCCCTTTTCTCCTCCATGACCACTCTCTCCTCTTGACTACAATGTACTCTGTTTAGACTGATATTTCATCTAGTTCCTGGGAATTGTTAGTTTTAAACTAAGAGTGGAAGGAACAGTAGGAAGAGAGGTAGATGAGAGCAAGGTGTTACGTACCAAGAAAGATTTTACAAGGAGTCTAAAGCCAGGGGACAGTAGTAGTGAGAAGTTAGAGAGGCTGGAATATATAAGGGGTGCACTGAACAAGATTTTCTTCTTTACAAGTCTTGTTTTGGTCTTGCTCTGGAAAAAGAAAAATTCTTTCCCATTTTCTTTTTGGGCCAAATGTCTCTGCTTCAGAGATTAGAAAGTGGGCCTATTACTGGTTAAGGACCAGTAATAGCTGGTACCTTTTATGGTCTCGGCTATGAACACACAACTATAATTTAGAAAAAAATTTTTCTGGGGAAAGAAGTACCAAATTTGTACTGACTTAGAAAAAAGCTTTTATAACAGAATCGGTTTATAAATTGACTTTGTACTGTTTTTTTGCTGGTGGCATACCAGGTCCATTCACTTGCAATTATATACTATACCATGAAGTGTATACATGGTAGCTGAAGTTGCACAGAAGTCCATTAAAGGGCACATGGTTGCTTTAGGCAATCTGAGACAATTAGATAACTTGACTGACTAAATTTTGTTAAAAAGAAACTAAAAGAATACTGGATTTAATGCAGTTTCTATAATTCTGCAGTAGAGTTCCAGGGCATAAATTATGGAGGTATCTGTGATTATACATGCTAGATTAAATGAAATATTAATTTCAGTCAGGAAAAAAATACACATTTGAGTGAGATTATTAAGCATATTAGAAGCATTTGACATAAAAATTAGGGAGGGTGTTGTAGGGAACAAAGGTTCTCTATGACTTGACAGCTGCTGTTAAAAAGTGACACAAGGAAGAACTCCGCTCTGGCTCACAGCTGCTTGAAGTTACTGTGGTCTTCTCTAGTGTTACCAGAGGAATTTGCACTGCTCTTGTTTTAGAAAATAGAGACTGCTGATAGCTAACCAGGTCCTTGGTGTGCTCAGGGAAACGAATTCCCACATCTCTATATATTTACTTGTAGATGGACACAATACCTTTTTAAAAAAATCTTAAATTTTTTTTAATGTAGTGTTGAGGATTGACTCCAGTGCCTGACACATATGCTAGGCAAGCACTCTGCCACTGAGCTACAACCCCAGCCCCGGGAAACTAATTCTTAACTCCTCATTATGGTCTTGATAGTTATTGGGTTTCCCATCTGCCAGTACTTTGAGATTCTAAATATGTGCAGGGTAGTATATTACTTGACTCCAAGAAAGTTCTAAAAAGCATGAGCTATGCCTGGGGCACAGCAAATCTAGTTCTATGTGTCCTGGGACATATGTGACATGATTTTTACCGAAACTGTAATCTGTTTTAGTTTTATTGAAGTCCCCAAAACAGAAGGTGCCCAGTTACCCTTGTTATCCCAAGGATTTGCATGAAGGGTAGCCCTGAATTGGTTTTCTACACTTAGCTCACATTTACTTTTAGGGAGTACGTATTCAGAGTTAAAGGTTCTGACAAGGATGTTTTTGGAGAACTGTTAGTATTTGATATATTCTTTGTTCTTTTTTGCCTCTACATATAGTGGAGGAGAGAGATGAGGTATGTTTCTCTTAAGCTCCTTTCATTTAAGCCAAATGGTGGGCGGGACTCTAACAGAATCAGCCCTAGAGCTTGACTAGTATCCTCTGGAGTTTGGGGACAGGGACATAAGGATTAGTATGCAAATTTGTGGCTCAGTAGCTCTGAGGCAGTGATCTAGGGAAAGGAAGAGGCTCTATGTTTTAAGCAGTCTGCACTTGGGAAGATGGTAGTATTTTCCTGAGTGGAATCAGTTAAAGACATTTTCAAAAGGGACACTGGACATGGCCACCTAAAAGTCAGGAGGCAGGGATTCATGAAAACCTCACAGATTCAGAATTGGAATTGTAAATGGCCAGGTTTAATTCAAGGCCTAAGAATTTTATGTCAAAGGCCTCACTTTGGGCACTGTCTCAGGAAGCTTAAAGGCTCTCACAAGAAAGCCTGAACATCACATTTAATTGGTGTGACTTTTTGACTTTTTGACTCCCCCCTCCCCACTTCAGCCCTCTCTACTTCTTCAGCTACCACTCTGAAGGAAGCAGGGACAGCCTTTGTGGGGACAGAAGATAGGCAGAATAAGAGGGGAGACTAGGAGACTGGGAAGGAAAATGACACTCCTTCACCTCCAGCCTAGTTGCAGACTTCTGAGACAACCTAGAAAGAGGAAGAAGCTTTAAATTAGTTTTAATTTAGATGAGTATTGACTAATGAAGTAAGACACTGTGCTAGACATCCTGATTATTGGAATTATAATGTTCTTAGGGCTGAGAGTGATTTGAAGATTTTATAATCAAAGAATGACTGGAAAAAAATTGAGACTTTGATTTCATTTAGGATCAAGGAAAAACTTGCCCACAGAGGAAGGGGCTTGGAAGGAAAAGTTTATACCCCATATTGAGCCCTGATGAGCTCAGACTGTTATTTATACATTTATCAGTTATTTATATATTCATATGTACACATACATGAAAAATAGGCAATTTTAAAAGGAAGTAATAACTGTCAGTCACATGGTATACATAAAGCTTGGCATTCATATTATTCAAATCACAACTTTTAATAATAAGATGATTTTTGTTTTTGATACTGGGAATTGACCTCAGGGGCACTCAACCACCGAGCCATATCCCCAGCCCTATTTTGTACTTTATTTAGAGACAGGGTCTCACTGAGTTGCTTAGCACCTTGCCATTGCTGAGGCTGGCTTTGAACTCATGATTCTCCTGCCTCAGCCTCCCTAAGTGCCGGGATTACAGGGGTGCACCACTGCACCTGGCAAGACAGAATTTTTGAGGTTGGGAAAATTCAGACTGTCAACACCGTAAAGGTAAGAGAATTCATTTTTTCTTTGTGGTGTTGGGAATTGAACTCAGGGCCTTGCACACGTGGGGCAGGCACTCTATTATTAAGCTATACTCCCCAACCTAGGGTAACAGAATATTAAGGTGAGACTATATTGAGTTAGTTTTCTGGTTAAAGTGTTGAAGACATTGCAAAGAAAGCAAGATGCGACTTGGGCTTTGTTTGCCAAAATTTATTAAGGCCTTCTGTGTGTCATATACTGTGCTTTGTATGTATTTTTTACTTTTCACAACAATCCTCTGAAGTTGGTATTACTTTTCATATAGGCAGGAAAATTGTGATTTAGACAGGTTAAATGAGCTACTCCAGTTTCCCATAGCTAATACAAGTGTAGAGCTGTATCTTGGCCTGTTTGACTTGTACAGCTCAGTCTCTTCCTATTCTTTTCTGCTGCCTCCCTAGGTGGTCCCATACACTGGAGTTACATGGGTAGGACAGGGAAGTGGTACCCTCTTCTAGTGCTCCTAGCTAGAAAAGAAGAATGAATGGAAGATAACAGGAACTGGTGATCTGCAACCTTAAAATCCCCAGGGGCAACTATCTGCTCTCAGGAAGGTTTTTGTTTTCTGTTTTCTTTTGCAGCATTTATAGTGGGCATTGGAATATGCTCTCCTTAAAGTAGTCCAGTTCTCACTTTTGTTTTGTTTTGGTTTTTTTCCTGTTGAGGATATGGGGGTTAGAGATGTTGTAATTTGCACAGGAATTCAAATAGCTAGCAAGTAGGATGGCATCTGGCTTTGAATTTCAGGTCTGACTCTAGAGCCCCTGTATTTTCTTCTCATCAAGCTGTGTACAACAGAGACTTTATAAATGTGTCTCTTCAGAGAAAGCAAGTCCTTATGAAATCTCATGTTTTGGTTTATTTTATCATGGTTTTAAAAACATATATGTTATATTGATAGAAGTGATAATAGGGAAATGCTAACTTAAAATGGGGGAATAGAAAATCACAAGATTTTGCATCTAAATTGTTTCACAGTGGTTGTGTGTGTGTGTGTATGTAATGATGAGCTGAGCAGGAGCTCAAGAAGGCTGCGAGAATGTGAATTTGTTAGTGTTGATTTTTCTTGCTTATTTTTCATGGTATTTTTGTTCATTTTATAGGCCAGCAAGGGAATGAAAAATTTGAAAATTGTATGAATTTTATTTCTCTAGCTCTTAAGGTCTATAATATTTTTTAAAATTAATTTTAATAATAAACTTGTTATATGCAAAATTTCAGAGAACAGTATAGCACACACCCATGTCCACTTTATGTAGACTCAATAATTGCCTCGTTTTCCCATACTTGTTTGTTTCCTTTTCCTCCCCTTTCTACAATTTATTATTTTTGAGGACTCCTAAGAATCCTGAGAATGTTGTATTTGCTCAGAAATGCTCATTTATTTGTAAATCCTCTGTGATCGCTCAGATTTAGCCTCCTATCTTCTATTCAAGGGTAGTAGGTTTAACTAATGGGCTGAATTCACTGTTTTCCAGAACCTCTAGTAAACTCCCAGTCCCAGTTCCTAGACCAGATACCGCCCTGTGGCAGTATGTGGGAACTACACTTTCCACGGCTTAGTGTCAGGAGAAATGAGTTGTCTGTCACTCCTGCCCACTGAATGCAGAAGGGCAAATCTTTTGCTTTCCTCCTCTTCCCCGTTCTTTTCCTTCTTAACATAGCATGTTTGAATAGGATGATAGTGAGTTGGCATTTCTCTTAGGAGGCCAACCAGAGAGCTGCTTGTGTAGTCTAGAGGCATGTAATGATGACATTCTGCTTATCACTTCATAATATGCTTGTGCTCTTAAGGGCTTTCTACAACCTTACACAATCAGATTTTATCAGGGAAAATACATTTCTTTGCCTGAATGAAATAGTTTCTCCATAAAGAAACTGAAGTTCATTTGCTGTTCTTATGATCTGGGAGGCATCCTGCCCTTTGAATGGGGCATTCTCTCTCTTCTGGCTAGAATCCTTTTCCATTCATGCTTTCATGTGCTATCAGGGAAGCATGGTGCTGTCCTCCAATCCCCATCCCTTTCTCCTTCGGTGTGTTCTTCTGAACTCTTTGATTTATTCTTCTTCCTTGCCCTTGCCTGAACCTCCACTAACTAGCTCAATGCAATATGGTGCACCCTTCCCCACTTCTGCCACATAATAGCCTTTCCTGACTATGGTTGGTAACTTTCAACTTCAGGAAAGAGGCTGTTTGCTTTTCTGGCATATTACTGAGGGTCTGTGTTTAAAGTGAATGTACACATAATTCCCATGCATCGCTGCAGTATTAACCTGTTAAAGTTTGTTGCCTTCTGAACAAGGATGGTATTGGTACTTCATATTGATTTTGTCTTTTGGCCTTCCTATACATTCAATACTACTCAATTCCCATGTCCCTAAGAGTAGCTCCGTTACTGGTGTTGTATAAAAGGCAGTAGGCTCCATGAAAGTAGGGACCTTGTCCTTGTAGAGGACATAGTAGGTGCTCCATCCATGCTAGCATGGTTATTTTCAACAAATGTGTCTGAAAGCAAGAAAGCAGGAACACTGGGTTGAAGGGTTTCAGGAAGTGGGAGATAAGGCTTTGAATAATGAATATCACAGATCACACTGGAGGGCTTTGTGTACTGTGTAAAGAAACTAGTGAATGCTATAAGAAACAAGAAGCTACTTAATTTTTATAATTTAGAGGTGTAATTCATATATGTAAAAAGAAGTGTACAAATCTTAATTGTATGGATTTTTGATGGATTTTTATTTTTATACATACCTGCGTGATTACTACTCAGATCTAGAAAATATTTTCAGATTACTGGATGAGCAACCTTTATCTTGATTTACAACATTGAGATACAAATACCAGAGATCACATGGTCGGTCTGTGGTATAAGTAGGACTAGAATTGTTACAGCCGCTCCTGTCATTAGTAAGCCTTTATACTTGAATAAGAACACTAATTCAGATATCTAAATGCATGAGAAAAGTAATATTATTGTATGGTTGATATCGATTAATCATCAGCATGTTTTGGCACTTTATGTGCATTACTTCATTTTATCTACTCCACAAGCTTTTTGAAACTCTTCTTATAGATGTGAAAGTTAGAGTGAGGTAAAGTGATTTGCCTCAGATCCCACAGCTAGGAAGTAGTAGAGTTAGAATTAAATTCAGGATTGACCGTCACCTGAGACTGATTACTTTTTGGTGGTCTACTGCCACAAATATTTGGTGCCTGAGTTAAAGTGATAAAAATGTTATGTTTTTGTGGGGAAGTGATGGTTGTATTTGTTATATGTGTACAATGAATGCTTATTTTAGGCACATTCTGACCTATTGCTTACTGAATAGATTATGGGAGGAAAAGTAGTTGTTTTTTCTTTTCTTTTTTTTGTGGCCCCGAGAATTGAACCCATGGCCTTGTATACATTAGGCAAGTGCTCTATTGTTGAACTGTACCCCAGTCAGAAAAGTGGCCCCCTTCCCATACTGAGGATTGAACCCAGGGCCTCACATATGCTTAGCAAGGGCTCCACCACTGAGCTATGTGTTCAGCTTAGGAAAGGGTTTTTTGATTCTTTGACAGACCCTAGAGTGAATTCCCTAGAAAGAATCTTTCAATGAGGATGATGCTTTAAAATTTGCATGTAGTAAGATGATAATGGTCTTTAGACAAATTTTGAAAATAGGGTGTAGTAAAGATGAGATGTGGGCCTAATATCTAGAAATCACAAGTTAGTTCACCTTAAAAATTAATGTGTGTGGAAGAAAACCATGCCAGTGTTAGGAGAGTTTCAGAAGTCTTGTAATATTGTTTAAAGAATTGACATTCTAAGGAAATACGAAACTTTCACAGCCACTAAAAAGAAAAAATTTATTATAATAGACTTCAGAGTTGCATAAACCAATGATACATGTTAAGTACCCCCCTTGGGATTGAATTTAAGCCCTCTGCCACTGAAAGCTACATCACTATCCCTTTTTAAAATTTATTTTTATTTTGAAGTAGGGTCTTGCTAAGTTGCCCAGACTGGCCTTGAACTTGTAATCCCTCCTGTTTTAGCCTCCTGAGTAGCTGGTGTATGCCACTGTGCCCAGCATGTTAATGTCTTAATTTAGTATCACAGTATAAGACTCTATCATGTTTGAAGAATTTCAGCTATCATGTATGACTTGCACATATGTAGAAATACATTTAATATTTGTTTATTCTATTTTCAACAAAGGTTGTAGGGATAGTACAGTACTTTCAGGCATATAATGGAAGTAGCTAATGGATTTCAGGTTTTACAAGATGAAGGGGTATCCAGAAGTATCAGGTAGCTGCAAAGTAACATATCTCAAGAAAAACTAATTTTCAAAGTATAAACAGTAGGCTTATCCAACTTTTTGGTGGTAAGATTGCAGTTTGATGTTTACAGTAGTAAGTACAAAGAATATTGTTGCCAGTTGTGTTTACTTTCTGAAGAGGTGTGAGTGCCAACAGTTAGTTCAGGATTGTTTTGATACCTGTTCAGTTTAAATGCACAGGAGGTGATGGTGGAGATGGCTACTGCTGTTGGTAAATGATTCTTTTACAGACTTTTTTTTTTTTTAAGTCAGTCACACATTTTAAGTGGGACCATCAAGAAAGAAATACAGTTATGGGTAGTGAATTCTATAGTTAAGGTTATTCCTCAAGTAAAAATAAATTGTGGGAAAGACCTTTCCAAAATAAAATAAATATGTAAGGCTATGGTAGCAGGCAGATTAGTATCCTCCCCATAGTTTTTTTGATTCCTTTCTGAGCACCTACTTTTCCCCCCTCCTTTCTGAGCAC
Source organism: Xerus rutilus (assembly GCA_028644305.1). Lineage (NCBI taxonomy): Eukaryota > Metazoa > Chordata > Mammalia > Rodentia > Sciuridae > Xerus > Xerus rutilus. The sequence goes on from CM053399.1 coordinate 43,497,143, forward strand.
CTACTTTTGAGTAGTTTTGTGAGCGTAGGCCACCAAGTTGAGGGATGTTGCCTAAGAACTTCGTGCTCCTAGAGCAAGGATTCTTCAGGAATCTTTTCCCCACATTGAGTTGTCTTCCTTTGAGTCCTTTCTTGGGTTTTGTTAAATGAGTCAGTAGGACAACGGACTGTGAGGAAGTTGATTCTTAGGAGAACAAAGGAGATAGATCAAAAGAAGAGTATGTCGGTATCCTAGGTACTGCCCTTCTGGTAAGAAATGAGAAGAAATTTCTTTTAGATTATTGCTTTATTTTTAGAACATTTTTTAAAGAAAATTATTATGTCCTAACTGCCCATTCTTTTGATGATGATTTAGAAGGTAATAATTGGGAGGCTTCAATAAACAGAAATATAACTGAAGTTAAAAAAATGAAAATATTAGATGAAGTCTGAGATTCCTGCAGATGAAATAATTCTGAAATGATGTTTCTGTAGTATAATACTGAAGGCTGATAAAAGGGGAATAAGAATGAGAAAAGAAGGTGGAGGATGGAATGTTCCAGTCCTCTTTGTTATAATTTATTTGCATCTGTTTTTATCCTTAGGACTGATGTTTCTATGAAATATGAGTAGATCTGAATTACAGTTTATTCAATTTTCCTAATTAGAAACTTGAGTTCTAGATTCTTAGCTTTAATTATGAAAAAAATGTAGTAGATGCTTTGCATTCTTGTGTTTTTCTAATATGACAATCCAAAGATATTTAGTACCTTTTCTTCACTTGGAAGGTGCTCTGAAGAGACTCATTTATTAGGGAATTGACATAGTAGAACAAACCCTAATACAATGAAAATATCTTGATTAGTTCTAGACTAATTGGAATTCTATAAAGTTAATGAACAGACATCATTTTTTTCTTTTTCTTTTTTACAGTCCTATTTTGTAACGGATTATGATCCAACTATTGAAGATTCCTACACAAAGCAGTGTGTGATAGATGACCGAGCAGCCCGGCTAGATAGTAAGTAAACTTATTTATTTTAATAGTTCATCTGTTCTGTTTTTAAAAAGTTACCTCTGATATTTTGCTATGTTAAATAGCATAATGGAAATAGTAGATGACCTTGCATACAAGCCTGCCCTTTTCATTAGTTTTGATTTATGAGTCTACATATTGGTCAATTTTTTTCATATTGGTCAATTTTAAATATTTCTCCTTAAATGAAAAGCGAAACAGTAATTGAACTGATCTTGTTCTGCTAAGACTGGTCTTGTCATTGTAATTTGTTGAAATATATTTATTGGTACAGTTGGAAATAATAAATCAGGTCTCATTTCTTCCTGCTGTTTGGCAAAGGTTACAATGGGGAAATGACTATAGAGTTTAAGCCCAGAAACATTAACAAATATTGTGCCTGGTTAAATATACCACTTCCCCACAGAAGAAAACCCTGTTTTCTTTTGGTTTGTGTGATTCTTTTATTCATAGAGATTAAGGAATGTATTTGTACCTGTCCAAAGTCTGGTATTTTGTGTGGCGTGGGGACAGGTAACAACCACAACTTCTTTCTTGAATTTATAGTGTCTTTTTCAGGTCTTGTCATGGAGGAGATAAACATTCAAGTGATTTCAGAGGTTATCTGATTCCATCTGCCTAGATGTGTTCGATATTTTTAACCTTGTAATTGGTATGCTAATATATTCTAACTATAAAATCAGTCTGTGTTGATGAAAATAAACTCTAAAACTGCCTGCGATTAGAATATGTTTGTCTTTAGTATTAAGAATAAAGTACTAAGAGAGGAATGTCATTTCCTTTTTATACCAAGAATAAGGCTCCCTAGAGGACCCACACGAAAGGCGCCTATCCTTGTAGAGGAGCAGTTTATAAAATGAAAACACAGTTTTGTGTTTTTTATTTTTTATTTTTCCTCTTTAGTTTTGGATACAGCTGGACAAGAAGAGTTTGGTGCCATGAGAGAACAATATATGAGGACTGGTGAGGGCTTCCTGTTGGTCTTTTCAGTCACAGATAGAGGCAGGTTAGTATGAATATTAAAGTGTAGTCCATTGGTTCTATCTAGATCATGATTTTAGATCTTTCTTGTTGATATAAAAAAGGAAAAAGTAATAAAATACTAACTGGAGCATGGAGCTTGTTGAATTATGATTCTTGGCCAAATTGATTAATTTATTTTATTTTATTTTTTTAAGTTTTGAAGAAATCTATAAGTTTCAAAGACAAATTCTCAGAGTAAAGGATCGTGATGAGTTTCCAATGATTTTAATTGGTAATAAAGCAGACCTGGATCATCAAAGACAGGTAAGGAATTTCAATCCTGGGAAACCATGTAAGTGAAGTGATAAGTTTAATGAAACAATAGAAAGTCCCATGATCAAGAACAAACAACTATGTTGCATGTCACTTCAGTATTTATTGCTGAGTCTAGCATACTGGATCTTAGAGAAGTTACATTAGGTAAACAATACAAACAAAGATTTAGAGAAATTAAAATTTCATGGTTTAAACAAAATTTCAGAAGATTCTATAAGCCTGCAAGTATTTGTACTAGTTCCAGTTCCATGTAATTTATTGGATAATATTTAAGGACTCTAATTTAGTTAGACAATCTCAAATACCTAGTTTATTTACTGTTAATATGAAATTACCTTTGTTTAGAGATTGACTTTAATGTGACTTTCAGTATTTGAATTTTAATTCTTCACACTGGCCTTCTCTAATACCAATAGCCTTCAAGAAAAGAATATATTTAGTTGCAGACTTATTTTCACTTGTTTCTTTACTTATGTACTAAAAATTTTATTATTTAAATTTGTTTGGTATGTGGTGTTCACTCATTTTTTTTGTGAGGTAGAGGAAGAAAGCTGTAAATTAATACAGGTCCTACATTATTTGGGATATCTTTAAGTCTTTAGTCTCTAGCTCACATCTGAAATAATTATTGTTTAAATTGTTTCTTTTGCTGGTATTTAAGTACTCTGAATTTATATAACCTTGTGTTAACAGATTAAGATTTTTGTTGGGTTGGGCATGGTGTTACTTGCCTTGCAATCCTAGCCACTTGGGAGGCTGAGGCAGGAAAACCCAAGTTCCAGGCCAGCTGGGAAACTTAGTTGAGACTCTGTCTCAAAGTAAAACAGTTTGGGGATGTAGGTCATGATAGAGTGCACTTTTTTTTTTTTTTTTTTTCTTTTCTCAGTACTTGGAAAAGAAAGAAAGATTTTATTGGAAAAGTACAAACATGAAGAAAAGTTGGTTGATAAACAGTTTATGTTGAGGATGGCTTTCATTTTGTAGTTAACTGTTTAAAACATAATATTTGTGCTTTGTTTATAAAAATTTTTTTGGAAGCACACCAAATTTAAAATAATGACTTAAAAGAATGATATTTTCTTCTCATGCTAAGATTTAGAAATGTTTCTTGATAATAACTTAATGCAGAATAAATTTTCCTGCTGTCTGTCTCCTTTAAATCTGAATTGTTATAAAGTTAAGGTAAAAAAAATATGCTCTTTATATCAAATCAATATAAACTTTAATTTTGGTCTTTCTTTTTATTTCCTTAGGGGTTTCTTAACTTAAATTTTATTTATTAAAATTGCCTGATGGAACCTGTTTGCTGCTGCTTGTTTCTTTCTAGTTCTAGAAACTTTATATATCATTGGATCTGAGAAGTAATGGCAAAGTAGATAAGCAGTAAAGAAGAGGTTCTCCCTTTCTCATTTAAATTTTATTATAAAATTTAAATAAATTATATTATAAAATAAATTATATTATAAAAATTTTCACTTAAGTTAAAACAATCGATTCTCAGTATAATAAAAAACAAGCAGTGGGGGAAAACAATATAGGAAATAAGTCTTCTGTATTTTCATCACCTTAAAGATATACACTATTAGCTTGGAGTAAGTTCTTCTGTATTGTTTTTTTTTTTTTTAACCTAAATCATATACATAGACATAAGTTATATATGCCCCCCCCACACACTCATGTATGTCCACCAAAAAGGTCAGAAGACAGCAGAGCAAGTGACTGAAATCTAATTGCCAATGTTTTGCTCATTCGAGTAGATTCTGTTCTCTGAATGACAAGCATAAAGACAAATTTTATGACTCCTGATGCCTTGTATGTCTACTGTTTTCTGGGTTCCTTTGCACTATAGTCAGGCATATTGACTACTCTCTCTTTAAAGTCATGACTGCTACCCCATGTGAGCTGATTGAAATCCTACCATATTGCCCTAGTCCCTTCAGTTTCCACTTGTTTGTGTAGTTATTGTGTGCTTTCTTATCTGTTTTTCACCTGTAACACTTTCTCTTCCCCTTCTTCTCAGCTGATGGTGCATGATATTCTCCTATTTCTACATGATCTCACCTCCACATTTACTGATTCAGAATGTGGCTCATGAGGTTTTTCTTCTGCCACTTATGTGATAAACTTCATGGTCTATGACCAGCTTGTTCACTGGGTCCTGGATCCTATTTGTCCTCACCAACTCATGGACATCACCTTAGCAATTGTTACCTCTCTTTATTCTACTTGATGTTCCCATCATCATACAGCATGCTACAATGTCTCTCATCTTAAAAACAAAAAAATAATAACAGCAAACACTTTGAGTCTTATATTCCCTCTGAGAATGTTTCTCCTCTTCCTTAAAATTTTTTCTGTTATTCTTGCCTATATTGACATCATTCATTCTGTGCCATTGTCAAATACTCCACTTCTGTAAATGTTGATGATATGATATTTCACACAGTTGATTACTCTCTCCTTTTTGAAACACCACTTGACTCTGTGATATCTGTAAGGTGAAAAACAGCCCTTTTGTAATTAATTTTCACATCCCCTCTCTAAAAGCATAAGGCAGTCCTTGCCCCAGGAGGTTCCGCTCCGGAATCTTCCACCTGGGAAACAAAGCCTAATCTCTCAGGTTAGCACATCAGAAAGAAGACCGCCACTGCTTATCTGCCCCCAATTTTAAAGTGACCCATCCCTAGCTCGCCACGCGGTTTTGTAGTGGATTCTATAAAATCCCTCCCGCGCGTCCCCTCTTTCTCTTTTTCCTCTTTCCTTCGCCCGGGCGCCCACTCCCCTGAATAAAGGATCTCCTGGCTGTACAGAGGTGTTCGTGTCTGGCTGGCCGATACCCTAACAATATCATTTCCTGCTCCTCCTCTTTCCTCCCCAATGTCCTTTGTTGGCTTCTCTTCATTTCCTTTTCTCTCCAGGGTGTGTGAGGGCCCCAGAACACTCTCTTTGTGGTCTCTCAGCCTTGAAGGGCATATTCAGTGCACTTGAAATTGAAAATGCTGTACTAAAGATTTTTGCCTTTATAAAGGTCACGCTTCAGAATTAAAGGTAATGTTTTGAACCTTTACTCATTCTACATATACAGGCAACAGGCATCATACAAAAATTTCTCGTTCCTGTTTAGAGATGTCTACTTTTCAGTTGCCTGTGTTCTTTGAACTTGTGGATCAGCCTTGGGCATTCCTATCCCTGAATCCTCAATTCAGAGCCCTATTAAAAAGGGAAAATCAGTCAGAAAAAGCTTTGCTTGTTGTTTCTTGGCTTCTGTACTTGTGGATTTGTATGACTTCTTTCATCCTTTCTTCTATCCATTCACCCAGTATTTATTTTTGTGGTAGTGGTGCTCTACCACGAGCTATATCCCAACCCTTTTTATTTATTATTTTCAGACATAGTCTTGCTAAATTGTCCAGTGGCCTCGAATTTGGGATTCTCCTGCCTCAGATTCTCAAGTAGCTGGGGTTATAGGCATGTGCCACTGAACTCAGCTCACCCAGTATTTATAGATCACATTTTCTAGGCCCTGATGATGAAATAATAGACAAAACAGTTATTGAGTCACATTAAATAAAGAGATCTGAAGAATTTGAAAGGTGGTTTAGTATAATCACTCATCTGACCACTTACAGAGAGATTGCTGATTTTGTTTGTCCTATCAAAGGTGTAGGAAGAAAACAGATGAATGATTTGTTTACCTTCCTAAAATATGAAAGTAGGTAAATATTACATTGATTCTGAAATTTAGTGAAGCAGTGTGGGTTTGGACTGTGGATTTTGTGATACATCATCTGATTTCAAGTTTCTTCTTTTTAAAATTTTTTTTTTAAGTTATAGATGGACACAATACCTTTATTTTGTTTGTTTATTTTTATGTGGTGCTGGAGATTGAACCTAGTGCCTCACACGTGTGAGGCAAGTGCTGTACCACTGAGCCACAACCCAGCCCTGATTTCAAGTTTCTTGTCCTTGATTCTGTGCTATATAGAAACCAACTGTTTTCACTTTTTTGTTTACTCCCTCTCTCCTTCACTTTAGCTGCCTTCTCTCCTTTCCCCCTTGTTGAGTTACTTAATTGCTAATGGTCACCATTAATTTGAGAACTGCACTCCTTACACTTTTACTAAAAATACTTAGGTGTTAACCAATTCAGTCACCTTCATCTGTCAGAGCTTTGACGCAGTGTGCCCCTTACAGCCTCCTACGATAAAGAATCCCTTCTCTTCAAATAATGGAGGGTTTTCTAGTCCTGCCTGGATGTGCCTATGTGCATGTGAAAGAGTTGAATGTAGGTGCCGTAAGGACTCTCAGTTTTGACTGGTCAGTTTTGTTTATGCTTTATCTTGAGCATGTGGAACAAAGATATGCTCTTAATATTTGTTGAATGAATGACTCTGGGCTTCTATTGATTCAAGATGATACTTTCTACAAAACATAGTTTTGGAAACAAGTTTTGGTTCTGTAAACTTCAGTAACCCATTTTGTCTTATCACTTTAGCTGTGGGAAACCTATAAAAACTGAAATATAATATGTAATTATACAGTATACAGTATTATACTATACTAATTAATGTTAATTTTAATACATGTAGACTGTAGATCATGATTTTCAACTTGTTCTAACATGTATATGTCAATTTTGTTGAAATATTTGCAAAATTGAAAACTTGGGACCTAATGGGTTAACTTGACATATCTCTGAGTGAGTGTTAGAAATGTAGTTTATTCCTTGTAAGCCAAATTTGTTCAGATAAAATTACTCTTATCATTCCCATTTTGCATTTCTTTCTTTGGGAATGTATAGTACTACTTGAGTTCACATTATTATGGATTTTGAATGGTTTGTGCCTTTGAACTGAGTTTCAAAGTTCCCAAAAGTAGGTCTGTGAATTTGTTGTGTCAGATTTACTTTGGATGTTCAAAACAATTCTAAGTAGACCTCAGACCTACCAAATAGGATATCTAAGTGATAAGGCTTAGTATTTGTATCTTTATAAAATTCTTTGGGTTGAGGAACTCTAGAAAGTATTTGTTTATGTAGATATGAACCTGCTTTTATTTGGGGCTTCACAGTATGTTGTCCTTTTTGTTTGCTTTGGTGGTGATGTTTAGTCTCAGAGGACATCTTGAAGTGCTATCTCTACTTCTTAAAGCAGAGATATTTGGTTAAAAATATGCTGCTCTCTAGTGAGCATATATGTGGGTAGAGATCCCTTGACCAGAAGTGTATGTACAAACTCTGTTGTCCTTGATTCCTGGAAGACAGTGATATAAAACCAGACTTCAAATAAATGAGTTGGGCACAGTGGCATACACCTGTAATTAATTCTAGAGACTCTGGAGGCTGAGGCAGAGGAGTGCAAGTTTGAGGCTACCCTCAGCAACTTAGCAAGGTCCTGTCTCCCAATAAAAAGAAAAAGAGATGGGGATATAGCTCAATGGTAAAATGCCCTTGGGTTCAGTCTCCAGAGCAAAAAAAAGTATGTAAACAATCTTAACAATGTAATTTTTACAAATCATCTAGACTATGAATTCATTAATGTTCTTAACTATGTACAAAGTCATTTGCCATCCCTCTTTATCTGCATTATTTTAGTATGATGGGTAGGGCAAGGTAACTTTTTTTTGGTACGGGAGATTAAACCCAGAAGTGCTTTACCACTGAGCCACATCCTCAGCCTTTTTAATTTTTTTATTTTGAAACAGGGCCTTGCTAAATTGCAGAGGCTGGCCTTGAACTTGTAATTCTTCTGCTTCAGTTTCCCAAGTTGCTGGGATTATAGGTGTGTACCACCACGCTCAGTGCCAGGTAACTATTTCAAGAATAATTGAGCAGAAAGAGAGTAGTATTCTTTATATATATATATATATATATTTTTTTTAGTTGTCAGTGTACCTTTATTTTACTTATTTATATGTGGTGCTAAGAATCAAACCCAGTGCCTCACACATGCTAGGCAAGTGCTCTGCCACTGAGCCATAACCCCAGACCTAGTGAGTAGTATTCTTTTTTTTTTTAAATGTTTATTTTTTAGTTGTAGGTGACAGAATATCTTTATTTTATTTTTATGTGGTGCTGAGGATCGAACCCAGTGCCTTATGCGTGCTAGGCGAGCACGCTACCACTGCGCCATAATCCCAGCCCCGTGAGTAGTAGTCTTTTTTTTTTTTTTTTTAAATATTTTGTTTTGTTGTAGATGAACACAATATCTTTATTTATTTTATGTGGTGCTGAGGATCGAACCCAGTGCCTCACGTATGTGAGGCAAGCGCTCAACCGCTGAGCCATAGCCTCAGCCCCCGTGAGTAGTATTCTTAAAGACATATGTACATATTGTTTCCTCCCCAGGTCAAATTTATAATAAACGATTTTAGATTGATTTACAATCTTTATTTTCATGGTATGGGAAATTGAACTCAGGGTGCTCTAGCACTAAGCTACATCCCCAGCCTTTTTTTTTTTTTTTTTTTTTTGTGGTGCTGGAGATTGAACCCAGGGCCTTGTGCATGCAAGGCAAGCACTCTAACAACCGAACTATCTCCAGCCCTAATTTTTAAAAAAATTTTAAGATAGTCTCAGTAAATTGCCTAGTCTGGCCTGGAATTTGAAATCTTCCTGCCTCAGCCTCCTCAAGTCTCTAGGATTATAGGCATATGCCTCTGTGCTTGGCTGACTTAAAATCTTAAGTATTTATTTTAATTTTTCTTCCTATATCCTTTTTCATTTCAGGATGTACTTATTTGATTGGTCACACTCCATTTACTTGTGTTTATTTAGTTCACTGATATGCATTCTTCTAAGTCTTAGAGGTACAAAGACAAATGTGTGTTAATGTTTAGTCTCAGAGGACATCTTGAAGTGGTGAGAGAACAAGAAAACAGAACAAAAATTTGTAGTGTCACATATTATGAATTTTGTCAATGGTAACCTTTGAGTGTGATGGGAACGCTGAGATGGTACTTCTAAAACATTGCCACTAGGAGGGAGTTTCTTATTGCTTGAGTCTTGAAAGGTTAGTGAGAAATAAGACTATTAAGATTGAGAGAGAAGGGATAACATCCTAGGAAGAAGAACAGAATTTTGACTACACTGGGGTTATTTTTATAGGAAGGAATTTACCATGTTGAATTTCCTCTCCTCCTCCCCCTCTCCCTCCTCCTCTTATTCCTCTTCCTCCTCCTCTTCTTATTCTTCTTTCTAATTTAAATTTTCTTAAATGCCTAATTTAAATTTTCTTAAAATAGAAATTATCCTTAGCCAAGCATGGTGGTGCACACCTGTAATCCCAGCACTTTGGGAAGCTGAGACTGGAGAATCCTGAGTTCAAAGCCAGCTTCAGCAATGGCAAGGTGCTAAGCAACTCGGTGAGATCTTGTCTCTAAGTAAAACACAAAATAGATCTGGGCATGTGGCTCAGTGGTGGAGGTGGAGTACTCCTGAGTTCAATCCCTGGTACCAAACAAACAAACAAAAAAAAAGGAATTATCTTTCCTGAATTGGTGACTCTTTAAAGTTTCCTCTTCTTGTTTGGCTTCATTACTTATTGTTAATTACTTACATAATTTGATTTATTTTTCAGACTCATAGGCCTTATTAGTAGATATTTTATTCTGAAGAAAGAGAAAGTAAATTTAAAAATTACATAAACTTGGGTTTACCAATGCTTAGTGGAACCTGTCTGCTACCTTTTTGAAATGCAAAGAGGACACAGACTGTTAGGAAGTGATTGTTGGACATATGTACATAAATGTAATAAATGCTATTGTATTTAGGTATTAAATTGGTAGAACAAATTAACTGTAGAAGATTAGGGGGAATACTACTTGAGCTCAAGTGAGTCCAGGAATAATTCATATTCTAGTCAAGAAGAATGAAGAACTTCATATTTTGGGGGATATTGGGTTGTACACTTAGTAGTGGGGTAAAATTAGCCCTAGACTAAATTTTATTTTCTCAGTATTCCATAACAAAACCTAAAACCTGACCCCTAACGATCAGATTGTTTCCAAATAATTGCATTGTAGAAGACAGCTGAAGAATGTGTGTAACACAGAATACAAAATATCTGGTACCCAATTAGTAAAAATCCTATACATCCACTCAAACATTACCAGGTATGAAAAGGAGGAAAATATGTCCCATGGTAATAGAAAAATCCAGTTAATAGAAACAGATCCAGAAATAATGTATATGATAGAATTAGTGGACAGAGACATTAAAACAGTTATTTAAACTATATTCCACATATTCAAGAAGCTAGAAAAAACACTGACTATGTTAAGTGGAATTGACATGGAAGAATACATTAAAAGTTCCAAATAAAGCTTCCCAAAATTAAAACTACAGTGAGATGAAAAATGCACTGGATGGTATTAACAGAAGTAACGGCTGAAAAATTTTGAGATTTGATGAAAACTGTAATGCACCACATCATCAAACTTTGAGCATAAGAAACATGAAGAAAATTAGAAGACACATAATAATGAAATTTCTTAAAATCAATGATAAAGAGGAAATCTTGAGAAGTAGCCTGAGAAAAATAAAATATTACATACAGAGGAACAAAGATAAAGGGGCTGTATTCATATTGTTTCTCATGGAAAACCATGCTGCATGTTTTAAATACTGAAAGCATCAAACTTACATAGAATTTAATGCCATAAAAATTTTATTTTAAAAAATGAAAATGAAATAAAGACTTCCCTCAAATATAAAAAACATGAGATTGTTAATCAGAAATGAGGAAAGAAGTCTAAGGGGAAAAGATACCAAATGGAAATTTGAATCAACCTGAAAGAATGAAGAGCACTGGAAATGGTAATTATATTGGAAAATAAAATAGCTTTTTATTATTTAAATTAAAACGTAACTGAACATTTCAAGCAAAAATAATGTATTGAGAGGTAAAAGACTATAATAAAAAAAGAGGAAGGTAGAAACACTCTCATAAAATACATTAATTGGTACAATACCATTTGAATAAGACTGATTTGAAAATGTATACATACTATAAACTCTAAAGCAATCACTGAGGTAGTATAACAGATACATAGCTAATTAATCAACAAAGGAGATAAAATGGAATTGTAAAAAATTTAAGTTAACTCAAAAGGCAGTAAAAGAGGGTAAGTGGGACAAAGAACAGATAGAGTGAATAAAAAGCAAATAGCTAGATGCTCAACTATATTGATTAAATATAAATTATGTGAATACCTCAATTGGAAAGGCATATGGTGTCAGATTGGATGAAAGTATCTACCTCCCCACTTCCCATCCTGTACTGGGAATTGAAGAGTTACATCTCACACCCGTTTTATTTTGAGACAGGGTCTCACTAAGATGCCCATGCTGGTCTGGAACTTGGAATTCTCCTGCCTTAGCCTCCTACCTCAGTAGCCAGGACTGCTTACAGATGTGTGCCATTGTGTTTGACAAAAAGTCTACTTTTTAAAGACACAGCCAAAATAAAAGTAAAAGGATGGCCTGGGAATGTCCCATGCCTGTAATCCCAGTGTTTTGGGAGTCTGAGGCAGGAGGATAGCAAGTTCAAAGCCAGCCTCACCAATTTACCCTAAGCAACTTAGTAAGTTAAGTAAGTAAATAAAATAAGGACTGGAGATGTGGCTCAGAGGTTAAGCACCACTGGATTTAATCCCCAGTGCCAAAAAACAAACAACAAAAAAGTAAAAGGATGGGGTAAGATATATGCTGCCAACATAATGAATATAAATTTCAAGTGGCTATATAAATAAGTCATTTTTATAGCTGAGTATTAGCAGAGATAAAGAGTGTAATTTCATAATGATAAAGAAACTAATTCATCAAGAGGATATTACAGCCCTAAACATTCAGTGTAATATTAGTTTGGCCCATCCAACCAAAAACAGCTTCAAAATTCCTGAAGTAAAAGTTATAAGAACTAGCCAGGCTCAGTGGTGCATGCCTGTAATCCCCAGCACTTTGGGAGGCTGAATCAGGAGAATTGCGAGTTCAAAGCCAGCCTCAGCAATGGTGAGGTGCTAAGCAAGTCAGTGAGACTGTGTCCTACATAAAACACAAAATAGGGCTGGGGGTGTGGCTCAGTGGTCGAGTATTCCTGAGTTCAATCCCTAGTACCAAAAAAAAAGAAAAAAGAAAAAAGTTATAAGAACTGCAAAGAGAAATAGGCAAGTTCATAGTAGAGACCTCAACACTCCTTGAATAACACTATCAGCTTGTCCTAATTGTCATTGAGCAGCACAGAATACATATTTTTTGAAATGAAAATATATTATAAAGCAAACCTCAATAAATTTAAAAAGATTCTAGTTAGATAACACTTATTCTTTGATGATAATGGAATTAAATTGGAACTTGATAACAAACATCTAGGGAATCTCCACATACTGGGAAACTAACATTTCCATTTAACACTTGGGTCAAAGAGAAAAAATCAAAAGGAAGATTACAAATTGTTATGATCCAAAATGAAAATTAAACATACAAAATTTGTGTGATGCTGCTAAAAAAATGTATATATATGGAGAAGTTGGTAACACTAAATACTTGTATTAGAAAAGAAAACATCTTCATTCATTAACTTTAGATTCTATCTTAAGAAATTAGAAAAAGCCAGGCGCAGGGTGTATGCTTGCAATCCCAGCCACTCTGGAGGCTGAGGCAAGAGAATTGCAAGTTTGCCAGCCTGGGCAACCTGGCAAGATCCTGTCTCAAAAATTTTAAAAATTAAGCTGAGTGTAGTGGTGCACACCTGTAATCCTAGTGACTCAGGAGGCTGAGGCAGGAAGATTGTGAATTCAAAGCCAGCCTCATGTACCTTACAGAGGGCTCATGTAACTTAGCGAGATCTTGTCTCCAATAATAACAATAATAATAATAACAACAACAACAACAACAACAAAAATAATAAAAATAAAGTAAAATACATAAAAAGGGCTAGGGATGTGGCTCAGTAGTAAGCACTCCTGGGTTAAATCCCCAGTATCAAAAAAGAAAATAAAAATTAAAAAAATTTTTAAAAAAGGATTGGGGATATAGCTGAGTGTTAGAGCACCTCTGTGATTAATTCCCCAGTACTGCCAAAATAAACAAACTCAAAAACAAAAGCAAACTAGAAGAAAAACAGAGCAAATTAAAAGTATAGTAAATAGAAGGGAAATAAGGAATGAAATACTATGAAATAAAAATAGAAAAACTGTGGGTCTTAGCGATAGCATGTGTGGTTAGCATGGGCAACAGCCAGCACCCAAATGAAAATAGAAATAGAAAATAGAAAAATCATAGAAAAAAATAAATATACCCCAAAAAGTGTTTATAAGATTAGTCAAACCAAGAAATCTCTAGTTAGAATGATCAGATACAAAAGAGAGATCAATATTTGGAATGAGAATTTATCACTTTAGTCTTACAAATGTATGAAAATAATAAAGAGATGCTACAAAACACTTTATGCCATTAAACTTAAGTTTGAAAGATACAAAGGATTAAAGTTTGTTCAAGAAATATGCTAAATAAAGATACAAAGTTTCTCAAAAGATACAAAGCATCAAGATTTGAGAAACAAATACATAAGCTAAATAATACCGTTTATCAAGCAAATTTGATTTATCCTAAAAACTTTCCTTCAAAGAAAACTGCAAGCCCAGATGGATTCACTGGTGAATTTACCAAACATTTAAGGAAGGAATACTCTCTGTTGTGTCCAGACTGTTCCAGAATACAGAAGAGAGAGAATTCTTTCCAGCTCATTATATGAAATCAGAATTACTCTGAAAATTAACCCAAAACATGAAAACTACAGTCCAACATCTGTTGTGAACATGCACATAAAAGTTTTTAATAACATGTTAGTAAATAGAATTTAACAATATATGAAAAGGACAATACATTACTCAAGTATGGGTTTATTCCAGGAATGAAATGTTATTTAGTTTAATATTTGAAAATGAATCTGTACAGTTCATCATGTTAACAGACTGAAAAGTGAAAGTCATGATCATCTCAATAAATGGATCATCTCAAGAAAATATTTGATAAAATTAAATATCCATTTCTGATAAACACTGTTACAAATAGTAGAGTGAGAAATTTTGGTAACTGGATAAAAGGCATCTACAATAAAACCTACAACTGACCACGTACTTAATGGTGAAAGATGAAATGCTTTGTCCCTAAGATCAGAGACATATCAAGAATACTCCTCTTGCTGGGATTGTGGCTCAGTGGTAGAGCACTTGCTCATCATGTGTGAAGCGCACTGAGTTCGATTTTCAGCACCTCATGTAAATAAATAAAGTTCATTGACAACTAAGAAAATATTAAAAAAAAAAAACAAGAATACTCCTCTCACCACTTTACATGGGGTTGTGGGCAGTGTAGCAGGGCAGAAAACAAAGACATTCATGTCAGGAAAGAAGAAATAAAACTATTTATTAAGTGACACGATTATATAGAAAGCATTTGGAATTTTACAAAAGAGCTCTTAGATAAGTGAGTTTAGAATGTTTCCAGAGCATAAAATAAATACACAAAAATCATGATTCTGGGCTTGGGGATATCTCCATAGAGTGCTTGCCTCGCACGCACAAGGCCCTGGGTTCAATCCCCAGCACCATAATAGATAGATAAATAACTTGATTCTGTTTATATAGTATAAAACAAGTTGTCATTGAAAAGTGACCAGAAAAATGTGGTTCTATATGGGTTTCCAGATTTTCTTTCCTTTCTACCCATTTGACTTTTCTAAACTCATCCTTTTTTTTTTTTTGTGGTGGTGCTAGGGACTGAGCCCAGGTCCTTGCTCTTGCTGGGCAAGCACTCTACCACAAAGCCACATCCCCAGCCCCCATCAGACTTTTCTAACTCTTCTGCAAGTGTTTACTGTAGTGGTGATGACAGCAATGAAAGGAATTTTGTCTCATAAACATAATTTTAAGCCCCTCTATGTAAATGTAAAATAATATAATAATTTTAGGTAAGAATCTGTACTCACATTCTTTTTTTTGGTACTGGAGATTAACTCAGGGGCACTTGACCACTGAGCCACATCCTCAGACCTATTTTGTATTTTATGTAGAGACAGGGTCTCACTGAGTTGCTTAGCGCCTTGCCATTGCTGAGGTTGACTTTGAACTTGTGATTCTCCTGTCTCAGTCTCCCTAAGTGCTGGGATTACAGGTTTGCACCACCATGCCTGGCTTCTATTCACATTCTTTACAATTTAAAATATATTGGGTAGCTAGATACTGTGGTGCATGCCTGTAATCTCAGTGACTCTGGAGGCTGAGGCAGGAGAATCCAGACCAGCCTAGACAATTTAGTCAGGCCTTAAGCAATTTAGCGAGCCCCAGCAAGTGCGGAGGAGAAGGTGGTGGTGATTAAAAAGGCTGGGGATGTGGCTCGGTGGTAGAGTGCCTGTGGGTTCAATCACCAGTAAACCCCACCCCTCATTTTATCTATCTATAGTATTTATTTATTCATGTTTTCTTATTCTGGCCTAAGATTTTTATGTCAGCGACGCTACCCTTCCTATGGTCCTGTTCATCACTGATTTTCTCCATGTATTTATGAAGGTCTCCTGTGTATCAGGTACTATGAACTCAAATGATGAGGAGACCCTGTGGTCTCAGAAGCATGTGGTCTTTTCCATCTAAACATCTTGCCATTTTTTCTGTGTGCTGAATTCCAGCCAGAAGAGGCTTTTTTTAGTTTCTAGGACTTAGAAATCCTGTTTGTTTTTGCAGCTTCACACATACCTTTTCCTTTGAGAGGGATACTTCCTTATCCCACTTCTACCTAACTCCAGGCTGTATTTATTTTTTGCTTAAATATAATTTTCTCAGGGTTAGATACTCTCATAGCACTTGGTGTTTTTCTTTCCTAGGATGTATTGTATTTAATAATTTTGGTGTACTCTCTAGACCAAAGTCTTGTATGGTAGCATAGTTGACCCTTGGTATCCACAGAGGACTGCTTCTAGGACTCCCGTCACACTCCCCAGACACTAAAATCTTTGGATGCTCCAATTCCTTATATAAAATGATGTGGAGTTTGCATCTAACCTGTATACTTTAAATCATTTGTACATTACTTATAATGCCTAATACAATGTTAGATAAATAGTAGTTGGATTGTATTGTTTAGGGAATAATGACAAGGGAACAAAAGATCTGTATATGTTTAGTACAATTCTATTCAAATATTTTTGATCTGCAGTTTGTATAACCTGGTGGAGCCCACAGATTTTGAGGGCTGACTGTATTTCTATCACAACTACATTCTTCTGAGTTGTTCTACAGGGGTGGGCTTTAGTTCATGTTGAGCTATAAAGTCTGTTGGTTCATCTTGTAAAAGAGCCTGGCCTCTGTTTGGAATAACAGTACAATCTGTAGTTAGGATTGGATGGAGCAAATTAAAACTATGCCTTAAACACAGCTCTTGGAATTTCAGGTAACACAGGAGGAAGGACAGCAGTTAGCACGGCAACTTAAAGTAACATACATGGAGGCATCAGCAAAGATTAGGATGAATGTAGATCAAGCTTTTCATGAACTTGTCCGGGTTATAAGGTAAGCAGAACACATGCTGGAAGTGTTTTATTAAATTGTTATTTTTAGTAAGAAAGAGAAAATTATATGTAGGAGTGATTCTTTTCTAGGGGTTAATGCACATGGGTATTAAATTTTAATTAAGTACACAATATGTTCTGGGAACTTCTAATGTAATTTATTATATTGAAGTAGAAAGTACATTTAGGGATTTTGAAAAGAATAAATTCAGCTTCCCAAAGTGATGGTGTGGACATAGTGATGACATCAGCTAACATTTGAGTGGTAATCAAGTGTGTCCCCGATATTATGCTAAATGCTTTAAATGTAATATTATATTCAGTCCTCACAACATCCCAGGAAGCTAAATACTTTCAGATGAGGAAGCAGAGGTACAAATAAGTTAAATAACTTGTTTAAGGTATAGATATATTAAATGGCAGAGCTGGGGCTTCAATCCAAATCTCTGGTTCCAGAGCTGGTGTTCTTGGTTTTGCTTCTTACCATCTTCTCCCAGACTAAGAGTAAGAGAGGTAGTAGAGATTCAGCAATCCCATGAAGTGTGAAGCATGATACCCTAGTCTACAGTTTTTCTGGTAAGATGGTCTAAGAGGCCCCTAGTGGTTAAGGAAGTGTTAATGGATTCCAAAGCTTGAAGTGATAGGTTATGCCTACTGGAGTTACTATGTATGCTATATGGCTGCATGTAAGAAAGATTAAGTTGCTTCAGTGAAGTTTTCTTTTTTCTTTTTTTGGTACTAGGAATTGAACCCAGAGCCTTATACTTGCTAGGCAAATATTCTACCAGTTAGCTACACGCTCTGTCCTTTAAAAATATTTTTAGAAAAGGGTCTCACTAAGTTACCCAGACTAACCTTGAACTTGTGATCCTGCTGCCTTAGGCTCCCACGTAGCTGGGTATACAGGTATGTGCCAATGAGCCTGGCTAGTGAGCGGGAGTTGATTATTTTGCGTCTTGGTGGCTTGGCCTCTGATTCACTCTCTGCTCTATGCATTGGGTTTCTCTACTAGTTAGATGGTTTGATAGGAATGTGGAATAGGCTCTTGTTCATTGTGTATCCCAGGTGAATTGACCCCTGAACTGTGGGCTTCTTGGGTATTCTCTCTATGGAGCAGGAAAAGTGAAGGTTATAGGTTTTAGTTTTTTAGTAGTTTGTTAAAAATCTAAGTCCTATTGTTGTCCGGAGTTTCAGTTTTATAAGATGGAAGAGTCCTGGAAACAGAGGTAGTGATGGTTATTGAACAGTGTCAATATAATGAATGCCACTGACATAACACAACTTAAAAACTGGTTAAGCTGGAAAATTTGATATGTTCTATTTAACCATCCTCCATGTTAGTTCTGTTTTAGAGTTAAACATCTGGGGAACTGATTTTTTCTTAAAATGGTTATTATTGCCTTTTTGGAATATCTTGTCTTTCTTTTTGACTCTCAAGAGCTATCCTTATCTATTAATCAACCAGGAGTGAGAAAAAGAGGTAGAGAAGGTTTTTTTAAATGCCGGACATTGTCAGGCAAATTTAAACATTACAAGATGTTAAATCCTCATAATAGCTGTGAAAGCTGAGTTTTTATTATTCTCTTCTTAAAAATGGAGGCTTAGAAGCCAGACGCATGCCTGTAATCCAGCACTTTGGGAGGCTGAGATAGGAGAATCGCGAGTTCAAAGCCAACCTCAATAACAGCAAAGCACTAAGCAACTTAGTGAAACCCTGTCTCTACATAAAACACAAAAAAAATAGGGCTGGGAATGTGGCTCAGGGGTTGAGTACCCCTGAGTTCAATTCCTGGTACAAAAAACATGGAGGATTAGAGAGGTGAACTAAATTGTTTAATACTGACTCTAATAAAAGACAGGAATATGAACTGCATGTATACTTTTTGAGGGTAATTTTATATAGTAGGCTCCAAAGAATGTTTATCCTTAAGTATATTATAGGGTCAAGGAATCTCAAATTGAGAAGGGAGTATGGAGGTTATTGAGTCCAGCATGTCATCCAATTCAGGGCTTTCCCACGAAGGCAGCTTAGACAGCTCTGCTTAGTTTGTACTGATGCATTTGTGCTCCCTTGTTTTGTTTTTCTTTTAAAGATATGCTTGAATCCCTAGTTGAACATTGGAGAGCATATGTACTTAAATGAGACTTGTCCAAAAGGAATCTGTACACTGATTACCTAGTAGGAAATTACATTTATATTTTTCTGTCTTACAGGAAATTTCAAGAGCAAGAATGTCCTCCTTCACCAGAACCAACTCGGAAAGAGAAAGACAAGAAAGGCTGCCATTGTGTCATTTTCTAAGAATCTCTTGAGTTTTAGCTACCAACTGCCAGGAAAAGCCCTCATCTCCTCCTCTCCTTATGGTTTACATCATGTTGGTACCTTTCTAGCCTTAGACAAATGATCACCGTGTTAGCCTTAGATCAAGAAGCTGGCTAATCCTTTCCATGAAGCTCATATAATGGTTCTTTCCAGACCAATTTAAAGGAAACACTAAGGCTGCTTCAAAAATTATCTGATTCTTTCTAAATACATGTCTACATATACAGACGTATTCTTTTTTAAATAAGGGCTTACATTTTAATAGGGATGAATCAGTTTTGGAACCTAAGCTGTTTGCTGAGCTGAAGTTATAGGTTGTGAAATAATTTTTAACTTCTGGAATCATATTACCTACTGTTGTTACTCTAACCTCCATAGGGAGGTTGTTTTTTTTTTTTTTAAATATGAATTTTTTTCCTATCTTTAAAAATTTTGATGTCAACTTTAGCTAACCTTAAATACACTGAATGGAATCTACGAAAGTGAGACATCTTTTTCTTGATAGTATAGCTTTTGTTTTCCAGTGGTCAAAATACCAAAATACCTATTGTATTTATGGATTAAAAACTGCTTATCAAGCCTGTTATTACTCCTCCTCTTGAAGATGGTAGTGTTCTATGTGGCCAAATATTTGGACTCATTCTAGACTTGGGCGTCTCAACGTGTACTTGGTTTCTTAATTTAATTCACAACCATGCTAAGGGTAAGAATGAATTAGTTCTGTCTTCTTTTTCAAGTATTTCTGGTTAAGGGATTCAAAAAAACTAAAGTTGTTTTTGTTTGCTGTAATATAAAATATGGAATTGATCTTTCCAGAGTCAGAGATGATTAATGTTTTTGCTATATACTTTTATACATTATTTTCTTATCGAACTAGTTAACAAGTATTTTTATATGTTTGTAAGCAAATATGCTTTCACAGCATACCTTGTGTATATGTAAAGATAAGTATTTAATTCTCACTGTTCACTTTTAACTGACAAAGAAAAAAAAGTGGAAACTACAGAAACTGTGGTAGAACTTTTACTTGCTGGTCTGATCCTGGTTGTATCTATCTTTGGCCAGTTTTATCCCCATTCAAGAAACCTTCCCAATTGAATACAACTAGATGAGACTCTGAAATCACTTTCAATATCCCCTGCTATATATTGACTGTTATATCAAGTATTAATTGTGAAACTTGTAATTGACAATTAGTATAACTGTGGATGGCGTCTGATTTTGTTCTTAATTCTGTGGATTGTGTTTAAACAATTCAAAAGTATGTTCCTGATTTTGAGATACTAAGTGGTATTGCACAGTTGTCACTTTATTGAATGTGTACAACAGTCCCATGACCTTTATAGAGCATACCCTTGGATAGCTTCAGGTGCTGAAATTAAAGTTGATCTGTTATCACAAGACAATATTCTATCACTCATTTTGTTATTTTAGTGATTTTGTGAGACAATGAGTATTAGAAGAAACTTATTAGCTCTATGCCTTTCTCAACATTCTCTTACGGATTGAATCTAAAAGTCACATTGGTCATTCAGCAGGTGAACTTGATATGAAATGTTTTGGTGTTCTTAGTGATTTCTTGAAAGTTTCTTTACGCCAGCATTTCTCTTTTTAAATGAAGTGGTCCTAATAGAACTCCAACTAAGGAGGAGAGGAGGGTGAAGGGGGGTGGATATAAATATATGAATATATATATATATATTTCCATCACTCTGAGGATGAAGCCTAAAGCAGTTGAAGCAAGGCAATTTATTTGAATATTAATAAAATTACAGTTTTACACTGTACTTTATAATTTTACATTAGTATAGAATTATGTTTCAAGTCTTCTTGTAAAATTACTGTCCAGAAAGATACCAAATTTATCCTGTGTCATTTGGTACTTTACTAGGATTGTCACACATCTTTGGTAGTCCTGTTAGTTGGGAATTTTGTTTTGATATTGTTTCTTTTTTGTTTTGGTTGGTAAAGTTTTATTTCTGTCATAGGTAACTTCACGTAATAAGAGTCTGCTTACATAATGTCCAGATTTGGGATACCCTTCAGATTTATCTCAATTTTTTTTTTGTGCTTCACTTGGGATTATTTTTATTGTTTTTATCTTAAAGTTCCCTAACCTTTACTTCTGCAGTTTTTTAATCTGCTATTAATCCTGTCCACTGAATTTTCATTTCAGACTTTTTTTCTCTACAAGTTCTATATTCTATTTCAGTCTTCGTGTTCACGTATTCCTTTTCTCAGTGGGGTTCACAAGACAATTGAGCTCTTAATGCCTTGTTTCTTGTGTGTTATGAATTAACTTCTCATCTCAGCTTCTGAAATGGTAGTTAGCTATATACCATCTTTGAGCAAATTGGGGAATTAATCACTCAACTCTTCAGGGCTATCTTTTCTTATAGAACTAGAGTTGAGAAAGGCTGCTTTTATTATTTGAACATGGTCTTAATAGTTGTTTTAATGTTTTTGTTCATCACTTTCATTATTTGGAATTGTTTCTGTTGCTTGATTTTTCTCGTATTTCACATTTTCTTGCTTTTTCACACATCTGGTAAATTTTGGTTGGATGATAGACATTGAATACTTTATGTTGGGTGTATAGATTGTATTATCTTCATCTGAAGGTTTTGAGGCTTTGTTCTGGTAGTCAGCTAATTTACTTGCTGTTCACTCTAGTCTTTTCAGGTCTTGTTCTCAAGCTCAATGTAGTCTCAAGTAGCCTTTTTTCTCAAGATAGTTTAGCTTTACTATTTAAATGTGGCTCTTTGGGGGACTCTACTAAAAGCCCTGAGTGATCAATAAGGACTCTACAATTTGTCTTGTGTGAACTCAGACAATTCCCACCCCATATGAGATATGAGAAGCTATTCTAGTCATAGCTTTTGGGTCATTATTTGGGCAATCTCCAGAGTTTCACCTTACACACACGTACTTTAATAGTTTGCAAAGACTTATTGACTATACATATTCATGGAGCTCCTTTTCTGGATATCCTCTTTCCCTTAAAAACTTTGTCCAGTTACTTTCAGGTACTTTAGGCTTCCTGAGCCCCAATGCCAGTCTCCTCAGCTCAGGGAAACTTTTGAGCCCTACTTAGAATCTTGCCCCTTCTGTAGGCTAGAATGTACCTCTAAGCAGAAAGCGAGGGCAGTCTTAAGGCTTATATTATTTCTGTTCCATGTGGGATTGTAGTGCAGCACTCCCTGGTATACAGTGACTGAAAACAGTTGTTTTGTATATGTACTCTAGATTTGGGGGGGGCGGGGGGGAGTCCTGGGGATTGAACCCGTGGGCCCAATACCCTGACCTTTTTTAAAAATTTTGAGACAAGGTCTTGCTAAGTTGATGGGATCTTGAATTTGTGATCCTCCTGCCTCAGCCTGCCAGGTTTACTGGAATTACAGGCCACCACACCCAGCAATTCTGTTTGTTTTTTTTTAAACTTTGTTTTGTTTGTGAGAGAGGGTTTTGCTATGTTGTCCAGGATAGCCTCAAACAGGATCCTGAGTTAAAACAATCCCGACTCAATTTCCTGTGTCATTACTTCAGGTTTGTACCATCTCACCCAGTTTAGTCCAAAGTTAGGAGGATAAATCTGGTTCATTACTCCATCATGATAAAAAAAAATCAAAGTGTCTCCTCTCCCATTTGATTTCTTTCTCCTCTTTCTTCTCCTACTTCTGCTCCCTTGCTTCTGTCCCTTTCCTCTATCTCCTATCTCTGCCTCCACTCCTTTTTTGTGGTACCAGGAATTGAACCCAGGGTACTGTACCACTGAAATATGCCCTTAGCCTGTTTTACTTTAAGACAGGGTCTTGCTGAGTTACTGAGGCTGGCCTCAGACTTGTTATCCTCCTGCCTCACCCTCCTGAGTTGCTGGGATTACAAGTATGCACCACAACGTCTGGCTTCTATTTGATTTCTGTTCTTATAGTCAAAGGTTTAGCCCTCTGAATCTCTGACTGAAAACTTTTTTTCTCACAGAGAATGGCCTGTATGTGTCATGAGTAGTTCTGGTCTATGTGGCCATTATTTTCTCTCTTAACTAGGGATTGGCAAACTTTTTCTATAAAGAGCTAGATACTAAGCCGGGTGCGGTGGCGCAAGCCTGTAATCCCAGCATTTAGGGAGGCTGAGACAGGAGAATAGCGAGTTCAAAGCCAGCCTCAGCAACGGCGAGGCACTAAGCAACTCAGTGAGACCCTGTCTCTACATAAAACACAAAATAGGGCTGGGGATGTGGCTCAGTGGTCGAGTGTCCCTGAGTTCAATCTCCAGTACCAAAAAAAAAAAAAAAAAAAAAAGCTAGATACTAAATATCATGTTGGGCTTTGCAGGCCATATGGTCTCTTTCCCAACTACACAATTCTACCATTGTAGCCCTGTGAAACAGCTATAAACAATGTATAAATAAGTGAACAAATGTGGCTGTACTCCAGTAAAACTTTGTATATACTGAAATTTGTGTTTCATGTCATGGTCAAATGTCACAAAATACTCATCTTTCACATTTGTTTCCCATCCATTTAAAATTGTCAAGACCATTCTATATGAAAACAGGTGGTGGGGTAAATTTGACCCACGGGCCATGGTTTGCCAGCCCTAGTCTGTGGCACATTTAACATTTGAGGTTTCTGCCTAACTTCAAAACTTCTTATGCCTTTTTATTTTTGTGGAAATTCGATAGAATTTCCTGAATGGATGGTGATGAATATCTGTCTTACGAGTTTTTTCCCTGTATTGCTTGTTAAGAGATTTATAGTATTTCAGAATTGGACATTATGCTGTAAGTGATATGCATATTGTTTTGGTGATTTGCTAATTTCAGCAGATTTGTAGGATTGGAATTTTATAGTATAAATTGGTCCCTTACATTATCCTTTGATTTTTGAAATTTGATGTCATTCAGTTTAGCTTTGCTCTTCTAACGTTTCATACCATTTGACTTGTTTTAATTCATTTTCTTCCTTTTCTCATTGCTAAACATTTGATTCTTTTTTGTGGGGGCGAGTGGGTACCAGGGATTGAACTCAGGGGCACTCGACCACTGAGTCCTATCCCCAGTCCTATTTTGTATTTTATTTAGAGACAGGGTCTCATCGAGTTGCTTAGCGCTTTGCCATTGCTGAGGCTAGCTTTGAACTCATGATTCTCCTGTCTCAGCCTCCTGAGCCTCTGGGATTACAGGCATGTGCCACTGCACCCGGCCCTAAACACTTGATTCTGTTGAACAGGTAACTGGGAGGTGAACAGGAGGAGATAATAATAAAGTGATCATTTTCAAATTCTTTTTTTTTCCGGTACTGGAGATTGAACTCAGGGACACTCGACCACTGAGCCACATCCCCAGCCCTATTTTGTGTTTTATGTAGAGACAGGGTCTCA
Source organism: Xerus rutilus (assembly GCA_028644305.1). Classification (NCBI taxonomy): domain Eukaryota; kingdom Metazoa; phylum Chordata; class Mammalia; order Rodentia; family Sciuridae; genus Xerus; species Xerus rutilus. The sequence continues at coordinate 43,521,725 of CM053399.1, forward strand.
CTGAGTTGCTTAGCGCTTCGCCGTTGCTGAGGCTGGCTTTGAACTTGCTATTCTCTTGTCTCAGCCTCGCTAAATGCTGGGATTACAGGTTTGCGCCACCGCACCCGGCCATTTTCAAATTCTTATCACTTGTCTACCTAAGGCTATTTAACCTGTGACTGCCTCTAAAGTTTCAAGCATTTTTTTTAAGCAAAAACGTATTTTAATTTAAAAAATAGTATTTTAAATATACTTGACTGGGCATATTTTTTGGGCGGGGGGGTGCAAGAGTATATTTAGGTGTTCTGGGAAATAGATAAATATGAAACTCTTCATTCAGATTACTTGGAGTCTAGTAGAGGAAGATTAAGAATGACACAAACAGGGCCTGGGATTGTAGCTCAGCGGTAGAGCGCCTGCCTCACATGCGTGAGGCCCTAGGTTCGATCCTCAGCACCACATACAAAGCAATAAAATAAAGACATTATAAAAAAAAAAAAGAATGACACAAACAAAAGCTGGGTCCCCATATTTTGAGGAAAACTATGGAAAGCATGCTAAAAGTGTTGTCTGGTCCAGCTGAAAAGAGGCTGTGTTTTTCAAGGAAAAATCTTAGTTAGAAGTGGTGTTTTTGCTGGAGTTCAACAGATTTGTAAGATCTGAGATGGTAAAGAGAGAAGAGTGATGTGGTAGAAAGACTGGGAAAAGCCTGAACAAAGGTAGAATGCAGGGTGTGTGCTGAGATTGGAACCTTTGTCTAAAAAGATGGTAGTGCAACGGAAAAAATATCATCACTTAGCCTGAGATCAGGTTGTGGAGGGCTTTAAACAGGATGGCCTTTCGGTATATAATAGGAAACTGCCAAGGATTCTGAATAGGAGGTTCCTGGATCTAATCTTAGTGGTAGTGTGAATGCAGAGAGATACAGATTTAAGGAGGGGACGTTAGTTAAAAGGTTGTTGAAATAGAAGACTCTGTCTTCTAATTATCATAAACTCTTTGTGAGGACAGAGCCATGTACTTAGTGTTTATTACCTTACTCATATTGCTTGGCATGGGCAGAAAAATAACTTGATGAATGAATTATTTCAGAAAAAGATGATGAAGACCTGAGTAGCATGAGGAGAAGGAGACTGAACATTAGAGGTACATCTTGGAAATAAGGCTCCAAAATATTGATTCTTGGTGAGCAGGGAAAACAAACATTTAGGGAGTAGAAGATTAAGAGGCAGCAAAAAGCTAAGAGCAGCAGCTGGAAACTGAAGAGAACCAGGAGCCTATATTGTCAAGGAGGTCAGGAGGACATAGGGATGGTAAAATGCATTAAAATGCATTGGGCGCTATGCAAAGGACTGTGGGATGAGAGGCAGCACTGATAATTTCCAGGTTGCTGGTGACTTCCTTAGATTCTTTTTTTAGCTGTCTGGTTGTGGAAACTAGATAAGAATGAGTGGCGGTGTAATTGAGAAACTAAGTGTGGGCTGTTTTGAGAAATTCAGTGGCAAAATCGGGGTGCTGGGGACTCAGTCATCTTGCTTTAGAGGGTAGGCCATTAGAGGAGTAAGAAAGGGAGCCTGTGCACGGTATTTAATCATAGGTATGTTGGTATACAAATCTGGAACTAAGTGTTACCATCTGGATACTGAAGCATCTGAAAGATTTGAAAGCTTGGGGTTTGCAGGCTCACATCCCGTTCCGATTGGGGAGAATGGCATAGTGCAGAGCTTCTCAGACATCTGTGTTAAAGCTCCAGTTTAAAAAAAAAAAACTCCAGTTTTGTAGGCTGAAACTTTTGCTAAGTGTAATAAAAAATGAATTAACTAAAAAAATAAATTAACTAGGAAAATTATTTCTTGGGTATTGTGGCAATGTCAGATGAGTATAAAAGTGTCTAAACGCTTGCTTTCCATTTCTATATCTCTTTTTGTGAATGTTTTCAGGCTATCGGTCTTGCTCTGAGTAGTACTAGTATAGTGGGGAAGGGAGCAAGAGATTCAGTTAGGTTTCACAAGTGGCCCTTTGACTTCCTAGGTAAGCTAGTAATTTTAGTTCAGGATCACCTGAGATCACTTGTTGGAGTACAGGAGTTGTATTCCAACACTTTAAAAAACAGGGACTCTACTTTTACAAACTCCTAAGTGTTATAAAGAATAAATAGCCTTGACTAAGATGTTTGCTCTTTTTCTCCTGTTAATACTTAAAAATTGTCTGAGATAAAGAAAAATGTTTAAGTAAGTGACTACTAAAAATGTGAGAACTATTATCAGTAGACTAAAGATGGAAAGAGCAGTATGAGAAAATGTTAATGCTGTCTTATATTATGACGTCATAAATGTTAAGTGGAAAATCTTAAATTACATTTTGTTATGATGATAACTGTAAAGATTATGCATGCTTATTTTATGACTTTTTTATTATAAGTGATTGAAATGCAACTCAAAATAGCTTCAACACAAAGTGGGCATTTACTGGTCTGTGAAGAAGTGAGGGATGGGTGGAGTAGAGCTGGCTTTCATTGAGTCCACAAGGACCTACACACAAGGTGAGAATTGTTACATTGTGAAGGTCAGGTAGAGAAGTCCCTTAGTATGAGAAAACTTGTGTTGATTCCAAGGCCAGAAAAGGTAAACTGTTCCCAGCTTTTATAGCCACTCAGGTGTAGCAGTAGTTTGAGCCTAGGATTCTCCAGACTTAACCATTACAGAATAGCTTCTGCTATTCCACCCTATGGAATATATATATAATGCCTCTGAACCCACAGGATTTCCAAAGTAGGGGAATCATTATTTAAATGTGACATTTTAGAATAGATCTTTTCCTTTCAGTTTCAAAAGATTTAAATTGAAGAATTAGCTTCATGCTAATTAACATTCAGCTGCTATTTATAATTTGTTATTGCATCTCAATCATTTTCAAAAGGGACTGATTTATTTTCATTCAGTCTCCTTACTTTGGGCAATATTGAAGAACAATATGAATCATTCTATTAAAACTAATAGCACCAACTGGCAAAATAGTGGAAATGGCTGTCTTGATGCTGTATTGTAACTAGAGATTAAACATTTATGGTTTAATCTAGTTTGAATAATAGTTTCTTTAGGGTATAAATATTTAGTTCCTTTCTAACTGAACTAACGCCATGTAACAAAATTTCCAAAGCCAATTTAAAAAACAGAAAAAAAAACTCCAGGTGAGATTCCATTAAACAATGATCTGGAGAGGACTTTCTGCAGTTGGGTTTTCAGATTTAAAAAAAAATCTATTTTTATTCTTTATTGCCTGAAACATATAGGCTAAACAGAAATAGGTTACAGATAATTGTTGGGTAATTTTTGTATATTGACTTTTTAGCCATGGTCTTGATGTGGATTAAGTTTCTGGGGAGATGTAGTGATGTGAGAATGTGTAATGTACCCTTCTTGGAGTACAAAGGCTTTGAATATGCCTAACACATATTTAATACACAAACTTCAAGTGAAAAACAGCACAAATTCTTTTTGATCCCCCCCCCCCCCCAGTTTTGGGTCTAAAGAAGCCCAGGTTTTATTATTTGCTACAACAGATTTCCTTCAAATAAAATGCATTGGCAAGGCAACAGGTAAGTGACCCAATGTCTGATTGGGAAATGTATCTCTGAACTTCTGTTATCTTTTTGTGGATGTAAATTAGATAACTGGCCTGGCATTGATTAAAAAATATATACAATGATATCTGTTCTTTATTTGGCAGTTTTTTAAATAATCTTTACCATCTCAAGTGGAAGTTCAAACAGATTGCATTTTTGTAGTAAAAAGTCTTTATTTCCAAAATGATTAGCCAGAAAAACTATAAACCAACTAACAGAAGACTTTGGTAAGAAAGAGATTTGACAGTTTTTATGAATTCCCCATTGCAAACAAAAAACACTTGTGTAGAGAAGCATGTTACCTGTTCTTAGCCATTAACCAATTAATTACCTGATTTTAAATCTCCAAAATCAGGACTAAAAATGTACCCAACAGAGATGAAATAAGAACATGAGACACAGGGCGGCTTGTCTTAGAGTTACTTAGGCGTTGCCATCTTAAGGAACTTTGAACATCAAGATAGCTAGATGTTGTAAAAGTGGGCAGATTCTATAGCAGGACTTTGTTGTTGCCCCAAGCGGGAAATCAAACCTCCTATTTTTTTATATTATGCTTCTTTGGGGGAAGAGAGCAATTCATTGGAGAATTACACAAATAATGTTGGAAATAACTCAAAACTCCAGGGTAACTCAGGGATATAATAATGGCCCCTTCAGAAAGAGCAAAACCCATATCTTACTGAAAATGATTTGAGTTGGATAACAATTGTTAACATACTCAACCATCTGCACATTTAGTTAGCTTAAAAACACAAATAATAGACCCAGTGAGTTTTTTATTGAACAGTCTCTCTGTGTTAAAGAAAATACATATTCAGGGCTATAGCATATATGTGCTGTTTGGAAATATCCTGATGTGTGTAATGCAAATTCTTAAAAGTAGCATATTCAAAGCATTGTAGGCATCTCGCCCATGATATATATTTGGATTAAGCAGTAACAAAAAAAGCCTGCAAAAGAAATGAAACTATAGTTTTAACAATAAATGCATGAGCAAAAACTGTCAATGGGCTCAGCTGAGAAAATAGTGCTTTTATACTAATCATTGGTAGTCAGTCTCCCTGAATTTGGTGTGCTTATAATGGCTTAGAAGGGAGTGGATTTCTCATATTCATAAGAACCAGAGCCCTCATATAAGAAAGCTGATACAGATTTTTCTTTGTACCAGAATTTCTTGCTCAGCTTGATTCCGTAATATTCTTTTCTCTTAGATTTTGTCTTAGTCTCTGAAGCACTTTTTATCTCTACATATAAAATTTTATGACTAAAAGATAACTTTTAGGTTCAGAGATGGTAGTTTTGTTGAAAAAATGATACAGGGGCCTTTGGGCAGACATAGCAAAATGTTTGTATAACTAAAATGTTTTCTTTCTAGAAACTGATTTGAAAACTTAAAGTCTGGATGTGTATAGAAATATTTGGAAACTCAGGTTTGGAACTGGCAGGACAATTTGGGTGCCTTGGCCTTGGCTCCAATAAGGATCTATTTTCAAAGTGTTCATAAGGCTTGCTTCCTTAGGAGAATTATGATACCAAACACAAGGCAAAACCAGGTGAAAACTACTTTCTACACCTCATACACTTCAACGCTGATGTAAGAACTGGTTACCCTACATTTAAATAAAACAGTCATCATTTTTATCCTTTGGAGTATCAGGAGCCAATATTAGGAGGCAAGGTAAATGTATTTAGAGTTTCTTAGTGTATGAATAAAAGCTACCCAACATCAATTCTCCTTTTGATGTGGACCATTCCCCCCAAGAACTCATACTGACTGAGGAGACTTAATAAGAGACTTAAAGTTCCACTAAATGAAGAGAGATGTGCAGATGGAAGTTTTCTGCAAGAATGAACTGGTCAAAGATAAGAAAGAGGGGAATCTGTACTTTTCATCTGACAGGTGTGTTTCCTACTTGCTGCACTCTGGCATCCAGGCACACAGTCATTTCCAGACACATTGCCAGGGTCTCTGTCCTACCTGGCCAGGTGGATACTCCAAAGGAATATGCTTCAGTTTAGTACAAGGCAACTGACACTACTCATTTCTGTGCAGGAAAAGGGCCAAATGAAGGCAAAGGAGCCCCCATGGCCTGTACCCACCAAGAAGTATCCACAAAAAGACATTCCTGGCATCCACAAGACTATTGGGCAAACAACACTGCAAAAATGAAAACTAAACAAGCAAAACAAACAGTCCAACCATTGGTGACTCTGGAATCTGGAGTGCGGCCCTGGGAAACTTGTACCCCTGCTAACAAGGGTGAACGTTGCATGCTCTGATCTCCTTCTTGTCTTTGCAACTGGTAAACTGGGAGCTTTTGAACCTCTTCTTCACAGTCATGTAGCGTTCTTGGATCCCACCTCCACATAGTTTGGTGCATTCTGACCAGGCTGTCCATGGGCGCATCCTACAGCCTAGAAACATGAGAAATGTTTAGGCCAGGAGAATTGGAGTGCTGACCTGAAGAATTCAGTTGTCTAGGCTCCTTCTCTGCTTCTGTATCTAATTTCTTGAATTGACTAATTGTTAGAGTTCACATTAGGGACTATTAGCTCATATGTGATAGATTACAAAACAAGCAAAAAAGCCATTCATGCTTTTGGCTCTTCTGTCACGGGGAAGAGTTCAGTCCTCCACTCTTTGAACCTGAGCTTGGCAACATGACTTGCTTTGGCTAGTGGCTATCTTCCTAGGAGGATTATGGCACCAAAATTCCAAACCAAAGGAAAACTGCTTTCTACACACTCAGTAACTTTTATCTCTGGTGGTGTAAGCACTGGTTACCTTACATGTAAGTAAAGCAGCCATCATTTGAAATAGCAAGAGAAAAGCTGCTAAGAACCTTTCCACCATTGTATAAGTGAGTCTGGATAAGTCTATAGGAGAAACTATGTGGAGAAACCAGTCACCCCTTGATGCCCCCATAAATGCATTTGAGGCCTGTGTGGCCCATCTAGCTTTTTGATTATGGCCACATGAATGAGAATGAACACAAGCTAGACCTCTGAAGAATCATCCAACTGAATGAGCTCAAGTCACTGACCTGCAGGATCATGTTAATAAATGATCATTTAAAAAGCTATTATTTTGGAGTTGCTTGTGATGCAGTAACCACTCAAGGAGCATAAAATAATTCCTCTTATATCTTGTTCCCCAAGTATTTAACCTCCCAAATACTAGGTAAACTGAAGAATAATTATTTGCTTTTTCTACTTAGTATAAACTTGCCTTTCTCAAAGAAATTTCCTCAACCCCTGGAGATCAGACCTTTTGTTTTCGTGCTTCCACAGCACTCTGTTCCTCCTTTGAACCCGTCACATTTATGATCATGCATTAGATATTTGTTGACCACACTATGGTTAAGTTTCATGATGAAACTAAGTGCCTAGCATATAGATGGCCTTAATGAATGTTGACTGGTTGACTATGTGCAACAGATATCTTAATGTGTGAACAGCCTCCTAAGGAAAGTATGGTGAACTGGTAGCTTCTCACATCTGTCCACCCCTTTCACCATCATCCCAGGTAGAGGTGAAGCTTTTTCCCACCCTCACCCCCGTTCCCTGTACTGGAGATTGAACCTCCACGGGCACTCTACCACTGAGCCACATCAATAGCCCCTCCAACGCTTTAATTTGTTCTAAATTTTGAAACAAGTTCTTGCTAAGTTGCTCAGGCTGGCCTAGAATTTGGAATCCTTCTGTCTCAGCCTCCTGAGTTGCATGGGCTCATAGGCCTATACCACCATGCTTGGCATGAGGTGGACTATCTTAAGGAAGTGTGAAGAGGTCATTTGAGCTGCACCTTTAAAAATAATTAGAAACAGCTTGATAAATTGGTCTTCACTTTTACTTAGGTATCTTCCTCACCCTTCCAGGGAATCCAAAGGGCCTGTATCAGTCTGTGCCCAAGGCTTAATCATGGATCTTCAGGCTCACTGTTTCATTGGTTTGTGAGTGGTATTGCTCTGTTGGCTTGGGTCAGTTTATTCAGCAGTGCAGCCCCAGGCAAGGATTTTTTTAAAAAAAATATTTATTTTTTTAGTTGCAGGTGGAGAGAATATCTTTATTTTATTTTTATGTGGTGCTGAGGATCGAACCCAGTGCCTCATGCATGCTAGGCGAGCACGCTACCACTGCGCCAAAATCCCAGCCCCGCAAGGATTTTTTTTTAAGTCCTAGAACTGCCACAAGTTATGCTGGAGGAGGGGGACATGTACTCTTTTTCTCTCTTGGCTACAAACAAAACTTAATAACTGGTTTCTGTGCTTCTGTTTTTGCCTCTTCCAGACTACTCAACACAGATCTGTTGCTTGACACCTTCACCTAGAGAATCAAGTCCCAAATTCTCAACCAGCAACTGGCCTTTTTGGTCTGGCTTCCTTCAGCCTGCTTTCCTGCCTGTCTTCCTTGTTCTCTGCTCCATCTGCATCCCATCTGTTGAATACTCTTTGGTATCTCTGTGCCTTGGCAGTTGCTATTCCTGCTGGCTGGAAGACGTTTCTTGAACTGGCAAACTTCACGTTCTTCAAGGCCCAGTCTTACTCTTCCCAGCTTTGGCATCGCCCTAAATTCAAGTCAGTGTGAGACGCTTATTCCTTGGCCCCCTTAGCACTTGGTTCATTGTTCCTTTGGAGCATTTATCACTTATTTGGCAGCCTTGATCTATGTTATGTTTTTTTTTAAATATTTTTATTTTAGTTATAGGTGTACATAATACCTTTATTTTTATGTGGTGCTGAGGATCGAACCCAGTGCCTCGCACATGCTAGGCAAGCGCTCTACCGCTGAGCCACGACTCCAGCCCCTGATCTATGTTATTTGAAGAAATAAAATTCAAGGCTGACATATTGCTGCTAAACTTAGTGGTTAACCTTGAAAAAATAAACCAAAGAGCCACAGGCTGGGGATGTTTCAGCCAAACCACACCCTTAAAATGGGTAACGTATTGCGAGAGGTCCTGGAAAACATTTCATAAGTGAGGATCGAAACTTCTGACATACCTATGCCATTATTTTACCCCTTTGAAAGGAACAAATGGGGTTAGCAAGTCAAATGTGATTTTGAGCCAGATTCGACAAGACTTCTGGTTTTATATATGCAGAGGAAGGAATTATACAATTTCTAAAGGCTTGCTCTTTGAAAATTTATTTTTGGGAGGTCATTACATTTCTAAACTTCCCTTGGTAAAGATCCCTTCTCCCTAAATTAGGAATTTTTTTCTGGAATATTCATGTAAATATTTAATATGTATCTAAAGAGTCAATGCAGTCTTTCCTCTGTTCCTTTTTTTGAGCCTAGTGCAGACCCAGTCTTGTCCTGGAGCCCAGTGCAAATGCACACTGGGAGGTATACCTGGAAACTGCTCTGTGTCAGACTCTTCCCTCAGCTGCTCGCTCCTCCTGCTCTCTCGAGCCTCTCTCCAGCGCAGCTTCTGGATGGATGGATTTCGAAGGCATTTCCGGATGCGGCACTTCTTTCGCTGCACAGTTTCTGGGCAGGGTGCACCTCCAAACTGAGGTTCCATTTGGATCATCCGGGTTCGAATCATGTGGCCTTTTCCACATGACTTGTTACATTCTGACCACTGGGACCACTCAGTGAGTTCACAGTCAATGGCTGCCAAAACACAGATGGGCATGAGTGTATCTCACATCTGAAACAAGATATGGTCACTTATACTCATCTGAACATTCTTACCAAGCCTATAACATATTGTAACATGCATATTGTAACAAGCATACAAAATGCATGTACAAAAGGAACAGGCTCTATGAAGCAAAATGACATCATCCAACCCATATAGTCAGTAAATAGAGGCAGGATTGGTGCCAGGCTGTGACCCCACACTCTGTATCTTGTTTTTGACTCAAGAAAGTGTTGAGGGACTTTGAAGATACGTTCAGAGCCTCTTGCCCTGCTGCATAAGCTTCTAAAATATTGTCCAGTCAGCCCAAAGTGGCATAGGCCAACCTCCCACAGCTCCCAAGGACCCAGATTTTCTCAGGGAAGACATAGTTCACTGGTGGTGGTTCTCAGAACAAGGCTGCCTCCTTGGAAAGAACAAGTCAACAAGATAATGGATGGCTGACCCCTGGGGACCAACACAAAGGCATAGTGGCTTTCTTAAGACCCAGGCAGCTTTTCCTGTTTTCAGTATCATTCTGTGTCCTATCTATGGTGGTCTGTGCAAAAAATACAGGAGTCAGAAATAGGAAGTTCAGCAGAGGGTCAATAGCAAGTGCTGTTTTATGGTTTTTCATAGTGCGAGATCCAGCAAATTCTTAATAAGCCAGCTCCTCAGGAATGTAAAGGGGAAATAACAGTGATCTGATTTGCAGGATATGTTGTAGGAGGCAAATGATTCCACACTCTCCGTTGGCTTTGCAGAGTGAGAGCTAGGCTGGATCTAGGAAGTACTCATTGTGTTAAGTAGTTTCAGGCCTTTTCACCTGTGAGAGCTCAGGAAGCTTTCTTAGCTATAAAATGGGGATGATGTTACTTTTCCCCCAGGTTGTGAGGATTAAATGAGACAGTGCTCCGAGTTAACAAAGTTCTATGTAAGTGTTCATTTTTCCCCTCTTTTTCCATTGGGCCCTATGGATATAAAGACTTGTTTCAGTGGTAACTGTTCCTGTCAAGACTGTGAGGCCCTAACCTGATGAGCTGGGTGGATGTATTGGGCCAATTGTAGTTATTTTAAACATTATGCTGATGGTGCAGGTTACCCATACATGTGATCCAGTCTAGCTAAAACAGCTTAGGAAATAGTATAGATCATCAATTGGTGCCTGCACCTGCTAGGTCCAGTCAGTGTTCACACTTTGTGTTGATTACTGGGTTTACTCCTCAGAGCAACCTAGGAAGTATTTCCCGATATACAGGTCAGGGTACTGAGGAACAGGGATGATAAGCAATCTGCTGAAGGTTAGGCAGCCAGTAGGACAGAGCTGGGATTTGAACCTGAGTTCTAGAAAGGGGAGGAGGCTTGACAGACTGCCAGTGCATCCTGGAGGAAGCCAGAAAACATCAGAGCAAGCAAACGTGTGCCTGCTCTTATATCACCTAAAAGAGTAGCTGTCTTGAAAAGCTGGCCAGAGAAACTGACTCTCTCTTCTTGGAGATTAGTCCCCATGTCATAAAAACAGCTGACTACAGAATTTGGAGGAGATGGTGGTAGATAGCATGCTTTTGAGAATTTGGCTTGATTTCTTGCTGTCTTCTTATCAGGCTGCTAGAGTCATTGATTTAATGTCCAGTCACTGGTTAAGGGTAAATAAAATGGTCAAGGGAGGAGGAGGAACAGGACTAAAAAGCTCAGAAAATCCGTGGATCAGATAAGTTCATAATTGAAGAGGGAAAGGACTAAGTGTGCTTTATATACAGGTTTCCCATTTAGACATCATAACTACTTGCAGTTTGTGTGTAAGGAGACTGAAGAGTTTAGATAACTGCCAAAACAGACCCAAACCCTATTCTTTCTCCCCATCAAACTATTTTACTATAGGCTCTAGTGGCATGATCACAGCACTGACCTCATTCAGGATTCCCTGGATTCTGGAACTTAGGAGGGGGAGAGGGGTGGGTTTCCAGGCCCCGGGACTTACGGCACTCTGGCAGCATGCACTTCTCCACCTGTTCCAGTTCCTCGTTGCAGTCTCCTAGCTCCGCAAGAGATTTGAGCATCCGCTGGCGGGTCCGCATGCCCTTCCCACAGGTCACACTGCAATCGCTCCACTCAGACCATGGAGACAACAAGCATGGGATGGTGTCTAGGTCAAGAGTCAGGTTTTCCACTGAGAAGAGTTTTCTTTGACCTTGGCCTCACAATGCCCCCACCCTGTCCCTTGCTGTGGCCCCTGGAATAAAATGGAGTGGTGAATCCCTGGAGCAAGAAATGGCTCTGCAGTTTACTGTCCTTCTTGACACTTTCCTGCATCTCCCGTGGCCCAGCTAGTGGTCATGACCAGACATCAGATGAGGTCAGTAATGTGAGCATACGGGTTCCCACTTTAAACAGCACTGAAGGTCTGAGTAGGATCTTACTAGAGACAAAACATTCCATGTCCTCCAAGAATTATGCACTAAGGGATAGGCTCAATGCTATGTTTTTGGGACAATTTGATTCTGAAATCTCTAGGATGTGTATGTACTTGTGTGTGTTTACCTTTGTGTGTTGATGTGAGGGCCTAATGTATTTCTGCATAGAGCAAGAGTGGTCATGCTTAATAAGGCCTGGCAAGTTCAGTGTGGAACAGGAGCAGACTGGGCCAGGGGAATGCATGTCTTGCCTAAATTATTACCCTTTCCCACTGCCCCAAGAAAGATGCTTCTGTGAAAGAGCTGCTGGAGAACTCTATCCAAAGGCCACCAGTTTGCCACTGTAGCATTAGAGCATCCACCAAAAGAGGCCAGTCTCTGGGTCTGGCTCTCATCTTCTGGCAGCACCCTACAAGGATGGTGGGCCATGGTTTCCCCCTGTACCTGTCAGCCTCTGACCTTGATGGGGGTTGTAGGGGGTGCTCTGGTTTTCCATGCCCATTGTGGTTCCTCTGCCCAGTGCCCTCCCCACATCCACTCACGGCACTCGGGCATCATGCATTTCTCCGCTTGGGATGTCTCAGCCTTGCACATGGAGCCATCTGCTGGGCTCATCTTGACCATGCGGTGCCGCTTCTTCATGCCCATCCCACAAGTGGCACTGCACTCATCCCATTCACCCCACTCGGTCATCAGGCAACTGCTGGGAGCTGAGGAGTAAGTACATCAGTTGGAATCATGCTGATGACTTATGGGTCTGCTTGCTTATGCCCATCCTCCCTCCCTGCTTCTCCAACTCACAGCATTCCTCGTTGACCGTGCACTTCTCTGTCTCCTCGGTGGGCAGTGTGCACACAGAGCCGTCCTCTGGGAACTGCTTCACGTACCTCTCTCGGGATCGCATGCCCATGCCACAGGAGATGCTGCAGGGCGACCAGGTGATCCACTCAGACATCGTGCAAGTGGAGCCATCTGCAATATGCCAAATTGTGCAGGAAGCTCAGCATATGTGGTGGGTAGGGGCAGGAGTTGGCTAGAACTGTGTCATGGGAACTTCTCACCAGCAAGAGTCCAGAAGGGAACTAGTGGCATTAAAGGGTTGTTAGGTAGTGGAGGATGGAATATAAAAGGTCTAAATCTAAACCAAGAATTGTTCTCTAAGAGGAAATACCCCTTTTCCAAGTATGTGGGGCTCTGACAATTCCTCTTGATCCCATGAAAACACTTAAAAGATGCTTGAATGGATAGAATGGTAATAATGCACACACACACACAAGTGTATATATAATTCAAACCATTTGTATGGACAAAACTTGCAGGCATGGATACTTTAAAAACATGCTTAAATGCATATATTGTATACACAAATGCATATATAATATAAATACATATAATTTAGTGTACATATAGTTTGTCATAGTTCATTTATATAGTCTAAAATGTATCCATACATCAAAGACCAGTAAGTAAAAATCCACGTCTTCAGCCACTAACCACATCTAAATGTGCAGTTGCCATCTGTGCCTAGTGGCTACTGTTTGGACAGTGTGGATAGAGAACATTTCTACCATCACAGTTCTTTTCGATGGCACTGGAAGAAATGATCCATTCTGAGATATGGTATAAGCACTTGTTGGGACAAAATAGAAACTTTAGTTATTGTCTAAAGCTATGAGTTCTAGAAAAATAAATGAGAGAACTTTGTTCTGAGGATAGTGTGGTGGGCTATGAGGCACAGAGCTGATCTGTGCCCAAAGAGCCCAAAGAGCAGATTATAGCAACTGACATCTCAGTGCCTCTGTTGAGGATGGCAATAAAGAAGACAGTAACCCATCTGCTGACCAGGTGAGGGATTAGGGGGAATATCTGTGAGTGCCAGGAGAGAGGGACACTGGAAGGCTGAGGAAAGTAATATAAATTGCTTATTTCTAAAATAAGAGGAAAATGAAGTCATTTGTCCATCCATCCACTCATATATTTATTCAAGAAGATTTAATGAATACTTAATGGTATGATTTTGTTCTATGAGTGAATGAGGGTAGGGGTGGGGGCGGGCACATAATCTGAAAATAATTCCAGGTATTGAAAATGGAACAAGAGTGAAGCCCAGGGAGAGAGGGCAGTACAGAGGAGGGAACATTTGCTCTGTTTTTGAGTTCAGGGTTACATTTCACATCAGAAAGCACATCTGAGAGCACTTTTGTTGAGAAAAGCATATTTGCATTTGAGGTAAGGGGCTGGGTTGTGCAAACACCCCTTGAGAGAGAGAGAGAAAGACAGTGTGTGTGTGATTGAGATGAAGCCAGAAAGGGGAACTGAGGTCCAAGTGTGCAGCCAGCCTGTGCACATCCACGAACTGTCAGCTTGCACATGTGTGGTGTCTGATATGTTACTTAACCTGTGGACAGGTGGCTAGACAGTGTTAATGGTGCACAGAAACCACAGCTGGAAACCACATATCCTGGGCTAACTAAAGACAGCAGGTACAACCAATTAGGTAATTATGTTCTGGTGTGATCCGGTTGGGGGGTCTAGGACAAGCCATAATTCAGTCTTCCCATGGCCTGGCAAGACATTTCTTTGGGCAGGATGAATATGGTTACTGCCAACCTGAACGTATTGTGAGAGGAAGTGCTGGAGCTTAAGAAGCTCCCCATTTCAAGTACCCACCCCCCCCAGAGTTCTCAGGTGCCTTTACTGACAATGTGCCTTTCAGTACTGCAGTGTAATGTTTGGTCAGATGTATGTGGGTGCTTGTTTGTAGGTCCTTCTCTGTAGGACCATTTCACCAACAAATTAAGCCAAGGAGTTTGCACGTGAGCAATAGGCAACCACAGGTTTTTCAGCTGGGGACTCGTGATCAGATCTTAATTTGCAAAAGATCCCTCAAATGGTCCCTTGGAAGATGGATAGAAGTAGGGAGAAATGTCAAAGGCTGGGCTAAACAGCTTGGCCCAGATCATTAGGATGAAACTTGATGAAGATGCAGTTGCTATAATGATGTACATTCATCTTGTAAAAATAATTTTTAAAAAATATTCAAAGGAGTCTCTTCTTCCCGTTTCAACCATTCCCCTCAAATAATTCAGTGCAGAAGGGATGTGGGTATAAGGGGTTGCTACCAGATTGCATACACCCCACGTACAAAGAAGAGGCCCAGCCCAGAATTGTCCTTACCTCCTGGGAATCACCTGAACCAGTATGAGGATAGACTCTTTGTGGAGCAGGAGGTTAACAGCCTCAATTGCCACTGCAGGCCTCAGCTCCACAGCCCTAAGAAAGCACCTTCAACATTAATCTGTCAGTCACACTTTTCCCCTGGCTGTCTATGGCAAGGTTTATTCCCCTCTAAAGTGCCTTATTTTGGGCAAAACCCAGTTAGCAATAAACTATGTGAGAGTGCAGTCCAGAGAGGTATTTAAGGAAAGGCATTTAAGCCTGTAGCCAGGAAGAGCTGAGGAGTGAATGACTGCAGTGGTAAGGTTTCTGTTCCTCTGCTTGGAAGTGGCTTTCTTCTTGCTGTGCATCATAGCCTGTATGTGTCTTCCTATAGCCTCACTGCACCTCTGAGAGAGTAGGATCAGAGCAAGAGCATAGGTGTATCTAGGAGAGTGGAGTCACGCCCTGGGAAGCAGGCAGCCAACCTTTGCACTGCAATCAGCTTTGTGCACCCTTGAAGTCTGAGCCATCATGACATAGGTATTGCAAGCTTGTAGTTCAAGCCTGACCTTTAAGCAACTGTAGATAGACTGAGAAGGTCCTGACAGGATGCAAGTGCTCGGGCTGAGGTGGAATACTGATGAGGGGCCATGAATGACAGAGTTGGGGCAGTTCACCTGGATTCCATCTTGATCAACCTGTTCATGGACTCTATAAAAAACAATTGGAGTTAAGACCCAGAATCAGGCTACTGATTATTTGTAATTTGTCATAAGACATATCTGTTTGCTTTGCAGTCGTGTGTATGTATTATTCCATGGCTGGAGAGGGAAGAGGGCGGTCATGCAAATTCTTCTGATGTCATAAGACAAATTCTAGATTCAGAGCCCTCAAGGCATTGTTGCAGAAGTGGGTATGCAGTATAGTCAGGGTCCTGCTGCCCGCTCAGGGCCACTGCCTACCTGTGTGTAAGGGGCCGGCGTTGCCAGGCAGACCTCTTTTCTTGGGCTTCTGCCAGTTGGCCTGGGTTGTTTCCTTACCTTCATCACTGCAGCCTGGACCCATGCAGGGCTGGAAGTCCTGGGTGTCAGGGCAGGGGACACTGAGGTCCAGCTGTGCTTTCAACATGCGCTGCCGCATCCTCTTGCCTTTGTCACAGGTGGAGGAGCTGCAGGCGGACCATGGGGACCAGTTGGAGTAGATGCAGGTTTCAGGAGTATCATCTGGAAAGAGTGGTTGAGATGTTTTCCCTGGGAGCCTGTGGAAGCTGCAGCTGGCCCTCTCCCCAGATAATCTCATTTGGGGACAGGAGAAGCCCTGATGTCCAATCAGTCTTCATGAGCCTGGGTGCTGCAGGGATGGAAGCAGCCATTCCCTTTCCTTTAAAAATCATATTTCAAGGGCTGGGGCTGTAGCTCAGCGGTAGAGCACTTGCCTAGCATGTGTGAGGCCCTGGGTTTGATCCTCAGCACCACATATAAATAATAAATGAATAAAAAGAAGATCCATCAACAACTAAAAAATTTTTTAAAAAATCATATTTCAACATCTTGCTAGTAAATATCCAAATGATAGGAACAGTTCCCTTTTTTTTATCCCTTCCTCACAATACATGCACATCTTTTCATTATCAGTCCCTCACCTTGGCAGACATTGTTTTCCAACATATGTAGGCATTTCATAGACAGTTTTGGAAAATGCAGATTTTATTTGTCTTTCACCTTCATCTTCCCAATGTTCCCCAGACTCAGGCGTTATGGTTAAGAGTAAGGGCAGCTGATTTTTGTTCTTGTTTTTGTGGTACCGGGTATTGAACTCGGGACAGTCAACCACTGAGCCACATATCCCCAGCCCTTTTTTTTGTATTTAGAGACAGGGTCTCACTAAGTTGCTTAGTGCCTTGATTTTGCTGAGGCTGGCTTTGAACTCATGATCCTCCTGCTTCCCAAGCCTCTGGGATTACAGGTGTGTGCCACTGTGCCCGGCTGTAGCTGATGTTTGCAGAGCCTTTATTATGTGCTAGCCTATGTGTTTTATCCCATTTAGGCTCAACTCTATGGTTTTGTTTTTGAGACAGGGTCTTACTAAGTTACTTTCTATGAGGCAGGTTCTATTATGATGCCTATTTTACAGTGAGGGAACTGAGGTAGAAAGGTGAGCCTCTTGCCCAAGGTCACAAGGCTAATGAGAATCTAGATTGTTTGGCTCCAGATTCCAGGAGGAAACCTAGGTTCAAAGCATGGCTCTGCCACTCCCTACTGACTACGGGACCTGGGCCTTTTCCTTTGCTGAGGAGTAAATGTACCCATCCATGCCTACCTCACAGGCCAGTGCAAGAATCAAAGCAGAAAGTGGTCTGAACACTGAATGCCTATTCAAATTCCATTTTTTATGGTCATTTTAAAGGAGTGGTACTGTTGAATATATATTCCAGTGTCAGAACCTTCACAAATTACCTTATAATTGGTGGCTAATTTTGGCCTTGTTTTTTGCTTTTTTTTTTTTTTTTTCCTGTGGGGAGGGATGCTAGGGATGGAACCCTGGGCCTGGTGTGGGCTAAGCATGTACTCTTTCATTGAGCTACCCCCCCAGCTCCTGATGATTAAGGAGAAATCCTCAGAGATGGGATAACCAGGTCAAAGGATGTGGCTATGTTTTTATTTTTTGTGGTACTGGGGATTGAACCTAGGAGTGCTCTACCATTGAGCTGTAATCTCAAACCTTTTTGAGACAGGGTCTCACTGAGTTACTCGGGCTGGTCTGGAACTTGCAATTTTTGTGCCTCAGCTTCCCGAGTTGCTGGGATTACAGGCACACATCACCATGCTCCTCTATGTTTATGATTCTTAAATCACATTAACAAGTTGCTTTCCCAAAGGCACATGCCATTTGTGTTGCTACCCACAACATAGGAGAATAACCTACCTTCATCTTTCTCTTCTGGAGCCAGGTCTGCTACAATATCGTCAATATTATCAGGCACAATATTGCATTGTTCCCCCTGCAAAAGGAATTTTATTTGGAGGGCTCACATTAGAGAAAGAAGGGAATGTGCAGGAGACAGATGGAGGAGGACATAAAATTGAATGCCCACTCTGTACAAGTCCTATCCATGGTGGAGTTCCAGGTCAAATTTTATCATTTGACTAAAAAGAAATGCATGAAGGCAGAGTTGGCAAAGGAAGAATTCTGACCATGGAAGACATGCGTAATCGACTGTGGGATTCAAGAGGAAAGCTATCAGCTTGGATCGAATCATTCATTTGGGCACTAGGCCCAGCTCCTGAGTTCATGTTGCTCATTTCCATCTGATGAAATAATTTGCATACTAGAAACACTTGAATGCTCAGGAGTTCCATATCCTGGGGTGCTATCTTCTAGGCACCCCCACAATTCTAGAACAGAAAAATGTTTGGTTTCCTTGCCATGCTGGTGGGCTCAAACCCAATACCTTTCGAGCGATTCTCTCAATAACAACTCTGGCTACTTGAGTGATGGACCCGCCCTCTGGATCGTAGAAAGGACTCTGAGGATGGTCCAGACTGGTCAGGGGCCGGATTTTTTCCTGTGGAATTGTGGGTTTGTTTGGTGACTGTAGAAAAAAACACAGATTCAGATAGTGGGAAATAAAACATGAAAATCACCAAGCAATTTGTTTATATGGAACAGAACAAAAACTGACAGGAATTTAACAGGTGTAACAGTAGTTATGGAATTCCATTCATGCCATCTACTGTGCTTGGAAATGTGTAGATCTGTACTTCAAAATTCTTCCACAGGGCTGGGGATGTGGATCAGTGGTGGAGCACTTGCCTAGCATGCATGAGGCCCTGGATTCAAACCCCAGTACCACACACACACACAAACGCGCGCGCGCACACACACACACACACACACACACACACACACACACACACAAATCCACATACATTATAGGATTGTGCCAGATGTAGAAGCCAAGTTCCAGAGAGGTCATCCTCGCTCAGAAATGGCTAAGCCAGCTTGGCTTGAATCGCAAACTCTTCTACTAGACCAGGCAGCTAATTTTTTTCCATAGCAGGTCAGATGGTAAATATTTAGGCTTTGTGAGTCACATTGTGTCTGTGACAACTACTCTGCTCAGCCCTTGTAGTGAGAAAGACAATATGTAATTAGATGTATAGCTGGCTTTGAAAACTATTTACAAATCAGGGTATGGGGTAGATTGTCTCAAAAACCATAGTGTGCTGATGTCTCTTCTAGATTGTTCTCCCAGTGGTTTTATGATGGCTCCAGATTTCAGTGCAGGTATGTTGACCATGTTTAAGAAATATATGACAACCAGGACAGAATAAACTCCTCACCCTCTGAAATCTGGCCCAGTCTTATACAAACACAACTTTCTTCTGTCTGTATCTGCCTCTGCTCTTGGCAAGCTGCCCCTTGCTTCCCTGTGATCCGCTCTTTAGCAGATTCCCTTTCTGTGTTCTGGTCACTGCAAGGATATCTCCCAGAGCCTGAATCACTGTGTATGTGATGATGAGACCATGTTACCCTCTCCTTCCAGACTAAGTTCTTCTAGAACAGCAGGGTCAGGCTCACCCCTGGATCCAGGACACCTAAAACAGGGCTGGACCAGAGGAAGTGCTTAGGAAGCTTGCCATTCACCACTGCAGGCACACCTACCTCATAGGTCACCCCACTGTCCGTGCCGGCATCCCAGGGAATCAGGTCTTGCACCACCTTCTGGACCCAGCCGCATTCCTTGGTGCACAGATCCTCTGCAGATAAGCCCACGTTCCAGTCGGGACTGGGGCCCATCATGGTCAGGAAGGACATTAAATGGCGTGTCCTGTCTACTGAAAATTCAGCTGATGGTGCTGCTCTCCTGGAAATCAAATACAGAGGCCTGTATATTAGGGAGTAAGGGGTGCACACTCTGGGGGACATCTGGTTGGGACATGGCTCTAGGACACAAGGGACAGAGGAGACAGATTCTCTGACCATTACTGGTTTATACTATTCTCTCTTCTGAGCCCACCTATCAGAGAAACACGAAGTGAACCCTATGTGGTCACTCTATCCAGTTTTAATGTGTCTGCAGCACTTATTCTTATTTTACATTTCCTTGCTGATTTATTGACCTGTTTATTGATAGTCTTCTCTCATTGGAGTGTTAGCTCCAAAAAAGAGGGTTTTTGTCCCCCTCATGCATGTATTTCCATAAACAGAGTAGACACTTGGTAAATGTTTTTTGAAAAAGTGAATGAACATATCCTATGTGCCCAGCTGTGATGGATGCAAGATGAACTTTACACATGAATATTGCTTAATAACATCCTGTGCCTTTATTTAGACTTCTTGTTTAATTTTTACAACAGACCAGAGGCAAGGATTCTTGACTCTAATTTATGTAGGAGGAAACTGAGGCCCAGGAAGGCCATGTGACTTGTCCAAAGTCACAAGTTTAAGTTGTAGAAAGAGACCATTAGTTCAAGATCAATGTTCTTCCAGTCATCAACTTCTAAATTCTCCTGCCCCCTATTTTACTCTGAGATCTCTACTGGGCCATTGCAGGGGTCCCCCAGGCCTGCTGCCTCCATTACCTTTAAGAGGCCTTCCATGGCGAGGCCCTGCCTGGCAGTGGACGCACCCAACAACTCACACCCAATTCCCTGGCTGTTTCCTCCCATTGGAAGCGGGGGTCCAGCTACAGAACCATTCGCCTTTGGCTGATGATTTCCAGCTGCTGAAAATGACCTCTTAAGTCTGCCACCACAAGGGGCAGCTCTTCAACCTCTGTCACCCCTGGGTTACTAAAAGGAGGTTCCAGGAGGGACTGTGCTGCACGAGATATATGGTGGCTGCCCACTAAAAAGGCTGGGGAGGAAAAGAGTCATATTCACTTGTGGCTGGCCCTTGTTATTTTATTTTCCCCTTATGACAATCTTGTGGGGTTAGAATTATTATCCTGTTTTATGGAGAGGCAATGCAAGTGAATAGAGATGAGTGAACTTGGAGACACAGGTAGCAGAGACTGAGGCTTGAAGGCAGTTTGGTGTGACATTTTACACCCCCAGGCTGCTAACTGTGGGGAATCCTTGGCTGGGGACCAACTGGTATGTTTAGTCCAGCTGGCAGCTGGTTCACCTCAGCTGTTCAGGAGTCTGGAAAACTTCTGTTGGTACCAGCTGCTTCTGGCTGCCCTCACCTGGCTCCAGAGAGCAATGACTCCAGACTTGGACCCTGTGGAACCCTGCCATTAGGTTCTGGCAGCCAGATGGGACCAGACAAAAAGCACATGGTGAGGGGAGCCCAGGTGTTCATCTTAGCTCCACTTCACCTAGCTGCACTTCCTTAGGCAAATTCCCCAAACTTTCTGTGTCTCAGTGTCCAAATCTTTAAAGTGGGGATAATATATGTCAGCTCCAAAGGGTTATTATGTTAAGTCAGCCAACTTGCATAACAGTACTTAGCCCAGCTCCTGGCACCTGAGTCATTATTATTATAGGTTGAGCAATATTAATCTGAAAATCTAAAATATGAACTGCTTCAAAATCTAAAACTTTTTGAGCACTGGCAAGATGTCACAGTGGGAAATTTACATAATCAACATAATGCTCTCAAGTTCCACCCATTTTCCTGCAAATGACATTATTTCATTCTTTTATGGCTGAATGAAACTCCATTGTGTATATATATCACATTTTCTTTGTCCATTCATCTGTTGATGGACATCTGGGCTGGTTCCATAACTTGGCTATTGTGAATTGTGCTGCTATAAACAAGGATATGCATGTATCATTTTGGTATCCTGACTTTAATTCCTTTGGATAGGTACTGGGGAGTAGTATGGCTGGGTCATAAGATGGTTCCATTTGTAGTCTTTTGAGGAACCTCCATACTGATTTCCTTAGTGGCTGTGCTAATGTGCAATCCCACAAAGACTGTCTTATGTTCCCCTTTTCCTCACATCCTTACCAGCACTTCTTATCATGCCCCACAATCTGTTTTAATAATCCATTCTGGTGATCCTCGTGCACTTCAAGTCTTAGCTCATGTGTCACCTCTTCCAGGATCCTTTCTGATCACCTGGTTGAGGTGAGCGCCTTTGGACACTGTGTGGTGTCTGTAGCCAGATCCAATGATTGTAATTGCTTCTTCACTGTCTGGTCTCCTGCACTAGACTGGAAGCTCCTTGAAGGCAGGAACCCTAAGTTTACAACTGTATCCTGGTACCTGCTCGGTGGGCCACTGAATGAATGTGATGATTTGATGCTACTCTCCTTACTAGCTCTAGTCTTGGGCAAGTCCCGCACTGTCTTTGAGTCAATATCCTCTACCGATACCTACGTGAGGATCAAATGAGAAGCTTTACCGGGAGACTTTACAAACTGCTAAAGTACTACCCTGACACAATTTGCTATTTAGTTAGCTAGACAAAAATGTCCTTTCCTTGTGTGTGCTTGTTTTGGCATATGGAGTGGCAGTTTCAGCAGCTGCCTTAAAGACCAAGCTTTTCTAGAGATTGTAGTCTGGGGAGGGACTCACAGAGGGACTTACAGGATGTGGTTCAGTCCTGTCCTGCAGGAACTGCAAAGCACGAGCCTTGGCATCTGACTGGGACTGCTTTATACCCCAGCCTGCCCTGCGTCTTGGACCACTGGGGTCCAGCAGTCCCTGGGGAAGCTGGCTTCCTCTTCCATTGCTGTAGAGATGACAGGTCCAACCATTGCCTCTCCATCTTCCTAATTATGTGATTTTGGATCATATTAGTCATCCATGCCCTGTAGCCCATGGGTGACAGTATTCACAATGACAATCTAAGGGACACAAATAGCTCTACTGTAGAGGAATCCAGAGCTGTAGAAACCAACCCAAGTCCATCCTAACACATCGTCTTGATACTTGCTCAGCTGGTAGATATAATCATCTGAGAACAAAGCTTTGTAGAAATCCTTTTCAGCAAGTGCATTTGGGCCAAATCTGTTATAGCTAAATCTGTCTCCTGAGGGAGGTAACCTCCAGAGCTTGGTAAGTATTTCAAAGAGCAGAAAATTTAGAGGCACCAATCCATACACAAAATGCCTGACCTTATGTTGAGTAATATGGCAAATGCTAAATTTGAATCTATAAGGGTCTAGGAGCAATTTTTTAGCATCTTCTGGCACCTCGCTCCTTTCTCTTATCCTAGATGGGGACATTTCTCTGATTCAAGTTTCTGCAATACTTCCTGGAGGAAGCATCTCCTGACCCTACAAATTCCTTATGATCTCTATTGTACCTTCCCATAGCACAACAAACTCACATTGTCCTTGGAGTTTCTTGTTTAACACCTGTTTTCTGCATCAGGTCCCAATAGAGTAGGGACCATTTTTTTTTTCCTGGTTATACCTATATCCCACTGCTTAGCTTAGGACTTGACATGCAGTGGGTTCTCTTCAAATGTTTGTTGAAATAGATGAATTAATCTCTGAGATGAATATAGAGCTCTTGTACTTCCTTTGACCTTCAAATTTAATTAAAAATCACTTCACAGTATTTACTACTTCTATTATAAAATTCTATTTAAAATAATGAAATGGATAAGGACATATGTGAGTTTTCTTTAGGAAATGCCAGATTGGGCTGGAGTTCTTTGTTCAAGCCGTAACAAAAGTTCTTATTTATGCCTTTTTATAAGCCATGTCTTCAAGATATGACATTTTGCTAATTTGGTTTCATTTTTCTATCAGAGAATTAAATTTGAGTCAGTTTTCTAGAAAAGAGAGTTGATCTAGCTATACCACACACCAGTGTATATGATAATCAGAATGGTGTGATATTCAAGGTAAAATGGAAATATAAGTCAGTGGTACAGAGTGGAGATTCTAGAAACTATAGGTAAGACTTATACAAATAGGCTACTCAAGTTAGAGTGGAAGGAAAGATTGTACAAGTGGGGTTGGGCTAAATTATAAAAATATTGAACTCACATCTAATATCATATACCAAATAATAATAATAAAGCCAGAGTCAAACAGAAAGCAACCAGGTCATAGAAAAAAATCCATTGTTCAAGAAAAAAAAATACAACGGAGAAATGTTAAACTTCTCAGTTTTAAGATTATAAAAGCAATCAAAGCCGGGCGTGGTGGCGCAAGCCTGTAATCCCAGCACTTAGGGAGGCTGAGACAGGAGGATCGCGAGTTCAAAGCCAGCCTCAGCAATGGCGAGGTGCTAAGCAACTCAGTGAGACCCTGTCTCTACATAAAACACAAAATAGGGCTGGGGATGTGGCTCAGTGGTCGAGTGCCCCTGAGTTCAATCCCCAGTACCA